>CM067167.1:9851604-10013799 GCA_034093135.1 Erigeron breviscapus
GACTAGGGTGAAGTCCAGTGAGCTAATCTGGAGAATACTCCAGATTTCCTATACAAGTATTTGCTCAATGATCTTCCATTATTTCTGGACAAATCTTCAGAGGGACTCCAGATTCCAAGTCTGGAGTAGGTCCAGTAGAACACGTTTCTGGACAGATCTTCAGTAAGGCTCCAGTAGTCGAGTCTGGAGCGAGTACAGTAAATCTGGACTAAATCTGGACCTAACAAATTCCCCCTATTTGTTTAGAAATAATACAAGTGTTTTCAAGCTTAAATCTATACATTTTGTATGCTTGAAAAACACAAGTTTTGACTTAGTCTAAAAATCTAAGTTACTGGAAAACACTTTATAGATCATGAGTGTTTTCAGTTTCATCATTTAAGTTCTAACTTAGACTAAATCTGATCATTTACTTATATGAATCAAAAATTGCAACTATTATTACATACATCAACTGATAAATAGTTTACAATTTTCATAAAACAATAATTTACAACAAGTAAATGATAAGAGTCAGGCCCTTCTTTTTGATGTCTGTCCTGGAGCATCTTCAGTAGCCTTTCTCTTTGGTGATGGAGAAGATGGTATTGATTCTGGCGATCTTATGCCCATTGCAACTTCCATCTGTTGCTTTCTTCTCCATACCTTTTCAACTCTTTTCAGAATTGCTTTAACATCAGTCGACACATTTGTCTTCCCCCTGAACGTTAAAGCGATTTCTTTCAGTTCACTCCATCCAAATGCTTGGACTGAAGTACTTTTCCTTTCATCAGTAAAGTTACCCTCCCTGGTCAACTTTACTTCAAACTTGACATGCCTTCATTATTTTCAGCCAATTTGATTTCAGCACCAGTGATCCTTCTAGCATCAGCCCAGAAATTTAACATTTCATTGTACTTGTCTTTCAACTTGGCTGTCTGGATCAATGATTCAGTTTCCTTGGACACTCTCTTTGCTCTACAGCAGATTGGAGTTCTTGACGATTGATTTTTCGAGAAGTGTCCAGGGGAATGAAAATGCTTACATCAGCATCTTTGATTGCTTTGATTTGTCTGGCAGTCAGTTTTGGTAAGCCAGTAAGTCGCTTCATGTACTCTATCTCCAGAGCACCAGCGTTCTTTCTGATCTTTTTCTGGAGGCTTACCAGTTCCTCTTTCCTTTGTCTGATGAGTTCTGGTACACTCACGCCATAAATTATAGAATCATAGACTTGTTCTTCTTCGGCGTAGAAAGAGCGTACATGAACATCATCCAATAAACTCAAACATTGATGAACTCTGGGGTCATCCTTCATCTTTTTATATACATCAACATTTATGCCTAACCTTCCAGCATTGTAAGAGTCCAGAGTCCCCATTGATGCCATCTCCCTTTGATGGGCCAGCAGTTCATCTTTTTGGTTTCATTTGAAAACTCATAATGCATTCTTGTTCTAGCTTCTTGGAAGTTTCATCATCAGCATCTTCAGCAGTTTGCTCTTCTTCTTCACCAGATACCAATTGTTGTTTTCCCTTAACTGACTTCAGAGTTGTTGGTATATCTGGGAAGGACTCAAACTGGGCTCACTGGCTTCAGTACCAGTAGCTCCTTCAGTTAGCCCGACTTCAGTGCCATATGCTCTTTGTGACAAGTGCTTCAGTGTCATTTGGTCACCAGACAACTTTTCCCCTTTGGAATGAACTCCAGTTCTTGACTTGAGATCATTCCATAACTGTTCAAGCATAAGTCTGTCCAGTGAACCAAATGTTCTTCCTGCCTCTGGAGTTGTATCAGACACAACTTTCTTAAGTGCCTGCACTTCCTTTTGGACATTTGCAACTACTTTAGGCAAGTGCTTTGGCAACTTTTCATCCAGTAACTTATCTACTTGGGGTAACACCCCATCTTGAATGGTACGAAGAACAGTTTCAGAGATCTCTTCAGATAGTTCTTTCAGCATATTGTTTCTGAACTTCTTTGTGCATTCATCACTTATTGTACTGACCACTGCATCCTGGTCAAGTGTGGATCTACTCTCTAAAGAGCTTACCCTGGAGACCAACCTCTGAACTTCTTCTTTCAGACCTGCCAGTTCACCAGTGACTGCAGTCTGAACAGAACTAACCAGCCTAGTCTCTAATCCCTGGACTGCCATTTTGATCTTTTCAGTATTGTTGTTGTGGCCAGTACCAGTTCATCAAGCTTCTCATAAACCAGCTTCTCATTCCCAGCAAAGACATTCATCTCAGATGCAAGGTTATTTGATAATAAAGATTTGAAGTCTGAAATAACCTGAGATGAAGTCTGGAGTGATCTCTCCAGGTCCGCCACCTTACTTAAAAGGCCTTAGACCTCGGCAGAAGATGAAGTGGAGAGACCACTGGGAGGTTCAAGAGTTGAAGGCAATCTGGTCATTAGAGGAACTTGTGCCCAGTCCTCTTCAGTTGCAGCTTCAGATGTTGCAACTGGTGACTCCGCACACGAGGTGGAGGTTGAGATTGTGAAGGTTGAGTGGTTGCTGGAGTGAAGTATTGGGTATCTCTAGGAATTGAAGGTGGTGGTGGTGGTGGCATGTTTGATTCTGGTGGTGGCATTTCTGGTGGAGGTGGTGGCATTTCTGGTAGACTTTCTTCTTCTTGGACATCTTCACCCAGAAAATTCAAGTTTGCATCAAAACCTTCAGACATTGGGGAATCTACGTCATCCCATTCTGGAGCCATCCCAACTGTCTGTTCACCAGACTGTTCACAGTCTCTACATTCACTTGTTCACCAGCCCCTACATTTAAGTCTATTTGAGCCTCTTGCTCAACTTCCTCAACAACCTGCTCAACAATCTGGGCAACATTTTCAGTTTGTTCATCAGTTACCTGCCCAACAACCTCTTGTATGTTCTCTTGTTCAAAAATTGGAGACCCATCCAAATTCATAACATCACCAGGATGTCTTTCAGGATTCACCTGAAGTCCTGCTCTCATCAAACGCCTGTTAGTTCTAGGTCATCTGGAAGGTTCAACAACTTCTGTACCTTGACCTTCAGGAGCCACTTGTCTAATTGGTTGTACAACTTCAATGATCTGTACATCTTGGTCACCAGATGGTCCTTCAACAGCTTGACCTCTTTCTGGAGCCATTTCAGCTTCTTCCCTTTGAAAGGAAAGCATGGACTGAGGAATATCTACCTCGTCCAGTGGAGATCTGAGATTAACCAAATCTCTCATATACTCACTCACAGAAAAGTGAGTAGTATCAAAATCATACTGGTCTCCAAGACCATTTTTAAACAGTAGTGAAAGGAAACGAATATAAGGAACAAAAGGTTTTCTTCCTTTCACTCTTAGATGCTCTACCAGGTCATCAAAAGAATCTGGGCGAAGTCCACTCTAAGCCCAAACCATAAACAGTAGGCAATCTGGAGATGAGTTTGATTTATCTGGTCTAACCCTCCAGAACTGCCTCCCAGACATTCAACAATGTGGGTGAAAAAGTATCTCCATGAGTCTGACAGCTTGCTCATGTAGATAGTTCCTTTCCTGGATAGCTGGCCATGCTCATCCAAGATATCCGTGTGCCCCATCAGTCTGCACACTTCCCTTGTATTGATACCAGTGGGAAGTTCAATAGGCAACTCATTCTGTTCATGATAGTTTAACTGTAGAACAGACCTGAGTAGACTTGCAGTGAAACCAAGGGATCTGGTACCTCCCTTGAGAGTATAATTGATAGATGAAGTTTCATCATCAAATGTTGCAGTGTACCAGAATTCACACAGGTACTCGTGGTACATCTTTCCTGGATTGAGTGTTAACGCACCATATAATGGGCAAGAGAGAAAAAATGTGTTTAATCTCCCAATAATCGATTGGGCATCATGAACACTGGACAGTGAAAGTCTGGCCATCCAGTTATTCATGTTGATTCTAATGGCATTTGCCTCAAGATTGATATGAGGTGCCCTAAAAACATTTTCAGAAGGAGCATATTCAGCGGCAAGGAGATTTTTGAGCGATTTTGATTGTCTAGGTGCCATTTTATACAGAATAGATGAAGATGAAATTGAATATGTATAGGTTATGATGAAGATTTGATGAAGGAATTGAATGGAAATGGAGTAAATAAGAGAGATAAAAATGATTGGAAATTGAATGAAGAAGTAAATGAAGGAATTTGAAAGATTTGGGAGTAAATATGTTCGAAGTAAATGCATTTGAAAGTGAAAGTGGGTATATATAGGAGAGAAAATGTGGAACTCAAACAGTTTATTTGAAATTATCAAATATAATTTTGATCGAGGTTCTGAGATCCGCATTAATTACATCACATCACACATAAATGTGTGACAGTTTACAGCCCACAAACATTAACAAGTTGCTCTTTTTGACTTCCCAAGGTAAAAATACCATCATTACGTTGAAAAACTTACATGCCACGTAGGATTAAAATATCTCCAAAAAGATTTGCTTACGTGGCACGCACAATGACCAAGTATTTAGAAAATATTATGACATATTTCAGTGCATCTGGAGGTTGACTGGACACTCCAGTATCACTGGTGTATTAGTCCAGTGAACATGTACTGATGGTACACTGGAGGGACACTCCAGTAAAGTACCAGTGAAAACCATTTTTGAAAGACTGGTAACCTCAAACGTGCACGTCAACTAATACAGACAAATGAGAGGGACACATTTACAAGGAGACATTAGTCACCTCAAACACGCACTTCAACCTGTCTAGTTACCAGTGAGAGGGACACATTTACAAAGCACCAGTAATATTTTCTGAAGAGTTTGTCCAGTGAGAAAATAAATTAATAAATTCCCCCTGAACTTAAAACATTTTTAAGAACAAAAATATCTTTCAAGTCTTTCCCTGGAATGTTGTTCCAGAAATCTAATAATGCAAAGATAGTACACAAAGGTGTTCAATATCTGAGCAGTCACCAGATTTAAGGGTTTAACATTCCCAACTCACCAACAAGATATTCAAAAGTTTTGACATCCAGAGGTTTGGTAAAAATGTCAGCGAGTTGTTTGTCAGTGGAATAAAATGGAGTTCAATGTTGTTTTTCATAATATGATCACGAATGAAGTGATACCTGAGATCAATGTGCTTCGTTCTGGAGTGTATGACTGGATTGTTTGAGATAGCAATGGCACTGGTATTATCACAAAAGATTGGGGTCTTTGAATATTTAATACCATAATCAAGCAACTGGTTCTTCATCCAGAGTATCTGAGCACAACAACTGGCTGCAGATACGTATTCAGCTTCAGCAGTGGACAATGAAACTGAAGTTTGCTTCTTACTGGTCCAGCTGACCAGTTTGCCACCAAGGAAATGACATCCACCAGTAGTGGATTTCCTATCTATCTTACAACCTGCATGATCTGAATCTGAATAACCCATTAGATCCATGCCTGAGCCTTTGGGATACCAAAGACCTAAACTGGGGACACCTTTAAGGTACTTCAGTATGCGCTTTACAGTAAGCATATGAGATTCCTTTGGATTAGACTGATATCTGGCACATAAACATGTTGAAAACATAATATCTGGTCTACTGGCAGTTAAATACATCAGTGAACCAACCATGCCTCTATAGACAGTGGTGTTCACTGGTTTTCCATCTGGATCGGAGTCCAGTGTCAGTGGTGCAGAAATTGGAGTTGGTTTAGATGGTGAAGAGTTCATATTAAATTTCTTTAAAAGATCTCTAACATATTTTTCCTGATTAATAAAAATGTCATCTTTGTTTTGTTTAATCTGGAGTCCAAGAAAATATGTTAATTCACCCATCAAACTCATCTCATATTCAGTTGACATTATTTTTGAAAATTTCTTGCACATGTTTTCATCAGTAGACCCAAAAATAATATCATCAACATAAATTTGTACCATTAACAGATTACCTTTTTCATGAAGAATAAATAAGGTATTGTCAATTGCACCTCGTTTGAAACCATTTTTCAACAAATGTTTAGTCAGAGTGTCATACCAGGCACGTGGGGCTTATCTGAGTCCATAAAGCGCTTTGTCCAGACGATATACCCAATGTGGATGCTTTTCATCAATGAAACATGGTGGTTGTCTGACATAAACTTCTTCTTCAAGCTTTCCATTCAAGAAAGCACTCTTTACATCCATCTGGTAGACCTTGAACTGATGATAAGCAGTGAATGCTAAGAATATTCTGATCGCTTCAAGTCTAGACACTGGAGCAAATGATTCATCAAAGTCGACATCTGACTGGCAGTAGCCTTGTGCTACCAGTCTGGCCTTGTTTCTGATTACGTGGCCATCTTCATCTACTTTGTTTCTGGAGACCCATCTTGTTCCAATTGGTTCTTTCTTTCCAACTGGGAAAGGAACCAGATACCAGACCTTGTTCCTTTCAAACTGGTGAAGCTCTTCTTGCATAGCAGTCAACCAGCTTGGATCTTCCATAGCCTCGTCAATCTTCTTTGGTTCCATCAAAGATAGAAAACTAACATATAAGCATTGATTACTGGAGGCTCTTCTGGTCTGAACTCCTCTACTGGAGTCACCTATGATCTGATTAATAGGATGAGCTTTTGTCCATCTGGAGTACTGACCAGGATTGTTACTGACAACAATATCAGTGCAAGAATTCAGTTGAGTCTCCTCTAGAGTTGCTCCAGGAGGAGGATCTTGCCAGACTACTTCAGTATCTTCATCTGAGTCATTTAAATCACGATTTGCATCATGAAATTCTTCATTTGAAGGCATTTCTTGAAGTACTGGTTCAGTTTGGAATTCTTCATAAGAAGACATTTCTGGTATATTCTCAACTGACATTGATACTGGGGGAGTAGTACGAACATCTGATCCAATATTAATTTCAGAAGGTAGTTTGAAAATAATAGAAGGATAGAATGGAGTACTACTGGAGTGTTTCTTTTTCTGAACAGGTTCCAGATCAGGATGACTGGAAACTGTGTCTTCTGAATCTTCTTTATTGTCATTTATAGGATCAGATTCACAAAAGACAATTAGAGTTACTGGGGGAGTGTCAAGGGCTGGCTTCTTGTTGATTGCAGCATTTAATTCATCAAATGTGACATGAATTGACTCATGGACCTTCTCCAGTCTTTTGTTGTAGACTCTAAAGGCCTTGCGAATGGCTGAATAGCCTAAGAAATACCCTTCATCAGCTTTGGCATCAAATTTGCCTAACTGACTGGAGTCGTTCAGGATGTAAACTGGACATCCAAAAACGTGAAAATACCCAATATTTGGTTTTCTATTTCTTAAGACTTCATAGGCTGTCTTTTTGTGTCGCTTCACATAAACTGACCGGTTCTGGGTGTGGCAAGCAGTAGCAATTGCTTCAGCCAGAAACTGGTAGACAGACCAGATTCAGCAAGCATACTCCTGGCAGCTTCTATCAGCGTTCGATTCTTCCTTTCCACCACTCCATTCTGTTCTGGAGAGCGGGCTGATGAGAAGTTCTGGGAGATGCCAGTGTCAGTACAGAATGACTCCAGAGTTGCATTCTGGAATTCTGTTCCATTGTCACTTCTTAACTGACACACCTTTCGACTGTACTTGAGCTCAATTTGCTTGATAAGACTGATGATTTCAGCAGCTTCACTTTTAGACCTCAGAAAGATCACCCAACAATATCTGGAGAATTCATCTACGATCACCAGGGTGTATCTTTTACCAGCACGAGTCTGAACATTCACTGGACCAAAGAGGTCCATATGAAGCACATGAAGAGGTTCAGATATGCTGAAATTCTGTCTGGTCTTGAAACTGGTACGTTTTTGCTTACCCATCTCACATCCTGGACTTGGCCTTTCCTTTTTGAAGGAAACTGAAGGTATCCCATCTGCAAGTTGTTTTCTGGACAACTTATTAATATTCTTGAAATTTAAATGGGATAACCTTTTGTGCCATAACCAGTTTGTGTCTTTATCAGCTTGAGTATAGAAACACTGCTCTGAAGGAGAGCTTTCCATATCCATCACGTACACATTCCTTTTCTGGGAGCAATCAACACTACCTTCCAGTCCTTGTTGAATACGATACCCTGAGCAATATTGAATAGAACTTGATAGCCATCATCACATAGTTGGCTTACACTGATCAGGTTATATTTC
Source organism: Erigeron breviscapus (assembly GCA_034093135.1). Classification (NCBI taxonomy): domain Eukaryota; kingdom Viridiplantae; phylum Streptophyta; class Magnoliopsida; order Asterales; family Asteraceae; genus Erigeron; species Erigeron breviscapus. Next base: position 9,859,709 of record CM067167.1, read on the forward strand.
AAACCATTCACAAATGCAACACGTCTGAACTTGACTTGTCTATTGTTCAGAACACCGTATCCCTCAGTCTTTCCACAACCATCATTTCCAAAAGTAATGGAGGGTCCATCAGAAATGGTGAACTCCTCCAGCAGGGTCTTACATCCGGTTATCGTCCTGCCAGCAGCACTGTCAAGATACCAGATATATTTCTTTCGATCGCCCTGCACATACACCAGATACTATCAGTTAGATTTGGGAACCCATCGACTGATGGGTTCACTGGACCCTCCCTTATAGGTCCCTGGGGCAATCTGGTTTAGTTCACTTTCTTCAACAGTGGTCTTAGTTGAAAAGACCACTGGAGTTGATAGTTTTGAAACCTTTTTCTTTTCTCAACTGGAGAAATAGATTTAAATTTCTTTGCAAAAGGTTTTGTATTTTGTCTAGGGCCAGATGAAGTACCCTCAATAAAGTTTAATCTTGCATTAAAACTTTGAGATTGACGAGTCAGTGTTTGAATCTGGCTCTCTAACCTGGACAAAATATTTCTTCAGATGACACCTTAGCCTTTCCAGTCCTAGGCTTAGGTAGGGGATTGGTATGAGGCAAAGGTTTATTCCGATAAACCTCTTTAACTGGAGCAGTCATCTGGAATGCTCCAGTCTTGACCTCTAGGGATTGAACTGGGTAAATATTGGTCTTGGGAGTTACAGGCTCATCATAAACAGTGGTGGGCCTGAACCCCTCTGGTAATCGATCGATTACTGGTATTAATGATGCTACATGAGTATTTCCATCTAAGTATGCACGTTTTTGAGCAGGAAATTGATTTACTCCAGCATCATATGGCTTTTTGGTTTCTAGCCATGATTTAATTACCAGTTTTTCTTTCTCTAAAATGACTTCAAGATCTTGTTTTTCTTGAATCAATTGTTCAGTTACTAGAACCTGGGCTTGAAATGCCAGTTCAATGTCTTGAAGTTCTTTCAATTTTGATTTTAAAGCAGTTATTTCAGATGAATCTGTTTCTAGACCATTTACACAATCAGATCTAACAGTTTCTACAAATATCAAATCAGAATTAAGAGCTTCAGCTATGTCCAGTTTTAATTCTTGGTCAGTTGCACAATCATAATCACTAACCTTCTTAATAACAATGTCTACCCATCGTCCAGATGTGACATCTTCCTTCACCAGGTGCTCATCGTCTGCCAGAGCCATGTAACAGCAATCTCTTTCTTCTTCTTCATCAGCAGATGATTCATCAGAAGGAACCCACTTCTCTTCAGTTGTTGTAATCATGCACTTATTATTGTTTTCAATTTGTTGTGCCATGAGAGCAATCTGGGCCTTAAGCTTTTTATATTTCAGTTTATAGCTATCATCAGGCTTATTATTTGAAGAGAATGGACCAGGCTTGGATACAAACTGGCTGGACCTGCAATCTTTCATGAAATTTGCCACACTTAAAGCATGTCAAATTGGTCTTATCAATTGAAGAACTGGATGCAATTTGTCCAGATGGCCTATTTGCTCTTGCTTTGAAACGGTTAAACGTTTAGCAATCATTGCAATAAGGTCATCATCTTCAGTTTCATCACAACAGTCTGGAGAGATTTGACTGGACTCTCCAGAATCCATGAGTTCAGACACCATCTTCTTCATAGAAAATACATTCTCAGAAGATATCAGTGTTGTACTTTGTGGTTCAGTATGACTAACCACATTAGGAATACTGGAGGCATGGTTAAAAGCATCTTGTTCTGCCACCACTCTCTGGGCTTGATTTTCTTTAGTGTACCTGAAAGCTCCATATAAAGTTGAGAGAGTGTGTGTGTGCAGAGTTTTACCTTGTCGTAAGACCAGAATCATGTGAGACCATTTGGTGGGTAGAATATCACAAAATTTCTCCAGAAGTATATCCTTGTCCTTCTCAACCCCGAGACCTCTCAACTGGTTTATGATACTCATAAATCTGGTGTAAGTACCAGTGAGAGACTCATTAGGCTGAGCAAAAAATGACTCATACCTCTTGTTTAAGGAGACCTTTCTGGTGACAATGGTGTCATCTCCTCCTTCATGCTGGTTAAAAGTTCATCCCACATGGTTTTAGCACTAGGAAAAAGAACTAGTGTGGGAATTAGGGTTTCAGGAACGGCCTCGAGGATCATGTTTTTGAGAAGGGTGTCTAGATTCACCAATCTCCTCTCCTCTTCAGACCAATGTTCCTCCCTCTTTTCCCTTCCTCTTCTAGATCCAGAAGGATCAAGAAGGGGATTGAGAGGTGATGTAGGGACATAAGGACCTTCATTTAAAATTTTCATCATGTTCCTCTTAATACCAGTGATATGCAAAACCATCCTAGCCTTCCACGTACCAAATTCATCACTGTTCCCACTGAATTTAGGAACAGGATTATTTGAGTAGTGCACATGCACGTGTGGAGAAGCAGGAGTAGGAGGAGGAGGTGGATTAGTGTTATTAACAATAGGTGGTTCATTTTGATCATTAATATTAGCATTAGGATCGGGACCAAGATTAAAACTTCCTTGTGTATTTTCTTGGTTAGGCATCAAAGAAACAGATCTAGGCAATGTTTAGCCTTCTGCTCTGATACCAAATGTGAGTCCCTGAAGTTCGATGGTTAACCTAGAAAGTGTAAAATACAACAAGTCTAATAATCACTAGATTGGACTAGTATTACTTGTAAAAAAATGCAAGAATATATAAACAAAGTAATACAAGACTTAAAGCAATAAACAAGTAAAGTGGAGCATTATGTATTTTTCAATGGTGTATTTTATTTATGATGTTAAATAATAATACAAGGTTGTGCGGAATCAAGATAATACAAATAAGTATGTATCCTAACAACCTATGAATTTCAAATGATCTATATTTGTCAAATAACTCTTTTGGATCGAGATACTTAAAGTTGTGAAGTATCACTGTTTAAGATCGAGAGTATTTAGACAAATTCACTTAAATGCAAAATGTATGCTTAAAAGTATTTATGTCAAGGAAATGACTTTGTATTTATAGGCAACAAAATTCACCAGTGAATTTTGTTCGTACAAATATGGTTGCATGCATTTAATGATTCGACAAGAACATTAAATGCATTGGATAAGGAATAAGGATAAAGTCACATCAATATGACTTTGTATCCTTTTATCCAACCACCTTTACACGCATAAACTTTGGTAAAGAACAAGTGGATTGTTCTTTGGAAAGTGTGTAAAGGCAAAAGTCAATCCTCGATATCAGTGTTCAGACTTGTAAGGTCTAGAACACTGACAATCCTCCAGTATACAGATCTGGTAAGACTTCCAGTGGACTCCGCCATTTGTCAGTCTTCTTTATTCTGACTTCAGTCTTTGACTTCAGTGAGAATGTCTTCAGTAGAGTAGATCTGGACTGGGTGAAGTCCAGTGAGCTAATCTGGAGAATACTCCAGATTCCTATACAAGTATTTGCTCACTGGTCTTCCATTATTTCTGGACAAATCTTCAGAGGGACTCCAGATTTCCAAGTCTGGAGTAGGTCCAGTAGAACACGTTTCTGGACAGATCTTCAGTAAGGCTCCAGTAGTCGAGTCTGGAGCGAGTCCAGTAAATCTGGACTAAATCTGGACCTAACATAGAAGCTTTGCAGAAGCAAGTTTCTAATCAATTTATTATGTGGGGTGAAAATAAGGAAAGAGAAAGGGTTCAACATCAGAAAATGGGAACCCTTGATCATATTGATGTTGCAGCTCTTGGTCTTTCACTTGAAAGATATCTGAAAATTAAAAATGATCCAAGAGTGCAGAAGGCTGTTGTTGATATGCTCGAGTATGAATATGGGGTGAATTATTCTCCCTTAGAACAAAAGCTGGACCATCTCACATTCAAGATGTCCATTGAGGACTTGGTGAAAAACAGAGAGAAAGAGATGGCAATTAAAAAGAAGGAAATTCTGGCTGGAGTTCTGAAGGTGGAAAAAGAATTGACAAGGCCACCCATTAAGCCCAAAGTGACTGGACCAAGATCATCAAGAAAAAATATTCGTGATGCTGATCTCTCCACCTTCAAACCAATGTTTGATGATGCTATTGAGCTCCAAAGAAAGCATGAGAAGGATCAATATGAGCATTATCTGAAGCATCGATCTCATCCAGCTAAAATAGTTGATATGGAGGTAACAAAAGCTGATGGATTGAAGCTTTTTGATTTGATTGTAAAAAGAGAAGGTAGAGCAGCTGAAGAGTATAATCAAGTTTCAGTACACGAGTTTGGGATTTCTGAGCATAGGGAGATGATCCAAATACTGAGGGGGAAGCCGAAATCTGCTTTGATTGGTGCATGGTTATCAAGAATACAACAAAAGATGCAGGCTAAGGTAGAGATTGAAGGCAGATTGTTTGGAAAGAAGGATCATTCTCCACTGAAGAGGAAACCTACTGAAGCACCTTTCTGGTTCAAGGCCTGCTAAGAAGTAGTTTCTTTTTCAGATTATCATGTACTTGTATAAATACTTGCAAATGTAACAAACACTTCAGTTTGTATATATATGTTACATTTTGTAGCTTATAAGTAGATGATAGGTTTAAGTTAGAAAAACCACAAGTAAAATTCTGATACATCAATGATCTATAAGATGTACTTAGAAAATTTTTACAACTTAAACAAAAACTTGCATTTCAGACTTCCAAACATGTATAGATAGAAGTCTGAGATGCATGCACTATTTCAGAACAAATAGGGGGAATTTGTTAGGTCGAAAATCGACCAAGTATAATTTGTTCAGAAATAGCTGAAGCTCAGTGAAGAATACTTGTATAGAATTCTGAGGTCGCTCAGAATTTGTTCACTGAAGCTTCACTTCAGTTCAGATCAACGTATCAGAATACCGTTCAGAATGAAGTCAAAGACTGAAGTCTGAAGAATGAGAATCAGTTCAGATGTGGAGCTCAGAAACTGATTCTACCTAATCGAAGACTGAAGCATCTCAGTGTAAAAGTACTTACACACTTTTACACTGATTACGAGGAAGACTTTTTACTTTACATATCTTTACCCGGTTAATAGAATTAACTATTAATTAAAGTACAAGTAAAGTAAAGGTTGGGAATAAGGCTTGTTAAGTCACATCAATTGACTTACACATTTAAACCTTAAAAGTACTCTTGTAAGGAATTAGGTTTAATTCCTTAAATACTCCCAACCATATTTTTACGATCTGGTCCACGTCATCATGGACTTAGGTCTATAAATATAAGTCTTCTCACAACTTGAAAATTGCTTGAAACCTTTGCATTGCAACTTGTGAGATATACTCTAAGTAATTCTTACGAGTATTTCCAAGTTATTAGATCACTTGTATTTCTAGGTTGTTTAGATATTTACACTTGGGTGTTTATCTTGTTCCGCAACAACCTTTGTATTTGTTTATATATCAATAAATCAAATACCTTGAAAAATACATTGTGTCTCAATGCTACATACTTGATCTATACATATTATTTATATAGTTTCAGCCCTTATTGTTTCTTGCATTTACTTTCAGTATCTTTATCGTATTGTTCATCCATATCTGGATCGTATTCTGAACTGGTCATCTTCCAGTTAGAATTACTTGCCAGTCGGGTATTTAAACCATCTATATTTGGGACTCACATATTTAACGGGGGTAGAAACACCTAATAATTGGATTGATATGCTTGTTGAGGTTTTTGATGTTACAAGAGACAATTTGAGTACAACCTTTAGGATGGAGCGTGCTTTGTTGAAACCATTACCCCGGTTAATTATGTCAATTTTGAGTTGGAATGTGTGCCCCCGAACTAGTGATAAGAGCATGGTTAGGCACCATGATGTCATTGTGTTATATGCCTTGGTCACTGGAAACCTAGCCTTATCATTTAGACAAATTGTAATGTCTAACATTTGGGATGCAAGAAACAAAAGAAACAAACTTGTCATTCCTCACCCGAAACTCATCGCCCGTCTCCTCCAAATTCACAAGGTAGTCCCAAAGGAGACCAATATGGAGTATTTGAGTAATACCCCTTATTCCATGAGGAGGTTATTGAAAGGGAATGAGTGGGAGTTTCAGGATTATCCGCAGTTTAAACTCCTTAAGGATTTGAAAACTAATGGGTATTTGATAGCTCCTAAGGCTGGGGTTACTAGGGAGGAGGCGATAACACAGATGGAACAAATGCGTGCTAATGAGAGGGCTGAGTCTAGTGCAGCTAGAGGGGGTTTTGAAAGGAAGAAGAGATGGTTTGTTAGGAGCTGGGATAGGCGGTTCTGGGCCGAGTTTTGGTTATGAGCAGCCTAGTGATTATAATCAGTGGACATCCTATGAGAGGAGCATGTGGGATATGACTGCTCAGCAGGGGGTGCAGCGGAGGAGTTATGAGTTGGGTATGGCATATGCTCATGAACAGGATAAGAGACAGCAGTTTGAGTATTTTGAGCAAGTGCGCCACCACCAGGACCACATTGCGGGACTTGACTATGTGGAGACTCCTCCTCCATACGATTACAGGCAGCCTTATGTTTCCACCGCCCATCCATATTATCCTTAGAGCCACGATTCTGAGTGGTTCCCGAGACATTCTTGTGTTGGACGGGTTTCGGGGCCTAATGGAGTCGATTTTTGGATCGCAAGGTCCACGGCAGTGATCGGTACCTTCCATTTATCTTTCTGTTTTTCTTGTGTGACTATGTGATTTTATGTGTTTATTTTCTGTTTTTGCATTTTCAATTTCATAGGTAGATTCAATTTTTGTTAATTTCATTTATGTTTCTAGTTTAGATGTTGATTTACTTTCTTGTAATATGAAATTGACCCTTAGGGGCAAAATATTCGAGTTATATTAGCTATACATGTTTGTAAAATGAGATTTTCTTGTGATTGGATTTGTACATGTAAGTGGGGCTAGGTAGTGTAGATTAGATTGGATGACATGGTTGACTTATGAGCGTCATGATAGAGTTGCTAGCAAGTAAAAACATAGAAATGTGCAAATAAGGGTAATATGCCAATTGTGAGTCATAATGCGTGTATCACACTTATATATCCGTTATATCCTTCAATTTCATGAGAGAAAAAAGCCTCGTCAATGATTGGTTAGATTGTTAGCGTAGCTTGAATTCTCGTGATGATCATATTGTGTGAACCATTATTGTACATTAGGTTAGAACTTGTGCACTTACCGTGTCGAGACCTCTAACCCGGATTACATGCTTAAAATGATGAAAACAATCATACAATTCAATCCATATTCCACCTCACTTCACCATGAAATTCGAGTATTGTTCAAAGTTGTGTTGTTTAGGATGAATTGAAAGAAAGAACAAAAATCAAAGTCAAAATTGCAATATCCGGTTAAAAAGTCAAAGTATATGGTCAAAAGTGAAAATCCATGTAAATTGACCAAAAAGAGAACCAAAGTGAAATGTTCCAAAATTATTCTAGTAAATCACCCAAAAGAGAATCATTACCGTGTTTCATTCCATATTTCCACCAATCTTGTATGAATGCCGAAGTGATAATTTGGTGTTATGAGGTCTTGGTTCGATTTGTGCACTAGCCTATGACTTTTAGTGTTGCAATAATAGGTTGTGAGCTTCAAATATACATATTAGCACATCTTTTGCTAAATCACTCAAAGTATGAACCGAGGGGAGTGCAAATTGTGAGAAGTGTGATACAAGTGTTGTGGCAAACTTGAGATTTATTAGGTTTAATTGCACCTTTATATATTTCTATTTGCTAGTCATAAATCTTTTGATAGTTGTAAGTCTTATGAGTTGATTGTGTTATGTGATTTGGTTTGCATTGCTTAGTTTCGCCCAAGTGTACTTTGAAGATTGCTTGAGGGTTGAGTTTTACAAGCATATATAATTGATATAACTCTTATATAGTGTTTCTTTGATGATAGGAAGTATTATAGGATTGTAAATTGACTTGTCACATGATGAATGACTTTTTCGGGACGAAAAAGGGTTAAGTTGGGGAATGTGATAAACGCCTAAAAAGGCATGATCTTAATGGATAAAATTGGACCACTTTGTGCTTGTTAATAGACGAGTAGGCGTTTTTATGTTTGTTTAAGTGTTTCAGGTCTTTGGTGATAACTTGGCGTTAAATGGAGCATAAACGGGTCAAGCAAAGTCAAGAAACAAGTCAAGTGATTCAAGAACCAAAATTTGGAAATCTGGAAATTATAAGGGGCGTAAGCTACGCCTATAGTGGTCGTACCTTACGCCAGGTGAAATTTGAAGAGGCGTACCTTACGCCCAATCTGGGCGTAGGTTACGCCAAGCCACTGTGCAGAATTCGAATTTTAAGGGTTTTAATTGTAACTTGAGTTATATTATCACATACGAATTAAGACTTAAACATACCCTAATTTCTGAGATCTAGAGCAGCAACCCACTTCTTCCAAGCCCCAAAATCATCATCAAATCATCATTCAATCACAAGATCATGGAGATTACAATCCAAATTGAAGATTCATTGATGAATATGGAAGGCTAATTCTCTTTAGATCATTCTCATGTGAACAATTATGTAAGACAATTGTATTCAACCTTTCTTATATTCAAGTTGGATTAGATGTTTAATTCTTGATTAGTGTTTTGCATCTAATGTTATTTGGTTTGAATGAATGATTATTTGTTTATAACTTTGAATGAATTCCATCTATCTTTTGATTTCAATTTCTTGTTAATCATTAATTATTGGAATAATCTCTTATGAAATTGTAATCTTGTTAATGGACAAATAATTTAGTTGTGTCAATTACTCGGTTTTCATTATCGTGAATCATCACAACCTAATCAATTAGTCCTTAACGTTCATTCATTCCAAGCTTTATAACGAATCATGTCTATGTGATTTCCAACGAATATAAGTTAGGTTATACTTTTGAAAGCATAATTGGGATCATGAGAATGGTCTACTTTTTATTATTGAATTATATTGTTAAGTTTCAATCATTTTTAGTTTAATCAAATCAATCCAACAATCATTTTTAGTTGTTAATCAAATCAATCCAACAATCAATTTTAAGTTTATGCCTAGTTTAATCAAGTTTGTAAATTGTTCAACACTTTCCCATGATTCCCTGAGGATACGATACTCGACTTACCCATACTAGTTATTGGTATTTAGTTTATATTTTTGATCGGTCCAACAACATCGATCAACTTTCTTTTCTTAATCTTTCTCAACACCGCCAACTGTTTCTCCTTTCTACTGACAAATATTTCAGAACGTTCCAACCCGGAGGTTGTTTGCACACTAGAAGCATGACCTGAAGTCATCATGACTGATTCAGGATTTCCTACGGATCCTTGGGTTAAACCCTCACCAGTAGTTCATGATTCATTGGCTTTGCAACCTGAATCTTTTCTCCTAGACTATGATAAATCACTGTTCTGGACTTGTTGTTTGGAAACACCACTAACAACACCGGGGTCACTGAGAATGCCCCTTAATCCAGTCTTAGGTTGATCCAGAGGAACAACAGTGTCAATTTGGAGTTCATACTGTCCCTCAGTCTTGGTGTGAGAACTGGTGCCTACGGCTAAAGCTGACATAGTGGTAGCTAAGGTAGGACTTCCAAGTTGTCCTCGAGGGTCACACGAAGTGGGTCCCTCTCCGCTTATTTCGGAAACAGAATGCAACTGTGCTTGTAGGTCCGTGTCCCTAGGAGATCTAGACTCTAGTGCATCAAATGAAGGCGGGGGACGGGGCTGATCCTCCCCGATTTCAACACTCTCATCCTCCAAATGAGGAGAGCGTGGCGAATGCGGCTTATCACATGTAAAATTATTATTATTTTTTATTCTCTATCCCTTCATTTCATTGGTTACATATGAGTTTATATAAACATGTTTTAATTAGTTTGTCATTATAACGTTGCTCGAAAGAATTTGGCTTAGAATTTATTTTCTTTATTTAGGACATGATAAGTTTTTTTCCGTCCAAACTTTTAAGCATATTTATGTCGTGAAATTAGTGTTATCTTTGATTTAAAAACACTGAATTATTATTTCTTAATTTGTCCAAAATCTAAGCACAATTGTACACAAGGTAAGTGCAATTTGTCCAAAATCTAAACACAATTGTACACAAAGTAAGTACTCATCCCATGACAACAGAGTGTTTAGTGTCCAAATATTAAGATAAATGGACCAAAGACAACGTATCAGAAAGTTTAGGGACCATATATGTAATATATATAACTTATAAGATTAATAACGCTGATTTTAGCTATTCAGGGTTTTCAGTTTTGGAAAGGAATAAGAACCTCCAACTCACCGTCTGCCTCATGTATGTTCCCCTTTTTCCAATCACTTTCCATATCTTGTTGATATACATATGTAATATGTTATTCTATAACTAATTATTAAATAATGTTGCGTTATGCTCTGTTTCATGCGTTTTTTTTACAATTCTATTTTAGTTTTTTTGTAGATATTTCTCATGTTTAAGGGTAAAGTTACTCTTAAATTAAGGGGGGTTTAATCTTGTATAAGAAAACGATAATGAATGATTATGAGGGTGTAAATGGGTGATTTTGTACTTGCTGGCGGTTCCCTAATGGTGTGAAGAACTTATTATCTTCACGCCACCAAGTGTAAAATATAAAGGTAAATGTGTGTGTTTCATTAGGGTTTTTGGTGAATCCTTTGAGGGGTATTTATAGACCCTCAAAGAAGGATCCAGAAGTTAGAGACTAACGGTGACGTTAGACATGTAGCCGTTATCGTTTGGACAGCTGTGTTACGATCTCTGGCCTGAAGGTACAAGTACAAATTGTACGTACTAGTGCACGTTCTAAATTGTACTGTTTGTCTGTTACTTAGCCGCAGCCTCCGCAGCTAGGTGGCTGAGGTTTTGGCCTGGCTTATCAGAGTTTAGGTTCCGGATCTCGTCATTAGTTCTGCCAATCCGGAGTGTCCGAAGGATTAGTGATGGTACATCATCAAGCCCCCCAGCATGGCATTATGTTTCTTTATAATGGCGGGTTAAAGCCGAAAATGCATTTTTCGAAGTCACAATAATTTTTACCTAGCGGCGGAAGCTTCTGTGTATTGCTACACACTTCTTCCCCTCAAAAATAAAAATAACCAATGGGATAAAAATAATTTAAAAATAAGATAAAATTATGTTGGTTCGTTTTTGTTTTATAGTCATTATGGTGTTGTGAGTGGGGATCACGTGTCGTATCTGGGGCCCTTTTAATAAATGCTCGCTGGTTGGAGAGTTAGTGGAAAACACGTGTGCGCTCTTCGGTTCGTGACGCTTCGACACGTCCTCTTTATGAACAGTTGCTTCCTTTTGCGTCTATAAATACTTCTCATTTTCCATTTGTTCTTATCTTTCTCTTTTTCTTTCCCACTTTCGCTCTCTCTTATTTCTCTTTCGTAGCATCCGTAGCCTCTTAAGTCTCTTCATCTCTTTTGTTGGAGTTCCTCCGCAGGTGTGTGTAATCTTTTCATTCTATTGTTAAATATGGGTAATAGGAAAGATTTATGCGTTAGTTTTTGTAATGTTTCGAGTGAGGAGTTGGTTTATTTTTTGTCTGAATATAGGTTTCCTTCCGATTATCATTATACGCTTCCGCGCCCCTCCGATAATGTGAGGATGGCTCCGTCGGGTAAAATAGTTTTGTATTTAGCTATGTTTGAGATAGGGAATGTCCGTCTACCCTTCACTATCTTTTTCCTTGAGGTTTTGAAACACTTCCTGTGTCATATCTCCCAACTCACTCCTTTCGGAGCCCTTCGGATCACCATGTTCGAAGCCTCCTAGGGTGCCAAAGGTAATGAGCCTACGGTGGATATTTTTCGGAAGTTTTATCGTTTAGGGTCGGATGGTGATTGGTATACGATTGAAAGGCGGCCGTGGTCGAAGCTTTCAGAGCCTATTTTTGGTGTGTTATCATCTATGAAGGGTTGAAAGAAAAGGTTTTTCTACATGGACTCCTCCATTGTTCCTTCGAGTACCCTCTTATTAAACATGAAAGGTGCTGCGCGTGGTACCCTTGCAGATTCCAAAAATCTTCCGGACGTCGATAAAGACTTGTTATTTCGATTGTGTTTCCCACCAACAATGAGTCGGACCCTTCCAGAAAGTGTTTTATATTTGGCTAGGCTCAGCTCCGTCTGGTCATTCCATCCAGCCACTCCTAGGCTCCTAAATAAGGAAGGGGAGGGTATGGAGTCCCCATCCCTTCTACGTATTTAGTCCTTTATTGCTCTGACTGTATTGTGCGATTTTTTACTTTTGCCGTATGCTTCTATTGCATACATTTTATTACTTGTTAGTTTTTATTACCGTTGCTTTGAAATCGCAAGCTTGTATTGTTAACAAATTTTTTGCGTGTTTCAGCCATGGACTTCATTCAATACATGGGAAGTGATCTGGAAGACATCGACTCCGTTCCTGATGTTCCAGAAGGGCAGACGGTTCCAGAGGTTCCGCGCCCATCTTTTGAACAAGAGGTTACGGTATTACAAGATACTCCGGCAACTATCAAGCGGATTGAAGAAAGTTTCGCTCAACAGCTTTTGTCAAACAAGAAAAGTGGGAAAAAGAAGAGACTGCGACTAGCAGAGCCGTTGAAGAAAAGAGTTCTCGGAAAAGGAAAGATGAGAAAAAAATTCCCAAGTCACGTAAGAAGCCGAAGCCTTTAGGTGGGATAGAATTGGAGGAACCAGCTGGCGGTAATTACCGGGTTGTGGAGGAGGAGTTTGTCGCGGCCCCTCCGAGGCATGGGGCTGGGAAAGGTTCGATGGACGTTAGGAAAATGAAAAAGAGTTTGCCAGAAGATGTCCATGAAATTGAGGATTCGGACGATGAAGCCTTCGGTACTGGTCATCATGAACCGGAGGGTTCTCAAAGTGATGATCCTCCGTCCCAACACATTCCGGAAATTCCTAACTCCAAAAGCCCATACAAGGTTATTTTCACAAGGATTCCCGCTGATAGCCCATACAAGGTTATTTTCACAAGGATTCCCGCTGATCTTCTTCTCTTTTTTTTTTTTTTTTTTGCTAAGTATTTCGATTGTGTTCCCCACCAACAATGAGTCGGACCCTTCCAAAAAGTGTTTTATATTTGGCTAGGCTCAGCTCCGTCTGGTCATTCCATCCAGCCACTCCTAGGCTCCTAAATAAGGAAGGGGAGGGTATGGAGTCCCCATCCCTTCTACGTATTTAGTCCTTTATTGCTCTGACTGTATTGTGCGATTTTTTACTTTTGCCGTATGCTTCTATTGCATACATTTTATTACTTGTTAGTTTTTATTACCGTTGCTTTGAAATCGCAAGCTTGTATTGTTAACAAATTTTTTGCGTGTTTCAGCCATGGACTTCATTCAATACATGGGAAGTGATCTGGAAGACATCGACTCCGTTCCTGATGTTCCAGAAGGGCAGACGGTTCCAGAGGTTCCGCGCCCATCTTTTGAACAAGAGGTTACGGTATTACAAGATACTCCGGCAACTATCAAGCGGATTGAAGAAAGTTTCGCTCAACAGCTTTTGTCAAACAAGAAAAGTGGGAAAAAGAAGAGACTGCGACTAGCAGAGCCGTTGAAGAAAAGAGTTCTCGGAAAAGGAAAGATGAGAAAAAAATTCCCAAGTCACGTAAGAAGCCGAAGCCTTTAGGTGGGATAGAATTGGAGGAACCAGCTGGCGGTAATTACCGGGTTGTGGAGGAGGAGTTTGTCGCGGCCCCTCCGAGGCATGGGGCTGGGAAAGGTTCGATGGACGTTAGGAAAATGAAAAAGAGTTTGCCAGAAGATGTCCATGAAATTGAGGATTCGGACGATGAAGCCTTCGGTACTGGTCATCATGAACCGGAGGGTTCTCAAAGTGATGATCCTCCGTCCCAACACATTCCGGAAATTCCTAACTCCAAAAGCCCATACAAGGTTATTTTCACAAGGATTCCCGCTGATAGCCCATACAAGGTTATTTTCACAAGGATTCCCGCTGATAGCCCATACAAGGTTATTTTCACAAGGATTCCCGCTGATAGCCCATACAAGGTTATTTTCACAAGGATTCCCGCTGATCTTCTTCTCTTTTTTTTTTCTTTTTTTGCTAAGTATTTTGTTCCACCACCAGAATGACTTTTGGCGTAGGTGGGACGTTTTGGAGGCCGAGAAGGATTTGTTGTTGGAGAAAAAATAAGTCATTACGGCGAAAACTCAGAAAATACGAGTTGGAGGATCCTTTACTTCAGACGGATAAAGTTGCAAACATGGAAATGGAACTTGTTGCCAAGAAGCGTCAGGAAGAATTAGCGGAGCAGGAAGTATCTACACTCCGGCAAAAACTTGAGGAAGTTACGCTGGAGAAGAAAAAAGTTGATGATGAACTCTTCGAGGAAAAGGCTAAGGTTGAGCAGCTTGGGTTGGAGATTGAGGAGCATAAGGACAGGGAAAAAGATTTTCGGGGCAAGATGCAAGAGTTAGGGGAGGATGTTGAAGGGTTGACGCAGGATAGGGCGGAGCTTCTGAGGGGCATTCCTCTTATTTTTGATAGGCTACGCGGAAGCTTCCGACTTCAACAAAGGTTTGATTAAAGCTAAAGCGCAGGTGCCGGATCTTGATATTACACAGATTGTGGGCTATCAGAGAGGAGCCTTCGTAGCTTTGAAAGAGGTCGCGAAGCAATTTGCTGAAAAGAAGTATCCTTATCTGGATCAAATTGCTTCTAGTTCTGGCCTTGCGGCTGTCGATATTCTCGCAATCAAACCTGCTGGACCCTCTGAATCTTCCATGGCCGCTCCAACTGCCACATCCTCTGCCTCTCATTCCGGATCCGTTGTTCACAACTCATAATTTGATTGCTTAGAAGTTTATTTGTCTCTTGAACAACCTTTGTTATTACTTGGTTTGTAAAGCCTTTGTTGGCTACATACAATTTTCTTCCCCTTTTTCTTTATTCTCCGTAGGCTGCGCCCTTGATGGTAATGGGCCGCAGTCTAGACAATATATTATCCTCATATATTAATTGTCTTTGCATGATTTGGCTTTTTGCACCCTCTAAGTGTTTTAGATTGTTCCTCGTCGAAGGGTTTTTATGGCACACATCGCAGCTGTGCGGTTGCGATCATAGCCTATCTGTATATTTTGTTTGTTTATGAAGGAAAGTTTTATTTGTCAAGCCTTGGGCTTACGCGGTTGCCAAGGGTTCTTGAGCCTTACTCTTAAAATTTGTGTTTTCCTTCAAGTTTTACAAGACTATTGGGGTCTCGTGACGTAAGGTTGAGAGCCTATACGTCTGCTTGCGGAGGCGGAGGCCAACCGTAGCGTATGTTGTTCATGTTACTTAGAAATATATTCTAAGGTTTATTCTGTATAAGTTTTTATGAGTATCACCCTGCGCAGGCTCCGATTAGCCGTAGGATATTTGACTCATGTTACTTAGAAAATTTTTCTAAGGTTTACTTTCGCACTTTTGCAAGCATTGTGTTGCGTAGGCTTTGATTAGCCGTAGCATGTTTTATCTTATGAGTACTTAGAAAGAATTTTCTAAGGTTTGTCTGTATAATTTTCATAAGTGTTGTGTTATTTAGGCTCCAGTTGGCCGTAAGCTACAGTTACTTTGAGATATTTTATTACTCGTACTTAGAGATTTTTTCCAAAAGCATCACGTTGCTCAGGCTCCATATGGCCGTAGGCTGTGATTCAATTAATTCAGTCGGTCGTAGCCATTTTACATGTTTAGGAGGTCATAGCCTCATTTGTCAAAATAAAGAATTTTATAAGTAACATCTTTTCAATTGTGAGCCATTCCACGTTCGTGGGAGGCTTTCATTCTGAAGCGTAGCAAGTTTGTAGGACCCATTGCCGCAAGCTTCTGTCACCTGATATGGACCCTCCCACTGGGGTCCCAGTTCTCCAATCTTCTCTGCCTTGCTTGCGTCGTTGTTTCTAAAAACATAGTCTTCGGGCAGGAAAGTTTCTTTCTTGACCCTTTGGTCGTAGTATTTCTTGATTTGTGTTTTATAAGCTGCTTCTCTGATGGAGGCTACTTCCCTTCTTTCTTCAAGTAGGTCTAAGTTTGTCGAGTTGTTCTTCATTTTTACTTTCATCATTGAATCTACGGATAGTTGGTACAAGCTTCGGCTGGGATCATGGCTTCGGAGCCATACACCAGGCTGAATGGCGTTTCTCCATTGCTTGTTTTTGGAGTTGTTCGTAAGGCCCATAGCACTTGGTGAAGTTCATCTAGCCATCCACTTTGGCATCTTCCCAACCTTGTTTTAATTCCATGCACAATCTGCTTGTTCATTGCTTCTACTTGTCCATTAGCCTGCGGATGGGCTACGGACGTGAATCGCTGTTGTATTTCCAAGTTGTTGCAAAATTGAGGGAAAATTCCTTGACTAAACTGCTTTCCGTTGTCGCTGACTATGATTTGTGGGATTCCAAACCTTGTTACAATTTGCTCCCATACGAATTTTTCCATTTGCTTTCCGGAAATGGTGGCCAATGGCTTGGCTTCGACCCATTTCGTGAAATAATCCACAGCTACAACCAAAAATTTGACACGTCCCGGAGCCTGCGGAAAGGGTTCGATGATGTCAATGCCCCATTTTGAGAAAGGCCAAGCTGACGTAACTGGGATCAGTTCGCTCTTCGGAGCCTTCGGAACCGTTGCATGAATTTGGCAGGAATCACAAGCTTGAATTTCTTTTAAAGTATCGTTGTGCATGGATGGCCAATAGTACCCCATCTTGGTAATTTTGGCTACCACCATTCTTGGGCCGTTGGGCTCCGCAGCATCCTTGATGTATTTCTTGAATGATTGCCTTTGCTTGATTTGGGCCGACACACCTTAACAATGGTCCCAAATAGGACCTCCTGTAGAGGCCTTCCTCTCGGAGGGTGTATTGCGGAGCCTTGATTCTAATCTTTCTTGCTTCATCTTTGTTGGCAGGCAGCAGTCCACTTGTCAGATATTCAATGATCGGTGTCATCCAAGTTTGCCCTTCTTCCTCTACAGGTGCCACAACTATTTCTTCTTCAATAGAACTTTTTTGTAAAGTTTCAACAAGAACTTCTTTAGTCAGATGGGCGAAAGAGGTGGAGGCTAACTTGCTCAGAGCATCTGCAATTTTGTTTCGGTTCCGGCTGACATTTTGAATTCTGAAGCTTTTGATATTTTGCCTTATCTGCCTTACCTTTTCTAAGTATTTCTTCATTGTCGGCTCCTTTGCTTCATACGTTCCATCTACTTGAAAAGCCACTATTTGAGAGTCTACGCACACATGAATATTTTCTACCTTCATCTGTATTGCAATTCGTAGGCCTGCCAATAATGCTTCATACTCTGCGGCATTGTTCGAAGCTTTGAATTCGAAACGCAGAGCGTAAGTGAATTCTTGGCCGTCTGGACTTGTCAGGATAAGACCTGCTCCGGAGCCGTCCGCACTGGAGGATCCGTCTGTGAAAAGCTTCCATGCTTCTTGGCTTACCGGTTCTTCCAAGTCTTCCTTTTTTACAATACTTTCAGCCTTTCTTTTGTTTATTGAGTTTGTGGTCGGAACTTCCGCAAGAAAATCTGCTAGAATTTGTCCTTTGATCGAATTTCTTGGCTTGAATTCAATTTCGTGCTCTCCTAATTCAACTGCCCATTTCGCTAATCTCCCCGAAACCTCCGGCTTAGTTAAGACTTGCTTGATTGGCTTATCTGTTAGAACCTGGATGGGGTGTGCCTGGAAATATCGCCGGAGCCTCCTGGCCGCATGAATTAAAGCAAGAGTTAATTTCTCGATTTCTGGGTACCTTGTTTCCGGAGGCTGTAAGACTCGGCTGACATAGTATATTGGTTGTTGGACTCCTTTTCTGTTTGACATCAAAACTGCACTTATGGTTTCATTGGAGGCTGCTAAGTACATCTGGAGGGTTTCCCCAGGTGCCGGAGCCGTCATTGTTGGTAATTGGCATAAGTAATTCTTTAGCTCGGTGAAAGCTTGTTGAGCCTCCTCTGTCCATCTAAAATGTTGTTTTTCCAAACAACCCTTCAATGTCTGAAAAAAGGGCAAGGATCTGTCTGCTGACTTTGATAAAAAACGATGAAGAGCTGCGAGTTTGCCATTGAGGCTTTGAACCTCTTTGAGAGCCTGCAGAGGCTTCATATCTTGAATATCTTTGATCTTCTCCGGATCTGCTTTAAATCCTTCCCTCGTGATGATGTGTCCCAAGAATTGGCCTTCTTCTACCCCAAAAGAACACTTTTTTGGGTTCAACTTCATATTGATGGTTCGGAGCGTCCGGAATGTTTCCTCAATGTCTAAGAGCATATCTTCTTCGCTTCGGCTCTTGATAACCATGTCATCTACATAAGCTTCCAAATTTCTTCCAATCTGCCTCCCGAAAGACTTTATCCACCAGTCTTTGATATGTTGCTACAGCATTCTTTAGGCCAAAAGGCATCTTTTTATAGCAATAAATGCCCTCGGATGTGTAAAAAGTTGTTTTGTCTTCATCGTCTGGATGCATTAGTATCTGGTGGTAGCCTTTGTAGGCGTCTAGAAAGCACTTTAGGCGGAAGCCTACCAGTGACTCCACCTTCCAATCGATTTCCGGAAGAGGGTATCAGTCTTTGGGACACGCCTTGTTGATATCGGTGAAATCTACGCACATTCTCCAGCCTCCATCGTGCTTCTTTACCATCACTGGGTTGGCTACCCAGCTTTGATATTTAACTTCTCTGAGGATACCAGCTTTTACTAAATCTTCCACCTGTTCCTTCGCAGCTTTACTGCGATCTGAGGCTAGGCTCCGACGCTTCTGCTTGATAGGCTCCAGATGTGGCCTTGTGTTAAGGCGATGTTGTGTGTCGAATACTTCACCATTTATTTTCAGTTCTGGGGACGCCCGTCATGTCCGCTGGTGTCCAGGCAAAAACGTCTTTGTTCTTTTCTAGTACTTCTTTTAGTTTCCTTTTGTATTCGGTGGGTAATTGCTTGCCAATCGCTACGTGTTGTTCTGGATATTCCCTATTGATGAACAACTTCTCCGTTTCGACTTCAAGACTTTCATTCGTCTTCGAACACTCTCCGGTTTCTGGAGCTCTCACCTGAGCACATTGTACCTCCGGTCTTGGCTCAGTCTTTACAAAGCCGACTCCCTTTGGAGTTGGGAATTTTACTTCCGCATGAACAGAAGACGGTACCATGCCCATTTTTCTCATTGCTGATCTGCCAAGTATGACGTTGTAGGGTGATTCTGCCCGTACTATCACAAATGTCAACATCTCAGTTCTTGTTCGCGGAGCCGTTCCTATGGTAACATTTAGTACAACTTCTCCAAGTGACCAAGTTCTTTCTCCTGAAAAGCCTACTAGAGGGCTTATGTTGTCCTTTCTTGTTTTTCTTAATGTTGCCTTTAGTTTCAAAAAACAATGTTCATACATGATTTCGCACCCGCTTCCGGTATCCAGATGGATGCGTTTCACCGGGTGATTTCCTATGATGACTCTGATTATAATTGGTGCCTCCGATGCTTCTTCATCTTCAACTGGGGGGGAACTTATGGCCACTTTCTTCCAGGCCTCATTTCTCGTCGGAGGCCTTTCTAACGATGTCATATGCTCCGACGTAATGGCTGCAATTATTTCTTCCGTCGCCTCCGACTCCCCCGCGTACGTGAGACTTGTCTGTACACTTTGTATATCAACCTGCCTGAGATATTCCCTTAGGGTGGTGTGAGCTCCTCTAGCTGCCTGGCAGCCGGAAGGGCTTGTGGCGTTGTTCTTGAGGTTTTGAAACCCGGAGGTGACCGAGGGTCACCGTCTTCTGCCATTTTCGTACAAGATTATAGTAGGTTTAGTGCGGATGGCGCCACTTGTTTAAGGGTAAAGTTACTCTTAAATTAAGGGGGTTTAATCTTGTATAAGAAAACGATAATGAATGATTATGAGGGTGTAAATGGGTGATTTTGTACTTGCTGGCGGTTCCCTAATGGTGTGAAGAACTTATTATCTTCACGCCACCAAGTGTAAAATATAAAGGTAAATGTGTGTGTTTCATTAGGGTTTTTGGTGAATCCTTTGAGGGGTATTTATAGACCCTCAAAGAAGGATCCAGAAGTTAGAGACTAACGGTGACGTTAGACATGTAGCCGTTATCGTTTGGACAGCTGTGTTACGATCTCTGGCCTGAAGGTACAAGTACAAATTGTACGTACTAGTGCACGTTCTAAATTGTACTGTTTGTCTGTTACTTAGCCGCAGCCTCCGCAGCTAGGTGGCTGAGGTTTTGGCCTGGCTTATCGGAGTTTAGGTTCCGGATCTCGTCATTAGTTCTGCCAATCCGGAGTGTCCGAAGGATTAGTGATGGTACATCATCATCTCACATTTTAGGGTTCAAAATTGGTCACATATATCCCCATCCGAGTGAAAAATTTCCTCCTTTGTTTACCCGAGTTTAAAGAAATTTTTTCAGCTAAACCAACAAATGACTTGAACATATTTTCTCCAATTAAGAAGTATAATCATACCAAGTGTTGTAATGGGATGTTGTATGTATTATAGAAAAGAAGTAAGCACCCAATGTCGTCTTTCACGGGTTTTGGTCCCAATAACTCGACATGTATGAGGAAAGTTAAGATGTAGACAGTCTTACCCCTACAATGATGGTGTAGAGAGGCTGTTTTTTGGTTTTATCTAAGATAGAAAAAGACCTCCAGCCTTGCAACTTGCTAGACGTGAGGATAGAACCCTTGACCTTTGTATACTAAGGCAAGGGTGTTAACCACTTATCCAACCTTGCTGGTTTTATGTTGTATGTATTATAGAGTTTATCTTTAATCATTTTTTACAGTAATTATTTGGTTTCCGTCCAGCAACACCACGTTGAGATGAGACCCGAACCTTCGTCTGAAGTCCAACATTTGTCTTTGGATAGAATCAGTACCCTTCCTTCATGCATGATAGAAACCATTCTATGTCTTTTACCGATAAGAGATGCAGTGAGGACGAGTATTCTCTCAAAGAAATGGAGATACAAATGGTCCACAATTTCTAAACTTGTTTTTAGAGAGACGCAAATGTTTGATGAAGTTGACACAGATGAGCTGGAGTATCCGCTAAATGAAAGGAAAGAGCTGATCAGGAAGTATAAAATTTTCTCTGCTATACAACATGTTCTGTTAATGCACCAGGGTCCAATAGTCGAGTTCACTCTTGACATGAAAGCAAACAACACCTGTACTGAAATCGACCTAATAATACGTTATTTGTCGAGGAACAAAACTGTCAAGAAGTTTGCACTTGAGTTGAATGATCCCCATAACGATTTTTATAGGTTACCTTTATCCTTCTTCTCATTGAATCACTTAGCAGATTTAACTCTGCTGGTCTGTGAGCTGGAATTCGATCCAACATCTAGTGGATTTAGTAGCCTCACAAGTTTATCCATGACTTGTGTAAAATCTTCTATGAAAACAGTTCTACATCTCTTATCCAGTTGTCCATTACTTAAGAGCCTGAATTTGGTAAGCTTTCACTACAGCATATGTCCCATGGACTTTTTCACAGTTCTGCATCTGATTATTGAACTGCTGCAGATCTTATTTATTGAAGACCTCGATGGAGGCGGTTTACAGGTAGACATGATTGAGCTATTGAATCGTTTACCTGTGATTGAACATCTGTCGTTTGATTGTTTGACCATCGAGGTAATATAATCTACAGGGTATATTAATTGATTCAACTTGGAAAAAACTTTGCTTATTAATCTTTGTTTTGTCTGTTGTTCAAGTGGTTTTACCAAGTCAAACCGCTACGAGAGCTTCCAACCAAATTAGTCCACCTCAAATACTTGTGTATATGGGATACATTGTCAAATGAAGAAGATTTGCTCTTTCTGTTTCTCTTTGTTTGATGCTCCCCAAACTTGGAGAAAATTAAGCTACGGGTAAATCTCATAAATCTGTGGTGTATTTTTTTTTGTTTCGATTTCTATGCCAATAAACACTCACACAAGAGATACCAACCCCTCCTGAAGTTTACCAGGTGGTCGGATAGAAAAGGTCTTTTGTGCAATTCACTTGATGGTTATTCGGATATTTGTTTGGAGCATCTGAAAGAATTGGAGATTGAATGTTTCCGCATTCCTGAGTTGGAGTTTCTGAAGCTTGTCTTGGCCAAGTCACCTGTGCTGGAAAAGGTGAGGATAGTGCTTGGCCCACTAATTTCAATTGACGAGGAGTTGAAGATGTTAAGAATTGTCACACGCTTCCCACGTGCATCACCAGTCGCAGAAATAATCATTGATCATTTGGAGTGATAGTGTAGTTGTGTTTACCTATACCCCATATGATTGCAATATGCTTATATGCTGATAGTTTTTGCATACTTTAGATCAACAAAGGACTTTTGGATTTATTACGCTAATCTACTAATGTTGAGTTGCCGATAGTTTTTGCGAACATTAGATCAACGAAGAACTTTTGGACTTATATATGCTAATTTACTAATGTTGAGTTGCTGCTAGTTTTTGCGTACTTTAGATCAACAAAAAACCTATGGATTTATTATCCTAATCTACTAATGTTGAGTTGCCGATAACTTTTGCGTACTTTCTTTAGTTGAAATTATACGTTTTTGCGGTTGTTAGCCGCACATAATTGGCGTACTCGAAACATATCTGGTGTTGTATGTAGGGACGTTAGTGAATCGGGTGAAACTATATTCGTATTCATACCCATTTATTTTCTCATCATCAATGTCCATATCCATTTAAGTTCATTTCATTTATCTATGTCCATTTCCGTCGGATGGAACAGGTTAATGCATAACCGATGGTTATCAACTATTCGTTCACTAAAGATAAGTTAGCCTTGATGGTTATCAACAAAACTTTTATAAATAATGACTAGAGTTACAATAATAAATTTTAACATAACAAAAACATAATATTAAGCCGTAGTTGTTGACTGATTATATATTATACATATATAAAATATGTAACAAATTTTAATATTTTGTTACAATGCTAGTATATTTTTACTTTCTTGTTTTTACTACTATACTAGATTTTAGACTTATGTCAAATACACGGATTTTACAACATTACCAATATAAAAATTAATATATGCAACAAAAATATATTTATACGTTAAATATAAAAATATACTTAAAAAATTGAGATATTCAAATGTAAATACTGAATGCTAAATCATATCAAGGCTGGATGATGTAGTAGAGTTTCTTATATACAAACTCTTCCAGAGAAGCAATATTTTAACTTTGATTACACAATTTACCAAATTCTCATTGATGTCTTGCAAAAAAGTAATATTTATTTTTGTTACCCATGGTTGTTAAGAACAATAAAAGTAGCAGCTGGTTCGTGGGGTTTTCAATGATTTTGTGTGTTGTGATTTTATTTGTAGGGTTCAGTTTATATAAGAAGAATCTGTATCCTAAATATAGTCTGATTACAATTACTAAAAACAATGATTATCCTAATTATAGTCTGATTACAACTAATAACAACAATATTACAATTAGTTTGATTATAATTAATAATATAAAATAAAATATTGATATAATATTTATTCGTATTAATCCAATGTTGTAACCTCTCTAACTTTTAGCTATATTTTGTTATTAGATAGACATTATGCAATATAGTATTAATTATTTTTAAATTGGGTTAAAGTGTAAATTTGTGATGGAAAAGCAAAAAGTGTAAAATAATTTAGACATGTGTTGATTTAGTTAATTTTGAGAAATTGAGCGTTATGATTGGTCAATTGAGGTTAGGCCAGTTGACTTTTAGTATATATATATTAAGATTAAGATAAAATTTATCAACCTTCTTATTATTTTCAAATCGTAACACAAACTAGATATGGGTCAGTATCTCATGGTTCTCTGTTTCTGCTCTTGTTTGTGTCTTGGTACTTATATTTAGGTTTTTGGATAATAGTTGATGGGCTATGGGTCTTTGGTTGGACTAGTTGTTATATGTTTTTTTGGTTGAGGTATCATGTGGATTGCTGTTGATTATGTTCTTTAGACCCCATAAAAAATGTTCCGACCGAGAATCGGGTTTGCCCCTCCTCCAACAAAAACCACCATAAACTATTAAACGTTGTTGTATTATATAGTTACAATACTAATATATTTTTACTTTTTCGTTTTTACTACTATATAAAAATTATCCATCTTCTTATTATTTTCAAATAGTTCACAAAAGTTAATATTGTTTAAAGAATGACTAATTAAGAAATTGAAAATACACTTCTTTTTGGATTTTCAAGTAAATACTAAATAGTAACACATTGAGTACATGTATATTACAAGTTAGACAAAGGTCGTAATAATAAGTATATATTTTTAACAAACATATACAATTAAAGAATTTAAAATCTGTTACAGTATATTTGTGTAGCTCAACCAGTAATAATTCTATATACTAAAAATTATATAAAATGCTAAACTCTTTCCGATAGAAAAATGCTAAACGCAATCTTTAGGACTGTGTTTAACTTGAATAAAAAATTTATACCTTCCATATTAAAACTACTGCTGAATTTTATGACATGTACAATTATTTAATGTACCTTAACTGTAGTCTTAAAGACTCCGTTTAACAAAACCCTTTCTAATAAAAACTATTCTTTTCACAAGTGGTTACTTTATTTTCTAGTTCAATTCAATTCCATTAACTTGTTTTAACAAGTTTAAAATAAAGATATTACCAAATATATAAGCCAGGGTATGAAATTTAAAAAGGAATTTCGAACCACAAACTTAATTAAATTATCACCCAAGTATATATGTTTAAGTAAAATTTGGAGTCCTACTATACGCGTAACCATGTATGTCTACAAATCATATATGGTAAGTAAATAATACCATAAATATACCTTCCTATATGTATTAGGTTTTATTTTCGAAAACCATAAACTTAATTATCGCACAAGTTTATATATTCCCTCTATCATATCTATACGTACACTGCTAAAAGGGTATTTCACATATTCGATCGACTTGCTGATTATTATTGCTTCGAAAGTTCGAAGTTAAATAATTCTTTCTTAAAACTAATTAACTACAATGGGGTCTGTTTCGACTGATTTGTCGCTCGTAATCTGTCCTGATCCTGTCATGACGGCATCTTCATCATTCGAGTCTGTTTCGGCTGATTTGTCGCTCGCAATCTGTCCTGCTGGTAGTGATCATAATTCACCAACGGGGTTTCAAGCAGAGTCGTCTGTCTCGACTGATTTGTCCCTCGGAATAACCTGTCCTGTTCCCATCAGCATGATGCCTTCATTCACCAAGGAGTTCGTTGTTGATGATCTTAATATCGTGCCCTTTGAAGACAGGTATATATATATATACATAATTTAGTTTATATATTTTTAATTCACTTTCTTTAAAGAATTAAGTACCATACATTATACGGAGTATATACATATTGTATCAGCCCAAAGTATAAGTTTTTAAATATCTGCATAACTATATGTAGTTTTTCACTTTCTAGTATAATTTTTACAAAGTATTACTCGTATTTGTTATATTAATCAAGAAACTAGTTTGACGATTGAAATTTTAATTAGTTCTCATATATAACTGTTTTTTTTTTTGATCCCCTGTGCAGCCCAGAACAAGATTCACCGAAAAAGTCCAAACGTAGTCGCTTTGCTACTTTACAAGAGGAGGAAGATTATTATTCTCAAGAAATTCAAAACTTGTATATGAATAAGTGTGTCAGTGAAAAAACTAATTACAAACCTTCATCCACCAAGAATGACGCAAACATGAAAACGAAGAGGATAAGAATATCGAAGAAGAAGGACCGTGGGGAGGTGGTGAGCAATGAGGCGACCGACGAGTTGAGGAGGTTTATTAAGGAAGAGATGAATGGTGTAGACATGAAACTAGTGATTCAAAAAAAATTGTACGCAACTGATTTGAATCCGACTCAGAATAGGCTGAACATGCCTATTAACCAACTCGAGACGCATGAATTCTTGAAGCCTCATGAGAAAGAATTTCTTGAGACACTTAAGAAAAATCAGATTGAGGTACGATTGGTGGGACCAAAGCTACAAATGTACGCGGAACCGATGAATTTGAAGGTGTGGTACATGGAACGAACTAGTAATTATGTGTTGATCACCAACTGGAACCACTTTGTGATGGACAATAAGGAGGAGTTGAAGGAAGGAACCAAGATTCAAGTTTGGTCGTTTCGTAAAAATCAGCAGCTGTGTTTTGCTATTGCGATTGTGGGAAGACCTGATGACACGAACAATGCGGCTTAAATACTTGCCATAACTGATGATCATATTGTTGTTGATGTACCTCATTTAATTGAGTCTGCAAATTGTATTAGTACGGGGGTTATTTTTTGATTAGATTGCAATTACATACAACATTCTTTATTCTTTCTGAAAAATATTAATGCTTCTAATTTTACCTATAATGTGTGTTATGTTGTTCCCTTCTAATAATTATATCTCAAAAAGCTAAATAGAATTTCATGTGATATTAAAATTGAGGTTTTGCTAACTACATCTAAGTTAACATGATTAAAATACTTTTACTCTTATTATAAATTTTATGGTTGGTGAGCTTTTGATATGAAAAAAATACAAGTGTACAATACTTTTATGCACATTTAACTAGTGTTTTTAAGATTTTATTTAGTATTTTCCTTTTAATTAATAATGTATATATGGTGAATCGAAAATACATACTAAACATAATGGAATTTCAATAATCGAGTGTAACGTGTATAATACTTAACTCTTATCATAAAATTCATGACCGGTAAGCTTTTGATATGAAAAAATACATATGTACAATACTTTTATGCACGTTTAACTACCGTTTTTAAGGTTGTATTTACCATTCTCCTTTTAGTTAATAATGTACTATATATATGGTGAATCGAAAATACATACTAAACATAATGAAATTTTAATAATCGAGTGTAACGTGTATAATATTATTGACGAATAATATGACATACTGGAAGTTGATGCAATGCTCATTAGTTTTCTTCTTAAAGACGTACCTTATTTCTTCTTAACTGATGATGTTGTTGATGTACCTCGATCATTTAATTGAGTCTGCAAATTGTATTAGTACGGGGGCTATTTTTTCATTAGATTGCAAATACATGCAACATTCTTTAATATTCTTTTTGAACCAACAAAAAGTTAGCCTAATGGTAAGGGAAACACTTGATGACCTTAAGGTCTCAGGTTCGATCCCCGCTTGACACAAAAAATAATTCCTTTAAGGTACCCGTTACCAATGAAGCCTAGACCCACATGTGAAGTTTAAATACGCGGGTTTGATCTTTCGGGGTGCCCAGATCATGTGGGGATTATGATGGAGGTATTGTACCGGCATCATATGACTCATACGGGGTAAGTCGATGGGTATCCAATTAGAATTCCCTCCATTACCCTTTTTTTTAATATTCTTTTTGAAAAATATTAATGCTTCTAATTTTACCTATAATGTGTGTTATGTTGTTCCCTTATAATTATATCTCAAAAAGCTAAATAGAATTTCACGTGATATTAAAATTGAGGTTTTGCTAATTAACTACACTCTTATGGATATCGATGTAGTTAACATAAACAAAATACTTGTACACTCTTAATATAAAATTCATGGCAGGTGGGTTTTTGATATGAAAAAGTACAAATGTACAATACTTTTATTTTATATACATTTAATCACAAATCTTAAGGTTGTATTAAACATTTTCCTTTTAATTAATAATGTATATATGGTGAATCGAAAATACATACTAAACATAATGGAATTTCAATAATCGAGTGTAACGTGTATAATACTTAACTCTTATCATAAAATTCATGACCGGTAAGCTTTTGATATGAAAAAATACATATGTACAATACTTTTATGCACGTTTAACTACCGTTTTTAAGGTTGTATTTACCATTCTCCTTTTAGTTAATAATGTACTATATATATGGTGAATCGAAAATACATACTAAACATAATGAAATTTTAATAATCGAGTGTAACGTGTATAATATTATTGATGAATAATATGGCATATATACTGGAACTTGATGCAATGCTCATTAGTTTTCTTCTTAAAGACGTACCTTACTTCTTGCTTGTCGAAGGAAAAGCCGATGGACAGTCAAATTTCTAACATTTTAGTAGTAGTTTCAAAACTTTAGCATGCTTATAGGGAAGATAGATATAAAAGCTAACTAGTAATATATATACCTAGTTACACTAACTATTGCCCGACGGATCGAATTGGATGGATCGAGATTCTTTCAAGTTGATTTTCTACATTATAGTTTATGTTGGTTCGTGTTTTATGAGAGGAGAAGAAATATATTATAGATTGCTAATTTGCTATATACCAAGTGTCACAAAAGGACATAGAGGTGAGGTCAAAGAATGAAAAAAAAGAAAAAAGGTGAGGAGAAAGAGATTCATGAAGTGATAAAAGAATGCAATAGAAGTGTAACACTCGCGTGTTTGATAAAGTACATAAAGTTTGTAGTATATATGAATTATATAAAAAAAACGTAAACCAAATGAATTTTAATAGTTGAAAAATAATTAGTTAAGAGGTATTTATGTAATTACATTTGTAGTTTCAAAACTTACTTTATAACTTTGAGAGTTTGGAGTTTGTATATCAAATATTTTGTTAAGCAAAATGGAGAATGATTAATCCTCCTAATTTATAAATTTAACCTCCCAATTTATAGGATGGTGACACGTAAAAATTCAAGGGGTAAGATTAGGAAAGAGATTAAGTAAAACCCATTTGTCACATTTATATACTTTTAGGAGGACTTTTAGGTTAAAGTTTAAGAAAGGTTAAAAGAGCAAATTTGCCATTGAATATATGGCAAAAGGGCAAATTTGCCATCAATTTTTTAAAAGGTTCAAATTTGCCACTAAATAAACTTAAAAGGAGTAAATTTGACACTTATTTTTTTCTAAAATTATATATTATAATTTTTACATATTTTCAATAAATATCAATAATTGTTTGTTTGGGTGTTAGATGACACTAAAAATAATGTTTCCTTTTCCAATAATTGTCCTTTTACCTCTAAAACATTATTTTTTCATCCTTATTTTTTTCCAAGATCTGACGACCTAAAATCATGTTTCCTTTTCCAGATCTAACACTCTAAATTTAATAAACCCTACAAATTAATAAATACATAGATCTATACCTAATTACACCCTGTATAAATCTATATATTCCCACACACACATAATACACATTATTTAAAACAGTGCCTCTTACACACAAGTACACAACATTATCATTCATTAGTTAGTTATGCAATTGAATGAATACATCGAATATCAATATATCGATCACTTCCTATATAGAAATTAGGAAACCTTAAAACAAAAGAGTGTAATGTAGTACAGTGATCCAAACCTCTAGTTTTTTCAATGTTTTCAAACCACGAAACCGCCGGAGTTCCAGATTTTCTGGCAAGAATTTTCTTCATCAAACCCGACCACCGCCGGAGTTCAAGATTTTCTGGCAAGAATTTTCTTCATCAAACCCGACCACCGCCGGAGTTCAAGATTTTCTGGCAAGAATTTTCTTCATCAAACCCGACCACCGCCGGAGTTCCAGATTTCTGGCTTCTCTTTTAGACCCTATTCAATCCCAAAACCGATTATGGTAGTGGTGGGTATATATGAATCTATGGATGATCTTTCTGCAATTTTGGTATTCATTTATGAATATTCGAGATCTGTTCGTATAGATACAAATATAGATATTGATTTGCAAATATTATTATTTAGAATTATTGTTATTCAAGATCTGTATGTATAGATACAGATAGAGATATTGTTTGTTCGTGGGTTTAATTTTGAATCAGTTTGTAACATCCGCGAATTTTGACCCGTTGACTTTTCGTGTAAATATGACTAACAATTTAAGTAATGAATTAATTGGGTCGTTTTGTGATTTTATGACTATGTGGTATATTAGTCGGGTCGTCGTATGTGTAGTCGGTATGTAATTGTGCAACTAATGGTATTGTGGTTGAGAAGGGGAACGGGTCGGCCCGTGGGTAGTCCATGACCCACCAGCCCCCCCCAAGACCCACTTCCCCCTTATCCTTTTCTCATTTCTCATCTTTCTCTCTTTCTCTTCTATCCTCTCTAGTAAAAGAACCCCCATCTAGTCTTCATTTTCTTCCATCTAAATTGTGTTTTGGAATTGCTATAATACAAGAATCGTAATCATCATCTTCTCATTGTCGCCATCTTTGAAGAATCAAAAGTCAAGTTCTTACCATTTTATCCATTTGACCTAAATTCGGGTTCTAGCTCAAGGAGACGTTTTGGTAAGTCAAATTCATCCCATTTACTTCTAATTATACTTGTTCAAATGTTTCTAGTCGTTTTTATGGGATTTCAAGACATGTTTATGGTAAAAATGGAAATTAGGTTTAGGGTTAGGGTTTGAACGATTCATGAGGGATTTTGATGTTTTGGTCGAAATGGTGGGTTGGGTTATGTGTATTTATGGTCATTGATGTTTAGTTATGCTTCAAAATGGGTTACAAATCGTTTTGGTGTGGGTTGGGTTGAATTTGGGGGTTTTGGGTTCGTTTTTCTGCACTTGGTTGCTGCTGGTGTAGTTGCTGCCCAGTATGGGGCGTAACCTACGCCCCTTGGGGCCGTAGGTTACGCCAGTTGTATTTCCTTAGGCGTAGGCTACGCCCATTTGGGCCGTAGCTTACGCTTATCCCCATCTTTAAAATTGAATCTGGAGATTTCATCTGGAGCTTGAATCTGGAGCTGCCCAGGTTGGGCGTAACTTACGCCCCACCCAAGCGTAGGTTACGCCAGGCCATTTTTCTTGGGCGTAGGTTACGCCCATAGGGGCCGTAGCTTGCGCCTATCCCTAACTTCAATTTTGACCTTACGCCAAAATGTTTCTGTTTACGCCAACTTTTACGCCAAAAAGCCCTTTTCTAGAGGGCCGTAGCTTACGCCATTTGGGCCGTAGCTTACGCTTATCCCCATCTTTAAAATTGAATCTGGAGATTTCATCTGGAGCTTGAATCTGGAGCTGCCCAGGTTGGGCGTAACTTACGCCCCACCCAAGCGTAGGTTACGCCAGGCCATTTTTCTTGGGCGTAGGTTACGCCCATAGGGGCCGTAGCTTGCGCCTATCCCTAACTTCAATTTTGACCTTACGCCAAAATGTTTCTGTTTACGCCAACTTTTACGCCAAAAAGCCCTTTTCTAGAGGGCCGTAGCTTACGCCACTTTGGGCCGTAAGTTACGCCTGCTGTAATTTGACCGACCGTAGGTTACGGTGGTTGTCACCGTAGCTTACGGCCATTGTAATTCGGATTATTCCTGGTTTGACCTAATTTGACCTTCTGAGCCTTTTGCGCGCCGAGTCTCAATCTAATTCACTTATTATCTTATATAACCTTGATTTAGAGTCGTAGAAGTCATTTAACGTCGGAAAGCATTTTGGAAACCTAATTAGGGTTTTGTCGAGAAATTGTTAAGTTACGTATATGTGTTCATGCGTGTTAATGTGTATGTATATGATCAATATTTAGGTGTTGGACGCGAGGTGAACTTCGTACGAAGATAACTTAACTTTATATCGATCTTATCTTTCATAACCAATCAAGGTGAGTTTCGTATCTCCCTACCCGCTTGGGATTCGGGCTGAAAAGTGTAAACCTGGCGTGTTTACTTGTATTTATTGATGTATTGATTGTTTGACATGATTGTTGGATTGATGTGACGTGCCTTGTCGTTGTTTGACTTGGATTGTGTTTTCGTTAAGTGTTACTTATACATTAGGATAGACGTACATACATGGAAGTCGGTTATGCATTCATTGGGTTTTAGATGTGGTGGGAAGGCTGCGGGTGACCCTATACATAAGCATCTGGGACTCGAAGAAAGTAAAATCCTCCGAAGTATATGTACGTATAGTTGGTTTATATTGTGATTAGTGATTAATTTTGATTGATGCATATGTTGTGCATATGTCCCACTGTTAGGGGATTTGACTTATGTATATTGAGATACGGCCTTGTCCCTCTGTTGACAAGTGTGCCCCGTTACGATTATTGATTGTTGGTTCATGTTGTCGAATGTTGATTATTGGTTGTGATTGACGGTTATTGATTGTCGGTTTATGATTATGCATTTACATTTGTTTGTAAGCATTGCATACATTACTGTTGAGCCCTCGGCAGGGGATTGCCGGCATCCTGGTGCATAGATGTATGCACCCATTTTGGATGTAGACCTGACCCCGAGTATATAGACATATATATCTCGATGTTTTTGAGATACAGCCCTGTCCATGGCGATGGCAGAGGGGTATCGTTGCATACGTGATTGAAGGTCACGCTTGGGATAGGCATATTTGCTTATTCATTCATTTGGCACATGCATTGATACATACATCATTTGTGCATCCTCATTACACTCTCATTTCTTTTGTGTAATCTTGTTGTTGGACGATATTGTGTACTTAGAGGCTCGCTGTAAGTCATGTCTAGCCTCTATTCTTATATTGTGATTATTGATGCTGGTTGTTATGAACCATTACTACGAACTCACCAACCTTGTGTTGACTATGCTTAGTACACTTTTCAGGTAATCAGGTACTCCCCGGACGTGGTGTTTAGTTGCTTGCTTGCTGTCTAACCCGGACTTGGACTCATGGATCAAGGATTCATTGACCCTCCTTTTGCATCATACTTAGGATCGTTTGCCATCTTTGGATGTGTTATGTTAACGTTGATGGCTATTTGTTCCTGTTATATTTTGTTACTTGTATTGCTATGTTTTGGATTCACCGAATCATTAATTGCATGTAGTTGTTCTATTGTAATTCCACCGGGTGCTGTATGATTTCCGTGACATTTCGAGCTCCGGCTTGGGGTGTTACAGAATGGTGGCCCATGCGTGGTCGTAGAGAATTAGGCGGTTTGACCTAGACTACGGCTTAAGTTAAAACTCTTCATATAGCATGCATGGTTAGGAAATTCGTGTGCAATATGAATTTTGTGAATCCCCGTGTGAGTTCGTAGTTAAGACCACTTGTGTGATAGCTTAAATTCAATGTGATGAATGTGGTTACTATGATTTGTTGTTGTTATTTGTTGAAGCTAATGTGATGAGTTAGAGCAAAATGAAGGGATGCCATTAACTTAGTATAATATTGCGGCAACCCTAAAAGAACCCGATCAACTCTTTTATGGTTACCCGATACTATAACAAGTTCATGACATCGTGGATTGCGCACGTGTGGCTTAAAGTATAATAAGGAACCGATATGCTTAATGGAAGTTGATTGGGTGGAAGGTTAGCCGTTGGTACACCTTGTATACATACCCGGTTGATAACTAGAGAGCATATCGAATTCGGATTATACTTTGAATCGTTCGTGTTAGTTGTTTAATTACATGATGAAATGAACATGAGTACTTAATTTGATGATAAAATATGGCAATAAATGCAACGTGATGATATGATATGTAAACCCCCTTATGATGCTAACACTTTTGCCTTAGCATAGTGTTATGAAATGAGTATGTGGTATCGGTTTGAGAGAATTGACTACTTGTGTGACTAACATGCGAGCATTTGAGACTAACTCTCGGGTCAACGTGTCACTTGTTTTATAG
Source organism: Erigeron breviscapus (assembly GCA_034093135.1). Classification (NCBI taxonomy): domain Eukaryota; kingdom Viridiplantae; phylum Streptophyta; class Magnoliopsida; order Asterales; family Asteraceae; genus Erigeron; species Erigeron breviscapus. The sequence continues at coordinate 9,893,397 of CM067167.1, forward strand.
AAATGGAAAGACCAAGAAGAGTCCGAACAAATTACAGGGCTGAAGAAGAAGAGCCTCAACCGGAAGCTCAACCGGAAGTACAAGGTGGTAGAGGCCGTGGTAGAGGCCGTGGTAGAGGCCGTGGTAGAGGCCGTGGTAGGGGTCGTGGTAGAGCTCCTGAGCCAAACTTGGCTGAGGTAATCGCTCAAACGGTTGCCGGAATCATGCCAACCATCATTGCTCAAGTTACTGCAAGTCTTGGGCAAAATAATGGGCCCCAAAACAATGAAGCCCCAGAAAATGAAAATAACGAAGATGCTCAACATTATGCCGAAGATAATGAAGAAGAGGAACCCGTGGGAGTTGGTATCGGTATGCCTATGAATAATCAATATGGTGGGTACCGTCAAGGTTGTATATTCAAAGATTTTAAAAGTTGTGGGGCACCGGAGTTTGATGGGAAAGGTGGTCCCACGGAATGTATAAGGTGGTTCGAGGCAATAGAGGCGGTGATAGAAAGGAGCCATTGCACCTACGAAGACCGGATTCCCTATGCATCCGGCATGTTTAGGCATGACGCCTTAAGTTGGTGGAACCAAGAAGTAACATTGGGGCGGACCCAAAATTTGGAGTGGATTGACTTTAAAGAAAAAGTAAAGGCTAAGTTTTGTCCTCCGTACGAGCTACAAAATTTAACAATCGAATTTGCAAATCTCAGCATGGAGGGAGCCGATTATAAGGGCTACGTGAGACGATTCCAAGAGTTGTCTACCCTCATCCCTCACTTGGTGGGTACCGAGTTACAAGCCATCCAAAAGTTTGTATTAGGCTTGAATCCTCAAGTCCGATCATATGTAAACTCTAACATGCCTACTTCCTTGGCTAATGCGGTTAACCAAGCCGGGAGTGTGACTGAAGATTTGTTGAGGAGTGGTGTTTTGAGCAAGTCCTCAACGAACAAAAGGAAGGAAGTGGGGGAGTCAAGTGGGGTAAGGAAAGCGGGAAGGTTTGATCCCAAGAATGCTTATAGGGGTAGGGTGATGGCGGCGGTAGAACCGGCTAGGAGGCCTTATACCGGGCCTCATCCTTTCTGTGGGAGGTGCAACAGGCACCATCCCGCCACCACTCCATGTGGTGCATGCTACAATTGCCACCAAGTCGGGCACGCATCCAAGAACTGTAGGGCTCCAAGAACGGGCCCAATGAATGCGGCTCCTATTCGGGCCGTTCCACCTCAAGGAAATCAAAGAAGGGGTGAGTGTTTTGAATGTGGTAGCCGTGACCACTATCGTAATGATTGTCCTCGATGGGTGGGGCAACAAGTCCAAGTAGCCGTCCACCCCAATCAACTCCAAATGGTTGGGCCTAATCAAAACCGGGGGCAACAAGGCCACCAAGTGCAACCACGCGGCCGAGCTTTTGCGGCCAATGTAAATGAAGCCCGGAATGATCCTAACGTTGTAGCAGGTACTTTTCTCCTTAATGGTCTCTATGCCACCGTTTTATTTGATTCCGGGGCCGATTATAGCCTCGTGTCTTCTAATTTTGTTCCTTTGATTGATGTGCATCCTTGTGCTCTAAATTATGTGCTTGACATTGAAATGGTGAACGGGTCACTAACTAGAATTAGCCAAATACTCCGTGATTGTGTTTTGACCTTGGAAGACGTTGACTTCTTCATTGACCTTATGCCTCTTGACATCGGTAGTTTTGATATTATAGTGGGTATGGATTGGTTAGCGGCGGTTAATGCGACGATTGATTGTGGTGAGAGAGTTGTTAAGATACCTTTGGCCAACGGTAAAATTCTTAGGGTTCAAGGCGAAATCTCTGATTCCCCAAATTCTAAAGTCTTTAGTGCTACCACCACAAAGGTAGAATTGAAGACCGTTCCTATTGTTTGTGATTTCCCCGATGTTTTTCCGGACGACTTACCGGGGTTACCCCCGCCCCGTGAACTTGATTTTCGTATCAGTCTTATTCCTGAAGCCGCGCCCGTAGCAAAAGCTCCTTATAGACTAGCTCTAACCGAAATGCAAGAGCTACAAACTCAACTCAAGGAACTCCAAGAGAAGGGTTTCATTCGCCCTAGTCAATCTCCTTGGGGTGCTCCTGTTCTCTTCGTCAAAAAGAAAGACGGATCCTTCCGAATGTGTATTGATTATCGGGAATTGAACAAGCTCACCGTGAAGAACCGGTATCCTCTCCCTAGAATTGATGACTTGTTTGATCAACTTCAAGGAGCTAAGCACTTCTCAAAGATCGATCTTCGCTCGGGTTATCATCAACTCCGGGTACATGAAGATGACATTCCCAAGACGGCTTTTCGCACACGGTATGGCCATTTTGAATTCACCGTAATGCCTTTTGGGTTGACTAATGCACCGGCGGTGTTCATGGACTTGATGAACCGGGTGTGTCAACCATATTTAGAGAAGTCCGTTATTGTGTTCATTGATGACATACTTGTATACTCGAAGACAAAGGAGGAGCATGTTAAGCACTTGCGCGAAGTGCTTGAATTACTAAGGAAGGAGAAGTTGTATGCAAAATTTTCCAAGTGTGAGTTTTGGTTGGAAGAGGTCCACTTCCTTGGTCACGTGGTGAGCAAGGATGGTATTCATGTGGACCCAAGCAAGATTGAAGCGGTTAAGAATTGGAGAAGACCCGAAACGCCATCCGAGATCCGCCAATTCCTTGGATTGGCGGGTTACTATAGAAGGTTTATTGAAAACTTCTCCCGTATTGCACAACCACTCACTCTCTTGACTCAAAAAGATAGAAACTTCGAATGGGGCGAAAGACAAGAGAACGCCTTCCAAACCCTTAAGGATATGCTATGTGATGCTCCTATTTTGACATTACCGGATGGGATAGAAGATTTTGTGGTTTATTGTGATGCTTCGGGGCAAGGGTTGGGTTGCGTTCTTATGCAAAGGGGTAAGGTCATTGCTTATGCCTCTCGTCAATTGAAGGTGCATGAGAAGAACTACCCGACACATGATTTGGAATTGGGAGCGGTTGTGTTTGCTTTGAAATGTTGGAGACATTATCTCTATGGTACCAAATGTGTGATTTATACCGATCATAAAAGTCTCCAACACATCTTCAACCAAAGTGAATTGAACATGAGGCAAAGGCGTTGGTTAGAGTTATTTAGTGATTATGATTGCGACATCCGTTATCATCCGGGCAAGGCAAATGTAGTAGCCGATGCCTTGAGCCGAAAGGAGAGAGTGAAACCAAGACGGGCTAGAGCTATGAGCCTCACGGTAGGGCCAAGTATTCGTGATCGGATTATTGAAGCCCAAATTCAAGCGACCCTACCGGAAAACTTTGGAAACGAAAACCTAGATGGCATGGAACAACTATTTGACCGAAAGAATGATAATGGGCTTTACATGGTGGAAAGACTTTGGATTCCCATATTCGGCGATTTAAGGACGCTTATTATGAATGAAGCCCACCTATCACCTTATTCGGTCCATCCCGGGTCGGATAAGATGTACTTTGACTTGAAGGAATTGTATTGGTGGCCGGGCATGAAGCGTGATGTGGCTAAGTATGTGAGTGAGTGCCTTACTTGCTTACAAGTTAAGGCCGATCACAAGAAGCCACCCGGATTGTTGGTACAACCGGTGATGCCCGAATGGAAGTGGGAGCATATTTCAATGGACTTCATTACTAAACTACCGAAGACAAGAAGCGGCAGAGACACAATTTGGGTGATAGTAGATCGGTTAACGAAATCGGCTCACTTTTTAGCCATTCGTGAAACCGATAAATTTGACACTTTAGCTCGTTTGTACATCAAGGAAATAATATCTAAGCATGGAGTGCCGATTTCTATCATTTCCGATAGAGATGCCCGTTTCAAATCGAAATTTTGGGAAGCCTTTCAAAAAGCCATGGGAACTCGACTTGACATGAGCACGGCGTTTCACCCTCAAACGGATGGGCAAACCGAGAGAACCATTCAAACACTCGAAGATATGTTGAGGGCGTGTGCAATTGATTTTGGTGGAAGTTGGGAGGACCATTTGCCGTTAGTTGAGTTTTCATACAACAATAGCTACCACGCTACTATTCAAATGGCACCCTTTAAGGCCTTGTATGGTAGGGTGTGCCGTTCTCCTTTAGCTTGGGCGGAAATTGGAGAGAGCCAACTCATCGGGCCGGAAATTGTGATTGAAACAACTAAGGTAATATCTCAAATTAAGGAGAAGTTGCAATTGGCCCGTGAACGTCAAAAGAAGTATGCCGACGTGAGGCGGAGACCGTTGGAGTTCGAAGTTGGTGAATTTGTACTTTTGAAAGTGTCGCCTTGGAAGGGAGTCGTACGTTTTGTAAAGCGGGGAAAACTTGCGCCAAGGTATATTGGTCCTTTTAAGATTCTTGAACGGGTTGGGAAAGTTGCTTATCGGCTAGAATTGCCCCAAGAGCTTAGCGGCGTACATGATGTGTTCCATATTTGTAACTTACGCAAGTGTTTGGCGGATCCTACACATCATGTGCCTATGGACGAAATTAGGGTTGATTCTAACTTAAACTTTGTTGAAGAGCCGGTAGAGATCATGGACCGTCAAGAGAAGAAGCTCAAGAAGAAGCGCTACACCATTGTGAAGGTAAGATGGAATGCTAGACGTGGAGCCGAGTTCACTTGGGAGAGAGAAGACCATATGAAGTCCAAGTATCCGCATTTATTTGTAAATTAGGGTTTTGTTGAATTTCGGGACGAAATTCTTTTAACGGGGGAATAATGTAACATCCGCGAATTTTGACCCGTTGACTTTTCGTGTAATATGACTAACAATTTAAGTAATGAATTAATTGGGTCGTTTTGTGATTTTATGACTATGTGGTATATTAGTCGGGTCGTCGTATGTGTAGTCGGTATGTAATTGTGCAACTAATGGTATTGTGGTTGAGAAGGGGAACGGGTCGGCCCGTGGGTAGTCCATGACCCACCAGCCCCCCCCAAGACCCACTTCCCCCTTATCCTTTTCTCATTTCTCATCTTTCTCTCTTTCTCTTCTATCCTCTCTAGTAAAAGAACCCCCATCTAGTCTTCATTTTCTTCCATCTAAATTGTGTTTTGGAATTGCTATAATACAAGAATCGTAATCATCATCTTCTCATTGTCGCCATCTTTGAAGAATCAAAAGTCAAGTTCTTACCATTTTATCCATTTGACCTAAATTCGGGTTCTAGCTCAAGGAGACGTTTTGGTAAGTCAAATTCATCCCATTTACTTCTATTTATACTTGTTCAAATGTTTCTAGTCGTTTTTATGGGATTTCAAGACATGTTTATGGTAAAAATGGAAATTAGGTTTAGGGTTAGGGTTTGAACGATTCATGAGGGATTTTGATGTTTTGGTCGAAATGGTGGGTTGGGTTATGTGTATTTATGGTCATTGATGTTTAGTTATGCTTCAAAATGGGTTACAAATCGTTTTGGTGTGGTTTGGGTTGAATTTGGGGGTTTTGGGTTCGTTTTTCTGCACTTGGTTGCTGCTGGTGTAGTTGCTGCCCAGTATGGGGCGTAACCTACGCCCCTTGGGGCCGTAGGTTACGCCAGTTGTATTTCCTTAGGCGTAGGCTACGCCCATTTGGGCCGTAGCTTACGCTTATCCCCATCTTTAAAATTGAATCTGGAGATTTGAATCTGGAGCTTGAATCTGGAGCTGCCCAGGTTGGGCGTAACTTACGCCCCACCCAAGCGTAGGTTACGCCAGGCCATTTTTCTTGGGCGTAGGTTACGCCCATAGGGGCCGTAGCTTGCGCCTATCCCTAACTTCAATTTTGACCTTACGCCAAAATGTTTCTGTTTACGCCAACTTTTACGCCAAAAAGCCCTTTTCTAGAGGGCCGTAGCTTACGCCACTTTGGGCCGTAAGTTACGCCTGCTGTAATTTGACCGACCGTAGGTTACGGTGGTTGTCACCGTAGCTTACGGCCATTGTAATTCGGATTATTCCTGGTTTGACCTAATTTGACCTTCTGAGCCTTTTGCGCGCCGAGTCTCAATCTAATTCACTTATTATCTTATATAACCTTGATTTAGAGTCGTAGAAGTCATTTAACGTCGGAAAGCATTTTGGAAACCTAATTAGGGTTTTGTCGAGAAATTGTTAAGTTACGTATATGTGTTCATGCGTGTTAATGTGTATGTATATGATCAATATTTAGGTGTTGGACGCGAGGTGAACTTCGTACGAAGATAACTTAACTTTATATCGATCTTATCTTTCATAACCAATCAAGGTGAGTTTCGTATCTCCCTACCCGCTTGGGATTCGGGCTGAAAAGTGTAAACCTGGCGTGTTTACTTGTATTTATTGATGTATTGATTGTTTTGACATGATTGTTGGATTGATGTGACGTGCCTTGTCGTTGTTTGACTTGGATTGTGTTTTCGTTAAGTGTTACTTATACATTAGGATAGACGTACATACATGGAAGTCGGTTATGCATTCATTGGGTTTTAGATGTGGTGGGAAGGCTGCGGGTGACCCTATACATAAGCATCTGGGACTCGAAGAAAGTAAAATCCTCCGAAGTATATGTACGTATAGTTGGTTTATATTGTGATTAGTGATTAATTTTGATTGATGCATATGTTGTGCATATGTCCCACTGTTAGGGGATTTGACTTATGTATATTGAGATACGGCCTTGTCCCTCTGTTGACAAGTGTGCCCCGTTACGATTATTGATTGTTGGTTCATGTTGTCGAATGTTGATTATTGGTTGTGATTGACGGTTATTGATTGTCGGTTTATGATTATGCATTTACATTTGTTTGTAAGCATTGCATACATTACTGTTGAGCCCTCGGCAGGGGATTGCCGGCATCCTGGTGCATAGATGTATGCACCCATTTTGGATGTAGACCTGACCCCGAGTATATAGACATATATATCTCGATGTTTTTGAGATACAGCCCTGTCCATGGCGATGGCAGAGGGGTATCGTTGCATACGTGATTGAAGGTCACGCTTGGGATAGGCATATTTGCTTATTCATTCATTTGGCACATGCATTGATACATACATCATTTGTGCATCCTCATTACACTCTCATTTCTTTTGTGTAATCTTGTTGTTGGACGATATTGTGTACTTAGAGGCTCGCTGTAAGTCATGTCTAGCCTCTATTCTTATATTGTGATTATTGATGCTGGTCGTTATGAACCATTACTACGAACTCACCAACCTTGTGTTGACTATGCTTAGTACACTTTTCAGGTAATCAGGTACTCCCCGGACGTGGTGTTTAGTTGCTTGCTTGCTGTCTAACCCGGACTTGGACTCATGGATCAAGGATTCATTGACCCTCCTTTTGCATCATACTTAGGATCGTTTGCCATCTTTGGATGTGTTATGTTAACGTTGATGGCTATTTGTTCCTGTTATATTTTGTTACTTGTATTGCTATGTTTTGGATTCACCGAATCATTAATTGCATGTAGTTGTTCTATTGTAATTCCACCGGGTGCTGTATGATTTCCGTGACATTTCGAGCTCCGGCTTGGGGTGTTACACAGTTTGTTGGATTGATTTTGTATATATGTATAGCTGTATATGTATGTATTGTTATTGTTATAGTATATGTGTGGATATAGATAAGTAGATATAGTCATATAGATATTGATTTTGGTTGGGTTGATCTAAGCAGGTTATATATTATGGATATGGATTAGTTTTTGGAAGAATTGTTTTGGGGAAGAAAATAGCTAAAGTACGAAAATACCCTCATGTGCAATGCACATGAGGGCCTTGACGGAGTACAACTAACCTCTGTTAGAATGAGGGATATGTAATGATACAAAAGGTCACCATAGGGGTATGTAATGAATACGAAAAAACGAGAGGGGCGGAACTTAATAATATGACATACCCCAAGGGTATGTAATGAAATTTTCTCTATAATCTATAACTGTTTGTTTAAATAAAAGAAATTGCAATTTTGAAAAAGTAAGATACAGTTGGAGAGATGACTTCAAAACTTTTAACTTCATACCAGTCAAATTTTTGAAAACATAATTTTGTTTAAAAAGAGAGTTAATTTAATTGTAATTTTGGAACAATAAAATACAGTTAGCAAAGAAAAATTAATTACATGGATCAACTAACAAATATAATACACTATAAATAGTGAATTAAAACTATCATACTGAAATTAACAGTAATAACAATAACAACAAATTAGCAGTAATTACAATAACTGGTGCAGGTTAATTTCTTTCCAGATTCACTTTGTACACATTACACTATGTACATACACTTACACACGAACACATATACAAACATAAATCTTTCCGGCGAAAATTTCGGCAAGCATCCATTTTCCGGCGACAAAACTTGATCTTTAAATACATATCTGTATACATACTTTCATATGTGTATCTATACTTACTGAAAACGGCCGCCACTATCCGCCACCTCCAGCCACCCCACCACCCCATGTGACAAACTCCGGCCGCCACTTTTAGATCTGAAAAACGAACAACCGCCACTTTGATCTGAAAAACGAACAGCCGCCACTTTCACCCACCTCCGGCCACGACCACCGACCACTCCAGCACCCCATGCGTGAAACACTTTCAGATCTGAAAAAGAAGCCATAAATCGCCATCTTTCAGCCACTTTCGGCCACGACCACCACCATCTAAACCGCAACCACCACCAATCGGCGGATCGGCAGTGGTTAGAGAGGGTGAGACGTTTTTTGGGGATGAGAGAAGGCGGCCATCAGTTGGAAGAGAGGGGAATGGAGGTTTTTTTGGGGGAGAGAATGGGAGGGTTTTCTTTGGGAAGATAGAGGGATGGATATCTTTTGTGCGGCCGATCTTTTTTTTTATGTGGGAGGGGGAATATTTTATTTCAATGGGATATAAAGTAGTTATGTATGAGAGGGATTTTTTTAAGGGATATTTTTATAAAACTGATTTTTATTAATTTTTAATCAATCTAACATTTTTTATTTTTCTTATAAATAAGATAATTGTAGGAGTATATTTTGAATTTTTAACTTTTTTATCTGTATAAATAGGTGTCCAGCAATCATTCAATGGAAGACAATAAATTTGTTATGACTACACCAGAATTTTTCACTAATAAGGTATATATATACATAATTATTGAGTATTTTTTATTAAGTGCATTTGTTATCTTTATATTTATATGTTTTCTATTGCGTTATTATTATTAAGTAAACTTGTTATAGTTATATTTATATGTCTTAAATTTCATATTCTTTGTGCATAAAACATCATTCAATATTTGGCGTGCATTTCCACATGTGTTGATCATCGATGCCACGTACAAGACCAACTATTACAATTTGCCTCTAGTTGAGATTGTTGGTGTAACGTCGACCAACAAGACATTTTCGATAGCTTTTGCATTTATACAAAATGAAAAGACAGCTAACTATACATGGGTCTTAAACTGTCTTAAGTTGACATTAGACAGTTGCATGCACCCACGTGTTATAGTTACAGACAGGGAGTTGGCTCTAGTAAATGCATGCAAAGAAATTTTCCCGGATGCTGCTCAATTACTTTGTAGAATTCACATCGGCCGGAATATTTTCGACCATTGTAGGCAAACTATTAGGTCAACACGTGATTGGTGCAACTTTAATGCATTATGGAGTAAACTAGAGAAGTCTACAACCATGGATTCTTACACGGAAAATTACAATCAACTTCAGTCATTGTTGACAAAATATCCACGTATGTTTTCTATATACACATTTAACATTTTTTTTTTATCTCCTAACTTTATTTTTTTTCTTTTTATATTTCTCATACATGTTTACCTTAACATTCAGGTGTTCTTAAGTATTTGAATGAAACTTGGTTGGACAAATACAAAGAGATGTTTGTCTTTGTGTGGATCGATCGACATCTCAATTTTGGAAACAACAACACCAATAGAGTAGAAAGTCAACATGCGGTCCTAAAAAAATATTTGAAATCTAAAAAATCTACTTTGCATGAACTTGTGGGCTGTATTAATCGTCTCGTACAGTCGCAACATACGGCGATAAAAGAAAGCTTTGAAAAAAGCAGAATTGTCCGTTATCAGAAGCACAATCTATGTATTGATATGGATATTGATTGTTTGATTGTGGGCGGATTTGGGGATACCGATTATGGGATTCGGTTGGTGAACTGTGATGATTTGGACATGCCACATTGGTCATTGGGATGACATGTGGGCACTTACACTCATACGTTTATGGTGCGGGACGCACACATAGACAATCTTTTTGTATGAAATGTACATGACTCCGGGTATATATATATACCGATGATTTTGAGATGCCACATTGGTGATTGGGATGACATGTGAGTCTTACACTATACGTTCATTGTACGGGACGCACACGGACCCCAAGTATGTAGTCACACATACTTGCATTTGATGATTGTTGAGAGACACACATGATATACACTCATACATTGCTTGGTGCGGGACGCACACGGACCCCAAGTATGTAGTCACACATACTTGCATTTGATGATTGTTGAGAGACACACATGATATACACTCATACATTGCTTGGTCATGTCTTTTGCACTTATACTTTATGCATCCTTATTGCTTCGCATACTCATTGATGTTGACATTACATATGCATATTTATGACACGCGTCTCTCATCTTTGTTGATACATTATGGGCTTGTTATGTGACGAGGTTTACTCTCAGTTTACCTTTCTTGGTTGACTTTGTGCCTTATGAAGGCTACCTGTAAGACATTACTTACTTTCCTCTATACATATTGTGATTATGTGTCGATGATTCCTTGTGAACCATCTCTACGAACTCACCAATCTAGTGTTGACCTTGTTTAGTACACTTTTCAGGTAATCTTGTGAATCCAAGACGTGATGGTTGATTGATGGTTGTGCTAGGACTTGGGCTTGGACTTACATGGATCCATGATTCATTTGCCCCTTATTTTGCATTATGTATTTTGTACTCGATTGTTGATGTTGGATTCACCGAATCCCTTTTTATTCATATAGTTCATGTTCTACGATAATCCCATGCATACGCTATATCTTTTCGGTAATATTTCGAGCCTAGCTCGGGGTGTTACATTTTATTTATAATATAATAATAAATTAATATTTTATTTATAATATAATAATAAAATAATATATAATAAAAGAGAAACCTTAGTTTATAATTAAAGAATTTTGGACCTTTAGATAAAGTTTAACTTATTATATGGATTGGTACTTGGAGAGACTTAAGAACTTAAGGTCTTGGGTTTAAATCTAGGTATGTGCAAAATGCTATCTAGGCTGGAGACGTAAGTTTACTTGTCAATAATTGAGTTTCCTCTTGAATTGCAGTTGATTATATGAAGATGTAATGTCGTTGAGCTCGGTCATTCAGAAAAGAAAAGATACCACCAGTTGAAAAATGATGATATTATGGTTTGAAATTGGTTTTTATAATATATAATTGGTAAGTTATGTTTGTTATAGCTTTGTATAATGATGATATAAAATTAATTATAGATAAAAATATTTATCATGATCTAAGGGTCAAAATCTTATTCTATTTGTTTTTTTTTTTAAAATAATGCTAAATTTGTTATCGAAAAAATATGTCTATAATAATATATCTCTATAACTGCGTGTCATTTTTGATGGATTGAATAATATATAATGACCTTGGACTTTGTAATATAAATTTTATTGCCAATGTCATGCTTCTTTCGATTGATACATATTATAGTTTGAAGATCTTAATTTTATATTTGATTTTGTATAAATAAGATAATAATATATTCTTTAAAAAGTTAAAAATATATAACAAACATATTTAGTATCTTACAAACCATATACATTAAAATTAAATATCATTTTCAGATAATAATGTCATCTTTTTTCACTAGACAGTAATTATAGCCTATAGGTAACTTTACACCATCATAATACAAAGATATAACATACATATCCTACCATATACAATACAAATCTTTTTTGAATAATATATAATGACCTTGGACTTTGTAATATAAATTTTATTGCCAATGTCATGTTTCTTTATTAGATTGATACATATTATAGTTTGAAGATCTAATTTTATATTTGATTTTGTATAAATAAGATAATAATATATCTCTATAACTGCGTGTCATTTTTGATGGATTGAATAATATATAATGACCTTGGACTTTGTAATATAAATTTTATTGCCAATGTCATGCTTCTTTATTAGATTGATACATATTATAGTTTGAAGATCTAATTTTATATTTGATTTTGTATAAATAAGATAATAATATATCTCTATAACTGCGTGTCATTTTTGATGGATTGAATAATATATAATGACCTTGGACTTTGTAATATAAATTTTATTGCCAATGTCATGCTTCTTTATTAGATTGATACATATTATAGTTTGAAGATCTAATTTTATATTTGATTTTGTATAAATAAGATAATAATATATCTCTATAACTGCGTGTCATTTTTGATGGATTGAATAATATATAATGACCTTGGACTTTGTAATATAAATTTTATTGCCAATGTCATGCTTCTTTCGATTGATACATATTATAGTTTGAAGATCTAATTTTATATTTGATTTTGTATAAATAAGATAATAATATATCTCTATAATGCGTTCATTTTTAATTGAATAATAATATCATAATTTTTCAACACGTTTTTTATATAACTAATAATTTTGTTATTTAATATGTTTAAATAATATAACATAAAATATACAAGTGAATAGATATGTTAAAATGAAGTTGAAAGTGTGTTTAACTAATGTGGGTTTGTCCCACATTGGTAGAAGTATAAACATTAAGTGTGTTTATAAGGAGGAGTGTTGGAGGAATAATAATTCCTTATAAGGGGCTACACCCCAAGTGGGCAAGGAGGGTGCGAAGCACCCGACGCGCCCGCGCCCGTGCTCGAGCCCGAGACCGGGACCGGGGTCGTGGGCGATGAGGCGTAATGTGGCCCGAAATCAGAAAAACATACACTTCACTCTGGATACTTTCTCTTTCACTTCTCTTCAAGCTGTTCTTGAAGGTAAAATTCTGGGTTGTGGTTAACTCCGGCAGGACAATCTGCTTTGGCTGTTGTACCCTGGGAAACTGACGGGTTCACTTGGGTGGCCCGAAATCAGTTTTAAGGGACTTCTGTTTAACAGATCCCTCAGCCCGTTTTTGCCTTCTTATTTCTTTTATGTTTCTCTTTCATTTACTTTTCTTGTATTGTTTAGTTATTGGTAATTTAGTTGTAATATCTTGTTGTAATTCGAATTTTATTTATCAATAAAATGTTGTATTGTTGAATGGTGTTCCTACAATCTTAAAACTGATTCTGCTTCTTCACCATTCTATTAATTCGAATTACAAAACTGTTTTCTTAAAACTTTTGTTATAATTTACTTTTCTGTAAAGTTACTTCTTTAGTTTATTTTATGTTCATAGAAGTTTTTTAGTAAAACTTTGCCTATTTCATTTCAGAAATGGCTACTGATATGAACTTCTCAACAAATGGAACTTCTGCTTCTACCACTACCAACACTGTTGGTGCTTCTGTTTCTCAATCTGTAGGACATACTGTCTCTACAAACATGGGACCTTTGGTGGGTACCCAAGCTGCCCAAATTGTGGCCAACCATGTTGAAAAACCAGAGAAATTTTCTGGTTCACACTTTAAAAGATGGCAACAAAAGATGTTGTTCTACCTCACTACTGTGAATCTTGCGAGATTCTTGAATGAGTCAGCCCCTGTAATTCCTGAAGGGTGCACTGATGTTCAAGTAGTGAGTGCTGTTGATGCTTGGAAGCATTCTGAATATCTCTGTCGAAATTATGTGTTGAATGGCCTTGTTGATTCACTTTACAATGTGTATTGTAAGATAACCACGGCCAAAGAACTCTGGGAATCTTTGGATAAAAAATACAAAACCGAAGATGCCGGAACTAAGAAGTTCATTGTGGCAAGATTCCTAGAGTTCAAGATGGTTGATTCAAAAACTGTTGTGTCTCAAGTTGAAGAATTACAAATCATCATAAGTGATATTCTATCAGAAGGAATGGTTCTTGGTGAAACATTCCAAGTTGCTTCCATAATTGAAAAGTTGCCCCCAAGTTGGTTGGATTTCAAGAATTACCTTAAGCATAAGCGAAAGCAAATGTCCGTTGAAGAACTTGTTGTTCTACTTCGAATTGAGGAAGACAATAGAGTTGCTCAAAATGGTGGTCATATTGAAGGACTTGCTAAGGCCAACTTTGTTGAGCATGGCCAAAGTTCCAAGGGAAAAGGTAATTACAAAGGCAAAGGGAAACGCCCTGAGAAGAGAAACAAGGGAAAAAGGTTGGATTTGAGTCCTAAGAATGGTGGTGTGAAAAAGAAGGTTGGGATGTTCAAAGGAAAGTGTTACAATTGCGGTGAATCTGGTCACCGAGCTGATCAATGCAAGAATCCAAGGAAGGAAAGGGCAAACATGGTCGATGATGACATGCCTCTTGTTGCTATGATTTCTGACCTCACTGCTAAGTTGGAAGAGGTCAATCTTACCACCGATGGAATCAAAGGATGGTGGATTGATACGGGTGCAACCCGTCATGTGTGTCCGGATAAGACTATGTTTCATACTTTGAAAGAAGCATCCGGTGAAGACAAGTTGTATATGGGAAATGCTGCTACTGCCGAGATCAAGGGTGAAGGCGATGTGATCCTCAAGTGGACTTCGGGGAGAGAGCTCAAGTTGACTAATGTGTTGTATGTTCCCGAATTGCGCAAGAGTCTTGTGTCGGGATGATTACTCAACAAAAATGGGTTTCGTTTAGTGTTTGAAAGTGATAAGTTTGTGTTAACTAAACGTGGTTTGTATGTTGGTAAGGGTTATGCCCTTAATGGTATGTTTAAACTTAATGTAATTGCCATGAAGAACATGAATGAAAATACTTCTACTTCCGTTTACTTGATTGAGTCTTCTAAAGTTTGGCATGCTCGACTTGGTCATGTGAATTTCAATTCAATGCATCGTTTAATTAAGTTAAATTATATACCATTTTTTACCATTGAATCTAATTATAAATGTTCAACTTGTGTTGAATCAAAACAAACCACGAAATCTTTCAAAATAATTGAACGAAACACCGAGCCACTTGATTTAATCCATACCGATGTATGTGATTTTAGAACAATTCCCACTCGTGGTGGTAACAAATATTTCATCACCTTTATTGATGATTGTACAAGATATTGCTATGTATACTTGCTAAAAAGCAAGGATGAAGCAATAAACAAGTTTATCTTGTACAAAAATGAGGTTGAGAATCAACTCAACAAAAAGATTAAACGAATAAGGAGCGATAGAGGAGGTGAATATGTTTCTCCTTTTGCTGAAATTTGTGTTCAAAATGGTATTATCCATGAGCAAACAGCTCCTTATACCCCACAACAAAATGGCATTGCTGAAAGAAAGAATCGAACTCTTAAAGAGATGATGAATGCCATGCTAATAAGCTCGGTTTAGGCCAAGACATGTGGGGAGATGCCATTTTGTCGGCAAACTATCTTTTGAACAAAGTTCCTTTCAAGAATAAGGATGTTACACCTTATGAGTTATGGTTTAATAGAAAACCATCATATAAATTCTTGAAAGTGTGGGGGTGTTTAGCAAAAGTGGTGGTTCCACCACCAAAAGTTCAAAAGATAGGACCGAAAACTATTGATTGTGTATTCATAGGATATGCTCAGCATGGTAGCGATTGTGAATCCTCATATCTTGCTGAACATAGTAGTGCATATCGGTTTCTAGTACACGAGTCTAAGAACCCCAAAATACACAAAAACATCATACTTGAGTCAAGGAATGCATCATTTTTTGAGGATGTGTTTCCTCGTTTGGATAAAGGAAAAGCTACTACATCAACTACAGTTGATAAGATTGTTCGAGATGAGAATCAAGAACAATCAGAAGATGAAGAAGTAGAACCGCGAAGAAGCAAAAGGCAAAAGATTGAAAACGAATAAGGAGCGATAGAGGAGGTGAATATGTTTCTCCTTTTGCTGAAATTTGTGTTCAAAATGGTATTATCCATGAGCAAACAGCTCCTTATACCCCACAACAAAATGGCATTGCTGAAAGAAAGAATCGAACTCTTAAAGAGATGATGAATGCCATGCTAATAAGCTCGGGTTTAGGCCAAGACATGTGGGGAGATGCCATTTTGTCGGCAAACTATCTTTTGAACAAAGTTCCTTTCAAATAATTGAACGAAACACCGAGCCACTTGATTTAATCATACCGATGTATGTGATTTTAGAAATTCCCACTCGTGGTGGTAACAAATATTTCATCACCTTTATTGATGATTGTACAAGATATTGCTATGTATACTTGCTAAAAAGCAAGGATGAAGCAATAAACAAGTTTATCTTGTACAAAAATGAGGTTGAGAATCAACTCAACAAAAAGATTAAACGAATAAGGAGCGATAGAGGAGGTGAATATGTTTCTCCTTTTGCTGAAATTTGTGTTCAAAATGGTATTATCCATGAGCAAACAGCTCCTTATACCCCACAACAAAATGGCATTGCTGAAAGAAAGAATCGAACTCTTAAAGAGATGATGAATGCCATGCTAATAAGCTCGGGTTTAGGCCAAGACATGTGGGGAGATGCTATTTTGTCGGCAAACTATCTTTTGAACAAAGTTCCTTTCAAGAATAAGGATGTTACACCTTATGAGTTATGGTTTAATAGAAAACCATCATATAAATTCTTGAAAGTGTGGGGGTGTTTAGCAAAAGTGGTGGTTCCACCACCAAAAGTTCAAAAGATAGGACCGAAAACTATTGATTGTGTATTCATAGGATATGCTCAGCATGGTAGCGATTGTGAATCCTCATATCTTGCTGAACATAGTAGTGCATATCGGTTTCTAGTACACGAGTCTAAGAACCCCAAAATACACAAAAACATCATACTTGAGTCAAGGAATGCATCATTTTTTGAGGATGTGTTTCCTCGTTTGGATAAAGGAAAAGCTACTACATCAACTACAGTTGATAAGATTGTTCGAGATGAGAATCAAGAACAATCAGAAGATGAAGAAGTAGAACCGCGAAGAAGCAGAATGGCTACGACATTTCTTGGAATATGTTCCTAGATGGCCAAAGCCTTTGACGGCTATTTGTATACATTGTGATTGTCAATCGGCTATTGGTAGAGCTCAAAATACAATGTATAATGGCAAAAACATAAAAAAAAAAAAAAAAAAAAAAAAAAAAAAAAAAAAAAAAAAAAAAAAAAAAAAAAAAAAAAAAAAAAAAAAAAAAAAAAAAAAAAAAAAAAAAAAAAAAAAAAAAAAAAAAAAAAAAAAAAAAAAAAAAAAAAAAAAAAAAAAAAAAAAAAAAAAAAAAAAAAAAAAAAAAAAAAAAAAAAAAAAAAAAAAAAAAAAAAAAAAAAAAAAAAAAAAAAAAAAAAAAAAAAAAAAAAAAAAAAAATTCAAAAAAAAAAAAAAAAAAAAAAAAAAAAAAAAAAAAAAAAAAAAAAAAAAAAAAAAAACAAAAAATTACTAGAACCCAAGATGGTCTAGTGTTAAGTCAATCTCACTATGTGGACAAGATCCTTGAGAAATTCAGTCCCGAGGACTTAAGAGTAGCTCGATCTCCAATAGATACCACGCAACATCTATCGAAGAATAGAGGTGAAGGTGTTGCTCAATTGGAGTACTCAAGGGTAATTGGCAGCCTAATGTATCTCATGACAAGTACGAGGCCAGACTTAGCCTATGCTGTGAGTAGGCTAAGTAGATATACTAGTAATCCTAGTTCGGAGCATTGGAAGGCTATGACTAGGTTACTAAGATATTTGAGATATACAAGGAATTATGGGCTGCATTTTGGTCGAGATCCAGCTGTATTAGAAGGATACAGTGATGCTAATTGCATATCCGATATAAAAGATTCCAAATCCACAAGTGGATATGTGTTTACTATTGGAGGAGCAGCTATAGCTTGGAAATCATCCAAGCAAACGCTCATTGCTAGATCCACGATGGAATCTGAATTTATAGCATTGGATAAAGCTGGAGAAGAAGCAGAATGGCTACGACATTTCTTGGAATATGTTCCTAGATGGCCAAAGCCTTTGACGGCTATTTGTATACATTGTGATTGTCAATCGGCTATTGGTAGAGCTCAAAATACAATGTATAATGACAAGTCAAGACATATTCGTCGTAGGCATAATAGTATACGACAACTGTTCACAACAGGGGTTATCACTATTGACTATGTGAGGTCAAAGGATAACATTGCGGATCCTCTAACTAAAGGTTTAAGTAGTGAGGCAGTTTATAAGTCGTCAAGGGGAATGGGGCTAAACCCATTGAGTAAATTTGTACGAAGGAAAACCTAACCTAGATGTAAATGGAGATCCATGATCTAGGTTCAATAGGACAACCTAATTGTACGAATAGAGGAGGTCACTGTGGGGGAGCACCCCAAAACAATTAAGGGAGTTTGCAGTCACTGTGGGGGGAGAACCCACCACAATAAAGTGAGTTGCAAATTTCTAGCCCATTCCTATATCAAATCAGTGATATCATAGAGGTTAAGCTTATAGCTTTTAATGATTGTAAGCAATCACCTATGTTAGAGAGAAGTGTGGTCGCTTCGAATGGAATTGTGTGGGGCGCAATTCCTAGAGCTCTCGCAGAACCAGGATAGTGTTCCATGACCATAACGGACACGAAAGTGAGGGGTTAACCAGACTAGGGAAAGTATTGTGTGATGTGCAATAACGTCTACGTAAAAAGGAGTTAGTTCAAAGACATCAAGTTCTACTAACTGCTAGGAGACTAAGTGCACTCACAAAGGAAAGTTCAAAGGGTAAAACCTACTTCTCTTGCAATACTTGACTGTCAGAATTTATCTTTAAGAACCATATCTATTCATGTGGGGGATTGTTGGAAATTTTATGTATTTTGTTATTTAATATGTTTAAATAATATAACATAAAATATACAAGTGAATAGATATGTTAAAATGAAGTTGAAAGTGTGTTTAACTAATGTGGGTTTGTCCCACATTGGTAGAAGTATAAACATTAAGTGTGTTTATAAGGAGGAGTGTTGGGGGAATAATAATTCCTTATAAGGGGCTACACCCCAAGTGGGCAAGGAGGGTGCGAAGCACCCGACGCGCCCGCGCCCGTGCTCGAGCCCGAGACCGGGACCGGGGTCGTGGGCGATGAGGCGTAATGTGGCGAAATCAGAAAAACATACACTTCACTCTGGATACTTTCTCTTTCACTTCTCTTCAAGCTGTTCTTGAAGGTAAAATTCTGGGTTGTGGTTAACTCCGGCAGGACAATCTGCTTTGGCTGTTGTACCCTGGGAAACTGACGGGTTCACTTGGGTGGCCCGAAATCAGTTTTAAGGGACCTCTGTTTAACAGAACCCTCAGCCCGTTTTTGCCTTCTTATTTCTTTTATGTTTCTGTTTCATTTACTTTTCTTGTATTGTTTAGTTATTTGGTAATTTAGCTGTAATATCTTGTTGTAATTCGAATTTTATTTATCAATAAAATGTTGTATTGTTGAATGGTGTTCCTACAATCTTAAAACTGATTCTGCTTCTTCACCATTCTATTAATTCGAATTACAAAACTGTTTTCTTAAAACTTTTGTTATAATTTACTTTTCTGTAAAGTTATTTCTTTAGTTTATTTTATGTTCATAGAAGTTTTTTAGTAAAACTTTGCCTATTTCATTTCAGAAATGGCTACTGATATGAACTTCTCAACAAATGGAACTTCTGCTTCTACCACTACCAACACTGTTGGTGCTTCTGTTTCTCAATCTGTAGGACATACTGTCTCTACAAACATGGGACCTTTGGTGGGTACCCAAGCTGCCCAAATTGTGGCCAACCATGTTGAAAAACAGAGAAATTTTCTGGTTCACACTTTAAAAGATGGCAACAAAAGATGTTGTTCTACCTCACTACTGTGAATCTTGCGAGATTCTTGAATGAGTCAGCCCCTGTAATTCCTGAAGGGTGCACTGATGTTCAAGTAGTGAGTGCTGTTGATGCTTGGAAGCATTCTGAATATCTCTGTCGAAATTATGTGTTGAATGGCCTTGTTGATTCACTTTACAATGTGTATTGTAAGATAACCACGGCCAAAGAACTCTGGGAATCTTTGGATAAAAAATACAAAACCGAAGATGCCGGAACTAAGAAGTTCATTGTGGCAAGATTCCTAGAGTTCAAGATGGTTGATTCAAAAACTGTTGTGTCTCAAGTTGAAGAATTACAAATCATCATAAGTGATATTCTATCAGAAGGAATGGTTCTTGGTGAAACATTCCAAGTTGCTTCCATAATTGAAAAGTTGCCCCCAAGTTGGTTGGATTTTAAGAATTACCTTAAGCATAAGCGAAAGCAAATGTCCGTTGAAGAACTTGTTGTTCTACTTCGAATTGAGGAAGACAATAGAGTTGCTCAAAATGGTGGTCATATTGAAGGACTTGCTAAGGCCAACTTTGTTGAGCATGGCCAAAGTTCCAAGGGAAAAGGTAATTACAAAGGCAAAGGGAAACGCCCTGAGAAGAGAAACAAGGGAAAAAGGTTGGATTTGAGTCCTAAGAATGGTGGTGTGAAAAAGAAGGTTGGGATGTTCAAAGGAAAGTGTTACAATTGCGGTGAATCTGGTCACCGAGCTGATCAATGCAAGAATCCAAGGAAGGAAAGGGCAAACATGGTCGATGATGACATGCCTCTTGTTGCTATGATTTCTGACCTCACTGCTAAGTTGGAAGAGGTCAATCTTACCACCGATGGAATCAAAGGATGGTGGATTGATACGGGTGCAACCCGTCATGTGTGTCCGGATAAGACTATGTTTCATACTTTGAAAGAAGCATCCGGTGAAGACAAGTTGTATATGGGAAATGCTGCTACTGCCGAGATCAAGGGTGAAGGCGATGTGATCCTCAAGTGGACTTCGGGGAGAGAGCTCAAGTTGACTAATGTGTTGTATGTTCCCGAATTGCGCAAGAGTCTTGTGTCGGGATGATTACTCAACAAAAATGGGTTTCGTTTAGTGTTTGAAAGTGATAAGTTTGTGTTAACTAAACGTGGTTTGTATGTTGGTAAGGGTTATGCCCTTAATGGTATGTTTAAACTTAATGTAATTGCCATGAAGAACATGAATGAAAATACTTCTACTTCCGTTTACTTGATTGAGTCTTCTAAAGTTTGGCATGCTCGACTTGGTCATGTGAATTTCAATTCAATGCATCGTTTAATTAAGTTAAATTATATACCATTTTTTACCATTGAATCTAATTATAAATGTTCAACTTGTGTTGAATCAAAACAAACCACGAAATCTTTCAAAATAATTGAACGAAACACCGAGCCACTTGATTTAATCCATACCGATGTATGTGATTTTAGAACAATTCCCACTCGTGGTGGTAACAAATATTTCATCACCTTTATTGATGATTGTACAAGATATTGCTATGTATACTTGCTAAAAAGCAAGGATGAAGCAATAAACAAGTTTATCTTGTACAAAAATGAGGTTGAGAATCAACTCAACAAAAAGATTAAACGAATAAGGAGCGATAGAGGAGGTGAATATGTTTCTCCTTTTGCTGAAATTTGTGTTCAAAATGGTATTATCCATGAGCAAACAGCTCCTTATACCCCACAACAAAATGGCATTGCTGAAAGAAAGAATCGAACTCTTAAAGAGATGATGAATGCCATGCTAATAAGCTCGGTTTAGGCCAAGACATGTGGGGAGATGCCATTTTGTCGGCAAACTATCTTTTGAACAAAGTTCCTTTCAAGAATAAGGATGTTACACCTTATGAGTTATGGTTTAATAGAAAACCATCATATAAATTCTTGAAAGTGTGGGGGTGTTTAGCAAAAGTGGTGGTTCCACCACCAAAAGTTCAAAAGATAGGACCGAAAACTATTGATTGTGTATTCATAGGATATGCTCAGCATGGTAGCGATTGTGAATCCTCATATCTTGCTGAACATAGTAGTGCATATCGGTTTCTAGTACACGAGTCTAAGAACCCCAAAATACACAAAAACATCATACTTGAGTCAAGGAATGCATCATTTTTTGAGGATGTGTTTCCTCGTTTGGATAAAGGAAAAGCTACTACATCAACTACAGTTGATAAGATTGTTCGAGATGAGAATCAAGAACAATCAGAAGATGAAGAAGTAGAACCGCGAAGAAGCAAAAGGCAAAAGATTGAAAAATCTTTTGGGCCTGATTTTGTTTCTTATATGGTTATGAGTGAACCTCAAACCTATAAAGAAGCAATTACTTCTGAGGAGGCGCCTCAATGGAAAGAAGCCATCAAGAGTGAAATTGATTCTATTTTACAGAATCATACTTGGGAACTAGTTCATCTTCCACCTGGTTGAAAACCACTTGAACATCGTTGGATATTCAAGAAAAAGATGAAAGCTGATGGCTCAATTGATAAGTACAAGGCAAGGCTTGTAATCAAAGGATATAGACAAAAGAAAGATCTTGATTACTTTGATACATATGCGCCTGTAACTCGAGTAACTTCGATCTGATTGGTGCTTGCGATTGTAGCATTGAGAAATTTGGAAATACATCAAATGGATGTAAAAACAGCCTTTCTCAATGGTGAGCTAGATGAAGAAATATACATGGAACAACCTGAGGGTTTTTCCGCTCCTGGCCAGGAGGACAAGGTTTGTAAACTTGTCAAGTCTTTGTATGGACTGAAACAAGCTCCCAAACAATGGCACCAAAAGTTTGATCAAGTTATGCTCGACAATGGTTTCAAGATCAATGAGTGTGACAAATGTGTTTATGTCAAAGACATATCTAAGGGATATGTGATACTTTGTCTATATGTCGATGACATACTCATTGTGGGTAGTGATGATAGTATGATCAGATCTACCAAAGATATGTTGAAAGCGAGATTTGACATGAAGGATATGGGTTTAGCAGATGTAATTCTTGGAATGAAAATTACTCGAACCCAAGATGGTCTAGTGTTAAGTCAATCTCACTATGTGGACAAGATCCTTGAGAAATTCAGTCCCGAGGACTTAAGAGTAGCTCGATCTCCAATAGATACCACGCAACATCTATCGAAGAATAGAGGTGAAGGTGTTGCTCAATTGGAGTACTCAAGGGTAATTGGCAGCCTAATGTATCTCATGAAAAGTACGAGGCCAGACTTAGCCTATGCTGTGAGTAGGCTAAGTAGATATACTAGTAATCCTAGTTCGGAGCATTGGAAGGCTATGACTAGGTTACTAAGATACTTGAGATATACAAGGAATTATGGGCTGCATTTTGGTCGAGATCCAGCTGTATTAGAAGGATACAGTGATGCTAATTGCATATCCGATATAAAAGATTCCAAATCCACAAGTGGATATGTGTTTACTATTGGAGGAGCAGCTATAGCTTGGAAATCATCCAAGCAAACGCTCATTGCTAGATCCACGATGGAATCTGAATTTATAGCATTGGATAAAGCTGGAGAAGAAGCAGAATGGCTACGACATTTCTTGGAATATGTTCCTAGATGGCCAAAGCCTTTGACGGCTATTTGTATACATTGTGATTGTCAATTGGCTATTGGTAGAGCTCAAAATACAATGTATAATGGCAAGTCAAGACATATTCGTCGTAGGCATAATAGTATACGACAACTGTTCACAACAGGGGTTATCACTATTGACTATGTGAGGTCAAAGGATAACATTGCGGATCCTCTAACTAAAGGTTTAAGTAGTGAGGCAGTTTATAAGTCGTCAAGGGGAATGGGGCTAAACCCATTGAGTAAATTTGTACGAAGGAAAACCTAACCTAGATGTAAATGGAGATCCCATGATCTAGGTTCAATAAGACAACCTAATTGTACTAATAGAGGAGATCACTGTGGGGGAGCACCCCAAAACAATTAAGGGAGTTTGCAGTCACTGTGGGGGGAGAACCCACCACAATAAAGTGAGTTGCAAATTTCTAGCCCATTCCTATATCAAATCAGTGATATCATAGAGGTTAAGCTTATAGCTTTTAATGATTGTAAGCAATCACCTATGTTAGAGAGAAGTGTGGTCGCTTCGAATGGAATTGTGTGGGGCGCAATTCCTAGAGCTCTCGCAGAACCAGGATAGTGTTCCATGACCATAACGGACACGAAAGTGAGGAGTTAACCAGACTAGGGAAAGTATTGTGTGATGTGCAATAACGTCTACGTAAAAAGGAGTTAGTTCAAAGACATCAAGTTCTACTAACTGCTAGGAGACTAAGTGCACTCACAAAGGAAAGTTCAAAGGGTAAAACCTACTTCTCTTGCAATACTTGACTGTCAGAATTTATCTTTAAGAACCATATCTATTCATGTGGGGGATTGTTGGAAATTTTATGTATTTTGTTATTTAATATGTTTAAATAATATAACATAAAATATACAAGTGAATAGATATGTTAAAATGAAGTTGAAAGTGTGTTTAACTAATGTGGGTTTGTCCCACATTGGTAGAAGTATAAACATTAAGTGTGTTTATAAGGAGGAGTGTTGGAGGAATAATAATTCTTTATAAGGGGCTACACCCCAAGTGGGCAAGGAGGGTGCGAAGCACCCGATGCGCCCGCGCCCGTGCCCGAGACCGGGACCGGGGTCGTGGGCGATGAGGCGTAATGTGGCATTTTAGTGGCGTAATGTGACGTTTTAGTGGCACACTTAGCACGCTCGCATCGCCGCGAGCCGCTTTAGAGCCGCCTTTGTTTTTGGCTAGCTCGATTATGGCTCAATATGGCTTACATGGCTCAAGTGTTTAGTTGTTATGGCTCAGTTTTTTGGCTTCATGGCTCAGTGGGTTATGTTGTTCCTGGTTTAACACCTGGAACAACACTTGATTAAGTAGTAAGTGTGACACCTGGTTATTGATCATGCAAGCTAACAAGTGTAATACACTAACTAACTTCTCCTTGTTTAAAACAACTAACACTTAGTTGTTTTAAAACATTCTGATATTCAATCAGAAAAACATACACTTCACTCTGGATACTTTCTCTTTCACTTCTCTTCAAGCTGTTCTTGAAGGTAAAATTCTGGGTTGTGGTTAACTCCGGCAGGACAATCTGCTTTGGCTGTTGTACCCTGGGAAACTGACGGGTTCACTTGGGTGGCCCGAAATCAGTTTTAAGGGACCTCTGTTTAACAGAACCCTCCGCCCGTTTTTGCCTTCTTATTTCTTTTATGTTTCTGTTTCATTTACCTTTCTTGTATTGTTTAGTTATTTGGTAATTTAGCTGTAATATCTTGTTGTAATTCGAATTTTATTTATCAATAAAATGTTGTATTGTTGAATGTTGTTCCTACACTATGCTAGTATATTGTTGGGAAATCTTTTAGCTCGTGACTACTCCATCGCTTTGCTTCCCATATTTTGGTGATTTCTTAAATTACATGCGTTGGAAGCTTAATTAGCCATTAATATTGTCTAAAAGTATATATGCAAGTTAAATAAAATAACAATCACATGAACAATCATTAATTGGTAGCATATATTTTTTTTATGAAAAACTGTGAATTACTTGCGAATTTGGTTGAATATGTGGGTGGGTTTTTTCCACATCATATGATGGATAAAATGTATATTCTTTCATTTTTTATTGTCACAACATTGACTTTTTGTCATGGGTTTATTTTATGCAACTACACATGTTTTTCTTTAATAGTGTGGAACTCGATTTTATGTTTTTGGGCTTACACTTGCACTTGAATTTTAAACCGTCACTCTCGGATTGTGGCTCGCTTAGAAGTGGTCATATAGAGGGTGGAGAATGCCACCAACAGGGATCATGTCGAGTGTGCCACAAGCTCACAACCATTATGCATAAGAACCAAGAAAATTGCAATGAATTTGAAGTTGATTGGAAATACTTGTAGACACTTTATAGGGTTGTTGAGGCAAAAAAGTATTCGAAGTGGTCGTTTCAAGTAAGTGTTCTGCTAATAAGCTAGAACTAACCAGTGCCGGCTCTATATCTATGTTGGACTAGGCCATTACCTAAGGCCCCCAATTGTTAGGGCCAAATTGAGTTGTAATTTTTTCTATTGGGGTGTACTTTGGTATATAAGTTTAGTTTTGGGCTTAAAAAATAAACATAGGTAACAATAGATTACAAAAGCCTCTCCACACTCTACTAGACCACTCCCTGATTACATCCAAGTATCCAACAAAGAGAACTCCTTCGAATTAAAGAGAGATTGTAATAAGATAAGTTGATTTCTACTCAATTCTCAATAGTTGCTATTGTAATCAATTTGTCCATGGTATACACAAAAACACTTAAAAGAACACATATGAATAGTCACCATACCTTTAAAAGAGAAGATTAATTTTAGTTAATGAGAAAATTTATTTTAGTTCTATACTTTACTTTCATGTATGTTTTTCGGGTGACTATTAATCACATTTATAAGTTTTTTCGTTTATCGTTTGTCGATCTCAAACGGGGTAAAGGGGTAGGGCTTCTATTAAAGACCGTAAAAAGGCCCCCAAAATTGATCACGCTTAGAGCCCCCAAAAAGGTTGAGCCGGCCCTGGAACTAACGATGGTTGCAAGTTACTGATATGTATCTATTTGTTTACTGATGTTGGTGCTTTACTACTGGTATTATTTTAATAGTAATATAAGATTTTCTTTAGTGACATACAATTCATCGAATACTCTTAAATTATAAATGTCTGAATGGAACTATGACTTTTAAAAACTTTATATTAATCCACCCCTCAAACTATTTCATTTGGGCTAGAAGAATATAGAGAATCGAGGTCGAAATCGGTTCAAAAGGGGTCAAATAGTTCATTAGGGTTTCTAGAGTTTGTATGAACCCAAAACCGAATCTTGGTTATAAAATGGTGTTAGGGGTCGTGTTTTTGGATTGAGTTGTGTTTACTTAAGTACTTTTATGGTCGCTTAGAAGTGGTCATATAGAGGGTGGAGAATGCCACCAACAGGGATCATGTCGAGTGTGCCACAAGCTCACAACCATTATGCATAAGAACCAAGAAAATTGCAATGAATTTGAAGTTGATTGGAAATACTTGTAGACACTTTATAGGGTTGTTGAGGCAAAAAAGTATTCGAAGTGGTCGTTTCAAGTAAGTGTTCTGCTAATAAGCTAGAACTAACCAGTGCCGGCTCTATATCTATGTTGGACTAGGCCATTACCTAAGGCCCCCAATTGTTAGGGCCAAATTGAGTTGTAATTTTTTCTATTGGGGTGTACTTTGGTATATAAGTTTAGTTTTGGGCTTAAAAAATAAACATAGGTAACAATAGATTACAAAAGCCTCTCCACACTCTACTAGACCACTCCCTGATTACATCCAAGTATCCAACAAAGAGAACTCCTTCGAATTAAAGAGAGATTGTAATAAGATAAGTTGATTTCTACTCAATTCTCAATAGTTGCTATTGTAATCAATTTGTCCATGGTATACACAAAAACACTTAAAAGAACACATATGAATAGTCACCATACCTTTAAAAGAGAAGATTAATTTTAGTTAATGAGAAAATTTATTTTAGTTCTATACTTTACTTTCATGTATGTTTTTCGGGTGACTATTAATCACATTTATAAGTTTTTTCGTTTATCGTTTGTCGATCTCAAACGGGGTAAAGGGGTAGGGCTTCTATTAAAGACCGTAAAAAGGCCCCCAAAATTGATCACGCTTAGAGCCCCCAAAAAGGTTGAGCCGGCCCTGGAACTAACGATGGTTGCAAGTTACTGATATGTATCTATTTGTTTACTGATGTTGGTGCTTTACTACTGGTATTATTTTAATAGTAATATAAGATTTTCTTTAGTGACATACAATTCTCTGATACCAACTTGTAACACCCGTCGTTTAAAAATATGGGTTTTCAAAAACTTTTCACCTAACGGTGTTAACTTGCGGAAGTAAAGACTGTAAAAGTCAAAACCGATAAAAAACATTTCGGTTTCTGCATTTATTTGGTGTTACATGCCATATCAAACAATAGTTCAAATGAAAACCCAACGGTTGCCCAACATAAAACAACCATTCACACATCACTACATAAATTCGACATTAAATACGAAATGTAACGAATGTCTAAAGAAAGCATCGTCTAAGGGTAGCTAAGGCTCCTGCATTGCATCTACCCAAGCTCACACGTCCTGCATCTTATTCCATCAAGCTAAACCTGAGGGAACAACCACATTAAGAAGCAAGTGTTAGCTATAAGAATAGCTAAGTAAGATAACACTTAATTTAAAAGCATTTGTCCAATTAAAACAATCTTCATTATTAGACAAGTTTTATTAGGCACAACACACATCACACGTTCACACATATACTGCATTTCAACTTCGTTTCAATTAGGATAATCATCCTAAATGTGCCTATCCTGCATTAGTTCCACATTATCACACATATCTTCGTTATCTGCATTATTAGTTCACACATTGCCACACGTATCTTTGTTAACTGCATATAAGTGTGCCCTGCATCACACCCGACTGGATGATTAGCCAAAAGACTACTCATCTTACGTCGTTAAGGAATGGCAAGCCAATCCTTGAGTAATCCGTATGTGGAGGTTGGTCAAACCTCTCGTATTACTCGCCCTGCGTTATAAAGACCATGTTGCGAGGAGCCACCCAAGCAACAACTGCATCTACGCACTCGCCCAGCTAAGGCTAGTACGGGTTAAGCTTAACACTTTTCACTGCATCTGTTTTATGAGCTCAATTTCACACATATAGATTGGGTCCCTGCATTCCCAAACATTCACACACATATAGTCTAGGTAACACACATTCCTAGACATTCACACACTTTAACTTCATTACGTTTGGATCCTTAAACGTGCAAGTGACATAGCAACCTAGCAAGTCTAGTGAACTAGGCGTACAAGTCAAGCATGCATATCACACATCAACTTCATTTCTATGTATATCATGCATATCAATATACTTCATTAAACTACATCAACTGCATAGCTACATACTACATTAAGCAATACTGCATTACACTACAATAGGGACTGCATCTCAGGTCTCATGGTCAACTGCATAACCCATAATACCTCCCAAGTAACCCATATGCCCACATGCAATAATAAGGTACCGAATGGAAGTGTTTACGATTTGAAACCAGCTTTTAGTTGATCCCCCAGCGTGTCAAAGTAGTGTATCTTACCTGGTTGTAGTACACGCGCACAAACAAGTAGCTAATAATGCTTATCAGTAACCTCCGACACCTATCGTTCATTAACATATAAAATATAAGTCATTTGGAATCTTAAACGGACTCTCGAACGACCTTAAGACTGACTACGTAAAATTCCAGAATTACACCTTACGAAGTTAGACCTTATCTTCGTTTGGTTCTTACGAACTTAATCTTCGTACGAACTTTATCTTCGTTGGTTTTACTTTACGAAAATGGATTCTTACGAATTTAATTTGGTCTTACGAAGATAACTCAAAAATCAATCTTACGAACTTAAGCAGAAAACGAACTTAAGTCACACTTTACGAAGATAGGCCGTTAAACGAATTTAAACTTCATTTTCGTTTTGCTTTCTAGTTTACGAATTTAGCCAACGAAGTTAGCTCCAAAACTTCTTACGAATTTAGTGAAAACGAAGATAGAAACGAGGATTATCTTCGTTTCATCCCTGTTCGACAGTTTTTCATAAACAGACCCAGATCTTCGATTTTCCCAATAAACGACTCGTCCAAGCTTCTTCCAAAACATGTTTTCGACACAATTAAACATATTTTGATCCTCAAGATCGACTATAGACTCGTTTAACACCATTTTGAATGTTAATTAACCAAAACACCTTTTTAAGCCCTAATTACTTGCTAATTCCTTTATAATCAGATTTGATTCATAATTAAACAACCTCTAAATCTGAAAATACAATCAATACATCAATGATTACCTGCTTGACTCGATGATCGATCAATTTACAACACCAAATCGTTTGATCAAAGGCTCGATTAACTGCTTTAGGATTCAAGAAAGGATTAATTGCTTTATTAAATCGTTTGATCAAAGGATTAATTGCTTTAGGATTCAAGAAAGGATTAATTGCTTTATTATTTGCTAATGGCTGCTTAATCTCATCTAATGGCAGCTCCTAAACCCTTCATTATTGGTCACAAACTGCATTATTGACCATATACAACATTAGTCCTTCATTAAAAGGCACTACATAGCCTTTAAGCGACATTAATCACACTTTTATTCGTCATTAAAATTTAGGCTTTTAAACCTAACTACTTTATCTACGTTAACCACACATAACTACATTCAAATATTAAGTAAAGACTTAACGACACCCCAAATTGACTTAACGGCATTAGTCAAACATTAAATAAAAGTTCGGGATGTTTGGCTAAGGGCTGGGCGTAGCATACTTTGCTTGGGGCGTAATGGACGGTGGGTGCTGCGTGGGGGTGTTTGGTACGGTGTGGCCACCGTAGCTTACGGTGGTCTCTAAAAGTGTTACGCTGAAAAACCTCTGCTTACGATGGAATGCATGCATGAGACGCCAATTTTGATGTTTCTGGGCCACCGTAATGGACGGTGGCAAGACCGTAAACTATGCCGGGCTAAAACCAAACCACCGTAAAGTTACGCCACCCTGGCCGTAATTTACGGTGCCCTATTTTTTCTATTTTTTCTTGTTTTCCTAAATTCACTTTCCCTCTTTCTTTGAATCGGGTCTAGCTCTTCTACAACCTTTGTCTAAACCCTATGAATGCTTCACTAGTCATGTATATGGTCCCAGTAATCGATCAGGGTCTTGAACCACATCTTAAATCTAATTAGAATTATGGCTAAATTTATATATGTGTGTGTCATAATAATGGTTTTAAACACTGGATGGTTATTAGACGACTTTAAATTGTTACAACTTAATTCTCGACTCCTTCAACGATTTTGTCGAGTTCCGGAAAACCTTTCAAGTGACTTGGGTTACAATCAAAACACGAATTAGGGTGTTGACACAAGTTAATGACGTATAATATATATATACATGTGTATTAATGTGTTGGTGCATGTTTCTCGGTGACAAAAGCATTCTAGATGTGCGATGTATATTTACATATAGTCAAGTCTTGTAATTTATCTTGTAATTACCGTTTGTCAATAATATTACCTTGACATATATTGTTGATCATATTGGGATCCATTTATGTTTATATGTTTGTTTATTATTTGTGTTTTACAGGTTCTAGACACTACATGTAAAGAGTCATTAAGTTAATATTGTTTCTGCGTTTAACAACAGTTGAAATATTAACTTAATGTACTTCCAAATGGAAGTTAAGTTAATTGTGTTTCTGCGTATTAACAGCAGGAGAAACATTAACTTAATCAATACTTCCAATAGGTAATATAGACAATGTTGTTTCTACGTATTTACAACAGTAGAAACATTGTCGTAGCTAATGTTGGTTCTGCGTATATTTACAGCAGTATAAACTGTTAGGTCCATATTTACTGGACTCGCTCCAGACTCGACTACTGGAGCCTTACTGAAGATCTGTCCAGAAACGTGTTCTACTGGACTTACTCCAGACTTAGAATCTGGAGTCCCTCTGAAGATTTGTCCAGAAATAATGGAAGACCAGTGAGCAAATACTTGTATGGGAAATCTGGAGTATTCTCCAGATTAGCTCACTGGACTTCAACCCAGTCCAGATCTACTCTACTGAAGACGTTCTCACTGAAGTCTGAAGAAAGAAGATTGACAAATGGCGGAGTCCACTTGAAGTCTTACCAGATCTGTACACTGGAGGATTGTCAGTGTTCTAGACCTTACAAGTCTGAACACTGATATCGAGTAATTGACTTTTGCCTTTACACACTTTCCAAAGAACAATCCACTTGTTCTTTCCCAAAGTTTATACGTGT
The DNA here is from genome assembly GCA_034093135.1 of Erigeron breviscapus. Taxonomy (NCBI): domain Eukaryota; kingdom Viridiplantae; phylum Streptophyta; class Magnoliopsida; order Asterales; family Asteraceae; genus Erigeron; species Erigeron breviscapus. Next base: position 9,925,404 of record CM067167.1, read on the forward strand.
GTAAAAGTGGTTGGTTAAAAGAATAAAATCATATCAATATGACTTTATCCTTGTACCTTATCCAATGCATTTAATGTTCTTGTCGGATCATTAAATGCATGCAACCATATTTGTACGGCACAAAATTCACTGGTGAATTTTGTTGCTTATAAATACAAAGTCATTTCCTTGAGAAAAATACTTTTAAGCATACATTTTGCATTAAAGTGAATTTGTCTAAATACTCTCGATCTTAAACTGGGATACTTCACAACTTTAAGTATCTCGATCCAAAAGAGTTATTTGACAAATATAGATCATTTGTAATTCATAGGTTGTTAGGATACATACTTATTTGTATTATCTTGATTCCGCACAACCTTGTATTTTATTTAACATCATAAATAAAATACACCATTGAAAAATACATAATGTTCCACTTTACTTGTTTATTGCTTTAAGTCTTGTATTACTTCGTTTATATATTCTTGCATTTATTTACAAGTAATACTAGTCCATTCTAGTGATTATTAGACTTGTTGTATCTTACACTTTCTAGGTTAACCATCGTATTTCAGGGACTCACATTTGGTATCAGAGCAGAAGGCTAAACATTGCCTAGATCTGTTTCTTTGATGGCTAACCAAGAAAATACACAAGGAAGTTTTAATCTTGGTCCCGATCCTAATGTTAATATTAATGATCAAAATGAACCACCTATTGTTAATAACACTAATCCACCTCCTCCTCTTACTCCTGCTTCTCCACACGTTCATGTGCACTATTCAAACAATCCTGTTCCTAAATTCAGTGGGAACAGTGATGAGTTTGGTACGTGGAAGGCTAGGATGGTTTTGCATATCACTGGTATTGAAAGGAACATGATGAAAATCTTAAATGAAGGTCCTTATGTCCCTACATCACCTCTCAATCCCCTTCTTGATCCTTCTGGATCTAGAAGAGGAAGGGAAAAGAGGGAGGAACATTGGTCTGAAGAGGAGAGGAGATTGGTGAATCTAGACACCCTTCTCAAAAACATGATCCTCGGGGCCGTTCCAGAAACCCTAATTCCCACACTAATTCTTTTTCCTAGTGCTAAAACCATGTGGGATGAACTTTTAAACCAGCATGAAGGAGGAGATGACACCATTGTCACCAGAAAGGTCTCCTTAAACAAGAGGTATGAGTCATTTTTTGCTCAGCCTAATGAGTCTCTCACTGGTAATTACACCAGATTTATGAGTATCATAAACCAGTTAAGAGGTCTTGGGGTTGAGAAGGACAAGGATATACTTCTGGAGAAATTTTGTGATATTCTGCCACCAAATGGTCTCACATGATCCTGGTCTTACGACAAGGTAAAACTCTGCACACACACACTCTCTCAACTCTTTATGGAGCTTTCAGGTACACTGAAGAAAATCAAGCTCAGAGCGTGGTGGCAGAACAAGATGCTTTTAACCATGCCTCCAGTAGTCCTAATGTGGTTAGTCATACTGAACCACAAAGTACAGCACTGATATCTTCTGAGAATGTATTTTCTATGAAGAAGATGGTGTCTGAACTCATGGATTCTGGAGAGTCCAGTCAAATCTCTCCAGACTGTTGTGATGAAACTGATGATGATGACCTCATTGCAATGATTGCTAAAACGTTTAACCGTTTCAAAGCAAGAGCAAATAGGCCATCTGGACAATTTGAATCCAGTTCTTCAACTGATAAGACCAATTTGACATGCTTTAAGTGTGGCAAAAAGGGTCATTTCATAAAAGATTGCAGGTCCAGCCAGTTTGTATCCAAGCCTGGTCCATTCTCTTCAAATAATAAGCCTGATGATAGCTATAAATTGAAATATAAAAAGCTTAAGGCCCAGATTGCTCTCATGGCACAACAAATGGAAAACAATAATAAGTGCATGATCGCAACAACTGAAGAGAAGTGGGTTCCTTCTGATGAATCATCTGCTGATGAAGAAGAAGAAAGAGATTGCTGTTACATGGCTCTGGCAGACGAAGAGCACCTGGTGAAGGAGGATGTCACATCTGGACGATGGGTGGACATTGTTATTAAGAAGGTTAGTGATTATGATAGTGCAACTGACCAAGAATTAAAACTGGACATAGCTGAAGCTCTTAATTCTGATTTGATATTTGTAGAAACTGTTAGATCTGATTGTATAAATGGTCTAGAAACAGATTTTTCTGAAATAACTGTCTTAAAATCAAAATTGAAAGAACTTCAAGACATTGAACTGACATTTCAAGCCCAGGTTCTGGTAACTGAACAATTGATTCAAGAAAAACAAGATCTTGAAGTCATTTTAGAGAAAGAAAAACTGGTGATTAAATCATGGCTAGAAACCAAAAAGCCATATGATGCTGGAGTAAATCAATTTCCTGCTCAAAAACGTGCATATTTAGATGGAAATACTCATGTAGCATCATTAATACCAGTAATCGATCGATTACCAGAGGAGTTCAGGCCCACCACTGTTTATGATGAGCCTGTAACTCCCAAGGCCAATATTTACCCAGTTCAATCCCAGAGGTTAAGACTGGAGCATTCCAGATGACTGCTCCAGTTAAAGAGGTTTATCGGAATAAACCTTTGCCTTAGACCAATCCCCTACCTAAGCCTAGAACTGGAAAGGCTAAGGTATCATCTGAAGAAAATATTTTGTCCAGGTTAGAGAGCCAGATTCAAATACTGACTCGTCAATTACAAAGTTTTAATGCAAGATTAAACTTTATTGAGGGTACTTCATCTGGCCCTAGACAAAATCCAAAACCTTTTGCAAAGAAAGTTAAATCTATTTCTCCAGTTGAGAAAAAGAAAAAGGTTTCTAAACTATCAACCCAGTGGTCTTTTCAACTAAGACCACTGTTGAAGAAAGTGAACTAAACCAGATTGCCCAGGGACCTATAAGGGAGGGTCCAGTGAACCCATCAGTCGATGGGTTCTCAAATCTAACTGATAATATCTGGTGTATGTGCAGGGCGATCGAAAGAAATATATCTGGTATCTTGACAGTGCTGCTGGCAGGACGATGACCGGATGTAAGACCCTGCTGGAGAAGTTCACCATTTCTGATGGACCCTTCATTACTTTTGGAAATGATGGTTGTGGAAAGACTGAGGGATACGGTGTTCTGAACAATGGACAAGTCAAGTTCAGACGTGTTGCATTTGTGAATGGTTTGAAATATAACCTGATCAGTGTAAGCCAACTGTGTGATGATGGCTATCAAGTTTTATTCAATATTGCTCAGGGTATCGTATTCAACAAGGACTGGAAGGTAGTGTTGATTGCTCCCAGAAAAGGGAATGTGTACGTGATGGATATGGAAAGCTCTCCTTCAGAGCAGTGTTTCTATACTCAAGCTGATGAAGACACAAACTGGTTATGGCACAAAGGTTATCCCATTTAAATTTCAAGAATATTAATAAGTTGTCCAGAAAACAACTTGCAGATGGGATACCTTCAGTTTCCTTCAAAAAGGAAAGGCCATGTCCAGGATGTGAGATGGGTAAGCAGAAACGTACAGTTTCAAGACCAGACATAATTTCAGCATATCTGAACCTCTTCATATGCTTCATATGGACCTCTTTGGTCCAGTGAACGTTCAGACTCGTGCTGGTAAAAGATACACCCAGGTGATCGTAGATGAATTCTCCAGATATTGTTGGGTGATCTTTCTGAGGTCTAAAAGTGAAGCTGCTGCTGAAATCATCAGTCTTATCAAGCAAACTGAGCTCAAGTACAGTCGAAAGGTGTGTCAGTTAAGAAGTGACAATGGAATAGAATTCCAGAATGCAACTCTGGAGTCATTCTGTACTGACACTGGCATCTCCCAGAATTTCTCATCAGCCCGCTCTCCAGAACAGAATGGAGTGGTGGAAAGGAAGAATCGAACGCTGATAAAGCTGCCAGGAGTATGCTTGCTGAATCTGGACTGTCTACCAGTTTCTGGGCTGAAGCAATTGCTACTGCTTGCCACACCCAGAACCGGTCAGTATATGTGAAGCGACACAAAAAGACAGCCTATGAAGTCTTAAGAAATAGAAAACCAAATATTGGTTATTTTCATGTTTTTGGATGTCCAGTTTACATCCTGAACGACTCCAGTCAGTTAGGCAAATTTGATGCCAAAGATGATGAAGGGTATTTCTTAGGCTATTCAGCCATTCGCAAGGCCTTCAGAGTCTACACAAGAGACTGGAGAAGGTCCATGAGTCAATTCATGTCACATTTGATGAATCAAATGCTGCAATCAACAAGAAGCCAGCCCTTGACACTCCCCCAGTAACTTCAATTGTCTTCTGTGAATCTGATCCTATAAACGACAATAAAGAAGATTCAGAAGACACAGTTTCCAGTCATCCTGATCTGGAACCTGTTCAGAAAAAGAAACTCTCCAGTAGTACTCCATTCTATCCCTCTATTATTTTCAAAACTACCCTCTGAAATTAATATTGGATCAGATGTTCGTACTACTCCCCCAGTATCAGTGTCAGTTGAGAATATACCAGAAATGTCTTCTTATGAAGAATTCCAAACTGAACCAGTACTTCAAGAAATGCCTTCAATGAAGAATTTCATGATGCAAATCGTGATTTAAATGACTCAGATGAAGATACTGAAGTAGTCTGGCAAGATACTCCTCCAGAAGCAACTCCAGAGGAGACTCAACTGAATTCTTGCACTGATATTGTTGTCAGTAACAATCCTGGTCAGTACTCCAGATGGACAAAAGCTCATCCTATTGATCAGATCATAGGTGACTCCAGTAGAGGAGTTCAAACCAGAAGAGCCTCCAGTAATCAATGCTTATATGTTAGTTTTCTATCATGATGGAACCAAAGAAGATTGACGAGGCTATGGAAGATCCAAGCTGGGTGACTGCTATGCAAGAAGAGCTTCACCAGTTTGAATGGAACAAGGTCTGGTATCTGGTTCCTTTCCCAGTTGGAAAGAAAGAACCAATTGGAACAAGATGGGTCTTCAGGAACAAGTAGATGAAGATGGCCACGTAATCAGAAACAAGGCCAGACTGGTAGCGCAAGGCTACTGCCAGTCAGATGTCGACTTTGATGAATCATTTGCTCTAGTGGCTAGACTTGAAGCGATCAGAATATTCTTAGCATTCGCTGCTTATCATCAGTTCAAGGTCTACCAGATGGATGTAAAGAGTGCTTTCTTGAATGGAAAGCTTGAAGAAGAAGTTTATGTCAGACAACCACTAGGTTTCGTTGATGAAAAGCATCCACATTGGGTATATCGTCTGGACAAAGCGCTTTATGGCCTCAGACAAGCCCCACGTGTCTGGTATGACACTCTGACTAAACATTTGTTGAAAAATGGTTTCAAAAGAGGTGCAATTGACAATACCTTATTTATTCTTCATGAAAAAGGTAATCTGTTAATGGTACAAATTTATGTTGATGATATTATTTTTGGGTCTACTGATGAAAACATGTGCAAGAAATTTTTGAAAATCATGTCAACTGAATATGAAATGAGTTTGATGGGTGAATTAACATATTTTCTTGGACTCCGGATTAAACAAAACAAAGATGGCATTTTTATTAATCAGGAAAAATATGTTAGAGATCTTTTAAAGAAATTTGATATGAACTCTTCACCATCTAAACCAACTCCAATTTCTGCACCACTGACACTGGACTCCGATCCAGATGGTAAACCAGTGAACACCACTGTCTATAGAGGCATGGTTGGTTCACTGATGTATTTAACTGCCAGTAGACCAGATATTATGTTCTCAACATGTTTATGTGCCAGATATCAGTCTAATCCAAAGGAATCTCATATGCTTGCTGTAAAGCGCATACTGAAGTACCTTAAAGGTGTCCCAGTCTAGGTCTTTGGTATCCCAAAGGCTCAGGCATGGATCTAATGGGTTATTCAGATTCAGATAATGCAGGTTGTAAGATAGACAGGAAATCCACTACTGGTGGATGTCATTTCCTTGGTGGCAAACTGGTCAGCTGGACTAGTAAGAAGCAAACTTCAGTTTCATTGTCCACTGCTGAAGCTGAATACGTGTCTGCAGCCAGTTGTTGTGCTCAGATACTCTGGATGAAGAACCAGTTGCTTGATTATGGAATTAAGTACTCAAAGACCCCAATCTTTTGTGATAATACCAGTGCCATTGCTATCTCAAACAATCCAGTCATGCACTCCAGAACGAAGCACATTGATCTCAGGTATCACTTCAATTCGTGATCATATTATGAAAAACAACATTGAACTCCATTTTATTCCCACTGACAAACAACTCGCTGACATTTTTACTAAACCTCTGGATGTCAAAACTTTTGAATATCTTGTTGGTGAGTTGGGAATGTTAAACCCTTAATCTGGTGACTGCTCAGATATTGGAAATGAGTTTGATGGGTGAATTAACATATTTTCTTGGACTCCAGATTAAACAAAACAAAGATGGCATTTTTATTAATCAGGAAAAATATGTTAGAGATCTTTTAAAGAAATTTGATATGAACTCTTCACCATCTAAACCAACTCCAATTTCTGCACCACTGACACTGGACTCCGATCCAGATGGTAAACCAGTGAACACCACTGTCTATAGAGGCATGGTTGGTTCACTGATGTATTTAACTGCCAGTAGACCAGATATTATGTTCTCAACATGTTTATGTGCCAGATATCAGTCTAATCCAAAGGAATCTCATATGCTTGCTGTAAAGCGCATACTGAAGTACCTTAAAGGTGTCCCAGTCTAGGTCTTTGGTATCCCAAAGGCTCAGGCATGGATCTAATGGGTTATTCAGATTCAGATCATGCAGGTTGTAAGATAGACAAGAAATCCACTACTGGTGGATGTCATTTCCTAGGTGGCAAACTGGTCAGCTGGACTAGTAAGAAGCAAACTTCAGTTTCATTGTCCACTGCTGAAGCTGAATACGTGTCTGCAGCCAGTTGTTGTGCTCAGATACTCTGGATGAAGAACCAGTTGCTTGATTATGGAATTAAGTACTCAAAGACCCCAATCTTTTGTGATAATACCAGTGCATTGCTATCTCAAACAATCCAGTCATGCACTCCAGAACGAAGCACATTGATCTCAGGTATCACTTCATTCGTGATCATATTATGAAAAACAACATTGAACTCCATTTTATTCCCACTGACAAACAACTCGCTGACATTTTTACCAAACCTCTGGATGTCAAAACTTTTGAATATCTTGTTGGTGAGTTGGGAATGTTAAACCCTTAAATCTGGTGACTGCTCAGATATTGAACGCCTTTGTGTACTATCTTTGCATTAATAGATTTCTGGATCAACATTCCAGGGAAGACTTGAAAGATATTTTTGTTCTTAAAAGTGTTTTAAGTTCAGGGGGAATTTATTAATTTATTTTCTCACTGGACAAATTCTTCAGAAAATATTACTGGTACTTTGTAAATGTGTCCCTTTCACTGGTAACTGGACAGGTTGAAGTGCGTGTTTGAGGTGACTTATGTCTCCTTGTAAATATGTCCCTCTCATTTGTCTGTATTAGTTGACGTGCACGTTTGAGGTTACCAGTATTTCAAAATGGTTTTCACTGGTACTTTACTGGAGTGTCCCTCCAGTATACCATCAGTACATGTTCACTGGACTAATCCACCAGTGATACTGGAGTGTCCAGTCAACCTACAGATGCACTGAAATATGTCATAATATTCTCTAAATACTTGGTCATTGTGCGTGCCACGTAAGCAAACTTTTTTTAAAGATATTTTAATCCTACGTGGCATGTAAATTTTTCAACGTAATGATGGTATTTTTACCTTGGGAAGTAAAAAAAGTAACTTCACGATCGGGAGGAATACCTGGTAGATCGTCGGGAAACACATCGGGGAAATTTGATACTACCTCAACACTAGCGATTGGAGACTTCTCTTTTCTTGCATCTATGACATAAGCCAAGAAATGGCTCTTGTTTTTCCTTATACATTTAATAGCTTTCATCATACTAATAATCTTTATTCCTCTCTTCTTGTCTCCATACACCGTTATCACATTACCCTCGGACATAGGCAATCGAATTATCTTTTGGGAACATAAAATACTAGCTTCATTTCTAGCCAACCAATCCATACCAATCACTACATCAAAACCACCTAAGGTAGTAGGCAATAGTTGAACCGGAAAAGAACAACCTTCAATCTCAATGTCACAATCGTCATATCCCACACGTATATTATTAATCGTACCATTAGCAATTTCTACCTCTAATGAACAATCTAAGGGAGTAGTGACTCTCTCTAGCTTAGGAGCAAATAATGTGGACACAAACGACCTATTTGCACCTGAATCAAATAAAACAGAGGCAGGCTTTGAGTTAACAAGGAAAGTACCACTTACCACTTCATCGTTGTTCCTTGCGTCATCAACCGTCATTTGAAGAGCTCTCACTTTTGTTGCTGTCGTGGCGGTCTTCTTTCCAGCATTCTTCATCTGTGGACAATCGGCAATGAGATGACCCGTTTCTTGGCACTTGTAGCAACGAGTCTTGTCCCTACATTCCGTGGCAAGATGTCCCGACTTCCCACACTTATGGCACCTTCTTGTCTTGTCGGTACAATGCCCTTCATGAATTGTTTTGCAAAATGTACACCATGAACCATTCTTCTTTTTATCCTTGTCACCGCTTGAACTACCACTTCCACGGAACTTCTTATTATTATTGTTATTGGAAGACCAATTTGACCTTCTTTTAAATCCCACTTTCTTGTCATCGACTTTCTCAACTACTTTCTTGTCCGAAGCGAAATCATCATCAAGCTTTTTAGACTCCTTGATTGCTTCAGTCAGAGTCTTGTGCTGCCTGCAGATACCTCGATAACTCGGAGGCAACCATCAACATAGCAAGCAACCTGATCTGCATCAGTACGAAACAGATGGCCTACGAACTTCATCTTCTCCAGAAAGGAACGAGCATAATCATTAATTTTGCCAACTTCAGCTGTCAAAGCACGGAACTCTTTTTCCATTTTACGCTGCTCATGTACCCCAATATATTCCTCAATGAATTTCTGCTTAAAGTCAGCCCACGAGATAGCAGATACCATAGCTGGAGTCATCGAAATAGTAATGCTCTTCCACCAATCCCGAGCACCTTCTTTCAACATCCTGCTAGCACACAACACTTTCTTATCCTCGGGACAATCGCAAGCTTCAAAACCATCTCCGTATCATCAAGCCATTCCATGCAACCTACTGCATTAAGTGTTCCATAAAATTTCTGAGCTCCACACTTCTGGAAACTTTCAAACTTGAATCGAGGGGCGCGAACATCATTAGGAGGAACCACATTAACATTAGCATGGGGAATAACAACATTATCGACCGGTGGCTCAGTGTAGTGAGAAGGCACAGAGTGACTGTTACCAGTTCCTTCTGCGTTAGCTGCCAACGCCTGATTCAATTGTTCCTGTGTTTGGGCCAACTGGGCCTGAAGAGTTAGCACAAGATTATACATCTCCATCTGATTGGGAATCTGATCCACCGCTACATCGTTAACTCTCGGAGGATTGCCAGGTGGTGGAGGCATCGGACCCAATGAGCCTGGTTGATTAACACGGCGGGGGTTCACACGATTCACATTAACATTAGCAGCAGCATTAGCAGCATTAGGAGCGCCTGCACCCGGATGGACAGGTGGAGTAACGCTAGCAGTAGCTCCGTCGCGTTGGATGTTGCGGTTGCGAGTGTTTACCATTTTCCTTCAATAAAATGGTGGAGTCGATAAGCGCAAAATAAAACAAAAAGCTCGTCGAGATAAGGCTAAAACATATCATCGTAACGTAAACATCTCGTAAGCCCTACTACACTCGCACTCATCCCAACCCATCCTACATCACATGTCATCTCTAGCTAAGGCATCCTACGAGTACCTAGCATGCACACCTTAAGTTTAAGTCCAAATCCTATGGTCAATAGGCCTTGGTTCACTTAAACTACTTCTCTGATACCAACTTGTAACACCCGTCGTTTTAAAAATATGGGTTTTCAAAAACTTTTCACCTAACGGTGTCATATTGCGGAAGAAAGGACCTTAAAAGTCAAAACCAATAAAACATTTTGGTTTCTGCATTTAGTTGGTGTTACTTGCGACATCATAAAATAGTTCAAATGAAAACCCAACGGTTGCCCAACATAAAACAACCGTCCAAACGTCATTACATAAATTCGACATTAAGTACTGAATGTAACAAATGTCTAAACAAAGCGTCTATAGGGTAGCTAAGGCTCCTGCATTGCATCTACCCAAGCCTCACTCGTTCTGCATCTAGTTCCTTCAAGCTAAACCTGAGGGAACAACCACATTAAAAGAAACAAGTGTTAGCTATAAGAATAGCTAAGTAAGATAACACTTAATTTAAAAGCAATTGTCCAATTAAAACAATCTTCATTATTAGACAAGTTTTATTAGGCACAACACACATCACACGTTCACACATATACTGCATTTCAACTTCGTTTGAACTTAAGACTGGCTACGTAAAATTCCAGAATTTGACTTCACGAATTTAAACAACGAACTTCATCTTCGTTGGGGCAAACGAATTTAGACTGTATGAACGAACTTGGCATCAGTTTACGAATTTAGCCACATTTTTTCAACAATTGTTCTTACGAACTTAACATTATCTTCGTTTGTTTTCTTTTACGAATTTAGCCAACGGATTTGATTTCAAACGAATTTAAACAACGAACTTCATCTTCGTTGGGGCAAACGAATTTAGACTGTATGAACGAACTTGGCATCAGTTTACGAATTTAAGCATATTTTCGTCCAGAAATCAAAAACGACCAACTTCATCAGTTTTCCAGATTTTTGATCGATCAAGGCTTCATTCCAAACATGTTTTTGACACAACTAAACATATTTTGACCATCACGATCGACTATAGACTCGTTTAACACCATTTTGAACGTTAATTAACCAAAACACCATTTAAGCCCTAATTACTTGCATAATCCCTTTTTAAATCAGATTTGATTCATAAATATCAACCTCTAAATCTGAAAATACAATCAATACATCAATGATTACCTGCTTGACTCGATGATCGATCGATTCCAACACCAAAACACACAATTGTTAGACCCAAAACTAGATTAATTGCTTTAGGATTCAAGAAAGGATTATTTGCTTAATTATTTGATAATGGCTGCCAAAATAGACCTAATTACACTTATCAAAACCTTAATCCCGTTTTTAGATTTCAACCTATGTCAAAATCAGCCCTTGAACTTCTAAACCCTTCATTATTGGTCACAAACTGCATTATTGACCATATACAACATTAGCCCTTCATTAGATGTCACTACATAGACATAAACCTTCATATTTCACACTTTTATACCACATTAATATTTAGGCTCTCAAACCTAACTACTTTATCTACGTTAATCACACATAGCTACATTCAAATATTAAGTAAAGACTTAACGACACCCCAAATTGACTTAACGGCATTAGTCAAACATTACATAAAAGTTCGGGATGTTACACAGACTCATGGAGATACTTCTTCACCCACATTGTTGAATGTCTGGGAGGCAGTTCTGGAGGGTTAGACCAGATAAATCAAACCCATCTCCAGATTGCCTACTGCCTATGGTTTGGGCTTCGAGTGGATTTCTCTCAGATCCTTTTTGATGATCTGGTAGAGCGTCTTAGAGTGAAAGGTAGAAAACCCTTTGTTCCTTATATCCGTTTTCTTTCACTCATGTTTAAAAGAGCTCTTGGAGACCAGTATGATTTTGAGACTACTCACTTTTCAGTGAGTGAGTATATGATGGATCTGATCAACCTCAGATCTCCACTGAACGAGGTAGATATTCCTCAGTCCATGCTCTCCTTTCAGAGAGAAGAAGCTGAAATGGCTCCAGGTAGAGGTCCAGTTGGTGAAGGACCATCTGGTGACCAAGATGTACAGATCATAGAGGCTGTACAACCCATTAGACAAATTGCTCCTGAAGGTTAAGGACCAGAAATTGTTGAACCTTCCAGACGACCTAGAACAAACAGGCGTCTGATAAGAGCTGGACGTCAGGTAAATCCGAAAGACATCCTGGTGATGTAATGAATCTGGATGGGTCTCCAATTTATGAACCTGAAGAGAATGTTGGGCAGGTGACTGATGAACAAATAGAAAATGTTGCCCAGATTATTGAGCAGGTTGTTGAGGAAGTCGAACAAGATGTTCAGACTGATGAACATGTATCTGGTGAGCAAGAGGCTCAAATCGACTTGAATGTAGAGGCTGGTGAACAAGTTAATGAACAGGCTGGTGAACAGACTGGTGATCAGACAGTTGGGATGGCTCCAGATTGGGATGATGTAGATTCCCTAATGTCTGAAGGTTTTGATGTAAACATGAATTTCTTGGGTGATGAAGAAGAAAATATTGACACATCTGCTATTGCTTCAGTCACCCAACCAATTATATCTGCTGAAATGCCACCACCACCAGAATCAAACATGCCACCACCACCACCACCTTCAATTCCTAGAGATACTCAATACTTCACTCCTGCAACCACTCAAACTTCACAATCTCAACCTCCACCAATTGAAACTCCAGTCACCATATCTGAACAAGCTGCAACTGAAGAGGACTAGGCACAAGTACCTCTTATGACCAGATTGCCTTCAAATCTTGAACCTCCCCGTGGTCTCTCCACTTCATCTTCTGCCGAGGTCCAAGGCCTTTTAAGTAAGGTGGCGGACCTGGAGAGATCACTCCAGACTTCATCGCAGGTTATTTCAGACTTCAAATCCTTATTATCAAATAACCTTGCATCTGAGATGAATCTGTTTGCTGGGAATGAGAAGCTTGATGAACTGGTACTGGCCACAAACAACAATACTGAAAATTTCAAAGTGGCAGTCCAAGGATTAGAGACAAGGCTGGTTAGTTCAGTTCAGACTGCAGTGACTGGTGAACTTGTTCAACCACTGGCAGGTCTGAAAGAAGAAGTTCAGAAGTTGGTTTCCAAGGTAAGTTCTCTGGAGAGCAGGTCCACACTTGATCTAGATGCTGTTGTCAGTACGATAAGTGATGAATGTACAAAGAAGTTCAGAATCAGTATGCTGAAAGAATTATCTGAAGAGATTTCTGAGACTGTTCTTCGTACCATTCAAGATGGGGTGTTACCCCAAGTGGAGAAGTTGCTGGAAGAAAAGTTGCCAAAGCACTTGCCTAAAGAAGTTGAAACTGTTAAAAAGGAAGTGCAGACACTTAAGAAAGTTGTGTCTGATACAACTCCAGTGACAGGAAGAACCTTTGGTGCACTGGACATACATATGCTAGAACAGTTATGGAATGATCTCAAGTCCAGAACTGGTGATCATTCCAAGGGGGAAAAGTCGTCTGGTGACCAAAAACAAGTGACACTGAAGCACTTGGCACAAAGAGCATTTGGCACTGAAGCCACTATGCTAGCTGAAGAAGCTGCTGATACTAAAGCCAGTGAGCCCAAGTTTGAGTCCTTCCCAGATATTTCAACTACACTGAAGGCTGTTAAAGGAAAAGAAAAAATGGTATCTGGAGAAGAAGAGCAAACTGCTGAAGAATCATCAGAGTATCCTACTGCTGATGATGAAACCTCCAAAAAGCTTGAACAAGAATGCATCATGATTGAAATCTTCAAGAGAAATCAAAAAGATGAACTGCTGGCCCATCAAAGGGAGATGACATCTATGGGTACTCTGGACTCTTACAATGCTGGCAGGTTAGGCATAAATATCGATGTTTACAAAAAGATGAAGGAATACCCCAGAGTTCATCAATGTCTGAATGCATTGAATGATGTTCATGTACGCTCCTTTTACGCCGAAGAAGAACAGGTTTATGATTCTATAATTTATGGCGTTAGTGTACCAGAACTCATCAGGCAGAGGAAGGAGGAACTGGTAAGCCTCCAGAAAAAGATCAGAAAGAACGCTGGTGCTCTGGAGATAGAGTACAGAAAGAAACTGTCTGGCTTACCAAAACTGACTGCCAAACAAATCAAAGCAATTAAAGATGTTGATGTAACCAGATTCATTCCCCTGGACACTTCTCTGAAAATTAATCGTCAACAACTCCAGTCTGCTGTAGAGCAAAAGAGAGTGTCTAAGGAAACTAAAGCATTGATCCAGACAGCCAAGTTGAAAGACAAGTACAATGAAATGTTAAATTTTAGGGCTGATGCTAGAAGGATCACTGGTGCTGAGATCAAATTAGCTGAAAATCATGAAGGCATGTCCAGGTTTGAAGTAAAGTTGACCAGGGAAGGTAACTTTACTGATGAAAGAAAGAGTACTTCAGTCCAGGCGTTTGGATGGAGTGAACTGAAAGAAATTGCTTTAACGTTCAGGGGGAAGACAAATGTGTCGACTGATGTTAAAGCATTTCTGAAAAGAATTGAGAAGGTATGGAGAAGAAAGCAACAGATGGAAGTTGCAATGGGCATGAAATCGCCAGAATCGGTACCATCTTCTCCATCACCAAAGAGAAAGGCTACTGAAGATGCTCCAGGACAGACATCGAAAAGAAGGGCCTGACTCTTATCATTTACTTGTTGTAATTTATTGTTTTATGAAAATTGTAAACTATTTATCAGTTGATGTATGTAATAATAGTTGCAATTTTTGATTCATATAAGTAAATGATCAGATTTAGTCTAAGTTAGAACTTAAAAGATGAAACTGAAAACACTCATGATCTATAAAGTGTTTTCCAGTAACTTAGATTTTTTAGACAAATCAAAACTTGTGTTTTTCAAGCATACAAAATTGTATAGATATAAGCTTGAAAACACTTGCATTATTTCTAAACAAATAGGGGGAATTTGTTAGGTCCAGATTTACTGGACTCGCTCCAGACTCGACTACTGGAGCCTTACTGAAGATCTGTCCAGAAACGTGTTCTACTGGACCTACTCCAGACTTGGAATCTGGAGTCCCTCTGAAGATTTGTCCAGAAATAATGGAAGACCAGTGAGCAAATACTTGTATAGGAAATCTGGAGTATTCTCCAGATTAGCTCACTGGACTTCACCCCAGTCCAGATCTACTCTACTGAAGACGTTCTGACTGAAGTCAAAGACTGAAGTCTGAAAAAAGAAGACTGACAAATGGCGGAGTCCACTGGAAGTCTTACCAGATCTGTACACTGGAGGATTGTCAGTGTTCTAGACCTTACAAGTCTGAACACTGATATCGAGTAATTGACTTTTGCCTTTACACACTTTCCAAAGAACAATCCACTTGTTCTTTCCCAAAGTTTATACGTGTGTAAAAGTGGTTGGTTAAAAGAATAAAATCATATCAATATGACTTTATCCTTGTACCTTATCCAATGCATTTAATGTTCTTGTCGGATCATTAAATGCATGCAACCATATTTGTACGGCACAAAATTCACTGGTGAATTTTGTTGCCTATAAATACAAAGTCATTTCCTTGAGAAAAATACTTTTAAGCATACATTTTGCATTAAAGTGAATTTGTCTAAATACTCTCGATCTTAAACTGGGATACTTCACAACTTTAAGTATCTCAATCCAAAAGAGTTATTTGACAAATATAGATCATTTGTAATTCATAGGTTGTTAGGATACATACTTATTTGTATTATCTTGATTCCGCACAACCTTGTATTTTATTTAACATCATAAATAAAATACACCATTGAAAAATACATAATGTTCCACTTTACTTGTTTATTGCTTTAAGTCTTGTATTACTTTGTTTATATATTCTTGCATTTATTTACAAGTAATACTAGTCCATTCTAGTGATTATTAGACTTGTTGTATCTTACACTTTCTAGGTTAACCATCGTATTTCAGGGACTCACTGGTGAATTTTGTTGCCTATAAATACAAAGTCATTTCCTTGAGAAAAATACTTTTAAGCATACATTTTGCATTAAAGTGAATTTGTCTAAATACTCTCGATCTTAAACTGGGATACTTCACAACTTTAAGTATCTCAATCCAAAAGAGTTATTTGACAAATATAGATCATTTGTAATTCATAGGTTGTTAGGATACATACTTATTTGTATTATCTTGATTCCGCACAACCTTGTATTTTATTTAACATCATAAATAAAATACACCATTGAAAAATACATAATGTTCCACTTTACTTGTTTATTGCTTTAAGTCTTGTATTACTTTGTTTATATATTCTTGCATTTATTTACAAGTAATACTAGTCCATTCTAGTGATTATTAGACTTGTTGTATCTTACACTTTCTAGGTTAACCATCGTATTTCAGGGACTCACTGGTGAATTTTGTTGCCTATAAATACAGGTGTGTGTCATGCGTGTTCTTAACAAGAGTGTAGAGAGAGAAACGAGCAAAACCTAGTGGAAGAACACAAAATTCACTGGTGAATTTTGCTTGCCTATAAATACAAAGTCATTTCCTTGAGAAAAATACTTTTAAGCATACATTTTGCATTAAAGTGAATTTGTCTAAATACTCTCGATCTTAAACTGGGATACTTCACAACTTTAAGTATCTCAATCCAAAAGAGTTATTTGACAAATATAGATCATTTGTAATTCATAGGTTGTTAGGATACATACTTATTTGTATTATCTTGATTCCGCACAACCTTGTATTTTATTTAACATCATAAATAAAATACACCATTGAAAAATACATAATGTTCCACTTTACTTGTTTATTGCTTTAAGTCTTGTATTACTTTGTTTATATATTCTTGCATTTATTTACAAGTAATACTAGTCCATTCTAGTGATTATTAGACTTGTTGTATCTTACACTTTCTAGGTTAACCATCGTATTTCAGGGACTCACTGGTGAATTTTGTTGCCTATAAATACAAAGTCATTTCCTTGAGAAAAATACTTTTAAGCATACATTTTGCATTAAAGTGAATTTGTCTAAATACTCTCGATCTTAAACTGGGATACTTCACAACTTTAAGTATCTCAATCCAAAAGAGTTATTTGACAAATATAGATCATTTGTAATTCATAGGTTGTTAGGATACATACTTATTTGTATTATCTTGATTCCGCACAACCTTGTATTTTATTTAACATCATAAATAAAATACACCATTGAAAAATACATAATGTTCCACTTTACTTGTTTATTGCTTTAAGTCTTGTATTACTTTGTTTATATATTCTTGCATTTATTTACAAGTAATACTAGTCCATTCTAGTGATTATTAGACTTGTTGTATCTTACACTTTCTAGGTTAACCATCGTATTTCAGGGACTCACATAAACATTGGCTGAGTTAATGTTGGTTCTGCGTCTTTACGGCAGTTGAAACATTAACTCAAATATTCCTAAGTGTTATTTGAGGGTTCTTGGGAACGAGCAAAATAGTTGCTTGTGGAAAGAACACTCAAATGGTCATTTGAGAGTTTATGAGGAACAAGAAAAAGTTTGCTTGTTCATAAGAACTCTCAAATGGTTTGAAAGTTTCTGTGGAAACAAGCAAAAGCATGCTTATCCATAAGAACTCTCAAACAGTTTATGTGTTCTGGGAAACACACAAACAGGCCAAAACCGTAATGGGCTTGACATGAGAACACTCAAATCCATTGGATTTGAGAGTTCTTGTAACTTGCCTATAAATAGAGGTGTGTGTCATGCGTGTTCTTAACAAGAGTGTAGAGAGAGAAACGAGCAAAACCTAGAGAGAGAAAACCTAGAACACACATGGTTGATCTTGTGGGTGGTACTCGACTCACGCACGAACCGCAAACACACACCCGGTTTGGACGACTTGTAGACTTAGATTACTACGTTGGTTGGTAAGGTTTGTCCGGAGAGCCGTTTCACTATAGTAACCAAATACGAGTGTTTATATTCACGCAAAAGATATATATATATAGTGATATATATATATATATAATCATAAAAGGTATATATAAAACCGTGGGTTATCTCGAGGAATTCCGCACCTCGACATATCCTTAAGTCAATCTCGGTTCGGTAAGACCCGGGGGACTTACAACTGGTATCAGAGCCATAGGTTTTTAACAACCTTGGTTCTAGATTCTTGAGGTTTGAGAGTTCTTGAGTTTGAGAGTTCTTGAGGATTTGAGAGTTCTTGAGGATTTGAGAGTTCTTGGGTTTTGAGAGTTCTTGAGGTTTTGAGAGTTCTTGAGGATTTGAGAGTTCTTGAGGTTTTGAGAGTTCTTGAGGTTTGAGAGTTCTTGGGTTTTGAGTGTTCTTGAGGTTTTGAGAGTTCTTGAGGATTTGAGAGTTCTTGAGGTTTTGAGAGTTCTTGGGGATTTGAGAGTTCTTGAGGATTTGAGAGTTCTTAAGGATTTGAGAGTTCTTAAGTTTTGAGAGTTCTTGTGGTGTTGAGAGTTCTTGAGGATTTGAGAGTTCTTGAGGATTTGAGAGTTCTTGAGATTTGAGAGTTCTTGAGGTTTTGAGAGTTCTTGAGGATTTGAGAGTTCTTGAGGATTTGAGAGTTCTTGAGGATTTGAGAGTTCTTAAGTTTTGAGAGTTCTTGTGGATTTGAGAGTTCTTGAGGATTTGAGAGTTCTTGAGGATTTGAGAGTTCTTGAGGATTTGAGAGTTCTTGAGGTTTTGAGAGTTCTTGAGGATTTGAGAGTTCTTGAGGATTTGAGAGTTCTTGAGATTTGAGAGTTCTTGAGGATTTGAGAGTTCTTGAGGATTTGAGAGTTCTTGAGGTTTTGAGAGTTCTTGAGGATTTGAGAGTTCTTGAGGATTTGAGAGTTCTTGAGGATTTGAGAGTTCTTAAGTTTTGAGAGTTCTTGAAGGATTTGAGAGTTCTTGAGGATTTGAGAGTTCTTGAGGATTTGAGAGTTCTTGAATTTGAGAGTTCTTGAGGATTTGAGAGTTCTTGAGGTTTTGAGAGTTCTTGAGGTTTTGAGAGTTCTTGAGGATTTGAGAGTTCTTGAGGATTTGAGAGTTCTTGAGGATTTGAGAGTTCTTAAGTTTTGAGAGTTCTTGTGGATTTGAGAGTTCTTGAGGTTTTGAGAGTTCTTGAGGATTTGAGAGTTCTTGAGGATTTGAGAGTTCTTAGGATTTGAGAGTTCTTGAGGATTTGAGAGTTCTTGAGGTTTGAGAGTTCTTGAGGATTTGAGAGTTCTTGAGGATTTGAGAGTTCTTGAGGTTTTGAGAGTTCTTGAGGATTTGAGAGTTCTTGAGGATTTGAGAGTTCTTGAGGATTTGAGAGTTCTTAAGGTTTTGAGAGTTCTTGTGGATTTGAGAGTTCTTGAGGATTTGAGAGTTCTTGAGGATTTGAGAGTTCTTAAGTTTTGAGAGTTCTTGTGGATTTGAGAGTTCTTGAGGATTTGAGAGTTCTTGAGGTTTTGAGAGTTCTTGAGGATTTGAGAGTTCTTGAGGATTTGAGAGTTCTTGAATTTGAGAGTTCTTGAGGTTTTGAGAGTTCTTGAGGATTTGAGAGTTCTTGAGGATTTGAGAGTTCTTGAGGTTTTGAGAGTTCTTGAGGATTTGAGAGTTCTTGAGGTTTTGAGAGTTCTTGAGGTTTGAGAGTTCTTGGGTTTTGAGTGTTCTTGAGGTTTTGAGAGTTCTTGAGGATTTGAGAGTTCTTGAGGTTTTGAGAGTTCTTGGGGATTTGAGAGTTCTTGAGGATTTGAGAGTTCTTAAGATTTGAGAGTTCTTGAGGATTTGAGAGTTCTTGAGGATTTGAGAGTTCTTGAGGTTTTGAGAGTTCTTGAGGATTTGAGAGTTCTTGAGGATTTGAGAGTTCTTGAGGATTTGAGAGTTCTTAAGTTTTGAGAGTTCTTGTGGATTTGAGAGTTCTTGAGGTTTTGAGAGTTCTTGAGGATTTGAGAGTTCTTGAGGATTTGAGAGTTCTTGAATTTGAGAGTTCTTGAGGTTTTGAGAGTTCTTGAGGATTTGAGAGTTCTTGAGGATTTGAGAGTTCTTGAGGTTTTGAGAGTTCTTGAGGATTTGAGAGTTCTTGAGGATTTGAGAGTTCTTGAGGATTTGAGAGTTCTTAAGTTTTGAGAGTTCTTGTGGTGTGCTTGTGTAGTACACTTTTGCTCGTTTCATTTGAGTGTTCCTGTTTTTGCGTGTTCTTGTGTATTTGAGTGTTTATAAATTGAACTTCATACACAATGGCAGCAAACTATCTTAACCAATTAATACTAATGGACCATGAGACCGGTAAGGGTAATTCACCACCCAAACTGATGATCATTGACCAATACTTTTCTTGGAAAGGTCGATTCGAATCCTTTATGCAATTCACGGATATTAGAATGTGGACTTGTATGACTGAAGGATATAGTGCCCCAACATATGAGGACAGTGGTGTTAACAAAGTATATGCTTACCAAGATATGACTGAATATAATAAAAAATTGTATGAGGCAGAGAAAAAGGCACTATCATGTTTAAAAATGTCATTGCCACAAGAAATATTACATTTATTTAATGGATTCAATACATCAAAAGAACTTTGGTTAGCATTAAAAAATCATTGTGAAGGGATGAAACACTTAAAAAGAATCGTAGAGACCTTCTAAAGCATCAGTATAATGTATTTAATGGGTTAAGAAGTGAGAACTTAGATCAACTAATTACAAGGTATTATCATTTGTTAGCAGAGTTGTAAGCATTTGAGGTTACCTATTCTGAGGAAGAAAAAGTGGAGAAATTTTTGAGTTCCTTGCCGGAAAAGTGGAGTAATTATATTACCAATTTGCAGGAAAAAGCAGATTTCTCTGATATGTCTTTGACTCAGATAGTTGCTAAGTTTAGGGGACAAGAAATGAAACTAAAAAGGAGGGAAGCAGGATATAATAATGCGCAGATTCCCGAGCTTTATTATGGTAGGCCTACGATTAATGTGGGTCAAGGTTCTCCTAGCGGAAGCACAAGTGCTTACCTAAGTGAGGATATTGACTTACAGAAAATCTCGTTCGACTCTGAGGGGAATATATGTCTTGTTTCAAGTCAGAGTGACAATCTAGGCAACCGTGGATATCCTACCTCCAGTACTAGTTCCACCGTGCCTATAAGTGTCAAATGTGCGGATAGTCACTTATCCGTTCTTGCGTCATTCATGACATCGTATAAACAGTTTATCCAAGAAAAGGTTCAAGATCCTAGTCTTATCGATGAAGACTACGGGCAGATTGATCCTTTGGACTTAGAAGAGATGGATTTGCAATGGCAAATGGCTATGCTAACTCTTCGGGCTAAACGGTTCTTGGCAAGAACAGGGCGAAAGGTTGTGGGTTCCAAGCTTGGCTTTGATAAGTCAAAAATAAAGGGTTACAATTGCGAGGGCTTTGGACACTTTGCTAGGGAATGCCAGAGACCTAAGAAGGATGATAGGTCTATTGTGATTCGTCAGAACTTCAATCAAGGTGGAACAGTACATTCATCTTCAAACATCTTGAGACAAAGGTCATATAATGATAGGTCTAATGGAAGTCAAGGCTCAATTGATCAGAGTAATACAAGAGCTTTGGTGGTCCAACAACAAGACGGATCATATGACTGGGGTTCTAAAGTCAATAAAGAAGACGATGCATATGTCGCTGAGGTTGATTCAAAAAGTAGTTTTGTTCCTTCGGATGAAACATCTTCTCAAGAATCAACATACCCTACAAATGAAAATGTTCCGTTCACCTCACTTGAAAAATCACCTTCAAATGTTGAAGCATCAAGTATAAAAGATGGTGATAACTGTTCGAAGGGAGAAACTTCAAAGGTTGAAAATGTAAAGATTCCAGAAAACTTGAGAGTAAAGGATTTAGTTACCTTTATGATAGATTTACATGCTCCTGAACAACGAATAGATTTCTCTTTGCATTCATTAATTGATGTTTGTAAAGATAATCTTAAAATATCTCAAACCGCATGTGAGTTATATCTAAGGATTGATGATTTACAAAAGAGGATAGATGAGGATCAAGAAGAAAAATCACTCTTAAGACAGCAGGTGAACATCTTGACTAGAAGAGAAAAGGATCTCTCAGACAAGATTAGACTTAATGAAAGAAAGAATGATTGTGTGACATCAAAGAATACCATCAAAAGCCCTCAGTTTGTTAAATCCAGAACTGATCCAACTACTCAATCAGATGTTGCTCCTGAACAGTCTGCAAAATTGAAGCTACAAGAGATGACATCTAAAGATCAAAGTTCTCATACCTTGACTGAGCAAGATATGCATTCATCTTACCATGCTAAGGGTAAAAGGCAGAGAATGAAAAATATTAAAAGGATCTCTTGCTTCATTTGCCGAGAAAAGGGACATGTGGCAAGTATATGTCCACATAAGGGTAAACCCAGCAGATCAAGGCAGTCTAATGATTTAAGTGACAAAGATGTTGAAGATATGGATGTTCAGTTGAGAAAGAACAAGGGTAAACATGTTGAAGAAAGGTCAACAAGTGTTTCACCCAAGAAGATTTCTCAAAGGAACTCTCCTGCACAGAGTGGTTCACCTAGAAATAATCGGATTAGTACTTCAAATCCAAAATTTATGAGGGATTATAAGAAGAGATACTATGAAGATTATACTTCTAGAAATCCCTCGAGTTACGTTGCTAAGGAACATGGAAAGCCAAGAAGTGTCTCTCCAAAGAACACTTCACATGGTGGCCAAGTTCGTAACAAGACTCCAAAGAGGAATCCCACTCCAAAACGAGAAGTCTTTAATCGTGTTGGTGATAACGATACATATTTTTATGATCGTTTCACAGGAACGGTTAAGATTGGTCGTTCCTCAATGTTTCAGAAGCATAGTCACAGGAGAAAGATTGAGATATCTCCTGAGAGGGTGCCAAGAAACAGGAGACAAACTTCAAAATCTAGGACTCCCACTGAGAGTGATGGATATTGGACGAATGTCTATGTGAAAGATAAGGATGGTAAATTCAAGTCTATTGAGGCTTGGGTACCATCTCACAACTAGGTGCTTATCTTTCGTGCAGAGGACACAGTCAAGATTTGCCATATATGTTTGGTAATTGGTGACTGAGTTCTAGGCACATTTCATTAGATAACATAATGGGTTATCGAACTTTCATTATAGTCTCTTCATTGTAACTCATAGTGCATGTCCCATGTATGTTATTTATAATGTGTTTATAAAGGAACATATTTGGGAAAAACAAGTATATATAAAGTGTTACCTTATATTATGCTTGTTAATAAATCATATGTGATAGCATTGTTATTAAGATTAATGGTTGTTATCCTATGATGAATATGCAAAGATGATTTACTTTTGATGGTTACACTAAGGCCTTTGATTGAGTATGTTTCAAAGTTTTAGTCCAATTGACTGGAATATGAAACCCTTAGTTACCATCTCTCAAGAACCATCATATACTCAGAAAATGCAACAAAAAAATATAATAAGGATTTAAGGGGGAGTCGTTACTGCAAGAGAGATAAAGATAACTTGTGGCATTTAAGTTTACTCATTTGCTACACCCGATCTTTTGGCAGTAATTGTTCCTTCTAAAATCAGTTTAAATATGCCGGACTAAGCATGACTATTATAAGATTGATTAGAGTGATTTTGATTCTAAAATTACTGTGATTGATTTTGTAACTTTATGCTCCGTAAGGTATATTGCAAGGACAGTATTAAGCATAACTATTACAAGATTTGTTAGAGTGATTTTGATTCTAAAATTACTGTGATCGATTTTGTAACTTTATGCTCCGTAAGGTTCTTGCTCAGAATAAAAGGGGTTCTATTGCACGTGAGATAATGTCATGACAAGGATGCAGTGTAAGTCAAGACTCCAATTTGAGTGTGTTAAGTGCACCTTGAATTAGGTCTTGCATATAAATTGCACGAAAGATTAAGTTTAGTACTTAAGGTTTCGGTCAAAATAGGTCAAACAGAGTCATTAAATTGATGTATTTGACAGATATTTTGATTTGCAATTTACCATAAATAATTGAATTGAACATGCTCATTGTATGATATAACTTGATAAGTGCTTAGATTCTAATCTTAATTGGGAGAATCTATTGTTTGTTATCAGTAATATCTGTTTAAGTATTTTCGGAATTCGATTATTTACTTTTGAGGAAAATACATGTGTTGTATATTTCTCATGACTTCGATGATGTGCTCGCAGAATTATTTGTCTTAGCTGGATGTATGTCAACCGCTAAGATAAAGGATCTCCAAAGTGTATGAAAATTAAGTCTATCCAGTCCGGAATGGAGAAAGCTCGAGCTTAAAATGGAAGCAGAATACACTTGCACGTCAACAACTCATCTAAATTCAAACGGAGACAAAAATAATGATGGAGAGATTGTTTATCATGTTATTCAATCTTGTGTCATTTGTTTTTGTTGTATTTGAATTTATTTAACAGCATTGATTGTGTCCAATGTCTGTTACTGTCAAATACTTAACAATGGTGCTTTGTAATTCATTAATTAGTGACATATCGGGTCTTAATTTAATGACTTTACGTTGTAAGATTGTTTAAGTGGTGACAATTATCAAGAATTTCTTTATCAAGAAAAATACTAAGAATTGTGATATAGAATTTATTTCGGTGTCTGTCTTATCGTGTTCTCTAAAGAATTTTTTATCGTTAATCATACCGGGTTCAAGAAAATTCTTGGTGAATTTTCAAAGTGTTAATCAAGTTCGTGAAGGTTGACCTTTTGGAAGGTCAAGGTTCACATGAATGCCAGATATGCGTGTTCTGGCATAATGGGCCAGATATGCGTGTTCTGGCATAATGGGCCAGATATGCGTGTTCTGGCATAATGGGCCAGATATGCGTGTTCTGGCATAATGGGCCAGATATGCGTGTTCTGGCATAATGGGCCAGATATGCGTGTTCTGGCATAATGGGCCAGATATGCGTGTTCTGGCATAATGGGCCAGATATGCGTGTTCTGGCATAATGGGCCAGATATGCGTGTTCTGGCATAATGGGCCAGATATGCGTGTTCTGGCATAATGGGCCAGATATGCGTGTTCTGGCATAATGGGCCAGATATGCGTGTTCTGGCATAATGGGCCAGATATGCGTGTTCTGGCATAATGGGCCAGATATGCGTGTTCTGGCATAATGGGCCAGATATGCGTGTTCTGGCATAATGGGCCAGATATGCGTGTTCTGGCATAATGGGCCAGATATGCGTGTTCTGGCATAATGGGCCAGATATGCGTGTTCTGGCATAATGGGCCAGATATGCGTGTTCTGGCATAATGGGCCAGATATGCGTGTTCTGGCATAATGGGCCAGATATGCGTGTTCTGGCATAATGGGCCAGATATGCGTGTTCTGGCATAATGGGCCAGATATGCGTGTTCTGGCATAATGGGCCAGATATGCGTGTTCTGGCATAATGGGCCAGATATGCGTGTTCTGGCATAATGGGCCAGATATGCGTGTTCTGGCATAATGGGCCAGATATGCGTGTTCTGGCATAATGGGCCAGATATGCGTGTTCTGGCATAATGGGCCAGATATGCGTGTTCTGGCATAATGGGCCAGATATGCGTGTTCTGGCATAATGGGCCAGATATGCGTGTTCTGGCATAATGGGCCAGATATGCGTGTTCTGGCATAATGGGCCAGATATGCGTGTTCTGGCATAATGGGCCAGATATGCGTGTTCTGGCATAATGGGCCAGATATGCGTGTTCTGGCATAATGGGCCAGATATGCGTGTTCTGGCATAATGGGCCAGATATGCGTGTTCTGGCATAATGGGCCAGATATGCGTGTTCTGGCATAATGGGCCAGATATGCGTGTTCTGGCATAATGGGCCAGATATGCGTGTTCTGGCATAATGGGCCAGATATGCGTGTTCTGGCATAATGGGCCAGATATGCGTGTTCTGGCATAATGGGCCAGATATGCGTGTTCTGGCATAATGGGCCAGATATGCGTGTTCTGGCATAATGGGCCAGATATGCGTGTTCTGGCATAATGGGCCAGATATGCGTGTTCTGGCATAATGGGCCAGATATGCGTGTTCTGGCATAATGGGCCAGATATGCGTGTTCTGGCATAATGGGCCAGATATGCGTGTTCTGGCATAATGGGCCAGATATGCGTGTTCTGGCATAATGGGCCAGATATGCGTGTTCTGGCATAATGGGCCAGATATGCGTGTTCTGGCATAATGGGCCAGATATGCGTGTTCTGGCATAATGGGCCAGATATGCGTGTTCTGGCATAATGGGCCAGATATGCGTGTTCTGGCATAATGGGCCAGATATGCGTGTTCTGGCATAATGGGCCAGATATGCGTGTTCTGGCATAATGGGCCAGATATGCGTGTTCTGGCATAATGGGCCAGATATGCGTGTTCTGGCATAATGGGCCAGATATGCGTGTTCTGGCATAATGGGCCAGATATGCGTGTTCTGGCATAATGGGCCAGATATGCGTGTTCTGGCATAATGGGCCAGATATGCGTGTTCTGGCATAATGGGCCTGATATGCGTGTTTTGGCATTTTGGGCCTGATATGCGTGTTCTGGCATGATGGGCCAGATATGCGTGTTCTGGCATGATGGGCCAGATATGCGTGTTCTGGCATGATGGGCCAGATATGCGTGTTCTGGCATGATGGGCCAGATATGCTTGTTCTGGCTTAGTGGGCTGGATATGCGTGTTCTGGCATGATGGGCCAGATATGCGTGTTCTGGCATATGGGCCTAGATATGCGTGTTCTGGCATAATGGGCCAGATATGCGTGTTCTGGCATGATGGGCCAGATATGCGTGTTGTGGCATTGCTATGCGTGTTTCATGACTTATAAATTTTTATAAAATTTTAAAAAGTAAAATATGAAACATAATTCGCATTGACTAGTCAAACCTGACACCATATGTGTGTATTGCATATGGGCTAATATGCGTGTTCTGGCATAATGGGCCAGATTTGCGTGTTCTGGCATGATGGGCCAGATATGCGTGTTCTGGATTAGTGGGCTGGATATGCGTGTTCTAGCATAATGGGCCAGATATGCGTGTTCTGGCATAATGGGCCAGATATGCGTGTTCTGGCATGATGGGCCAGATATGCGTGTTCTGGCATAATGGGCCAGATATGCGTGTTCTGGCATAATGGGCCAGATATGCGTGTTCTGGCATAATGGGCCTAGATATGCGTGTTCTGGCATAATGGGCCAGATATGCGTGTTCTGGCATGATGGGCCAGATATGCGTGTTCTGGCATATGGGCCTGATATGCGTGTTTTGGCATTTTGGGCCTGATATGCGTGTTCTGGCATGATGGGCCAGATATGCGTGTTCTGGCATGATGGGCCAGATATGCGTGTTCTGGCATGATGGGCCAGATATGCGTGTTCTGGCATGATGGGCCAGATATGCTTGTTCTGGCTTAGTGGGCTGGATATGCGTGTTCTGGCATAATGGGCCTGATATGCGTGTTTTGGCATTTTGGGCCTGATATGCGTGTTCTGGCATGATGGGCCAGATATGCGTGTTCTGGCATGATGGGCCAGATATGCGTGTTCTGGCATGATGGGCCAGATATGCGTGTTCTGGCATGATGGGCCAGATATGCGTGTTCTGGCATGATGGGCCAGATATGCGTGTTCTGGCATGATGGGCCAGATATGCGTGTTCTGGCATGATGGGCCAGATATGCGTGTTCTGGCATGATGGGCCAGATATGCGTGTTCTGGCATGATGGGCCAGATATGCGTGTTCTGGCATGATGGGCCAGATATGCGTGTTCTGGCATGATGGGCCAGATATGCGTGTTCTGGCATGATGGGCCAGATATGCTTGTTCTGGCATGATCCTGTATGCGTG
The DNA here is from genome assembly GCA_034093135.1 of Erigeron breviscapus. Taxonomy (NCBI): domain Eukaryota; kingdom Viridiplantae; phylum Streptophyta; class Magnoliopsida; order Asterales; family Asteraceae; genus Erigeron; species Erigeron breviscapus. Next base: position 9,953,203 of record CM067167.1, read on the forward strand.
TTTCATGACTTATAAATTTTTATAAAATTTTAAAAAGTAAAATATGAAACATAATTCGCATTGACTAGTCAAACCTGACACCATATGTGTGTATTGTCACCATATGTGTGTGTATAAGGAATTTGCTTGTTCTAGGACTTTTATTACACCATATGTGTGTATTGTCACCATATGTGTGTGTATAAGGAATTTGCTTGTTCTAGGACTTCGGAAAATTTTCAAAATGGGAAAATTATCAAATAAGTCAAATTAGAAAGTGTGAATTGCCTTATAATATTGAACTTTAAAATTTAAGAAAAACAAATGGTTTCTATATCATGGAAAATGTTAAGAATTTTTATCGTTCAACTTATTTGTCGATAGTTAAAGTTGATAACATTCTCAGAGCCAGTGAAACTAAGAGTTTCAGGGCTTAGAAAATGTTAAGAGCTTTAAAGTTCGACCTTGTTTGTTGTTGCTAATCGTTTGTTTGGTTGTTGTTTGTATCATTGTGCAGATGGCTGAGAGACACTTTCACAAGAATCATAACTACTTGATTGATTTGGATGTGGATCAAGCCAATGCTGGGAGATTTGTCAGGATTCTTGAGTTTCTGCAGCAATCAAGGACCAGACATGTTCTCACTGCTGACCCAGTTATCTATCTGACTTTCTTAAGTCAATTCTGGGAATCTGCAAGATTGTTACCCGGTGCTGTCCCAAGCATTGAAGCGAGGGTGAACAATCAGACCTTCCAGTTCACTGCCTCTGACTTGATTGGTATTCTCAACTTGGGAACTGAAGACCAAGAGGGAGGAGTGAATGGTCCAACCACATATCCCCAAGCACTTAGATTGGGAGCATTAAGAAGAATGGGGTATGTCGGTCCTGCAAATCGGAACACTTTTCAGAAAAATTGTTTGCTGGGCAGGTGGAAATTCTTTTCACATGTGATTCTTGTTGCTTTGAGCAATAAGAAATCGGGTTATGACTCTTTGAATGTCGAAACCCAATCACAAGTGATTTCTTTGGTGCTGAACAAGCCTTATAGCTTTTCTCGTTATATCTTTAATGAGATGTGCAGACAAATAAGGGCAAGGGATGATGAGAGGTTTTTGATGTATCCAAGGTTTGTGATGCTGATAGCCAGCCCTCCACAACCTCCAGTTGCACCGAGTGAAGAAGAAGATCCCTCTGGGTCGGGGCGAAGTCTCAGCAGAAAGAGACAATGTCAGGACACCGAGGTGTCTAATGTAAATTCCCTCTGGGTCGGGGCGAAGTCTCAGCAGAAAGAGACAATGTCAGGACACCGAGGTGTCTAATGTAAATTCCCTCTGGGTCGGGGCGAAGTCTCAGCAGAAAGAGACAATGTCAGGACACCGAGGTGTCTAATGTAAATTCCCTCTGGGTCGGGGCGAAGTCTCAGCAGAAAGAGACAATGTCAGGACACCGAGGTGTCTAATGTAAATTCCCTCTGGGTCGGGGCGAAGTCTCAGCAGAAAGAGACAATGTCAGGACACCGAGGTGTCTAATGTAAATTCCCTCTGGGTCGGGGCGAAGTCTCAGCAGAAAGAGACAATGTCAGGACACCGAGGTGTCTAATGTAAATTCCCTCTGGGTCGGGGCGAAGTCTCAGCAGAAAGAGACAATGTCAGGACACCGAGGTGTCTAATGTAAATTCCCTCTGGGTCGGGGCGAAGTCTCAGCAGAAAGAGACAATGTCAGGACACCGAGGTGTCTAATGTAAATTCCCTCTGGGTCGGGGCGAAGTCTCAGCAGAAAGAGACAATGTCAGGACACCGAGGTGTCTAATGTAAATTCCCTCTGGGTCGGGGCGAAGTCTCAGCAGAAAGAGACAATGTCAGGACACCGAGGTGTCTAATGTAAATTCCCTCTGGGTCGGGGCGAAGTCTCAGCAGAAAGAGACAATGTCAGGACACCGAGGTGTCTAATGTAAATTCCCTCTGGGTCGGGGCGAAGTCTCAGCAGAAAGAGACAATGTCAGGACACCGAGGTGTCTAATGTAAATTCCCTCTGGGTCGGGGCGAAGTCTCAGCAGAAAGAGACAATGTCAGGACACCGAGGTGTCTAATGTAAATTCCCTCTGGGTCGGGGCGAAGTCTCAGCAGAAAGAGACAATGTCAGGACACCGAGGTGTCTAATGTAAATTCCCTCTGGGTCGGGGCGAAGTCTCAGCAGAAAGAGACAATGTCAGGACACCGAGGTGTCTAATGTAAATTCCCTCTGGGTCGGGGCGAAGTCTCAGCAGAAAGAGACAATGTCAGGACACCGAGGTGTCTAATGTAAATTCCCTCTGGGTCGGGGCGAAGTCTCAGCAGAAAGAGACAATGTCAGGACACCGAGGTGTCTAATGTAAATTCCCTCTGGGTCGGGGCGAAGTCTCAGCAGAAAGAGACAATGTCAGGACACCGAGGTGTCTAATGTAAATTCCCTCTGGGTCGGGGCGAAGTCTCAGCAGAAAGAGACAATGTCAGGACACCGAGGTGTCTAATGTAAATTCCCTCTGGGTCGGGGCGAAGTCTCAGCAGAAAGAGACAATGTCAGGACACCGAGGTGTCTAATGTAAATTCCCTCTGGGTCGGGGCGAAGTCTCAGCAGAAAGAGACAATGTCAGGACACCGAGGTGTCTAATGTAAATTCCCTCTGGGTCGGGGCGAAGTCTCAGCAGAAAGAGACAATGTCAGGACACCGAGGTGTCTAATGTAAATTCCCTCTGGGTCGGGGCGAAGTCTCAGCAGAAAGAGACAATGTCAGGACACCGAGGTGTCTAATGTAAATTCCCTCTGGGTCGGGGCGAAGTCTCAGCAGAAAGAGACAATGTCAGGACACCGAGGTGTCTAATGTAAATTCCCTCTGGGTCGGGGCGAAGTCTCAGCAGAAAGAGACAACGTCAGGACGCCGAGGTGTCTAATGTAAATGAGTCTCTCGGGCTCATTGCGGAGACATATTTTTCAGAGGTGGAAGAGACAAGACAAGATTTGGATGAACCGACACCAAGTGTTCAAGAGCCTGTGCAGGACTTAACGGAAGCTATGACTGAAGGACCTCTCCATAATGAGGATAGAGGTAAAGGATTGATGGGTGCACCTTCCTCGAGTTCAGCAGCACCATCAACTCCTCAAGTTCATGTCAGTCCGCCTGTCATCAAACCAGTTGTAGTATCACTGGTTAATTCAGAAGATGACCAGGCACCTCCGAAAGTAATCAGACTTTTGGGAATCAAGATTGGAGATAGACCAGTCTTGATGACTGCAAGGCCTCGCAGCTCTACAATCACACCAATCATGTCTTCGTCAATGACTTCACCGTCTACAACAAGACCATCAGTGACTTCTTCATAGCAAGGAGCTGCTCAGATTAACAAGGAGAGAGTATCCAAGTTAGCTGAGGACATCCAGCGGATGAGAGCTCTAGTTGCCAGCTTGTCTGACAAGCTTAAAGAAAAAGAAGAGTCACACCGTAGAGATGCTGACCTCATAAGACAAAGTCACCTAGAGCTGGAGAATAGCCAGTATGACCTGCAAGAAGCCCAGGAAGCAACAATCAATTCTATCACTGGATTGTTGATTCTATTGGGGTGCACCACAAACTGCTGAAAGGTCAGGCTAAGCATCTCGAGAGCTTAGGTAAGAGGTCGGATGAGCTGCATAACAAGATCAAAAATCTTGAATCTCAGGGGGAGAAGTCTGGATGCAAGGATGACACTCTCAAACATCATCGAAGGGATGATGAGGATGAGGATCCAAGCGGTTCCAGACAACAGGAGGAGATTCAGAGATTTCCGGGCTCAAACGTCAATGCAGCTCAGGGGGAGCAAGGTCAGCAAGGTCAATTTGGCCAAGCTGGTGCTCCTTCATCTAATCCACCGGCCGTAGAGGAAGTGGCTGGTATCCAGGAACAACCGACTGAAGGAGTAGGAGTCGGCATTCAGGTCAGACCAACTACTGAGAAGAAGTTGGGAGTGAACTCCTGGACGACATTGCTGCGTACTTCAATTTTGATGAGTATGGGAGCATGTTTGAAGATCCATCTGTTTCTTCAGCTCAAGACAAGTGTTCATATCTTAATGCAATACTTGATCTACTTGATCCAAATGTTAAGGGATCAAATGAGCTATCTCTACAAGCAACCGGTGCAAAGAGCAAGGTTGGGGTAGACAATCAATCAGAGTTAGACTCAAATCGGGAGTTGGGTACTACTGAGGTGATTGAGAAGAAGAGCAGGATTCCAGTGGAGGCAATACCTGAAGTTCCTGATGACAGGGTTTTTGGCCAGCACTTAGGATGACAAACGAAGACTTGAAGGTCACATCTAGATGCTATGTCAAGGGGGAGACTGTTGGTGCATGTTTCTCGGTGACAAAAGCATTCTAGATGTGTGATGTATATTTACATATAGTCAAGTCTTGTAATTTATCTTGTAATTACCGTTTGTCAATAATATTACCTTGGCATATATTGTTGATCATATTGGGATCCTGTAATGCCCCTAATTTTCTAAACAATACAAAATGATATCAAAGAAACTTAAAGGACAAAAAGATTAATCTTATTCAAAATCAAACCAAAGTCAACCTGATAAATCAAAATAAATACTTCTAAAGCTTGAAATAAAACTCTAAAGCAAAGGGGTGCTAAGTCCACTTCTATCTACTCTCTTCTCTCGTTCCCAAAGCCCGCTTGATCACCTGCCATATAAGAAAGAAAAAGGAATACGGCTGAGCAAAAAGCCCAGTGAACTCCATATAAGAAAGAAAAAGGAATACGGCTGAGCAAAAAGCCCAGTGAACGGATATGACAAAAGCATAAATATAATATGAAAAGCAGAGACGTAATTCAAAGACAAACTTATTACCTTAACAAACTTATTTCAAATCAAAGTACGCATACGTATAGTTTCACAAATACCTTATACATCAATAGATCAAAGTATATTATAAAACCAAGTCTCGTAAAATAATGCACATAAGAGTCAAACAAATATCTTATCAAAAGGGCCAAATGAAATCATAGGGTAGCTACTCCACTAATCATTCATTTATGGTGCAAAATGCCGCGTATGACACTACGATAAGCGCCCACCGTCAAACTTACAAAATATGCCTAGGACCGATCCATACGCCTCCTATCAAAATATAATATGAAAAGCAGAGACGTAATTCAAAGACAAACTTATTACCTTAACAAACTTATTTCAAATCAAAGTACGCATACGTATAGTTTCACAAATACCTTATACATCAATAGATCAAAGTATATTATAAAACCAAGTCTCGTAAAATAATGCACATAAGAGTCAAACAAATATCTTATCAAAAGGGCCAAATGAAATCATAGGGTAGCTACTCCACTAATCATTCATTTATGGTGCAAAATGCCGCGTATGACACTACGATAAGCGCCCACCGTCAAACTTACAAAATATGCCTAGGACCGATCCATACGCCTCCTATCAAAATATAATATGAAAAGCAGAGACGTAATTCAAAGACAAACTTATTACCTTAACAAACTTATTTCAAATCAAAGTACGCATACGTATAGTTTCACAAATACCTTATACATCAATAGATCAAAGTATATTATAAAACCAAGTCTCGTAAAATAATGCACATAAGAGTCAAACAAATATCTTATCAAAAGGGCCAAATGAAATCATAGGGTAGCTACTCCACTAATCATTCATTTATGGTGCAAAATGCCGCGTATGACACTACGATAAGCGCCCACCGTCAAACTTACAAAATATGCCTAGGACCGATCCATACGCCTCCTATCAAAATATAATATCAAAAGCAGAGACGTAATTCAAAGACAAACTTATTACCTTAACAAACTTATTTCAAATCAAAGTACGCATACGTATAGTTTCACAAATACCTTATACATCAATAGATCAAAGTATATTATAAAACCAAGTCTCGTAAAATAATGCACATAAGAGTCAAACAAATATCTTATCAAAAGGGCCAAATGAAATCATAGGGTAGCTACTCCACTAATCATTCATTTATGGTGCAAAATGCCTCGTATGACACTACGATAAGCGCCCACCGTCAAACTTACAAAATATGCCTAGGACCGATCCATACGCCTCCTATCAAAATATAATATCAAAGTGCAAATAACCACTCGGTGGTCATCAAAAGGAGACGCCGTAGATCAAATCAAATACACCGCTACGGCCGGTGCCACGTCATCAGTGTCACAATAACGCGCCCATGGGACCTCCATGGATAGGTTACTCTTATATGCATATCTTAAGAAACCGTTTTGACCGACTTATATATATATACTTAAATATATCAAATGACAAACTTAGTTTTCGGACAAATAAATAATAATTATATATATTTTGAGACATTTTAAAATATTGACTTAAAACCACATCTCCATCCACCCAATTCTTACAAAATATCAATAGAGTCACTTATAAATTTTCGGGCCAATCAATATGATTCATAATATGCGACTGTATTAATTTCCGTGGCCAACGAATATTCGAGGGACATATCATGAATCACAAAATGCGACTGTATTAATCTTTCGGGGCCAATTAATATGATTCTTTGTTGGTGCACATAAAGTGCACAAATTGTTGTCCGATGCAATAATTCTAAAAGGCTGAGAAATTCGTACATATATGCCTTACGAACTTTAAGTTCGTAAGAACTAATAAGTTCGTACATATATGCCTTACGAACTTTAAGTTCGTAAGAACTAATAAGTTCGTACATATATGCCTTACGAACTTTAAGTTCGTAAGAACTAATAAGTTCGTACATATATGCCTTACGAACTTTAAGTTCGTAAGAACTAATAAGTTCGTACATATATGCCTTACGAACTTTAAGTTCGTAAGAACTAATAAGTTCGTACATATATGCCTTACGAACTTTAAGTTCGTAAGAACTAATAAGTTCGTACATATATGCCTTACGAACTTTAAGTTCGTAAGAACTAATAAGTTCGTACATATATGCCTTACGAACTTTAAGTTCGTAAGAACTAATAAGTTCGTACATATATGCCTTACGAACTTTAAGTTCGTAAGAACTAATAAGTTCGTACATATATGCCTTACGAACTTTAAGTTCGTAAGAACTAATAAGTTCGTACATATATGCCTTACGAACTTTAAGTTCGTAAGAACTAATAAGTTCGTACATATATGCCTTACGAACTTTAAGTTCGTAAGAACTAATAAGTTCGTACATATATGCCTTACGAACTTTAAGTTCGTAAGAACTAATAAGTTCGTACATATATGCCTTACGAACTTTAAGTTCGTAAGAACTAATAAGTTCGTACATATATGCCTTACGAACTTTAAGTTCGTAAGAACTAATAAGTTCGTACATATATGCCTTACGAACTTTAAGTTCGTAAGAACTAATAAGTTCGTACATATATGCCTTACGAACTTTAAGTTCGTAAGAACTAATAAGTTCGTACATATATGCCTTACGAACTTTAAGTTCGTAAGAACTAATAAGTTCGTACATATATGCCTTACGAACTTTAAGTTCGTAAGAACTAATAAGTTCGTACAGCCCAGCCCATTTTGTAAGAATTTGACAGCCCAGCCCATTTTGTAAGAACTAATAAGTTCGTACAGCCCAGCCCATTTTGTAAGAATTTGACAGCCCAGCCCATTTTGTACCTATAAATATAGGACTAAGGTTTCAGATTTGAGAGTATTTTTAGTTGCAACAGAGGTCGTCCATAGGGATCGGGGTAGAGATCTATGCCCCGCCATTCCGCCACCATGTAATTCATTATCAAGAGTCGTCTCGATTGATTGTAATCCGGAATCATTGAGATGTATTTTAAACGGATTTATTCTTGTAATCATTCGACTAATGATAAATGAATTCTTTGTTTTTATCTCCTATTCATCAGTAAATTCGTAGCTATTTTGTTGTTGTTATCTTCGTGTTCATCATATAAACCCTAACGACGATTATAGATGGATTCCGCCTGTCTATGATCGTAGATCTCGTGTTAAACGATCTGGGAACACGTCATTCACGTGTTTCTACATGGTATCAGAGCCTTGGAGGATGATTTTTCCTCAAACGAGATCTGGTAATTAGGTTTTATTGATGAAAATTCGAACAGAAGGCTAAGTTCGTTTTCCTTTAGCAAAACGAAGATAGAAAACGAATTTATCTAATTTTCGTTTTGAATCTTTATCAAACGAATATAGCTTACGAACTTAAGCTATCTTCGTTCAGAACCTCACCTTACGAAGATAGAAAACAAATAGAAAACGAAGATAGCCTTTTTCGTTTTCAGATTTCAACTAACGAATTTAGCTTACGAACTTAGCTATCTTCGTTGTGAACTTTCACCTTACGAATTAATAGCCTTACGAAGTTAGTAGCTTTGCTGATATAATGGTCTTACGAACTTACTAAGTTCGTAAGAAGATTATTCACCTTCTGAAGATTAAGTTCGTAATAACAAGCCTTTTGTCTTACGAACTTAGTGATCAACCTTTACGAAGATATTGTTGTTACGAACTTAAAGTTCGTAAGACATATATGTACGAATTTCTCAGCCTTTTAGAATTATTGCATCGGACAACAATTTATGCACTTAACGTGCTCTAACATATATGTTGATGTTCAGACTACGAAGATGTTCTCAAGCTACTATGGAGGTTCGATATGTTTCAGTCTGAAGAATACATGCAGTTGATCAGAGGAAACACTATATACCACATGAAAGGGAGATTTTTGAAACCGAAGACAATCAGATGGGCTGATTTTCAAAGTTTTGCAGAAAAATGAGGGGGGATAAAAATTTCTGATTTTTGAGCAAAACTTTTCTACATACTCGAGTTACATAACGATCAAAGGTTATTCTGTTGGTGATTATTGTATTCTAATGCTCGAGGTTTTGAAGATCATCGAACTATATGTTCAAATTGATTTATGTCAACAGATGATTTTCATATATAGCGGTCGTGGAAACTTTGTTGAAGTATTGGATCATTGAAGCTGGTTATTTGTTGTTCAGTATTTGAAGATCGAATCTTATCCATATTCCAAGATGTAGAGATAAATTATCAGGTGATTCTTGCGGAGGAGTTGCATAGATAAAGATCTTTATATTATGGAGGCGTATACAACTTAAAGTTCGTAAGAAGATTATTCACCTTCTGAAGATTAAGTTCGTAATAACAAGCCTTTTGTCTTACGAACTTAGTATCTGTTCAGAACCTCACCTTACGAAGATAGAAAACGAAGATAGAAAGCGAAGATAGCCTTTTTCGTTTTCAGATTTCAACTAACGAATTTAGCTTACGAACTTACTAAGTTCGTAAGAAGATTATTCACCTTCTGAAGATTAAGTTCGTAATAACAAGCCTTTTGTCTTACGAACTTATAGTCTTACGAACTTACTAAGTTCGTAAGAAGATTATTCACTTCTGAAATTAAGTTCGTAAGAAGATTATTCACCTTCTGAAGATTAAGTTCGTAATAACAAGCCTTTTGTCTTACGAACTTAAGTTCGTAAGAAGATTATTCACCTTCTGAAGATTAAGTTCGTAATAACAAGCCTTTTGTCTTACGAACTTAGTGATAAACCTTTACGAAGATATAAAACAAAGATAGAAAACGAAGATAGAAAACGAATTTATCTAATTTTCGTTTTGAATCTTTATCAAACGAATATAGCTTACGAACTTAAGCTATCTTCGTTCAGAACCTCACCTTACGAAGATTAAGTTCGTAAGAAGATTATTCACCTTCTGAAGATTAAGTTCGTAATAACAAGCCTTTTGTCTTACGAACTTAGTGATCAAACGAAGATAGAAAACGAATTTATCTAATTTTCGTTTTGAATCTTTATCAAACGAATATAGCTTACGAACTTAAGCTATCTTCGTTCAGAACCTCACCTTACGAAGACTTAAGTTCGTAAGAAGATTATTCACCTTCTGAAGATTAAGTTCGTAATAACAAGCCTTTTGTCTTACGAACTTAAAGTTCGTAAGAACTAATAAGTTCGTACATATATGCCTTACGAACTTTAAGTTCGTAAGAAGATTATTCACCTTCTGAAGATTAAGTTCGTAATAACAAGCTTTTGCCTTACGAACTTTAAGTTCGTAAGAACTAATAAGTTCGTACATATATGCCTTACGAACTTTAAGTTCGTAAGAACTAATAAGTTCGTACATATATGCCTTACGAACTTTAAGTTCGTAAGAACTAATACGTTCATACAGCCTAGCCCATTTTGTACGAATTTGACAGCCCAACCCATTTTGTACCTATAAATATAGGACTTAGGTTTCAGATTTGAGAGGATTTTAGTTGCAACAGAGGTCGTCCATAGGGATCGGGGTAGAGATCTATGCCCCGCCATTCCGCCACCATGTAATTCATTATCAAGAGTCGTCTCGATTGATTGTAATCCGGAATCATTGAGATGTATTTTAAACGGATTTATTCTTGTAATCATTCGACTAATGATAAATGAATTCTTTGTTTATCTCCTATTCATAAGTAAATTCGTAGCTATTTTGTTGTTGTTATCTTCGTGTTCATCATATAAACCCTAACGACGATTATAGACGGATTCCGCCTGTCTATGATCGTAGATCTCGTGTTAAACGATCTGGGAACACGTCATTCACGTGTTTCTACATTCATAATAAGCGACTGTATTATCTTTCGGCCAACAAATATTCAAGGGACATATTAGTGTACAAATCATCGCATCAAATGTAACACACCAAACCCACCTTTGTCGGGACAGTTTTCAAATCGGGTTTCAAGAGACGGTTTTGACACAACTATAGAGAATAAAATATTATAATTCCCCAATCAACAATTATGAAGGCAACCTCGTTAGTACATCAAAGTCAGGGATATCATAATATTATACAAAGGATAACAAACAAATAATTTTTCAAATAATACGCAATTTTCATAAAAATTACACATTTAATCAAAGAAAGTTTTGAGAGGAAAGATGTTACCGAAAGGATCCTAATACCACCTAGAATATCCGTACCTTGTAATTGATGAGAACAATCAAAAGATTCACCAAAAGCCAAAACCTCTATCTTCTCTTTCCCCTTGCTTCGTTCGAACAGAATTGCGAAACAAAAGAATTTTGTTTCTGTCGACAAAGTAGTCTCACAAATCAAAACCAAATTTTATTATTATTATATTGATATTGATAAACCATTGAGCAATTAGTTTTTATTTTGCGGCAGACTTAGAACGAATGGAATGGCCGAATGGAATAGGTTAATTATATACAAGCTTTTAGGGTAATTGTTAAATCGGACCTACAAGCCCATTTTATATTACGTTCGACTTATAGACATAATTAATTAGCCCATCCCATACAAAATGTCAAATGCAACTTATTTTGCAATGTAATTAATTTATTACTTTAGATTTAATATATAAAACAAACCATAATATGTATCTAATTGTATGGATAATTATCCAACATTATTTGGATCTTAACTCACGTTATATGGGTCATCGATTTACTTAGTATTGTTGTTATTTATATTATTAAAGTATTATGTAAAATACTAGCTTTAACCACGATTAGATTTAGATTTTAGGATTACTATAACATTATCCACTTAAAACGATTTCAACCCCAAAATTGAAATAGAATATGATTTGTAAAACAACGTAACTATTATTATTTTGACGGGTATTACAATCTCACCCACTTAAAAAAAAATTCGTCCTCGAATTTAACACTGAATAATGAACTACTAGAATGCTATGCCTTCATACTTATAAGAACAATTGATTTTCTTTACTTACTTTGGTTCTTTTTTTTTATATATATAAATTTTCTTTCTATATATATATATATATATATGATATACTAGAATGCTATGCCTTCATATATATATATTTGGTTGCGCTAATTAACATTTCTCGAATGTTACCATATTTATGATCCTTAAGGTAAAATTTTATTTCATATAAGAAACGTAAGGCTTTCCAGCTATAAATCACTTCTAATGAATTCTATACTTACATAAACGTATCTATGGAACAACTTCAAAATAGTACAGTAGTTGTCTTAATACAAAGCACAAAATTACATATCCCAGATACTCTACTTATTAAATTTTGATTAAGTAAAGAGATCATAGCAACATAGCATACAAGCTACTTGTTTCAATTAATATTCAATGATTTCCATAAGGTCACACACTACAACTTAAAATGTTGGTTAGACGATGTGATGATTTACTTTGTACATGTATGTCCCTGTCGTTATTATAATTATATCTCAATTCCTGAGTTGAAGTTTTATATAAACAAATAATTAATCTGAACTAGCACTATCATATAATGATTATAATACATACATCAGTAATATAATACCTTCAAGCGATCTTAATTATTCTGGCTAAGACAATATTTCATTAATTTCAATTTTTTTCCCCCATCTATGTGAGATAGCAATAATAATCAAAATAAACTTCAAAACTACATTTGAATGTGAATATCAATTTTGTTATAGTCTATTCCTAAATGTATTGTTATCTTAAATAATTTATTTGTTTATTATATTCCGATAATGCATTCACCATCGAATTGGATAAGATATAACATTGAATACATGTCTAGTAATAACATATGTAACAAAAGTCATCTTCTATTTACTTGCTAGAATTTCGTTATTACTCAGATTTGGTTGAATCAATGAGTGGTTAATTTTCAAATATATACAAAAGTATTTCAAATGTATAATTTATTATACTTAAGGGAGACATCTAACAAATCACCTTTATAACCAAACAATAATAATAATAGAACTGACCAAATGGCTATCAACAATTTAGAAACAAAACTTCAAATTGCAACGGGTATCCAACCCATTTGCTTGGATTGTTAAACCACAAGAAGCGTGACGCCCTTGAGTAGAGACACTCAGAATGTTTAACTCACGTAACGCTATACGACCCTAGTCCTTAGACGATATTGAACAGTAAGACGATAAGGGAGTGAAGGAGAACGACAAGATGTATTAATTAAAGACAACACCGCTACCGAAACAACCCATTTCACACCACCAAGAGAACAAAATGAGCATCTTAACATCAATAGCACGAAACCAGAATCTAATCTGCAACCAAACCGTATCTTCATCCCGGATAATTCGAACCTAAACTGAAAAATTATATGGTGTATTTATTTTAGTCTCTTACAACGTTTCTATCTAAGCATATATCCATATGCATCACTATTAATTTATTTCTTTTTTTTTGGTCATGAACTTATCAATTTAATTACAATAGTAACTTACCATTTACATCTCATACTCAGTATCATAACGTGTAATTAATCCAACATATACGTTTTTTTTTTTTTGTCATGAACTTATCAATTTAATTACAATAGTAACTTACCATTTACATCTCATACTCAGTATCATAACGTGTAATTAATCCAACATATACGTTTTTTTTTTCTATTTGACTAACACTCAGCACATATACGTATTTCAACTTAAAAATACTATTACGTACTTCAATCGTACAAGTCACATTTATCATAACAAGTTCATGCACCTTGGAGATAACTATAAAATTTATATTACTATTTACTATGAGTTCAAATTTAAATTTATAATCATGAGGTTAAACTAAGCATGTATCTATAACTATATAAGCAATTAATTACGAACAAACATTATATAATGTTAAAAGCATGTAAATATAAAATTTTGACTCCCCTTTTATATATTAGATTAGATGCCCGAATGAGTATACAAAGACTCTATCACAGAAATAAATTAGTAACTATATTATAGTAAATCTTTTCCAGTTTTATTAAATCTTTTCCAGTTCTGACTACTGTTGGAATTCGTCTGCCCAAGACACATATTAAATTGACGTGGCTAGTACGTGATGATCCAAGTCGGGTCATACCCAATAACAAGCTAGACAAACACTTACGATATTTATTTATATGATATGATCTTTAAATAAATATAAATACTTGAAACATTTAGAAAGTGGTTTTCTAAATACTTGCACTTGAGCTATGTAAATAAATTATATGGATGATTTATTTAGAGAGAAATGTGAATATGTTTATTTGGTAAAATAAACATTTATGTGTGTTGTATATAATATGTAATATGTTACATAAGATATGTAACAAGTTATGTTACAATTTTATCTACAAAATATATAAGGATATATTTTATAAAATTAATGAAAATGGTTTCCCTCCTTTTTGGTCTTGGAGGCCGGCCCCCCTCCCCCCATGTGGTCTTGAGTGTGTTTCTTACACATAGAGCACATGGACTTGGAGTGTGAATATACACAATACACACATAGAGTGTATCACCACAACTAACATAGTTTTGTAAGACAAAACTCTCTCAAGACTCAAGTATTTTTCTTCTTCCTTTTCTTCTCTTGAATTCGGCCAAAGGGATAAAAAGGGAAGGATTTTCAAGGTCAAATCCTAGCATATTTGGGTGTTTGTTGGAAGCTTGGGGTATACTAGCTTGAGGTTCTTCTAGGTTGGAGACTAGCCACTTCAAGATCATCATCTCCTTCATTCCACCTTCTCATAAGCTTGGAAGAAGGTAGTCTTCTAAAACACCCTATGGTTGTTGTTTTGTATGTATGCTATTCATATACATGGATCCTTATTGTTTGGGTTTTATTTTATAAGTTAAACTTTGAATTTAACTATACCAACAAATTGAAATGGTTCAATTTTCCGCTGCGTTTTAATATTATAAGGATAATATTACTTTGATAAAAACCCAAAAATCCCAACAATGGCATCTAGAGCCGGTTATATGGATACATACATCAAAAGTTGATATTTTGTTTGGACAAAATCCAATATTTTGGTCATTTGGTTATGGCCGAAATTAATACACAAAAAGGAGGTTCCCTTTTTCTTGTGTATTTTAGTGTCACAACTTAGCCAAGAGACCTTGTGAATGTTTGTGATGTGTGGATGTGTTTGTATTCTATTTAATTATTCAATGGTTGTAATAGTTAAATAGGATTTTATTCATTCATTTGGTTATGTAATCTATTTATTTCATTTGGTATGTAATAAGTAGATTAGTTGCATTTTTTCTTATAAATGTAATCTCCAAGAAAGCATCAAAAGGTTTGGGGCTAAAAGTTGGAGGCCAAATAAGAAGACCAGTGAGTTCCCACTGCGGCGCAGTGGGAATGTGTCAATCCCACTGCGGCGCAGTGGGGATTATGCAGCCGAAGACCAGTGAGTTCCCACTGCGGCGCAGTGGGAGTGTATTAGACCCACTGCGGCGCAGTGGGTTATCAAAATGAAGAAAATTGTTCAAAACACATCACAAAAGGTTACTTGAAGCATTTGGATGCAAGATCAAGTGGGAGCTCAACTAACACAATATTTTGTGTTACTTTGTCCCTTAGGTTGAGACCTTTTGACCCACTTGTTTCGGCTAACAAGTGTGGTCAAAATAGTTGGCTAACGTTGTGCACTTATTATTATGTTTGTCATGTTTGTTTGGTTGTTTATTATTTTGTCATGTGGATGCTTAAAAACCAACAAAAGACACACATAAAGATTAAAATTGGTTTTAATATTGACATTGACTTGGTAAAATAAAATGGGTTTTATTAAAAGTTAATGGTCACAATTATAAAAATGGATTTTATAAAAGAACCTTGAAATTTGGATTTCAAAATTCATTATGGTACATAGTTTTTAACTAGAATATAAAAACTCAAACGACCCTTTAAAAACAAGTTAAACGCCATCCTTTTATACAACACTTAATTATTTGGGAACTCTTTGTAGGATAAAGGTCACCTAACTACTTTGAGGGAACTTATAAGTTAAGGTAAATTTATTGTACTTATGGGATAAAGGTCACCTAACCACTAGTATAAGATAAATTTACATGTGTGTATAAGTAGGACAACTTGATTTGGGAGCCATGTGATTAGGGTCACCGAAGCATGGTAACCAAAGGCGTTGATGGGATTAAACATGCCAACTTAATATAAGATATTAAACCGGTCCCATACCACTAGAAATTGCAAAGTGTTGCAATTGTCAAACGTTGACTACCTTGTTAATTTAGATCATGGGATAAAGGTCACCTAACCATCATTTAAATGTAACGTTGGATTCTAGGTTTTAATTATTAATTGTCCATGGGACATAAAAGGGTATTAACAATTAAAATTTATATTTGATATCGAAAATACTAATAAAGAACTTTGTTAATCTTGTAGATGGCCGCTAACAATGCAATAAACCCCAACCCAAACGTCCATAACTTTTCACTAAGATCCATCCTTGAAAAGGATCGTCTTAATCAAAATAACTTTGTGGATTGGTTTCGTAACTTGAGAATTGTTCTCAGGCACGAAAAGAAATCCTATATTTTAGACGATCCTATTCCTGATGAGCCCGAAGAAACTGATGTTGAAGCCTATAATGATTGGGTTAAATATGTCGAGGACTCCGTGCAAGTTAGTTGCATAATGCTAGCGAGTATGACTCCCGAACTCCAAAAGGAGTTCGAGCATCATGGGGCATACGACATGATTACCCAACTCAAGGAAATGTTCCAACAAAAGGCAAGGGCTGAACGCTTCGAAACGGTTCGAGCGCTTCATGCATGTCGCATGGATGATTCACAACCCGTCTCAACATATGTTCTTAAAATGAAAAGCTACATTGATCGCCTCGAAAGGCTTAATTGTCCCGTCTCAAATGAGTTAGCTACGGATATGATCCTTAACTCATTATCTAAGAGATTTGAAACTTTCGTGTTAAATTATAACATGAATGGATGGGACAAGACCGTTTCCGAGCTTCATGGGATGCTCAAAACGGCCGAGGCTAGTATGGGAGGAAAAGTTCAACCCGTTCTCATGATCAATGAAGGCGGAAAGAAAAGGGCTTACTCCGGACCCAAGGCAAATGTTGCTAAGGGAAAGGGTAACAACAAAGGGAATTACAAAGGCAAAGGAAAGGGAAAAATGGATACCCCAAAAGCGAAGAAGCAAAAGGTTGCTGTCAATGACCCATGCTTTGAGTGTGGGGAGGTAGGACATTGGAAACGTAATTGTCCAACCTATCTCAAAGAGTTAAAAGCTAAGAGGGATGCAGGGCAAACCTCAGGTACAATATTTATGATATATATTGAGCTTAATACTGTTTTCTTACATATGGGTATTGGATACCGGATGTGGAACTCATATTTGTAATATGTTACAGGGGTTCATAAGAAAGAAGCACATCAAGAAGGGAGACATTAGTCTCTTTATGGGCAATGGTGCATTGGTGCATGTTGAAGCCCAAGGAGACTATCTTTTGAAACTTCCAAATGGTTTGGAAATTGTATTGAACAATGTTTTGTATGCACCTAGTTTGACTAGGAGTATTATTTCTGTTTCCCGTTTAAGACATGTTGGATATGATTTTAATTTTGTTAACAATGATATCCATGTTTCTTTGAATGATGTATTTTATTTTAAAGCTATGCCTTTAAATGGTATTTATGAATTAGTTCATGAAAACCAAACATATGATAACTCAATGTACCAAGCTACCACCAAGAAACTTAAATTAGATTTAAGTGAAACCTATATTTGGCATTGTCGTCTTGGCCATATAAATAAGAATCGCATACTAACACTTCAAAAGAATGGTCTTTTGAAAACAAAATCAAATGATTCATTTAATGTATGTGAATCTTGTTTACAAGGCAAGATGACTAAAGCTCCTTTCAAAGGCACTAATGAAAGGGCAAAAGATTTATTAGGTATCATACATTCGGATGTATGTGGTCCTTTTAAGCCAATGACTAGGAATGGTGAAAGATACTTCATTACATTCACCGATGACTATAGTCGTTACGGTTATGTATACTTATTAAAACATAAGAGTGAAGCTTTTGAAATGTTCAAAATTTTCAAGAATGAAGTAGAAAACCAACTCAGTAAGACAATAAAAATTCTTCGTTCTGATAGAGGAGGTGAATACCTAAGTGATGCTTTTCAAGATCATCTTAGAAGTTGTGGGATTGTCTCACAACTAACTCCACCTGGAACACCACAACATAATGGTGTGTCTGAAAGGAGGAATCGAACTCTATTAGATATGGTTCGTTCCATGATGAGCAAAAGCTCACTACCTCTATCATTTTGGGGATATGCCATAATCTCTGCTGCCCGAATTTTAAATATGGCTCCCACCAAGAAAGTGGAGAAAACACCTTTTGAAATATGGCATGGAAGAGTTCCATCTTTATCATATTTAAAGGTATGGGGTTGTGAGGCTTATGTAAGACATGATGCCTCAAACAAATTAGAGCCCCGATCCACTAAGTGTATCTTTGTAGGATATCCCAAAGATGATTTGGGATATTATTTCTACAATCCTAATGAGCAAAATGTATTTGTTGCTCGAAAGGCTGAGTTCTTGGAAACTAAATTCCTTATGGAAGGAACTAGTTCCAGAACAGTGGAACTTGAAGAAGATCAAGAACCACTGATAGATACACACTTGGGTGACACTAGCATTCAACAAAAGGATGTTGAAGATGATCAAAGGGTTGATCAACACAAAACGTTCGTAGATCTGGTAGAGCTACTTATCCACCTGAGAGATATGGATTTCTCGTGGATGAATGCTACATGGTAGTTTCTGATGAACCTACCACCTACCATGATGCTATGTCCAAATCAGATTCGGACAAATGGCTAGAGGCCATGAACGCTGAGATGCAATCCATGTATGACAACCAAGTTTGGGAATTGGTTGTTGAACCTCCTAATTCCAAAGTAGTTGGAAGTAAATGGGTGTTCAAATTAAAACACGATATGCATGGAAACTTGAGTACTTATAAAGCTAGACTTGTAGCAAAAGGTTTCACTCAAACTCGAGGGGTCGATTATGATGAAACTTTTTCGCCTGTGGCAATGCTAAAGTCTATTAGGATATTATTTGCCATAGCCGCACATTATGACTATGAGATATGGCAAATGGATGTCAAAACCGCTTTTCTAAATGGATATCTTGAGGAAGATGTCTATATGGATCAGCCTGAAGGTTTTGTCGATCCTAAACATCCTAATAAAGTATGCAAGTTAAAGAAATCAATCTATGGATTGAAACAAGCATCAAGAAGTTGGAATCGTCGTTTTGATGAAGAAGTCAAGAAATTTGGCTTCATCAAAAACGCTGATGAAGCTTGTGTGTATAAGAAGGCTAGTGGGAGCATCATTACTTTTATAGTATTATATGTCGATGACATTCTACTATTTGGAAATGACATTCCAACCTTGGAAGGTGTAAAAGCCTGGCTTGGAAGTTGCTTTTCCATTAAGGATCTTGGTGAAGCCGCCTATATTTTGGGAATAAGGATCTATAGGGATAGATCAAGGCGCTTAATAGGTTTGAATCAAAGTGCATACATAGACAAGATCTTGAAAAGGTTCAAGATGGAAAACTCCAAAAAGGGTTTGGTGCCTATTCAAAGAGGAACTATATTGAGTACTTCTCCATCTCCTAGCTCAAAAGTTGAGCAAGAGAGAATGAGTGGAATCCCATATGCATCTGCTATAGGATCCATCATGTATGCTATGATATGCACGAGACCGGACGTGTCATGCGCTTTAAGCATGACAAGCAGATACCAGCAAAATCCAGGAGATAGTCATTGGATGGCTGTCAAATATATATTGAAATATCTTAGAAACACTAAAGATATGTTCTTAATATATGGATCTGGTGAGGAGGAACTCGTTGTAAAGGGTTACACGGATGCGAGTTTCCAAACTGATCGAGATGATTCTCGATCACAATCGGGGTATATCTTCATTCTAAATGGAGGAGCTATTTCTTGGAAAAGCTCAAAGCAAGATGTGGTTGCATTGTCCACTACAGAATCGGAATACATCGCCGCTTCTTTAGCAGCACAAGAAGCTGCATGGTTGAAGAAATTCATTGCCGATCTAGGGGTTGTTCCTTCCATTCAAGGACCCCTAGAAATTCTTTGTGATAACGAGGGTGCGATTGCTCAAATCAAGGAACCTCGTGCACATCAAAAGACTAGGCACATTGAGCGGAGATTCAACTACATAAGGGATGAAGTTGAAAAGGGAAAGATATGTATTCACAAAGTTCACACCGATCAAAATGTTGCGGACCCACTCACGAAGCTCCTTGAAAGGCCTAAGCATGAGAGTCATACTTGTGCCATGGGACTTCGATATTCTAGTGATTGGATTTGATCTATTTTATGTATTTGGATATCGGAACACTTGTATTTATTAACACTATTTATATGAATATTGGTATTTTGCATTTAAATTGTGTTATGTTCCATTTTGCATGTTTAAATCCATGAATAAGTTAATTATTCTAAATGTCCGTAGTCGATCATATTTGTGGGAACAAATATGAATGTAAGATTATTATGAACTTGGATTGGTAGATATTCAAAAGGTTTTGAATATAGAGCAAAGTGTTGCTACCAAGGTTCATAGATATTTGTGGGATACAAATATTGGACTGACCTGCAATCAAGCATTACTACATGGAATCTCTGTGATTGATCATAAGTAATCTTGAGTTAAAAGGCGAATATCATTGTGTCCTCAGACCTGAGATACATATTGGGTCTTGATATTCACTGAATATTATACTTTGACTTAGCTCTTCGCTGTTCTGAAACATGGCAGTACATAAGACTAAGCTCAGGTATGATATAAGGTGATTGTGAGAGACATATGTAGTCGAGATGGAATTTGTCCCTCTTATTCGTTGAGAGTAAGATGTCTAAGGCCTGCTACAAAGTTAAATCAATAGAGAATGATCACTCTGTGTCTCTAGGATTTAACATGACATCTGTTACAAAAGGATAAATGATCGATTCACCTAAATCATTTCAAGTAAGGGACTTGAAGAGGATGATGTTATTGAATGGCACTTCGTCATACGTATTAGGGGTAGCAAACTGTTGTTAGGCGGTATTTGCTGCTTGCGTCAATCTTCTATGAATCTTGTGCAAGTGGGAGATTGTTGGAATTCGTCTGCCCAAGACACATATTAAATTGACGTGGCTAGTACGTGATGATCCAAGTCGGGTCATACCCAATAACAAGCTAGATAAACACTTATGATATTTATTTATATGAATATTGGTATTTTGCATTTAAATTGTGTTATGTTCCATTTTGCATGTTTAAATCCATGAATAAGTTAATTATTCTAAATGTCCGTAGTCGATCATATTTGTGGGAACAAATATGAATGTAAGATTATTATGAACTTGGATTGGTAGATATTCAAAAGGTTTTGAATATAGAGCAAAGTGTTGCTACCAAGGTTCATAGATATTTGTGGGATACAAATATTGGACTGACCTGCAATCAAGCATTACTACATGGAATCTCTGTGATTGATCATAAGTAATCTTGAGTTAAAAGGCGAATATCATTGTGTCCTCAGACCTGAGATACATATTGGGTCTTGATATTCACTGAATATTATACTTTGACTTAGCTCTTCGCTGTTCTGAAACATGGCAGTACATAAGACTAAGCTCAGGTATGATATAAGGTGATTGTGAGAGACATATGTAGTCGAGATGGAATTTGTCCCTCTTATTCGTTGAGAGTAAGATGTCTAAGGCCTGCTACAAAGTTAAATCAATAGAGAATGATCACTCTGTGTCTCTAGGATTTAACATGACATCTGTTACAAAAGGATAAATGATCGATTCACCTAAATCATTTCAAGTAAGGGACTTGAAGAGGATGATGTTATTGAATGGCACTTCGTCATACGTATTAGGGGTAGCAAACTGTTGTTAGGCGGTATTTGCTGCTTGCGTCAATCTTCTATGAATCTTGTGCAAGTGGGAGATTGTTGGAATTCGTCTGCCCAAGACACATATTAAATTGACGTGGCTAGTACGTGATGATCCAAGTCGGGTCATACCCAATAACAAGCTAGACAAACACTTACGATATTTATTTATATGATATGATCTTTAAATAAATATAAATACTTGAAACATTTAGAAAGTGGTTTTCTAAATACTTGCACTTGAGCTATGTAAATAAATTATATGGATGATTTATTTAGAGAGAAATGTGAATATGTTTATTTGGTAAAATAAACATTTATGTGTGTTGTATATAATATGTAATATGTTACATAAGATATGTAACAAGTTATGTTACAATTTTATCTACAAAATATATAAGGATATATTTTATAAAATTAATGAAAATGGTTTCCCTCCTTTTTGGTCTTGGAGGCCGGCCCCCCTCCCCCCATGTGGTCTTGAGTGTGTTTCTTACACATAGAGCACATGGACTTGGAGTGTGAATATATACAATACACACATAGAGTGTATCACCACAACTAACATAGTTTTGTAAGACAAAACTCTCTCAAGACTCAAGTATTTTTCTTCTTCCTTTTCTTCTCTTGAATTCGGCCAAAGGGATAAAAAAAAGGGAAGGATTTTCAAGGTCAAATCCTAGCATATTTGGGTGTTTGTTGGAAGCTTGGGGTATACTAGCTTGAGGTTCTTCTAGGTTGGAGACTAGCCACTTCAAGATCATCATCTCCTTCATTCCACCTTCTCATAAGCTTGGAAGAAGGTAGTCTTCTAAAACACCCTATGGTTGTTGTTTTGTATGTATGCTATTCATATACATGGATCCTTATTGTTTGGGTTTTATTTTATAAGTTAAACTTTGAATTTAACTATACCAACAAATTGAAATGGTTCAATTTTCCGCTGCGTTTTAATATTATAAGGATAATATTACTTTGATAAAAACCCAAAAATCCCAACACATACATTGCTTTGTGTCTTTGATTTTTTTTTTTCCAAACAATATACAAGACTTGTCAATTTTTATCGATATCATTACTATTACCGTTACGCATGTAAGTGCTACAAGCTACTAACTGATATCTTTATTGTGATTATCATTTATTTGTCATACTTTTACTTTATGATCCATCAATTATTTATTAATTTCTTAACCGATTTACATGCCTTCAACTCTTCAATTTAGCTTTAACTAATAGCATATATTAATTATATTATCACAAATTAGAACAATTTGAGCATTTTATAATTTGGACGTAGCCAAAACAATCAGACCACATTTCAAGTTACATTTCAATTTATTGTTATCAATAATTAGTTTATTAATATTCATTTGACCTTCTTTTACGTCGGTATAATAACAACTTGACCAAAACTTAATCAGTACTTTTTTTTTCTCGATCATATATATATTTAGATACTACAACTCCACTTGCTTAAAAGTTTCGTCCTAGAAATTATAAGAATCCTAACCAAGAGTCTACCCAATCTCACAGGTCATAACTTAGGTTTAAGTTTCTACAGGAAGGAACCTATGCTCTGATACCATTCTGTAACGCCCCTAATTTTCTAAACAATACAAAATGATATCAAAGAAACTTAAAGGACAAAAGGACGTTAATCTTATTCAAAATCAAACCAAAGTCAACCTGATAAATCAAAATAAATACTTCTAAAGTTTGAAATAAAACTCTAAAGCAAAGGGGTGCTAAGTCCACTTCTATCTACTTTCTTCTCTCGTTCCCAAAGCCCGCTTGATCACCTGCCGTATAAGAAAGAAAAAGGAATACGGCTGAGCAAAAAGCCCAGTGAACGGATATGACAAAAGCATAAATATAATATGAAAAGCAGAGACGTAATTCAAAGACAAACTTATTACCTTAACAAACTTATTTCAAATCAAAGTACGCATACGTATAGTTTCACAAATACCTTATACATCAATAGATCAAAGTATATTATAAAACCAAGTCTCGTAAAATAATGCACATAAGAGTCAAACAAATATCTTATCAAAAGGGCCGAATGAAATCATAGGGTAGCTACTCCACTAATCATTCATTTTTGGTGCGAAACGCCTCGTATGACACTACGATAAGCGCCCACCGTCAAACTTACAAAATATGCCTAGGACCGATCCATACGCCTCCTATCAAAATATAATATCAAAGTGCACATAACCACTCAGTGGTCATCAAAAGGAGACGCCGTAGATCAAATCAAATACACCGCTACGGCTGGTGCCACGTCATCGGTGTCACAATAACGCGCCCATAGGACCTCCATGGATAGGTTACTCTTATATGCATATCTTAAGAAACCGTTTTGACCGACTTATATATATATACTTAAATATATCAAATGACAAACTTAGTTTTCGGACAAATAAATAATAATTATATATATTTTGAGACATTTTAAAATATTGACTTAAAACCACATCTCCATCCACCCAATTCTTACAAAATATCAATAGAGTCACTTATAAATTTTCGGGCCAATCAATATGATTCATAATATGCGACTGTATTAATTTCCGTGGCCAACGAATATTCGAGGGACATATCATGAATTACAAAATGCGACTGTATTAATCTTTCGGGGCCAATTAATATTATTCATAATAAGCGACTGTATTATCTTTCGGACAACGAATATTCAAGGGACATATTAGTGTACAAATCATCGCATCAAATGTAACACACCAAACCCACCTTTGTCGGGACAGTTTTCAAATCGGGTTTCAAGAGACGGTTTTGACACAACTATAGAGAATAAAATATTATAATTCCCCAATCAACAATTATGAAGGCAACCTCGTTAGTACATCAAAGTCAGGGATATCATAATATTATACAAAGGATAACAAACAAATAATTTTTCAAATAATACGCAATTTTCATAAAAATTACACATTTAATCAAAGAAAGTTTGAGAGGAAAGATGTTACCGAAAGGATCCTAATACCACCTAGAATATCCGTACCTTGTAATTGATGAGAACAATCAAAAGATTCACCAAAAGCCAAAACCTCTATCTTCTCTTTCCCCTTGCTTCGTTCGAACAGAATTGCGAAACAAAAGAATTTTGTTTCTGTCGACAAAGTAGTCTCACAAATCAAAACCAAATTTTATTATTATTATATTGATATTGATAAACCATTGAGCAATTAGTTTTTATTTTGCGGCAGACTTAGAACGAATGGAATGGCCGAATGGAATAGGTTAATTAATTGTGTTTCTATGTATTAACAGCAGTAGAAACATTAACTTAATCAATACTTCCAATAGGTTATATAGACAATGTTGTTTCTGTGTATTTACAGCAGTAGAAATATTGTCTTAATCATACTTCCAATAGGTAATATAGACAATGTTGTTTCTGTGTATTTACAGCAGTAGAAACATTAACTTAATCAATACTTCCAATAGGTTAATAGACAATGTTGTGTTTCTGCGTATTAACAGCAGGAGAAACATTAACTTAATCAATACTTCCAATAGGTAATATAGACAATGTTGTTTCTGTGTATTTACAGCAGTAGAAACATTGTCTTAATCAATACTTCCAATAGGTTAATAGACAATGTTGTTTCTGCGTATTAACAGCAGGAGAAACATTAACTTAATCAATACTTCCAATAGGTAATATAGACAATGTTGTTTCTGTGTATTTACAGCAGTAGAAACATTAACTTAATCAATACTTCCAATAGGTAATATAGACAATGTTGTTTCTGTGTATTTACAGCAGTAGAAACATTAACTTAATCAATACTTCCAATAGGTTATATAGACAATGTTGTTTCTGTGTATTTACAGCAGTAGAAATATTATCTTAATCAATACTTCCAATAGGTTATATAGACAATGTTGTTTCTGTGTATTTACAGCAGTAGAAATATTATCTTAATCAATACTTCCAATAGGTTATATAGACAATGTTGTTTCTGTGTATTAACAGCAGGAGAAACATTAACTTAATCAATACTTCCAATAGGTAATATAGACAATGTTGTTTCTGTGTATTTACAGCAGTAGAAACATTAACTTAATCAATACTTCCAATAGGTTATATAGACAATGTTGTTTCTGTGTATTTACAGCAGTAGAAACATTGTCGTAGCTAATATTGGTTCTGCGTATATTTACAGCAGTATAAACATTGGCTGAGTTAATGTTGGTTCTGCGTCTTGACAGCAGTTGAAACATTAACTCAAATATTCCTAAGTGTTATTTGAGGGTTCTTGGGAACGAGCAAAATAGTTGCTTGTGGAAAGAACACTCAAATGGTCATTTGAGAGTTTCTGAGGAACAAGCAAAAGTTTGCTTGTTCATAAAAGATAGATATAAAAAACCGTGGGTTATCTCGAGGAATTCCGAACCTCGACATATCCTTAAGTCAATCTCAGTTCGGTAAGACCCGGGGGACTTACATAATGTATATGTAAATGTAATTTATAGGTGGTGGACAAGAAGTGACCATTGAACGCTTATAACTACCTCGTAATCAATCTTAATTACTTGACCTTGCCGATCAAGGTGAGTTCCGTAGCTCCCTACTCGTTTGAGATTCGGGCTGAAAAGTGTACTTTTATGTGATTACTTGATTGATTGTTGATTTGAATGATGGATGGGTTGATTGATATGATTGGTTGATTTCGTACATGATTGTGATCGTTATTGTTATAATTAGGATAGTAGTGCATACATGGAAGTCGATTATGCCTTCAAAGGGTTTTAGATGTGGTGGGAAGGCTGCGGGTGACCCTATATATAAGCATCTAGGACTCTTTGAAAGTAGAATCCTCCTAAGTGTATGTACGTATTTGTTTTGGTTGGTTTGATGATTGATGGACTTGTGATTGAGACAAACACGCATACGTATTGATATGGACACATGTGAGACGAACATGGACCTCCAAGTGTATAGATGTATACACTTGATGATTATGAATATCGTTGCATTTGTAAGACGGACATGGACGTATATAGACATATATATACACCGATGATTTTGAGATGCTACATTGTTCATTGGGATGACATGTGAGTATCGTTGCATTGATGACTTGATGGTCACACTTATGATGTGCATTATGACTTTGATATACATACGGCACATATCTTGATATTGACATCACTTGTGCTTATATATTACACGCATTACTTTATGACGTGTATTCTTGATGTGTTTGATAGTGTGACACTTAAGGCTACTTGTAAGTATGATTTGCATTTACTAATACTATTGTGGTTATTGACGATGGTTCCTTGTGGACCATTACTACGAACTCACCAACCTCGTGTTGACTTGTTTAGTACACTTTTCAGGTAACCAGGTTAATCCAGGGCGTGAAGTATGATTGATTGCTTTTGATCGATAGCCATCTTTTGATGATTATTTTGTAAACTTGATGGTTACTTGCTCCTTATGCATTTTGTACTCGAATTTTCTTATTTATGGATTCACTGGATCCTTTATTTGCATTTAGTTCATGTTCTACATTAATTCCACCTTGTGCTATATAATTTTCGTAATAATCGAGCCCTAGCTCGGGGTGTTACAGAATGGTGGCCCATGCGTGGTCGTAGAGAATTAGGCGGTTTGACCTAGTCTACGGCTAAGTTAAAACTCTTCATATAGCATGCATGGTTAGGAATTTTGTGTGCAACGTGAATTATGTGAACCCTAAAAAGTGTACATTGTGAGTTCGTAGTTAAGACCAACTATGTGATGACTTGAGTAAAAACAATGTGATGAATGTATGATGAGTACAATGTGGTCAACTTATGCATTGATTTGAACTTGATTGTGGTTGAGATGGATTGTTGTTATTGATTGATAATAGTTTGATGATTTAGGGCAAAATGAAGTTATGACACTAACTTGATATAACATTGTGGCAACCCTAAAAGAGCCTGATCAACTATTTTATGGTTACCCGATATTATAACAAGTTAATGACATCACGGATTGCACACGCTTGGTTTAGGGTATAATAAGGAACCGATATGCTTAATGGGAGTTGATTGGGGGGAGGGTTAGCCGCTGGTACACCCTGTATACAAACCCGACCAATAACTAGAGGGCATATCGAATTCGGATTATACCTTGAACCACTTGTGTTAGTCGCTTGATTGTATGATGTGTTGAACATGAGTACTTAGATTGATGATAAACGATTGTAGTGAACTTGGCATGATGGTATCATAAGTAACAATCCCCTTAGAACTCTAGCACTTTTGCCTTAGCATTATGATATGAATTATGTATGTTGTATCGATATGAGAGCATTGACTACTTGTGTGACTAACATGTGAGTATTTTGAGACTAACTATCGGGTCAACGTGTTACTTGTTTTATAGAAATGGTGAGACCAAGGAGAGCCGGAACAAACTATAGGGCTAACTCTCTAGAGCCTCAACCGGAAGCTCAACCGGAAGCACAAAGGGGCCGTGGTAGAGGCCGTGGTGGTAGAGGTCGTGGTAGGGGCCGTGTTGGAGGTAGGGGTCGTGGTGAGGCCCCCGGGCCAAACTTGGCGGAGGTGATCGCTCAAACAGTCACCAATATCATGCCAACTATAGTTGCCCATGTCACGGCAACTCTTGAAAAAAACAATAGGGCACAACCTAATGAGCCTCAAAATGTTGAAGCCCCGGGAAATGTGAATAATGGGGGTGCTCAACCTCATGTTGTAGTGGGAGATGAGGAGGAACCGGTGGGAGTTGATAACTATATGCCCATGTTTAATCAACATGGAGTGTACCGCCAAGGTTATCAATTCAAGGATTTCAATAACTGTGAGGCACCGGAGCTTGATGGTAAGGGTGGGCCCATGGAGTGTATTAGATGGTTCGAGAGGATTGAAGCAGTGATTGAAAGGAGCCATTGCACATATGATGGCCAAATTCATTATGCATCCGGTATGTTTAAAGATGATGCTTTGAGTTGGTGGAACCAAGAGGTAACCTTGGGTCGGACCTATAACTTGTCATGGGCCGATTTCAAGAACAAAGTGAAGGAGAAGTTTTGTCCATCCCAAAATTTGACCATCGAATTTGTCCATCTTAAAATGGACGGGGCCGATTACAAGGGCTATATTACACGGTTCCAAGACTTGTCTACTCTTATTCCCCACTTGGTGGAACCCGAGCCCCGGGCCATTGAAAAATTTGTGTTGGGCTTGAATCCTCAAGTCCGTTCTCTTGTTAACTCGGTCATGCCTACTTCCTTGGCCGATGCTATAAACCGAGCCGGTAGTGTGACCGAAGACTTGGTAAGAAGTGGGGTGTTGAGCAAGTCATCAAAGAGGAAAGAGGTGCCGGAGTCTAGTGGGGTGAAGAAGATGGGGAGATTTGATCCCAAGAATGCTAATCGGGGTAGGGTGATGGCGGCGGTGGAACCGGTGAAAAAGGCTTATTTGGGACCCCACTGTTTATGTAGGAGATGCAACAAACACCACCCCACCAATGTTCAATGTGGGGCATGTTTCAATTGTAACCGGATTGGACACATGTCCAAGGATTGTAGGGCGCCAAGGGCGGGCCCACTTAATGTAGCTCCTCTTCAAGCCTTTCCTCCTCGTGCCAACCAACAAAAGGGTGCATGCTATGAATGTGGTAGTCCTTATCACTACCGCCATAATTGTCCTCAATGGGTTGGACAACAAGTCCAAGTAGCCGTCCACCCCAACCAACTTCAAATTGCCGGGCCAAATCAAAACCGAGGACAACAAGGCCACCAAGTTCAACCTCGTGGCCGAGCCTTTGCGGTCAATGCCAATGAAGCCCGTAATGATCCCAATGTGGTTGCAGGTACATTTCTTCTCAATGGTCATTATGCAACGGTTTTATTTGACTCCGGAGCCGATTTTAGCCTTATTTCCTCTAGCTTTGTTCCCTTGATTGATGTGAATCCATGTGCTCTAAACTATGTGCTTGATATTGAAATGGTAAATGGTGCTCTAACTAAACTTAGTCAAATACTTCGTGATTGTATTTTGACTCTAAACGACGTCGAGTTCTTCATTGACCTCATGCCTCTTGATATTGGTAGTTTTGACATTATTGTGGGTATGGATTGGTTGACGGCGGTAAATGCGACTATCGATTGTGGTGAGAGAGTTGTTAAGATACCTTTGTCTAATGGTAAAATTCTTAGGGTTCAAGGCGAAATCTCCGATCCTCCTAATTCTAAAGTCTTTAGTGCTACCGTCTCAAAGGTAGAATTGAAGACCGTTCCTATTGTCCGTGATTT
Organism: Erigeron breviscapus; assembly: GCA_034093135.1. Taxonomy (NCBI): domain Eukaryota; kingdom Viridiplantae; phylum Streptophyta; class Magnoliopsida; order Asterales; family Asteraceae; genus Erigeron; species Erigeron breviscapus. Next base: position 9,983,349 of record CM067167.1, read on the forward strand.
CCCCGATGTTTTTCTGGATGACTTACCGGGATTATCTCCAACTCGTGAACTTGACTTCCGTATCAATCTTATTCCCGAAGCCGCACCCGTAGCTAAAGCTCCTTATAGACTAGCTCTAACCGAAATGCAAGAATTAGAGACGCAACTCAAAGAACTCCAAGAAAAAGGTTTCATTCGTCCTAGCCAATCTCCTTGGGGTGCTCCTATTCTCTTTGTCAAGAAGAAAGACTGATCGTTTAGAATGTGTATTGACTACCGGGAGTTGAATAAGCTCACGGTAAAGAACCGGTATCCTCTTCCTCGAATCGACGACCTTTTTGATCAACTTCAAGGTGCAGAGCACTTTTCCAAAATCGATCTTCGCTCGGGTTATCATCAACTCCGAGTACATGAGAATGATATTCCAAATACGGCTTTCCGTACAAGGTATGGACATTTTGAATTCACCGTTATGCATTTCGAGTTGACTAATGCACCGACGGTGTTCATGGACTTGATGAACCGGGTGTGTCGACCTTTCTTGGATAAGTTTGTCATTGTCTTTATTGATGACATACTTGTTTATTCTAAATCAAAAGAAGAGCATGCCTAACACTTGCGTGAAGTACTTGAGTTGTTGAGAAAGGAAAAGTTGTATGCTAAATTCTCCAAGTGTGAGTTTTGGTTGGAGAAGGTCCACTTTCTTGGTCACGTGGTGAGCAAGGATGGTATTCATGTGGACCATAGTAAAATTGAAGCGGTCAAGGATTAGAGGAGACCCGAAGCGCCATCTGAAATCCGTCAATTCCTTGGATTGGCGGGTTATTATAGAAGATTCATTGAAAATTTCTCCAGTATTGCACAACCTCTTACACTATTGACTTAAAAAGAAAGAAAATTCGAATGGGGCGATAGACAAGAACAAGCTTTCCAAACTCTTAAGGATATGTTGTTTGAAGCACCTATCCTAACTCTTCCGGATGGAGTTGAAAACTTTGTCGTTTATTGCGATGCTTCGGGATAAGGTTTGGGTTGTGTTCTTATACAAAGGGGCAAAGTCATCGCTTATGCCTCTCGTCAATTGAAAGTGCATGACAAGAACTACCTGACACATGATTTGGAATTGGGAGCAGTTGTGTTTACTTTGAAGTGTTGGAGACATTATCTTTATGGCACCAAATGTGTGATTTACACCGATCACAAAAGTCTCCAACATATCTTTAATCAAAGTGAATTGAATATGAGACAAAGGCGTTGGCTTGAACTCTTTAGTGACTATGATTTTGATATCCGTTATCATCTGGGCAAGGACAATGTTGTGGTCGATGCCTTGAGCAGGAAAAAGAGGGTTAAGCCGAGGCGGGCTAGAGTTATGAGTCTCACGGTAGGGCCAAATATTCGTGTCCGAATCATTGAAGCTCAAATACAAGCTAACCTACCGGAGAACTTTGGTAATGAAAACTTGGATGGCATGGAGCAACAATTTGATAGGAAAGGTGACAATGGGCTATATTTGGTTGAAAGGCTTTGGGTTCCCATTTTCGGTGATCTAAGAACACTTCTCATGAGTGAAGCTCATCGATCGCTTTATTCGGTCCATCCCGGATCGGATAAGATGTATTTTGATTTGAAATATTTTTATTGGTGGCCGGGTATGAAGCATGATGTAGCTAAGTATGTAAGTGAGTGCCTTACTTGCTTACAAGTGAAAGCCGATCACAAGAAACCACCCGGATTGTTAGTGCAACCGGTGACGCCCGAGTGGAAATGCGAACATATTGCAATGGACTTCATTACGAAGTTACCGAAGACAAGAAGTGGTCGTGATACGATTTGGGTGATAGTGGATCGGCTAACGAAGTCGGCTCACTTCTTGTCCATTCGTGAAACCGATAAATTTGACACCATGGCTCGTTTGTACATCAAAGAAGTGGTGTCTAAACATGGAGTTCCGGTTTCTATCATCTCCGATAGAGATACCCGGTATAACTCAAGTTTTTGGAGAGCCTTTAAACGTGCAATGGGTACACAACTTAATATGAGCACGACGTTTCATCCTCAAACGGATGGACAAAGTGAAAGAACAATACAAACGCTTGAAGACATGTTGAGGGCTTGTGCTATTGATTTTGGTGGTAGTTGGGAAGATCATTTGCCATTGGTAAATTCTCTTACAACAATAGTTATCATGCAAGCATACAAATGGCACCCTTTAGAGCATTGTATGGTAGGGTATGCCGTTCTCCCCTAGCATGGGCGGAGATTGGTGAAAGCCCACTTATCGGGCCAAAAATTGTAGTTGAAACTACAAATGTGATCTCTTAAATCAAGGAGAGGTTACAATTGGCCCGTGAAAGACAAAAGAAGTATGCCGATGTGAGACGGAGACCGTTGGAGTTTGAAGTAGGTGATCATGTACTTTTGAAAGTATCACCGTGGAAAGGTGTTGTATGATTCGTGAAGCGGGGCAAACTTGGGCCAAGATTCATTGGGCCTTTCAAAATTCTTGAGCGGGTTGGAAAAGTTGCATATCGATTAGAACTACCACAAGAACTTAGTGGTGTGCATGACGTGTTCCATATTTGTAATCTACGTAAATGTTTGGCGGACCCCACACATCATGTGCCCATGAACGAGATTCGAGTCGATAATAAGCTTAATTTTGTTGAAGAGCCGGTAGAGATCTTAGATAGTCAAATCAAGAAACTCAAGAACAAACGCTACACAATTGTCAAGGTTAGATGGAATGCTAGACGTGGATCCTAGTTCACTTGGCCGTGAGGGCCATATGCGGTCTAAGTACCCACATTTGTTTAGTGATTAGTGTTTTGTTGAATTTCGGGATAGAATTCTTTTAACGGGGGAATGATGTAACATCCGTGAATTTGACCCGTTTGACTTTATGTGTAATTTGACTAAAAATCTTATTTAATGACATGATTGAGTGCATTATGTGACTAATCGACTAGATAACTGTAAGTGTACGTCTATGTCAATAGCAGTCTAGATTGTTCGGGCTTATATTGTAATATGTCTTTGTAATGTGATTGTCATTAATGAACTTCATATTATGCATAGAATACTAGATTAAGTTTAAGTATTAAATGTATAATATATGCTTAAGTATGAATTGCGACCTCGCAATTCATATAGGAAATGCGACCTCGTAATTGCAGGGCCAATTACTAGGCTAGAGCATGAATGCAACCTCGCAATTGGGTCGAGCTGGGCTGGATTTGCGAGGCCGACGTGCTGAAGCCCATGTCGTGTATTTTCCTATAAATACCGAACCCTAACAGAGATTAGGGTTGAACATTTGTCGAAATATCAAGCATATTTGCAGGTTAAGTCGTCAATAGTTGTTCCGCTAGGCCTAGAGAAGATATTTCGAGGCAGCAGATAATCTGAAGGCTTGTTGTCAATCACCAAGTTATAGTGAGGGATTCCGCACCTCAAAATAACTGGAGAAAACTATTAACGATCCGTTTCAAGGGGACTTACAAGTGGTATCAGAGCCTCTTGGTTTCATACCGGAAGGTTATAGTTTGTTGGTGATAGACAACTTTGGTTTAGGGTCGTTTATACGTGATTCTTTCTCGAGTTTATGATCGAAAACCCTTTTGTGACCTCTATTTGTGTTTGCATCACTCGGAGGTGTTATTTTGGGTATTAGGGTTTCGAAATTCAAGAGAATTAAAGGTTTCAGCATCGTTTGCGACCTCGCCAGCTCGTATTACCTCATCCAGTTCGATTTGCGACCTGGGTAGCTAATTACGACCTCGCCAGCTCATTTGCGACCTCGTATTACGTTTGCGACCTCGTGAGCTCTTTAAGACCTCACCAGTTCAATTACGACCTCGAGTTTGTAATTTGTGACCTCGTTTATTACTAAATAGTTCGTATAGTTTTGCTAGTTCGGAGAAAATGACATCTCAATTACCTGCAAACTACCAAGCCTTGCTGAATCAATCGATTTTGATGGATCATGAAACCGGAAAGGCCAATTCACCACCCAAGTTGATAAGCCTAGATAGATATTTCAATTGAAGGGCAGATTCGAGTCATACTGCCGGCTTATGGATGTCAGGATGTGGATTTGTATTGTCAATGGCTATGTTCATCCTACCGTGCAAAATGACAAGGAAGTTTCTAGTTCGAGTGGTGGAAAGGCAGCTACTTATGAGTAAATGAATGTTGATCAAAAGAAAGACTACGAGGTTGAAAGTAAAGCTTTAGGATCACTACGAATGGCTCTCCAAGGGGAATTCTTGCACTTGTTTGAAAATTATGAAAGTGCAAAAGGCTTATGGGATGCACTCAAGGAGCATTGTGAAGGTAATGAAGATCTCAAGAAGAGAAGGAAGGACTTGTTGAAGAAACAGTATTATGTATTCACAAGCTTCAAGGATGAATCTCTTGATGAGACGTTGATTCGTTACAGTCACTTGCTAGTTGAGCTTGCATATTTTGGGTACAAGCCTGATTCAGTTGAAGTGATCGAGAAGTTGTTGGATTCTCTTCCAGCTAAGTGGGAAGGGTTTGTTACTTCTATCCAGCAAAATCCCGAATTTAGTACTTGGATTCTGGATCAGATTATCCGAAAGCTAAGAGGTTAAGATATGAAGAGAAAGTCAAAGGAAACAGGTAGCAGTGATTTTGTTCAACGTCCGAAACTTTATCATAGCAAGCCAAATGTTGCTTCTGGAAAATCTCCAAGTGGAGGGATCACTGCCTTCTACAGTGGGTATGATGAGAAATGGAAGATGACGATGAATTCTGATAACAACTTGATGTATGTAACTTCTCCGGAATCAGCTATGGTTGTTCATAATGGGAATCAGAAAAGTAGTTCTCCAAGCTCGGGTTTATCAGGAATGCCGATGAGCATAAGATCTGTTGAGGGACATTTGGGCATGCTGGCTTCGTTTGTGTCTGCTCATGAGAAGTTAATTGGAGGAAAACTGACTAATCCCGAACTGGTTAGGGAGGATTACAAGCAAGTTGATCCAGATGATTTGGAAGAAATGGATCTGAACTGGCAATTAGCAATGCTAACATTGAGAGTTCAACGATTCACTGATGAAACCGGAAGGAAGGTTATAGACGGCAAATTGGGGTTTGATAAAACTAAAGTGAAGTGTTTCAAATGTGATGGTTTTGGACATTTTGCACGTGAATGTCAGAGGCCAAGACGGGACAACAGTTCAGCTACAGGCCGTCAGAACTTCAATCAGAGTGGTTCGATTGCAGGTCAGAATTCAGGTCGTCAATATGCTAATACTGGGAACCGAAACTCAGGAGAAATGGACAACTCAAGAGCTTTGGTTGTTCAATGATGGTACTTATAATTGGGGTTCGACTAGTGCCGATGATCAGAATCATGCATTTATGGCAGAAATTCAAGACTTTGATGGAGGAATGAACGATCTTGTTGATAATTCATTCGACTATATGTTAGGACCAGTTCACCTGGTAAACTGGTCAGTCTCCAGTTGCACCTAGAGACCCAGTGGAACTGTCCAGTCTCCAGTTGCATCTGGAGACCTTAATGATTTGTCGAGAAATATATTGAAGTCCAGTTGCACCGTACAGTTAACGCAACTGAAGACTTCCTCCAGTTGAGAACTGACCTAGTTGAAGAAGCATTCCAGTTGAATTCGAAGACAACAAATGGAAGATAGAGAATGGCAATGGCAGCGAAGCCCAGTTGACATTCTAGTCAGTTACAAACTGGAGACCATCAGTGGAAAGCCCTTACAAAGCTTTACACTGATTACGAGGAATTGACTTATATGCTTTATGTACCTTTACCCGGATAATAAGCCTTATCTTATTATTTATGTAATAAAAGGTACATAAAGGTGGTTGAGTAAAGTCACTTTAACATGCGACTTTACACTGCCTTTTAAGGAATTAAATGCTATTCCTTAAATGCTCTCAACCACATTTGTACGGCTAAAGTTAACATCTCAAATGTTAACTTTGCCTATAAATACAAGTCATTGCACAACCAAGAATATAACTTCTTCGAATACACTTCGATAGAATTCACTTTGCAAACCTGCAATATTCTTGGTGAACTTGTACAATCTTCTCTCAATCGCTAAAAGGAACATTTCACAACTTTAAGTGTTTCGATTGTCTTGAGAAATTCCGAGTGTAGATCAATTGTATTTCATAGGTTGTTAGGATATTTACATTCGTGTATTATCTTGGTTCCGCATCAACCTTGTAATTTGTTTAACTTCAATAAATAAATTACACATTGAAAATTACATATTGTCTCATCAAGTTATCTTACAAGTTATTTGTATTATTGCATTGTTCTTTACTTATTGTCATTTATATAAGTAATCTATCTAGAACTTGGTATATACACACTGCAACTGGCCGTCTCCAGTTCAGTGCATATATTGCAAAGTAACTCCACCATCGACATAGAGGTGTCTTCAGTAGTACCATCTAACGAGTTGGGACTTACAAGTGGTATTAGAGCAGAAGGCTAATAAACTTGCCTAGATCTGCTAAGATGAACACTACTGAAGGTGGAGATGGTTCTGGTCAAGGTGAAATCCCTATGAATAATAATGCTCAACCTTTTCAAAATGTTAATACTAATCCTCCTCCTCCTTCTACCCCAAACCATGTCCATGTACACTATTCTAACACTCCTGTTCCCAAATTCGATGGAAACAGTGAGACTTTTGGTACATGGAAGGCTAGAATGCTTTTGCATTTTGGTGGTATTGAGAGGTATATGTTGAAAATCCTTAAGGATGGACCATATATACCCATGTCTCTTGGGGTAAGTCCTCTTCTTGATCCTACTGGAAGAAGAGGTTCAAGAGAAAAGCCCGAAGACCATTAGTCTGATGAGGATCGTAGACTTGTTGATCTGGACACCAGACTCAAGAACATGATCCTTGGGGCTGTTCCTGAAGATCTAATTCCAACACTTGTGCTGTTCCCCAGTGCAAAATCAATGTGGGACGAATTAGTCATTCAGTTTGAAGGAGGTGATGACACTATTGTCACTAGAAAAGTTGCCTTGAACAAGAAGTATGAATCCTTCTTTGCCTTGCCCAATGAAAGTCTAACTGGTACATACACCAGATTTTCTAGCCTCATCAATCAGTTGAGAGGTTTGGGTGTAGAGAAGGATAAGGATATTCTTCTTGAGAAGTTTTGTGATATTCTTCCTTCCAAATGGGAAAACATGGTTCTTGTCTTGAGACAAGGTAAAACCTTGCACACCCATACTCTTGCATCGCTCTATGGAGCCTTCAGATTCACTGAAGATAATAATGCTGCAAGACTGGTGGCTGAGCAAGATACCATGAACCATGCCCAGAGTTCCAAGGTTGCTAGTGTACCTGAGCGACCTTGTGCTGCTTTAATGTCTGCAGAGAGTATCCAGGCACACTCAATGAAGGAGATGTTAAACAGTTTCTTAAACTCTGGTCTGACCACTGAAAACAGTGATGGTTGTAATGAAACTGACGATGATGATCTGGTCGCCATGATTGCTAAAACCTTTAACAGGTTTAAGCATAAATCTAAAGGATTTAATGGCCCCAACAATGCTTCCAGCTCCAGCTCACTGGATAAGACCAATCTTACATGCTATAAGTGTGGCAAGAAAGGTCATTTTATGAAGGAATGCAGATCTAGTCAGTTGAACAACCAAACTGTCCCCTCTGTCCCTAATTTCAATCGGCCTGATGATAGCTACAAAGCTAAATACAAGAAGCTTAAGGCCCAGATTGCCCTCCTGTCCATGGAAAAGGAAAAGGATCAGTGCTTAATGGCACAAACTGAGGGAAAATCGGAGTACTCTGATGACTCATCAGTTGATGAAGAAGAGGAAAGGGACATGTGTTTCATGGCCTTGGAAGACCAACAGCAACATGTGGCAAAAGAAGATGTCATCACTGGAAGATGGGTGGACATCATCTTGAAAAAGGTATGTGACTATGATCACCAGATTGACGCTGAACTAAAACTGGACCTGGCTGAATCATTAAGTGGTGATTTAGCTTTTGTGGAAACTGTTAGAGCTGATAGTGAAAGATATCTTGACACTATCTTAATTGAACTGAACAATGTTAAACCACAACTGAATGATTTACAAAGTGTCCAGTTGGCTCTCAAGGAGTCAGTTTTAAAGATTGAGGCTTTAGAACTTGATAATCAAAAACTATTTTCTGATCTTGAAAAAGAACAAAAGATTATCAAGTCATGGGTAAAAGCATCTGGTAAAAACTATGATGCATTTTCAAGAACTATCGATGCCCAAAAGAATGCATGGAAATTTGGAGATCTGGAGATGGCAGCTCTTATACCAGATCTTCATGCATTGCCTCCAGCTCTCAAGGTTGAAACACCTTATGATCAACCTGAAACTGTTGAAACTGAAACCTTTGAGACCACCCCCATTGAGGTTAAAACTGGAGCCAAACAGGCTAAAGCTCCAATCAAAAAGGCCACTGGTAACAAGCCTTTACCTCAAAAGTCTAAGGTGCCCAAGACCCGACAGACTAAAGCACCAGTTGAACCAAGGTCCAAGGTTCAACTGCCTGAAGAAAATAATATTTTGGTTAATCTGGAAAGTCAACTCCAACTTTTGTCTCGACAGGTTCAGAGTTGTACTGCCCGGATTAACAATCTGGAAGGAGGTTTATTACCTCCAGTTTTCAAACAAAATATTAAACCACTCCCTTCAAAACCTAATCAAAAGTTTGTTCCATCTGGAACAAAATCTGGTAAATATAAGGGGAGTAAGTATCAAATACCAATCGGTTTTACTCCTGCACCTGGAGCTGGTGAAAAAGCTCCAGATGCAGCCTCCAGTTCAACACCTCAACAATCAACTGTGACTTCTGTAGAGAAGTCCAGTGAACCCATCAAGAAAAGATGGGTTCACAAAAAGAACTAATGATTTTTGTGTGTGTAGGGCGATCGAAAGAAGAATATCTGGTATCTGGACAGCGCTGCTGGCCGGACTATGACCGGATGTAAGCCCCAACTGGAAGAGTTCACTGTCCAAGATGGACCGACAGTGATGTTTGGTAACGATCAATCTGGAAAGACTGAAGGATATGGTGTGCTCAATAATGGACAAGTCGAATTCAAAAGAGTTGCATTTGTGAATGGTTTGAAATACAACCTGATCAGTGTCAGCCAACTTTGTGATGATGGCTTCAGAGTTTTGTTTGATATTGCTCAAGGCACCATATTTAACAAGGATTGGAAAGTGGTGATGATTGCACCAAGAAAAGGAAATGTGTACATCATGGATATGGAACCAGCTCCAAAAGAGCAATGTTTCTATACCAAAGCTGATGAGGATACCAACTGGCTATGGCATAAAAGGTTATCCCATCTAAATTTTAAAAACATTAACAAGTTGTCTCGCAAACAACTGGTTGATAGGATACCTCAAATTTCTTTCAATAAAGAAAAACCATGTCCAGGGTGTGAGATGGGCAAGCAGAAAAGAGCTAGTTTCAAAACTAGGCAAAATTTTAGCATCACTGAACCTCTTCACATGCTACATATGGATCTCTTTGGTCCAGTGAATGTTCAAACTAGAGCTGGAAAGAAGTACACTCTAGTTGTGGTTGATGAATTCACCAGATACTGCTGGGTGGTATTCATCAGATCCAAAAGTGATGCACCTGCTGAAATCATCTCTCTCATTAAAAGAATTGAGCTCAAGTATACTCGAAAAGTTTGTCAGTTGCGAAGTGATAATGGTATTGAATTCCAAAATAAGGTACTTGAAACATTTTGCAATGACACTGGCATCTCTCAAAACTTCTCATCAGTTCACTCTCCAGAGCAAAATGGAGTTGTTGAAAGAAAGAATCGCACACTGATAGAAGCCGCCAGAAGTATGCTATCTGAATCTGGTCTTCCCACCAGTTTTTGGGCTGAGGCAGTTGCAACTGCTTGTCACACCCAAAACCGGTCAGTCTACATCAAGAGACATAAGAAGACTGCCTATGAAGTACTCAGGAATCGTAAACCAAATATTGGATACTTTCATGTATTTGGTTGTCTAGTTTATATCTTAAACGATTCCAGTCAGCTTGGAAAGTTTGATGCAAAAGCTGATGAAGGGGTATTTTAGGTTATTCAGATATTCGAAAGGCCTTTAGAGTTTATAATTATAGACTCCAAAAGGTTCATGAGACAATTCATGTCACATTCTATGAATCAACTGAAGCAATCAACAAGAGACCAAGCCTTGATATTACTCCAGTCATTCAAATCAATTTTGGTGAAACTGACCAAGTTCATCAGTCAGTTGTTTCACCAGAAGATGTTTCCAGTTACAACAAATTGGAACCAATTAATAAGAAGAAAAGCACCAGTAACACATCATTCTATCCCTCCATCAATTTTAACTTACCACAAGAATTGGTGATTGGATATGATGTACGTGCCACTCCAATATCAGCACCAGTTCAAACACCTACTTCTCCAGTTCTTCAAGAAATGCCTTTGAATGAGGAATTTCATGATGCTACTCGAGACCTCATTCACTCTGATGAGGATGTAGATATTGTTTGGACTGATCTTTCTCCAGAAGCTGTTGCAACTGAAGAAGATCGCCTGGTGACTTGCACTGATATTGTAGTTCACCAGCCTAGTCAGTACACTAGATGGACTCGAGCCCATCCAATTGAACAAATTATGGGTGATCCAAATAGTGGGGTTCAGACTAGAAGAGCCACCAGTGAGCAATGCTTAAACGTCACCTTCTTATCTCTAATTGAACCAAAGAAGATTGACGAGGCTATGGCAGACCCAAGCTGGGTGGAAGCTATGCAAGAAGAGCTCCTCCAGTTCGAAAGAAACAATGTTTGGGAGCTTGTTCCTTGTCCACCAGGGTTAAAGAAAGAACCCATTGGTACCAGATGGGTCTACCGAAACAAAATGGATGAAGATGGCCATGTTGTAAGAAACAAGGCCAGACTAGTTGCCCAGGGTTATTGTCAAGCAGAGGGCGTTGACTTTGATGAAACTTTTGCTCCAGTTGCAAGACTTGAAGCCATAAGAATATTTTTGGCGTATGCAGCCCATCTGCAGCCCATCTGAAATTCTTCTAGATGGATGTCAAAAGTGCGTTCTTTATTGGAACATTGGAAGAAGAAGTTTATGTTAAGTAGACTCCAGGTTTCATCGATGAGAAACATCCTCATTGGGTTTATAGACTGAACAAAGCATTGTATGGTCTAAGATAAGCCCCCAGAGCCTGGTATGATACTCTAACTAAACATTGTTAGGTCCAGATGTAGTCCAGATTTACTGGACTCGCTCCAGACTCGACTACTGGAGCCTCACTGAAGATCTGACCAGAATCGTGTTCTACTGGACCTACTCCAGAATTGGAATCTGGAGTCCCTCTGAAGATTTGTCCAGAAATAATTGAAGACCAGTGAGCAAATACTTGTATAGGAAATCTGGAGTATTCTCCAGATGAGCTCACTGGACTTCACCCCAGTCCAGATCATCTCTACTGAAGACATTCTGACTGAAGTCAAAGACTGAAGTCTGAAGAAAGAAGACTTAACAAATGGCGGAGTCCACTGGAAAGTCTTACCAGATCTGTACACTGGAGGATTGTCAGTATTCTAGATCCTACAAGTCTGAACACTGATATCAAGGATTGACTTTTCCCTTTACACACTTTCCAAAGAACAATCCACTTGTTCTTTACCAAAGTATACGTGTGTTAAGGTGGTTGGATAAAAGGATACACTTGCACTTGATGTGACTTTATCCTTATTCCTTATCCAATACATTTAATGTTCTTGTCGGATCATTAAATGTATGCAACCATAGTTGTACGGCACAAAATTCACTGGTGAATTTTGTTGCCTAAAAATACAAAGTCATTTCCTTGACATAAATACTTTTATGCATTCATTTTGCATTGATGTGAATTTGTCCAAATACTCTCGATCTTAAATTGGGATACTTCACAACTTTAAGTATCTCGATCCTAAAGAGTTATTTGACAAATATAGATCATTTGTAACTCAGAGGTTGTTAGGATACATACTTAATTGTATTATCTTGATTCCGCAACAACCTTGTGTTTTATTTAACATCATAAATAAAATACCCATGAAAAATACATAATGTTCCACTTTATTTGTTTATTGCTTTAAGTCTTGTATTACTTGATTTATATACTTGCATTTATATTAAAGTAATACTAGTCCATTCTAGTGCTTATTAGACTTGTTGTATATTTTTGCACTTTCTTTAATGTTCTTGTCGGATCATTAAATGTATGCAACCATAGTTGTACGGCACAAAATTCACTGGTGAATTTTGTTGCCTAAAAATACAAAGTCATTTCCTTGACATAAATACTTTTATGCATTCATTTTGCATTGATGTGAATTTGTCCAAATACTCTCGATCTTAAATTGGGATACTTCACAACTTTAAGTATCTCGATCCTAAAGAGTTATTTGACAAATATAGATCATTTGTAACTCAGAGGTTGTTAGGATACATACTTAATTGTATTATCTTGATTCCGCAACAACCTTGTGTTTTATTTAACATCATAAATAAAATACCCATGAAAAATACATAATGTTCCACTTTATTTGTTTATTGCTTTAAGTCTTGTATTACTTTTAACCATCGAACTTAAGGGACTCACATTTGGTATCAAAGCAGAAGGCTAAACATTGCCTATATCTGTTTCTTGATGGCTAACCAAGAAAATACACAAGGTTTTAGTCTTGGTCCCGATCCTAATGCAAATATTAATGATCAAAATGAACCACCAATTGTTAATAACATTAATCCACCTCCTCCTCCTACTCCTGCTTCTCCACACGTGCATGTGCACTACTCAAATAATCCTGTTCCTAAATTCAGTGGGAACAGTGATGAATTTGGTACGTGGAAAGCTAGGATGGTTTTGCATGTCACTGGTATTGAGAGGAACATGATGAAAATTTTAAACGAAGGTCCTTATGTACCAACATCACCTCTCAATCCCCTTCTTGATCCTTCTGGATCTAGAAGAGGAAGGGAAAAGAGGGAGGAACATTGGTCAGAAGAGGAGAGGAGATTGGTGAATCTAGACACCCTTCTCAAAAACATGATTCTCGGGGCCGTTCCAGAAACCCTAATTCCCACACTAGTTCTTTTTCCTAGTGCTAAAACCATGTGGGATGAACTTTTAAACCAACATGAAGGAGGAGATGACACCATTGTCATCAGAAAGGTCTCCTTAAACAAGAGGTATGAGTCATTTTTTGCTCAACCTAACGAGTCTCTCACTGGTACTTACACCAGATTTATGAGTATCATAAACCAATTGAGAGGTTTTGGGGTTGAGAAGGACAAGGATATACTTCTGGAGAAATTTTGTGACATTCTACCCACCAAATGGTCTCACATGATCCTAGTCTTACGACAAGGAAAAACTCTGCACATACACACTCTCTCAACTCTTTATGGAGCTTTCAGGTACACTGAAGAAAATCAAGCTCAGAGAGTGGTGGCAGAACAAGATGCCTATAACCATGCCTCCAGTAGTTCTAATGTGATCAGTCATACTGAACCACAAGGTACAGCACTGATATCTTCTGAGAATGTATTTTCTATGAAGAAGATGGTGTCTGAACTCATGGATTCTGGAGAATCCAGTCAAGTCTCTCCAGACTGTTATGATGAAACTGAAGATGATGACCTTATTGCAATGATTGCTAAAACGTTTAACCGTTTCAAAGCAAGAGCAAATAGGCCATCTGGATAATTTGCATCCAGTTCTTCCACTGACAAGACCAATTTGACATGCTTTAAGTGTGGCAAAAAGGGTCATTTCATGAAAGAGTGCAGGTCCAACCAGTTTGTATTCAAGCCTGGTCCATTCTCTTCAAATAATAAGCCTGATGATAGCTATAAAATGAAATATAAAAAGCTTAAGGCCAGATTGCTCTCATGGCACAACAAATTGAAACCAATAATAAGTGCATGATTGCAACAACTGAAGAGAAGTGGGTACCTTCTGATGAATCATCTGCTGATGAAGAAGAAGAAAGAGATTGTTGTTACATGGCTCTGGCAGACGAAGAGCTCCTGGTGAAGGAAGATGTCACATCTGGACGATGGGTGGACATTGTTATCAAGAAGGTTAGTGATTATGATAATGCAACTGACCAAGAACTAAAACTGGACATTGCTGAAGCTTTAAATTCTGATTTGATTTTTGTAGAAACTGTTAGATCTGATTGTGTAAATGGTCTAGAAACGATTCTTCTGAAATAAATGCTTTAAAATCAAAATTAAAAGAACTTCAAGACATTGAACTGGCATTTCAAGCCCAGGTTCTGGTAACTGAACAATTGATTCAAGAAAAGCAAGATCTTGAGATCATTTTAGAGAAAGAAAAACTGGTAATAAAATCATGGCTAGAAACCAAAAAGCCATATGATGCTGTGGTAAAACAATTTCCTGCTCAAAAACGTGCATATTTAGATGGAAATACTCATATAGCATCATTAATACCAGTAATCGATCGATTACCAGAGGAGTTCAGGCCCACCACTATTTATGATGAGCCTGTAACTCCCAAGACCAATTTTTACCCAGTTCAATCCCCAGAGGTTAAGACTGGAGAGCTCCAGATGACTGCTCCAGTTAAAGAGGTCTGTCGGAATAGACCTTTACCTCAGACCAATCCCTTACCAAAGCCTAGGACTGGAAAGGCTAAGGTATCATCTGAAGAAAATATTTTGTCCAGGTTAGAGAGCCAGATTCAAATTCTGACTCGTCAATCACAAAGTTTTAATGCAAGATTAAACTTTATTGAGGGTACTTCATCTGGCCCTAGACAAAATACAAAACCTTTTGCTAAGAAAGACAAATTTATTTCTCCAGTTGAGAAAATGAAAAAGGTTTCAAAACCATCAACCCAGTGGTCTTTTCAACTAAGACCACTGTTGAAGAAAGTGAACTGAACCAGATTGCCCCAGGGACCTATAAGAGAGGGTCCAGTGAACCCATCAGTCGATGGGTTCCCAAATCTAACTGATCAATATCTAGTGTATGTGTAGGGCGATCGAAAGAAATATATCTGGTATCTTGACAGTGCAGCTGGCAGGACGATGACCGGATGTAAGACCCTACTGGAGGAGTTCACCATTTCTGATGGACCCTCCATTACTTTTGGAAATGATGGTTGTGGAAAGACTGAGGGATATGGTGTTCTGAACAATGGACAAGTCAAGTTCAGACGTGTTGCATTTGTGAATGGTTTGAAATATAACTTGATCAGTGTAAGCCAACTGTGTGATGATGGCTATCAAGTCTTATTCAATATTGCTCAGGGTATCGTATTCAACAAGGACTGGAAGGTAGTGTTGATTGCTCCCAGAAAAGGGAATGTGTACGTGATGGATATGGAAAGCTCTCCTTCAGAGCAGTGTTTCTATACTCAAGCTGATGAAGACACAAACTGGTTATGGCACAAAAGGTTATCCCATTTAAATTTCAAAAATATTAATAAGTTGTCCAGAAAACAACTTGCAGATGGGATACCTTCAGTTTCCTTCAAAAAGGAAAGGCTATGTCCAGGATGTGAGATGGGTAAGCAAAAACGTACCAGTTTCAAGACCAGACAGAATTTCAACATTTCTGAACCTCTTCATATGCTTCATATGGACCTTTTTGGTCCAGTGAACGTTCAGACTCGTGCTGGTAAAAGATACACCCTAGTGATCGTAGATGAATTCTCCAGATATTGTTGGGTGATCTTTCTAAGGTCTAAAAGTGAAGCTGCTGCTGAAATCATCAGTCTTATCAAGCAAATTGAGCTCAAGTACAGTCGAAAAGTGTGTCAGTTAAGAAGTGACAATGGAACAGAATTCCAGAATGCAACTCTGGAGTCATTCTGTACTGACACTGGCATCTCCCAGAATTTCTCATCAGCCCGCTCTCCAGAACAAAATGGAGTGGTGGAAAGGAAGAATCGAACGCTGATAGAAGCTGCCAGGAGTATGCTTGCTGAATTTGGACTGTCTACCAGTTTCTGGGCGGAAGCAATTGCAACTGCTTGCCATACCCAGAATCGATCAGTGTACATCAAAAGACACAAAAAGACAGCCTATGAAGTCTTAAGAAATAGAAAATCAAACATTGGTTATTTTCACGTTTTTGGATGTCCAGTTTACATCCTGAACGCCTCCAGTCAGCTAGGCAAATTTGATGCCAAAGCTGATGAAGGGTATTTCTTAGGCTATTCAGCCATTCGCAAGGCCTTCAGAGTCTACAACAAGAGACTGGAGAAGGTCCACGAGTCAATTCATGTCACATTTGATGAATCAAATACTGCAATCAATAAGAAGCCAGCCCTTGACACTTCCCCAGTAACTCCAATTGTCTTTTGTGAATCTGATCCAATAAACGACAAAAATGAAGATTCAAAAGACACAGTTTCCAGTCATCCTGATCTGGAACCTGTTCAGAAACTCTCCAGTAGTACTCTATTCTATCCCTCTATTATTTTCAAACTACCCTCTGAAATTAATATTGGTTCAGATGTGCGTACTACTCCCCCAGTATCAGTATCAGTTGAGAATGTACCAGAAATGTCTTCTTATGAAGAATTCCAAACTGAACCAGTACTCCAGGAAATGCCTTCAAATGAAGAATTTCATGATGCAAATCGTGATTTAAATGACTCAGATGAAGATACTGAAGTAATCTGGCAAGATCCTCCTCCAGAAGCAACTCCAGAGGAGACTCAACTGAATTCTTGCACTGATATTGTTGTCAGTAACAATCCTGGTCAGTACTCCAGGAAATGCCTTCAAATGAAGAATTTCATGATGCAAATCGTGATTTAAATGACTCAGATGAAGATACTGAAGTAATCTGGCAAGATCCTCCTCCAGAAGCAACTCCAGAGGAGACTCAACTGAATTCTTGCACTGATATTGTTGTCAGTAACAATCCTGGTCAGTACTCCAGGAAATGCCTTCAAATGAAGAATTTCATGATGCAAATCGTGATTTAAATGACTCAGATGAAGATACTGAAGTAATCTGGCAAGATCCTCCTCCAGAAGCAACTCCAGAGGAGACTCAACTGAATTCTTGCACTGATATTGTTGTCAGTAACAATCCTGGTCAGTACTCCAGGAAATGCCTTCAAATGAAGAATTTCATGATGCAAATCGTGATTTAAATGACTCAGATGAAGATACTGAAGTAATCTGGCAAGATCCTCCTCCAGAAGCAACTCCAGAGGAGACTCAACTGAATTCTTGCACTGATATTGTTGTCAGTAACAATCCTGGTCAGTACTCCAGGAAATGCCTTCAAATGAAGAATTTCATGATGCAAATCGTGATTTAAATGACTCAGATGAAGATACTGAAGTAATCTGGCAAGATCCTCCTCCAGAAGCAACTCCAGAGGAGACTCAACTGAATTCTTGCACTGATATTGTTGTCAGTAACAATCCTGGTCAGTACTCCAGATGGACAAAAGCTCATCCTATTTATCAGATCATAGGTGACTCCAGTAGTGGAGTTCAGACCAGAAGAGCCTCCAGTAATCAATGCTTATACGTTAGTTTTCTATCTTTGATGGAACCAAAGAAGATTGACGAGGCTCTGGAAGATCCAAGCTGGGTGACTGCTATGCAAGAAGAGCTTCACCAGTTTGAAAGGAACAAGGTCTGGTATCTGGTTCCTTTCCCAGTTGGAAAGAAAGAACCAATTGGAACAAGATGGGTCTTCAGAAACAAAGTAGATGAAGATGGCCACGTAATCAGAAACAAGGCCAAACTGGTAGCACAAGGCTACTGCCAGTCAGATGTCGACTTTGATGAATCTTTTTCTCCAGTGGCTAGACTTGAAGCGATCAGAATATTCTTAGCATTCGCTGCTAATCATCAGTTCAAGGTCTACCAGATGGATGTAAAGAGTGCTTTCTTGAATGGAAAGCTTGAAGAAGAAGTTTATGTCAGACAACCTCCAGGTTTCGTTGATGAAAAGCATCCACATTGGGTATATCGTCTGGACAAAGCGCTATATGGCCTCAGACAAGCCCCACGTGCCTGGTATGATACTCTGACTAAACATTTGTTGAAAAATGGCTTTAAACGAGGTGCAATTGACAATACCTTATTCATTCTTCATGAGAAAGGTAATCTGTTAATGGTACAAATTTATGTTGATGATATTATTTTTGGGTCTACTGATGAAAACATGTGCAAGAAATTTTCAAAAATCATGTCCACTGAATATGAAATGAGTTTGATGGGTGAATTAACATATTTTCTTGGACTCCAGATTAAACAAAACAAAGATGGCATTTTTATTAATCAGGAGAAATATGTTAGAGATCTTTTAAAGAAATATGATATGAACTCTTCACCATCTAAACCAACTCCAATTTCTGCACCACTGACACTGGACTCTGATCCAGATGGTAAACCAGTGAACACCACTGTCTATAGAGGCATGGTTGGTTCACTGATGTATTTAACTGCCAGTAGACCAGATATTATGTTTTCAACATGTTTATGTGCCAGATATCAGTCTAATCCAAAGGAATCTCATATGCTTGCTGTAAAGCGCATACTGAAGTACCTTAAAGGTGTCCCCAGTCTAGGTCTTTGGTACCCCAAAGGCTCAGGCATGGATCTAATGGGTTATTCAGATTCAGATCATGCAGGTTGTAAGATAGATAGGAAATCCACAACTGGTGGATGTCATTTCCTAGGTGTCAAACTGGTCAGCTGGACCAGTAAGAAGCAAACTTCAGTTTCATTGTCCACTGCTGAAGCTGAATACGTGTCTGCAGCCAGTTGTTGTGCTCAGATACTCTGGATGAAGAACCAGTTGCTTGATTATGGTATTAAATATTCAAAGACCCTAATCTTTTGTGATAATACCAGTGCCATTGCTATCTCAAACAATCCAGTCATGCACTCCAGAACGAAGCACATTGATCTAAGGTATCACTTCATTCGTGATCATATTATGAAAAACAACATTGAACTCCATTTTATTCCCACTGACAAACAACTCGCTGACATTTTTACCAAACCTCTGGATGTCAAAACTTTTGAATATCTTGTTGGTGAGTTGGGAATGTTAAATCCTTAAATCTGGTAATTGCTCAGATATTGAACGCCTTTGTGTACTATCTTTGTATTATTAGATTTCTGGAACAACACTCCAGGGAAAGACTTGAAAAATATTTTCTATTAAAAATGTTTTAAGTTCAGGGGGAATTTATTTTCTCACTGGACAAATTCTTCAGAAAGTATTACTGGTGCTTTGTAAATGTGTCCCTCTCACTGGTAACTGGATAGGTTGAAGTGCGTGTTTGAGTTGACTAATGTCTACTTGTAAATGTGTCCCTCTCATTTGTCTGTATTAGTTGACGTGCACGTTTGAGGTTACCAGTCTTTCAAAAAAAAAAAAAAAATGGTCTCCAGTGTACCATCAGTACATGTTCACTGGACTAATCCACCAGTGATACTGGAGTGTCCAGTCAACCTCCAGATGCACTGAAATATGTCATAATATTTTCTAAATACTTGGTCTTTGTGTGTGCCACGTAAGCAAACCTTTTTGAAGATATTTTAATCCCACGTGGCATGTAAATTTTTCAACGTAATGATGGTCTTTTTACTTTGGGAAAACAAAAAGTACAAGTTGTTACTGTTTGTGGGCTGTAAACCGTCATGCATTTATGTATGATGTGATGTAATTAATGCGGATCTCAGAACACGATCAAAAACTTATTTGATAATTTCAAATGAACCGTTTGAGTTCCACATTCCTTCTCCTATATATACCCACTTTCAATTTCAATTGCATTTACTTCGAACATATTTACTCCCAAATCTTTCAAATTCCTTCATTAACTTCCTTCATTCAATTTTCCGATCATATTTATTTCTCTTATTTGCTCCATTTTCATTCATTCTTTCATCAAATCTTCATCACAACCTATATATTCAATTTCATTTTCATCTATTCCTTATAAATGGCACCTAGACAATCAAGAACTAAAAATCTGCTTGCCAATGAATACATTCCTTCGGAAAATGTTGCTAGGGCACCACATATCAATCTTGAGGCAAGTGCCATAAGAATCAATATGAATAACTGGATGGCAAGACTCTCTCTGTCCAGTGTTCATGATACCCAATCGATCATTGGGAGATTAAACTCATTCTTTCTCTCTTGCCCATTATATGGTGCATTAACATTGAATCCTGGAAGGATGTACCATGAGTATTTGTGTGAATTCTGGTACACGGCTACATATGACGATGAAACTTCATCGATCAACTAT
This sequence comes from Erigeron breviscapus, assembly GCA_034093135.1. NCBI lineage: Eukaryota > Viridiplantae > Streptophyta > Magnoliopsida > Asterales > Asteraceae > Erigeron > Erigeron breviscapus. Next base: position 10,003,682 of record CM067167.1, read on the forward strand.
ACTCTCAAGGGAGGTACCAGATCCCTTGGTTTCACCTCTAGTCTTCTCAGGTCTGTTCTCCAGTTAAATTATCATGAACAGAATGAGTTGCCTATTGAGCTTCCCACTGGAATAAATACAAGGGAAGTATGCAGGCTAATGGGGCATACAGATATATTGGATGAGCATGGGCAGCTATCCAGAAAGGGGACTATCTACATGAGCAAGCTGTCAGACTCATGGAGATATTTCTTTACACATATTGTTGAGTGTCTAGGAGGCAGCTCTGGAGGATTAGACCAGATTAATCAAACACACCTCCAGATTGCCTACTGTTTATGGTTTGGGCTTAGAGTGGATTTTGCCCAAATTCTTTTTGATGACCTGGTCGAGCGCCTAAGAGTGAAGGGAAGAAAACCTTTTGTTCCATATATTCGTTTCCTTTCACTGATGTTTAAGAATGCTCTTGGCGACCAGTACGATTTTGATACTACTCACTTTTCTGTGAGTGAGTATATGAGGGACCTGGTCAACCTCAGGTCTCCAGTGGATGAGGTAGATATTCCTCAGTCCATGCTTTCCTTCCAAAGGGAAGAAGTTGAAATGCTCCAGTTGAAGGACCATCTGGTGATGATGTACAGATATATTGGATGAGCATGGGCAGCTATCCAGAAAGGGGACTATCTACATGAGCAAGCTGTCAGACTCATGGAGATATTTCTTTACACATATTGTTGAGTGTCTAGGAGGCAGCTCTGGAGGATTAGACCAGATTAATCAAACACACCTCCAGATTGCCTACTGTTTATGGTTTGGGCTTAGAGTGGATTTTGCCCAAATTCTTTTTGATGACCTGGTCGAGCGCCTAAGAGTGAAGGGAAGAAAACCTTTTGTTCCATATATTCGTTTCCTTTCACTGATGTTTAAGAATGCTCTTGGCGACCAGTACGATTTTGATACTACTCACTTTTCTGTGAGTGAGTATATGAGGGACCTGGTCAACCTCAGGTCTCCAGTGGATGAGGTAGATATTCCTCAGTCCATGCTTTCCTTCCAAAGGGAAGAAGTTGAAATGGCTCCAGTTGAAGGACCATCTGGTGATGATGTACAGATATATTGGATGAGCATGGGCAGCTATCCAGAAAGGGGACTATCTACATGAGCAAGCTGTCAGACTCATGGAGATATTTCTTTACACATATTGTTGAGTGTCTAGGAGGCAGCTCTGGAGGATTAGACCAGATTAATCAAACACACCTCCAGATTGCCTACTGTTTATGGTTTGGGCTTAGAGTGGATTTTGCCCAAATTCTTTTTGATGACCTGGTCGAGCGCCTAAGAGTGAAGGGAAGAAAACCTTTTGTTCCATATATTCGTTTCCTTTCACTGATGTTTAAGAATGCTCTTGGCGACCAGTACGATTTTGATACTACTCACTTTTCTGTGAGTGAGTATATGAGGGACCTGGTCAACCTCAGGTCTCCAGTGGATGAGGTAGATATTCCTCAGTCCATGCTTTCCTTCCAAAGGGAAGAAGTTGAAATGCTCCAGTTGAAGGACCATCTGGTGATGATGTACAGATAATAGAGGCTGTACAGCCCATAAGACAAGTTGCTCCAGAAGGTCAAGGTCAAGAAGTTGTTGAAGATGTTCAGACTGATGAACATGCTTCTGGTGAGCAAGAGGCTCCACTGGACTTAAATGTAGAGGCTCCACTTGAATGTAGAAACTGGTGAACAGTCTGGTGAACAGATAGTTGGAATTGCTCAAGAATGGAATGATGTTGAATCTCCAATGTCTGAAGGCTTTGATGTTAACTTGAATTTTCTGGGTGAAGATGTACAAGAAGAAGAGAATCTACCAGAAATGCCAACACCTACACCAGAAATGCCACCACCAGAACCAAACATGCCACCACCACCACCTCCTTCAATTCCAGAAAACACCCAATACTTCACTCCAGCAACCATTCAACCTTCAGAATCTCAACCTCCTCCTCGTGCGCCGGAGTCACCAGTTGCAACGTCTGAAGCTGCAACTGAAGAGGACTGGGCACAAGTTCCTCTAATGACCAGATTACTCCAACTCGTCTCTCCACTTCTTCTTCTGCCGAGGTCCAAGGCCTTTTAAGTAAGGTGGCGGACCTGGAGAGATCACTCCAGACTTCATCTCAGGTTATTTCAGACTTCAAATCATTATTATCAAATAACCTTGCTTCAGAGATGAATGTCTTCGCTGGAAATGAGAAGCTGGTTTATGAGAAGCTTGATGAACTGGTACTGGCCACAAACACCAACACTGAAAAGATCAAGGTGGCAGTCCAGGGATTAGAGAATAGGTTGGTTACTTCTGTTCAGACTGCAGTCACTGGCGAACTGGCAGGTCTGAAAGAAGAGGTTCAGAATTTGGTTTTCAGGGTAAGCTCTCTGGAGAGTAGGCCCACACTGGAACAGGGTGCAGTTGTTAGCACTATAAGTGATGAATGTACAAGGAAGTTCAGAAACAACATGTTGAAAGAATTATGTGAAGAAGTTTCTGGGACTGTTCTTCGTAGCATTTATGATGGGGTGTTACCCCAAGTAGAAAAATTACTGGATGAGAAGTTGCCAAAGCACTTGCCTAAAGCTGTTGCAAATGTTCAGAAGGAAGTGCAGGCACTCAAGAAAGTTGTGTCTGAAACAACTCCAGTAGAAGGTACAACTTTTGGTCCACTGGACAGACTTATGATTGAAGAATTATGGAATGATCTCAAGTCAAGAACTGGAGATCGTTCCAAGGGGGAAAGGTCGTCTGGTGACCAAACTGAAAGACAAAAGCATATGGCACTGAAGCCGGGCTTACTGAAAGACAAAGAGCATATGGCACTGAAGCCGGGCTCCTAACTGAAGAAGCTACTGGTACTGAAGCCAGTGAGCCCCAGTTTGAGACCTTCCCAGATATTCCAACAACACTGAAGGCTGTTAAAGGAAAAGAAAAAGTGGTATCTGGTGAAGAGGAAGAACATACTGAAGATGCTGATGATGAAACTTCCAGGAAGTTAGAACAAGAATGCATCATGATAGAGATTTTTAAAAGAAATCAAAAGGATGAACTGCTGGCCCATCAAAGGGAGATGGCAACAATGGGTACTCTGGACTCCTACAATGCTGGAAGGTTAGGCATTAATATTGAAGTTTTTAAAAAGATGAAGGATGACCCCAGAGTTCATCAATGCCTAAATGCATTAGATGATGTTCATGTACGCTCATTCTACGCTGAAGAAGAACAGGTATATGATTCAATTATTTATGGTGTGAGTGTACCAGAACTCATCAGACAGAGAAAGGATGAACTGGTAAGTCTTCAAAAAAAGATAAGAAAGAATGTTGGTGCTCTGGAGATAGAGTACAGAAAGAGACTTACTGGTTTACCAAAGTTGACTGCCAGATAGATCAAAGCAATCAAAGATTCTGATGTAAGTACTTTCATTCCCCTGGACACTTCTCGAAAAATAAATCGTCAAGAACTCCAATCTGCTGTAGAGCAAAGGAGAGTGTCCAAGGATACTAAAGCTTTGATCCAGCAAGCCAAGCTAAAAGAAAAATACAATGAAATGTTAAACTTCAGGGCTGATACAAGAAGGATCACTGGTGCTGAAGTCAAGTTGGCTGAAGATCATGAAGGCATGTCAAAGTTTGAAGTAAAGTTGACCAGGGAGGGTAACTTTACTGATGAGAGGAGAAGTACTTCAGTCCAAGCTTTTGGATGGAGTGAACTGAGAGAAATCGCTTTAACGTTCAGGGGGAAGACAGATGTGTCGACTGATGTTAAGGCATTTATGAAAAGGATTGAGAAGGTATGGAGGAGAAAGCAACAAATGGAAGTTGCAATGGGAATAAGAACGTCAGAATCATTACCATCTTCTTAATCACCAAAGAGAAAGGCTACTGAAGATGCTCCAGAAAGGACATCGAAAAGAAGGGCCTAACTCTTATTGTTTACTTATTGTAAATTATTGTCTTATGAATTTGTATACTATTTATCAGTTGATGAATGTAATAATAGTTGCAATTTTTTATTTTTCTAAGTAAATGATCAGATTTAGTCTAAGTTAGAACTTAATTGATGAAACTGAAAACACTCATGATCTATAAAGTGTTTTCCAGTAACTTAGATTTTTTAGACAAATCGAAACTTGTGTTTTTCAAAGCTTACAAAATGTATAGATTCAAGCTTGAAAACACTTGCATTATTTCTAAACAAATAGGGGGAATTTGTTAGGTCCAGATGTAGTCCAAATTTACTGGACTCGCTCCAGACTCGACTACTGGAGCCTCACTGAAGATCTGACCAGAATCGTGTTCTATTGGACCTACTCCAGAATTGGAATCTGGAGTCCCTCTGAAGATTTGTCCAGAAATAATTGAAGACCAGTGAGCAAATACCTGTATAGGAAATCTGGAGTATTCTCCAGATGAGCTCACTGGACTTCACCCCAGTCCAGATCATCTCTACTGAAGACATTCTGACTGAAGTCAAAGACTGAAGTCTGAAGAAAGAAGACTTAACAAATGGCGGAGTCCACTGGAAAGTCTTACCAGATCTGTACACTGGAGGATTGTCAGTGTTCTAGATCCTACAAGTCTGAACACTGATATCAAGGATTGACTTTTCCCTTTACACACTTTCCAAAGAACAATCCACTTGTTCTTTACCAAAGTATACGTGTGTTAAGGTGGTTGGATAAAAGGATACACTTGCACTTGATGTGACTTTATCCTTATTCCTTATCCAATACATTTAATGTTCTTGTCGGATCATTAAATGTATGCAACCATATTTGTACGGCACAAAATTCACTGGTGAATTTTGTTGCCTATAAATACAAAGTCATTTCCTTGACATAAATACTTTTAAGCATTCATTTTGCATTGAAGTGAATTTGTCCAAATACTCTCGATCTTAAACTGGGATACTTCACAACTTTAAGTATCTCGATCCTAAAGAGTTATTTGACAAATATAGATCATTTGTAACTCAGAGGTTGTTAGGATACATACTTAATTGTATTATCTTGATTCCGCAACAACCTTGTGTTTTATTTAACATCATAAATAAAATACCCATGAAAAATACATAATGTTCCACTTTATTTGTTTATTGCTTTAAGTCTTGTATTACTTATTTATATACTTGCATTTATATTAAAGTAATACTAGTCCATTCTAGTGCTTATTAGACTTGTTGTATTTTGCACTTTCCTGGTTAACCATCGAACTTAAGGGGCTCACAAACATCTTCTTAAAAATGGCTTTCAAAGAGGTGCAATAGATAATACCTTGTTTATCTTAAAAGAAAAAGGTAATATCTTATTGGTACAAATTTATGTTGATGACATTATTTTTGGTTCAACTGATGATGCAATGTGTAAAAAGTTTTCTAAAATCATGTCATCTGAGTATGAGATGAGTTTAATGGGTGAATTAACATTTTTCTTAGGTCTTCAGATTAAGCAAACTGAAAATGGAATTTTCATAAACCAAGGAAATTATGTCAGAGATTTGTTAAGAAAATACAAATATGATTCAATCCCATCAAAAAACACACCTATTGCAGCACCATTAAATTTGGACTCTGACCCAACTGGCAAACCAGTCAACATAACTGACTATAGAGGTATGGTTGGTTCACTGATGTACTTAACTGCCAGTCGACCAGATATAATGTTTGCAACATGTTTATGTGCCAGGTTTCAGGCTAACCCTAAAGAATCACATTTGCACGCTGTAAAGCGTATCTTTAGATACCTGAAAGGGTGTCCTAATCTTGGTCTTTGGTACCCCAAAGGCTCAGGATTAGATCTAATAGGTTATTCAGATTCAGATCATGCAGGTTGTAAGATAGATAGAAAATCAACAACTGGTGGTTGTCATTTCCTTGGAGGAAAACTGGTAAGTTGGACCAGCAAGAAGCAGACTTCAGTCTCTATGTCCACTGCTGAGGCAGAGTACATTTCTGCGGCCAGTTGTTGTGCCCAGATTCTCTGGATCAAGAACCAGTTACTAGATTATGGTCAAAAGTATACAAGGACCCCAATCTTTTGTGACAACACCAGTGCAATTGCTATATCTCACAACCCAGTGATGCACTCCAAAACAAAGCATATTGACATCAGGTATCATTTCATTCGTGATCATGTTATGAAAGGAGACATTGAAATTCATTTCATCCCCACTAACAAACAGTTAGCTGATGTTTTTACAAAACCTCTCGATGAGAAAACCTTTAAACATCTCATCAGCGAACTGGGAATGTTAAATCCTTAAAACTGGAGCTTTCTTTGTTATTGAACGCGTCAGTGACACTGATGAAGTTCTCCAGTTGAGGAGGTCCAGATAATCCTTGCTCGCCAGGCTATCGAACGCCGTTGTGATACTATCCTGGCACTAATTGATCTGGATCATCATTTTAGGGGGAAAGACTCAAAATAATTTTCTGACTAAAATTCGTTTTTGTTTGAAAATGCAACTGGAGAACTCTCCAGTTGGAAACTGGTACTGGACTGATCCTCCGGTGACCAGGTTCAATCTTGTCTTGTTTTTATAATGTTACAAATACTTGGTCAATATGTGTGACACGTGATGATAGTCGAGTGTTTTAAACCACTTGATATCGTGATCTGACGTGTTTGAAACCATTTTAGTACTTGACAACTGTTTGTATTGGGAAAACAAAAAGTGAGTGGGCGCGTGGGTAAGATAAGCCGTCGTAGCATTTAATGCTGACATGGTAGCATTTAATGTTGACATGGCAAATTATTATTTTATTTCAAAATTCAAACCAACTTTGTGAAAATATCTACAAAAAGGATTTTGGTTATTAAAATATAATTTTGGTGTTTCATTGGGATCTTGAATCCCTTTATAAATACCCTTATTTACTCCGAACTCATTTACTTCTTTCTCTTACATTCCTTCATTTACTTCCCAATCATCAAAATTTCTTCATTCTTCTCTCTGCTTCACAAATCAAGAACCCTAAATCCCAAATTTCATTTTCACTTTTCTATGGCTCCTAGATCATCTCGTTCAAGAGATGTAAATCTCTTGACTGTTCCATATGCTCCTTCACCAGATGTCAAACCGGCATCTGGTGCTCCCAGTAATGCCTCTGTCATCAAACTAAATCCAAATAATCCGATGGCAAGCTTACGAGGATCTCAAGGGTCCGATACCCTTATTGGTAGAATCCAAAGGTTTTTGAAGGATTCTCCAATAGGACCCTCATTCTCTCTTAACCCACGCAAGTTGTTTCATAACTACTTGTGTGAGTTCTGGTACACTGCCAGTCTTTCTTCTGATTGTTCCTCCATCAGTTTCACTTTAAAGGATGGGACAATCCAGTGTACCTTGACCGCTGATGTATTGAGGGACGCCTTACGCCTCAATTACTGGAGAGAGGGTGAATCTCCAGTCGTCTTACCCCCAAACATAAATTTTCGCCAAGTCCTTCTTGAAATGGGACACAAGGAGTGTTTGGAGAATGGGGTGTTGAAGACAAAAGGTGCGATGACCATGAAGGGCCTTACACCTTCATGGAGGTATTTTTTCATCCACCTGGTGGAGAGCATGGGTGGGAGTTCTGGTGGACTTGACCAGATTAACTCCTCACAAGCAGAAATGGCTTACTGCTTGTGGAACGGATTGAGAGTGGACTTTGTTTTAAGCATATTCTGGGCAGAGAAGCATATAATAGTACAGATTCACCATACACTGCTCCAGATATGCTAAGGAATTTAGACTCTCTAGTATCTGAAGCTGGAGAGGTCGAAATTCCTAAACGAATGCAACTGGCATTCGCTTCAACTGATGCACCTGTGGAAGGTGAGTCAGAAAGGCAACTGGGCGGGCCTCAAAATAATGAGGGACCCTCCAGTTCGCCTAATGTTATGGTTGAGGATAGAGCAACCATAACTGAAGCAACTCCAATCACATCTATCCCTGGTGAAGATACTTCGGTATCTGATCCACCAACAGATGCACCCATCCAGGAAACTGGGAAAGGTCATCTGGAGACTGACCAGGAAACTGGTCAGCCCTCAGTTACATTCATGGATCTGGACATGAGTGTTAATGACGAGGAAATCCTTATAGAATCTTCGGATTCTGAAGGTACTGAAACAGACCAGGAGATTCTTGATGCTCCTGTACAAGCTCAAGACCCTTCATCTCCAGTCTCACTTCCAGACGCATCAATTTCACTTTCACCCCCCCAAGAAAATGTGCCTACTGATATATCTTTACCAACATATACCGCTCCTTCACCAACTGGGCAATTCTCATTTGCTCGAGAAATGCCACCCCCACCGTCGCCGTTGTTCACACATGAGCATTCTCAGCATGAACAACACTTTGATTTTCCAGTCCTTTCTTTCTTCATCCACCACTCCTATTATATCTTCAACTGCTGGTTTGACAACTGGGGAGACTTCCTTAAGTTTGCCTCCTCCAGTTGCTCTAGTAGTAACTGCTGCTGGTCCAGTGACACCTTCTCCTTTGTCACTGGACAGTCAAGTTGTCTCACTTCAAGCCGATCTCCAAAACCTTCTAACCAGGGTGGAGGAGATTCAGAAGACACTTGACAAAAAACACCAAGTCATTCTCCAGATACCACAAAGATCATTTGACAAATATTAAGGTGGTTGATCTGGGGATAAACAAGTTTTCATCTAATGAAGACTTGGTGTTTAAAAAGCTCAATGAGTTGGTCACTGGCTGCAACAATCTGGCTGGTACTTTAAAGGAAGCCTTTGACCTAACTCACTCCAAGGTTACATCTTCAATCTCCAACTTGCTAGGAAATACTGTCAGAACTTCAGAAGTTGATTTGAAAGAGATTGAAAGGCAAGTGAAGGAACTTATTGAAAAACCTGGCCTAAATGTAACTGGACTTGGAGAGCAGTTGATGACTTCAGTTGGTCAGAAAATAGAGGATACGCTGGGTGCTAGGGAAGCACAATTGGTTGAAAGGGTGATATCTGAGATCACCAAGCTGGCCACTCCTCAGGTTGATCTGGCCCCACTCACCAGTGAGATCAACCAGTTGAGAGGCAGCATTGAAAGTTTGAACACCCAGGTATCTCTACATGCTCAATCCTTAGAGAAACTGACAACTGAAGTGGAAAATCTGAAGAAGAAAGATGATGAAGTGAAGGATAAGGTTGTCTCTGGTTCGGACGAAGACTCCAAGATCTTGAATGCATTGAAAACTGGTCAAGAACAAGTAACTGCCAATGTTTTGACCCAGTCAAAAGAGACGAACCATTTGTGGAGATCCTTCAGGATGATGTGTGGGATCTTTAAGGAGTGTAAGGACATGCAGTCATGGCAGCCTCTTGACCGGTTGCCATCTCACCCCTCTGAATGGGAAGGTATTCGGGCAGGTCTAGATGCTGGCAAGGGGGAAAGAAGTTCAGTCCTTACATCAGTTGCACCTGGAAGGACTCCATCTGGAAGAGAATTGATTGTGGCTACCAATACTGAAGCTGGTGAGCAAAGTGTTAGGGGGAATGTTGTTTTGGATAAAGGAAAAGGTTTAGCTGGTGATGCATCTGCCCAGCCGGCCACTGATGTAATGTTGGAAACTGGCAAATGCTGATATACTCCCTCCAGTTTCAGATAGTGATAGCAGAAGACTGGCCAGACTTGGTGATGATATCAAAGAAAGAAAGAAAATGAAACAAAGAAACCAAGTTGAAGCCAGGGCACATCTTGAGCAGATCAAGTTGCTTGATATGAGTGATGCCAATCTTTTGGGTATCACTAAGGAGGAGTATGCCAGAATCAAAAATGATCCCAGGATAGTTGACCAGTTGAAAGAAATGCTGGATGTAGAACTGGACAGACACTATCCTGAGGATGAAGCAGAATTTGATGCCAGGAGTTTAAACATTTCAGTGGAGAAGGCTAAGGAGATAAGGGCCAGTGGATTCTTAAACGTATTGCAAATGTTAAGAAGGTTGTGAAGAAGGTTTTGAATCCACCAAGAAGGATTCCACAACCAAGAAGACCATTGTCAAGAGATGCTGACCTTAGCACATTCGTTGAATCAACTGGCGAGGTATCCAATGAAGACATTAAGTCCGCTGTACTGGCTAGCTG
>CM067167.1:10014799-10105438 GCA_034093135.1 Erigeron breviscapus
AGGATATTTACATTCGTGTATTATCTTGGTTCCGCATCAACCTTGTAATTTGTTTAACTTCAATAAATAAATTACACATTAAAAATTACATATTGTCTCATCAAGTTATCTTACAAGTTATTTGTATTATTGCATTGTTCTTTACTTATTGTCATTTATATAAGTAATCTATCTAGAACTTGGTATATACACACTGCAACTGGTCGTCTCCAGTTCAGTGCATATATTACAAAGTAACTCCACCATCGACATAGAGGTGTCTTCAGTAGTACCATCTAACGAGTTGGGACTTACACTATACATTGTATGCCAGCACAGATGATCATGATAGTTTTCATCATAAGGTAGAAGAGGAACCTGAACCATCAGAACCAGTAAGAGCTGAAAATGAAGAAGCTTCCACTGAAGCTAATAAAACTGTGGAAACTGAGAAAAAGGATAAAGATGTAAAGACTGAGATACCTGACAATCTGAGTACAGAAGAACTCGTGAATTTTGTAGCTAATCTTGAAGCACCAGAGCAACAGGTAAGTTTCTCTTTACAATCTTTTATTTCTGTTTGTAAGCATAGCATAGGTTTGTCTAGCGAAGTAACTGTTCTTAAAAAGGAGATTGAATCAACAAAGACCTTTCTGAATGATGCTACTAGTGATAGGACTAAGTTAGCAACGGATGTAATGGTTTATAAAGGTCATGCTAAAGAATATCTTAATCGGATAAAATCTGAAGAAGATAGGTTTGAGTCTCTTAGGGTTGAATATGCACAGTTACTAGGCAGAAAACAAATGCTGGATAAAGACTATGAGAGGGTAGTAAAAGAAAGTGCTAAAAAGGATAAAGAATTAGCAGATTCTAGGGTACAAATTGTTGAACTAAGTGGCAAACTGAATAAAATGAGAGACATAGAACTATGATGGGTCACCTTAGAGAGGCTAAAGTTAAAGGTGAACAGCCTAGTTTTGTCCAGAAATATAATGTTGTTCCGCCACCGTTTAGTCACAATTATGATAGTTTTCGGAAGTTAACCTTAGAAGAATCTGAAAAATCATGTCCTGAAAACGTACCCAAGACTACCCCTCTAGAGACCAAATCTAGTGATGTTCCTGTCCCTGAGATTTCTAAGTCAGAGGGATCTGTGAACAAGACTAGTGAACCTAAGGCTCACTCAGACCCAAGTGAAGCTAAGCGACCAGTGGATAGCAAATTGAAAAGTACTGAAAAAGAAGTTGAAATGGAAACAATTGTCTACTTTACTTTAAAAGGTAATGATAAAGTGTTTTCAGCAAAAGAGTCAGATTTAAACGGTAAGTATCCTAAAAATATTGATCAAATCTGGAGCATTGATGAGCCCGTAAAATCTGAGAACTTGCCAAAACCAGTCAAAAACAAGGATTTTAAAGATAAAATTTTCAAAAAGGGTTTTGTTCAAACTTCTACAATTGATGCAGAAGGTTTAAGTGTACAATCTGAAACACCTGAACAATTTGCTGAGAATAAGCTAAAGGAGATGTTATCTATAGGTCCAAAGGTTCAAACCGTCAAACGGTATGCCAGTCCCATTAAGGCACCAACTACTTGGGAAGAGGCATATGCAACTCTTGAATGGATAGATGAGTTAAAAGGTCATGGGGTCCAAGTGCCTGATATTGTTTATGGTGATATACCAAAGACGTTTTCTAAAAGGTCATGTTTTAAGCATCGTGAAATGGGTCACGTGTCAAGCTGTTGTCCTTATAAGAAAAATGGTAAATCTAGGGTGTCACCTGAAAAATCTAGAGGTAGTATGGATTCTAGTGAAAATAGTGGGTTTTTGCACAGCATGTCCATGAAAGATTACAAAAACAAATATTATGAGGAGTATGCTGAGAGAAATCCTGATAGTCTGGCTGTTAAGAACTATTTAAGATTTAGAGAATTTGAAAACAATAGCAAGACTAATGATAATAAGCCTAGAAGTGTCTCATTTAGAGAAGGTTCTAGTGGTTCGAGTCAATCAAGTAGTTGGAGAACCAATTCTCCCGACAGGGTTAAGTCGAATAGTGCTTATTATGATAGGATTATCTCTAATGTGCAACCTAACCCAATTGATCGGTTTCAGCGACATAGCCCTAGTAGAATGCGTTCATCATCTCTTGAGAAAATGTCAAGAGTTCAAAAGAGCTCTAGGGGTAATAACCAAAGGCTACCTACTGAAAGGAGGCCTAGTGGTTCCCCGAGTCGTAGACCTAGTGCTGGGAAAAATTCACGAATTTCACCCGGCAAAAGGACTTTTGGTAGCTCGTCTGTCAAACCAACTAAGGCATGGGTGCCTACTGGTGGATATTGGGCTGACATGGTTTCTGATGAAGAGAATGATAGACCCAAAGCCAACAGGGCTAGGGGTCCTTTTGAGAACTAATTATTTTGTGAATGTGCAGGAGCTGCTAAGGAAGACCGCAGGTTTATGGTTTGTCAATAGTGGAAGCTCTAGGCACATTTTGGAAGACAAGGGACTATTAAAGGAGTTTACTCCGGTTAAAGGCGGAAAAATTTTCGGGGTTGGAAGAGTTGTAAAAGGAAGTATTTTAATTGATAATGTGAATTTAATTGAAAAATAGGATCATGACCTTTTAAAAGACTTATCAATTTCTAAGCAAGTCGATTTAGAAAAGGAAAAAGTCTATCTTACTCATTATACTTTAAAAGGTAGTGATCGAGTTTTTACTGAAATGGAATTTTCAAGATTTTGTTTCCCTCGGGTTTTAATTGATAATGTTTGGAGTGTTGAGGTTAAGAAAGAGGATCATAGCTAAATAAGTCAAAAGGTTGTACCTCTTGTGTTAACTCCTGAACAGGAAGAAATTTGGAGGTCACATGCATGAACAAGCTGTCAAGGATTTTGAAGATTTGTTAGATGGAAGAAAGAGAAAATTCCATGAAACTGATCATCATTGTTCCAAGAAGACTTGTTCAAATTAGTTTTTCTTTGTCTTTTGATTTCATTTATGTAATAGACAGATTACTGTAGAAGATCATGTCTAGATGATGATCTATAGTAAAGTGTTTAACCTGTTTTTATTGTATTGTTATTGGTAATGATATTATGTCAGTTCCAGAAGTTTGCTAGTTTATTCACAGGGATGAAAGAAATTGGTGTTCTTGAGGAAATAGACTTCAATTGGATGTCAGTTCTTAGGGGAGAGATTGGTGTCATGGCAATGTAAAAAGCAGACTTCTATTGCGATCTCGTCTTGCGAGGCGGAATACATGGCAGCTGGTGGGTGTTGCTCACAGGTTCTATGGATTCAGCAACAACTGCGTGATTACGGTCAGAATTTCCTTTGTACTCACATAAAGATAGACAATGAATCCACTATTTCCATTACCAATAATCCTATTAAGCACAGTAGGACTAAGCACATAGACATAAGGTTTCATTTTATTCGTGATTGTGCTGAAAAGAAATTAATAGTCCTAGAAAAGGTGCCGAGTGACTTTAATTTGGCTGATCTGTTCACTAAGGCTTTCGACCGAACTCATTTTGAGTTGTTAGTCCAATTGATTGGAATGAGAAATCTATAGTGACAGTGTCTCTCAAAAGGAACTTTGTAAAATGTGTCGTTTATGTGTGTCATATAGTGTCAGAAAAACAAAATAAAAAAAATGAGAAAAATCAGAAAAGAAAAAGAAAATAATAAATAGAGTAAGGTCACGATACTTTAGCTTTTAAGCCTACTTAGTTGTACTTTAAATTGCTCAGCTCAGTGATACCATTATATGATGTACCGGTAGGCACAAAGTACCAAGGTTTCCTTATAATCCGAACTTAATGTATACAATGTTCTTATGGGAAACATATTCAGATATATGGCTGAGAATGCATGTTCTTAATATAAACAGGTCCTTGAATCTTGCAAAAGATCTAGCATTGTAATTATGTATATTTGGTCTTTATATAGAAGGTCTCGGGTACATATATGTGTATGTATTGCTTTTCGGATGTATATTTGTGACAAGATATGCAAATATCTTATTAATCTTTTGAAAAATTATGGAGCTGATGTGGGCTTTTAGATTCAGACAAGTAAGTCCTTGGGGTGTCTTTGTATACCTAGCATACCTAAAGCTTCCAACTTGGGATAGTTAGAAAGTTCGCTACACGGGTCTCATCAAAAGTCACGGGTTTTCATAAGCGCTTTACATGATGTCACAAATATGCAAGTACTTAGCATTATGCAATGTTGGGTATATTTCCGTACGTGAGTCAAGTTATGTCGCTTTGCGTGTGAGGAATCACCGACCTGTCACCGTTGACTTGATTCTTAAAGGCTTTCTTCCTATACTCACCAAATATCTTAATCTTAGTGCTTGTGTCGATTGTGAGAGTATATCTGAATGTGGGTCACTTAAGTTCGCAAACTTGATAAAGTGGCATATTAGGCTACTCGGGTTACATGGTGACTGTCCTTGGCCAGGGTATGCTGAAAGTGTTACAACCAAAAGGAAAACTGGAAGTACCGAGTGTTTAAGAGGACAAACATATTGGTAATCGTTGATGGATCACTGTTCATAACTAATAATAAGAGAATTATTTCTCACTTGTGGGCTTATGTAACATGCTAAGCTGATCTAATCAAGCAGTAACTTTAGCTCTTGTAACTATGTTATTCGTTTATGTTCAATGTATGTGTGTGTGTGCGTTGTGTTTTTCGTGAAATGTTTAATTTTTATTTGTATTGTATTGTTTAAATAAAAGTTCTTATTGCACGAGAGACAGAGTCAGAATAGAATCTAGTTTCCAAGAGGACTCAACTACGTTCTATAAGGAACACTGAATAAACGAGTAGGGTAGTTAAGCGATAGTGTTGTGATTAAAAGCTAAAAGAAAGTGTGTCATATTAACTGAATATGAGTTTAAGGAAAAGAACACATAGTTGTTGATTTCAGTAAACAGATATTGAGTTAATGCCTATTTTGATTAATCTTTAGAAAGAAGATTTTCATTAGAATGAACACAGAGTTGTTCGTAGTTTGAATTTGATCCTTAAAAGATTTTTGTTTAAATCAAAAAGGTTTGGAACAGAGATTCCGAATAATTTTGTTTTGTCCTATGTATTGATCAAAAATTTACCTAAGATAATCTACGATGAAGACTTAGATTAATAATGTAACCAAACTTTCGTTCGTGAGGTTAAGGGCTTGTAAAATATGTTGAGATTCGAAGATCCGTTTAATAGGAAAGATTTGATAAATAATTATGTCGACTAAACAAGAAAGAAAGGTCTAAAGCAATGATAAACAGAATTATGAGTATCGAAATAAATTAAATAACGATAGATATTGCTAATCAAAGTAAAGATCTAGTAAATAATGCTTGAAAAGTAAAGAGTAAAGAGCAAGAACACCGAGATTTGTTAACGAGGAAAAGCCCTTAATCCTTTAAGGATCGCCGGCATAAAAACCCCGGGAGGAAGCAATCGTCCCTGCCTTTGTTCTCTTATTAATGATTGTTAAATGTTTACAAATGGTGGAATTCGGTTGATCGATGTATCTAAGTGAATAACGAGAGCAGTGTATGTGAATACAAGTGAGTAGTATGCAGTAAGTAAGAATGCGATGCCTAAGATCGATCAACCTTATTCATTATATAGACCTAAGATCTAACTAACTATGCGAGATTGTAGGGATCTTCCAGGTCTTCGTTGATTGAACGTTGGAGCATATCTTGACCGATTAAGTGAACGAGGAAGCTTTTCTCCTCATGCTGAAATCAACTTGAAGTCCGAATATCTTGGCAAACTAAGTCTTCTTTGCGTGTTGAAGATTAATCCCATGTGTGAAATCCTTTCTTTACCGTTGGAGATATTTTCCTTGGCTTCATATCGAATATTCTGGAATCTGCATGCTTATCTCATGTGGAAATGATAATAATATTTGAAACATAACGTTAGCAAAATATTAATAAGTAATCAGAATATTCAGCTATGTCAAGATCCTGGTACGTCAAGATCTTGGACCTTCAGGATATTGGTACTTGAAATTTCACCCATAACAATTGTCCCCAAAGTTATTTTAATAAAATCTATTTTGTTGAAATAACTTTGAATCTTCTAGAGAAAGCCTTGACCGAAGTCAACTAGTAAATTTTGAAACTATCTTAAAGATAAGACGCGTGGAACTTGGAAAACTAAGAGTTTCTTTAGGCACTATAAGTAGACAGTTCCGATTTAAATTCCACTTATATTCTTTTTAGAGATCTCAGATAGTTTTCCATATCCTCTCAAGATGTCTAATGATTTTCCTATCCTAGAGGTACCATATTTCACAAATCTCTGTCTATGCTAATCTTTAGTAATATAATTATTTCTGTACATTTTTCAGGCACTCGGCAATCTCAAGTTGAAACATGAGGAAAAACATAATATGAATGACGATATCATTAGCAATCTTAGCAAGGTTATCGGATCTTTCGAGAAAAAGGCCAAGATGGAAAAAGAGATGGCTGAAAATATGAGAAAATGATATGGATCCAAAATTGTAGCCATGCATAAGTTACTGTTGGAGGCATATTACGAAATCGATCTTTTAGAAGAACAATTGATCTATACTAGAAAGCGACACGATTTGGCAGTGACTCGACTCGATAGATTCGAGAGAGAATACCCTCTGGAAGCTAAATGTCTTTTCACCAGTAAAGAAAAATCAGTTCTTTGAGAAGTTTTAGGCAAATAATAAAACCATGATAGGGTGGAAGCTTAGATTCTTAATATTATGAGCATGATGTTTAGTTTATGTTTATAGAGACTGTTTTTTAGGAGTTTCATTAATAAAAAGTCTGTGTATGTATTTTCCAGAGTTTTACATTTAGATGCTTTGTCGATTTTAAGGTCTCTGAATCTTATCTTCGGGGTTTAATATCCTTAAAGCTGAAGATATTTGAACATCGGTTAATATATTTACTGATAACTACAAGTTTAATAATTTAATATTTACTGATAACTACAAGTTTAAATAATTTAATATTTACTTGGCTTCCAGAATACTCTTTCGCTACAGTTAAAAGTGAGTGGTTAATTTAAAAGACACGTATCAAATAAAGTTACTGCGCCCTATATATTAGGTCAAAGTTTTTCTCTTTCTTAATCATTTATTTTTCACCGTTTACATCGCCTCATACTTTCTCTCAAGGTAAGTTCTTCCCTTTCTCATTTTCTTTTCATAATGTCTGTTGATTCTTCTTCCGCCATAGAAATTAGTGATTTCATAGAAACAAACGTTATGGATAATGATATTTTTAGTGATATTAAGAAGTCTGATCTTGAGCGTCTTAAGCAACATTTCCCTGATGGTACAATCTTTAGGGCTCCAGATCCTAAACTAAAAATCGACTTGGCTTCCGATGTTTGGATAGGGTTTCCTGAATATCCCTTCAGATATTTGAAATTAAGTTTTCCCTTTCTCATTTTCTTTTCATAATGTCTGTTGATTCTTCTTCCGCCATAGAAATTAGTGATTTCATAGAAACAAACGTTATGGATAATGATATTTTTAGTGATATTAAGAAGTCTGATCTTGAGCGTCTTAAGCAAATTTCCCTGATGGTACAATCTTTAGGGCTCCAGATCCTAAACTAAAAATCGACTTGGCTTCCGATGTTTGGATAGGGTTTCCTGAATATCCCTTCAGATATTTGAAATTAAGTTTTCCTTTCCAGAATTTTATTACTCAGTTTTTTAGGTCAACAATGATTTCCTATGGTCAAGCCAGCCCTATTGTTTTAGTCAAAAATTACATAAGATAATCTATGTTGAAGACGTAGATCAATAATGTAACCAAACTTTCGTTCGTGAGGTTAAGGGCTTGTAAAATATGTTTGAGATTCAAAGATGCGTTTAGTAAAAGGATTTAAAGAACGATTATGTCGACTAAACAAGAAACAAAGGTGTAAAGCAATGATAATCAGAATAACGAGTATTGAAATAAATGAAATTACGATAAATAATGCTAATCAAAGTAAATAATGCGTTACAAGTAAAGAGTAAAGAGCAAGAACACCAAGATTTGTTATCGAGGAAAAGCCCTTAATCCTTTAAGGATTGCCGGCATAAAAACCCCAGGAGGAAGCAATCGTCCCTGCCTTTGTTCTCTTATTAATGATTGTTAAATGTTTACAAATGGTGGAATTCGGTTGATCGATGTATCTAAGTGTAAAGTAAATGAGAGCAGTGTGTGTGAATACAAGTGTGTAGTGAGCAGGAAAAATAAGATGAGATTAGATGCCTAAATCGATCAGCCTCCTTCGTTTATATAGACCTAGGACCTAACTAACTATCCGAAGTTGTAGGGATCTTCCAGGTCTTCAACATTTGAACGTTGGAGCATATCTTGACCAATGAACGTTATAGTTCTTCTCATCGTGCTGAATTCAACTTGAAGTCCGATTATCTTGGTAGACTAAGTTTTCTTTGCGTGTTGAAGATTTTATCCCATGTGTGAAATCTTCCTTTTACCGTTGGAGGTATTTTCCTTAGCTTTATGTCGAATATTCTGGAACCTGCATACTTATCTTACGTGGAAATGATAATAACATTTGAAACATAACGTTAGCAAAGTATTAACAAGTAATCAGAATATTCTTCTATGTCAAGATCCTAGGATGTCAAGATCTTGGACCTTCAGGATATTGACACCTGAAATTTCACCCATAACAATTGTCCCCAAAGTTATTTTAATAAAATCTATTTTGTTGAAATAACTTTGAATCTTCTAGAGAAAGCTTTGACCGGAGTCAATTAGTAAATTTTGAAACCATCTTAAAGATAAGACGCGTGTAAGTAGGATAACCAAGAGTCTTGATTTGATAGGTAACTACTTCTCATCTTTTCACCCCTCTATATAAGGCCACAGTTTCTCTCTTTGAAAATCACAAATAATTTCCGTTTTCCTTATGCTTAGAAAATTACAAATAATCTTTTCAATTTCGATTAATTCTCACAACATTACAATGTCAGAGGTCACAAGTGGTGAATCTCATCTTCAAATCCAAGATCCTCCAA
Organism: Erigeron breviscapus; assembly: GCA_034093135.1. Taxonomy (NCBI): domain Eukaryota; kingdom Viridiplantae; phylum Streptophyta; class Magnoliopsida; order Asterales; family Asteraceae; genus Erigeron; species Erigeron breviscapus. The sequence goes on from CM067167.1 coordinate 10,023,835, forward strand.
GAGTTGATTGGGGGGTCAACAAATCTGAGAAGAGACTTCTTCATGTATGATAAAATTTTAAGTTCATTCTTATTTTACAAAAACTGATTTTCATCTTTTTCTACAGTGCTTCTCCCAGATGCGATACGCACACATGGAAGTCGCGAGGATTAAGGATGAAGAATTGAAGAGCCAGAATCAATACATTCAATGGCTTCTAGAGTCAAGGAAAGCTCAGGCGTCAAGGATAAAGGAGTTAGAAGCAGAGTTGGCTAAAACTAAAGAAGAACTTCAAACGGCGAAAGTGGATTTGATCTACTTAAGGGTTGCCAAAAAGTTGAAGCCTAATATTTCTGAATAAGAAGTTTTCATGGGCAATGAAGGATATAATGCAAAGGACAGAGCCCACATTTTTAGACTCTTTTGTTAGTAGAAAATTGAATCGGTAGGGGATGTGTTTCGTAGAACAATGTGTTTAGGAGGGGAGAGATTGATCTGGAATGATCAATCATGGTTGTAAAACTGCTTCTGAGTAGTTTTTTGTAAATATCTTTTGAATGAAAACTGTCTTTTGATCCATTTTACTTTTGAACTCGAAAACCAAAAGTGTTTTTAAGGGTAAAAACGGAAAATAATTAATCAATTATGTGACGTCACATGTCAGTGAATAATTATTCTTGACTTACTCGACTACATCAACAGTAAGTAATCAAATCAACGTAGTAATTAAGGAGTAAGATACATGCACCTTGTTTATGCAATTAAGATCCACTTGTAAGCAGCATCTTTAAGTATTGTCAGTCTCCAACATTTATTCCTGTAATAAAATAATCTGTGTGGGACTGAATTAAATTTTTTTGGAGGGGATTAAAATTAAGAAGGGGAATTCTTAATTTTAAGATTCTCGTAGGGACATTGGCGTTCAAGATATAGAGGGGGTCTCAATATCTTGAACTTGCTTGGGAGGCGTGGTTAGCCATTTTCATGTGTCTGTATAATGAGTGACGTGGTTAGCCATTCATGTGTTTGTATGATGAGTGGCGTGGTTAGCCAATTCGGGAGATCGATGGTAACATCGACAACCAACAGAATTAATTTCGACGACCTTGGAATTTAACCCTTCAACCGTGAAATTAATTATCGTGCGACACGGGCGAATTTAAGAGAAGGTGAAAACCTTCAACCAAAAGTTGGCGTGAAAGCCAAAAGGTGAAGACCTTGTTCCACGTTGTAATGCATGTGTTTGATGATATTGATTATCCTTTGAAATCTACAAAGCACAAATCTTAGAAACTGACGTTAGCCATTTGGCTAACGCCACTCCGACGCTCAAGTCAGTATCATTATTTTAGAAATAAAATAAAAGGTAAACAAGATAAAAGTAAAATTCAAGAGTAAGAAATCATACCTGATTTTGTCAAAAGACAAAATTAATCATACATGGTAGGTTTTGAAATGAATAGCATTCCAAGCTCTTGGAACTAGATTACCTTGTAAATCTTGAAGCCAATAGGATCCTTTTCCAGCTTCTGCCTCGATCAAATAAGGACCTTCCCATTTTGGAATCAATTTGCCATCTGGCTTGGTTAAAGCCTTCTTGAGAACCAAATCACCAACTTGAAATCGTCTTAATCAAAAATTCTTATTATAAGACTTGGAAATTCGTTGTTGATAAGCTGCAATTCTTATCTTGGTCCTTTCTCGTAACTCAGTTACAGCTTCCAAATCTTCAAGTAACAACTCTTTATTTTTCTCATAAGTTAACAAACTAATTCTAGCAGTAGGTAGATCCATTTCAGTAGGTAGAACTGCCTCAGATCCAAAGACAAGTGAGAATGGAGTTTGTCCAGTAGCACTCTTTGAAGTTGTTCGATCAGCCCATAAGACAAATGAGAATGGAGTTTGTCCCGTAGCACTCTTTGAAGTTGTTCGATCAGCTCCAAAGACAAGTGAGAATGGAGTTTGTCCAGTAGCACTCTTTGAAGTTGTTCGATCAGCCCATAAGACAAATGGCAATTCTTCAGCCCATTTTCCTTTAGCTTGTCCCAGTCTTTTCTTTAAATTATTCATTATGATTTTGTTACTTGATTCTGCTTGACCATTAGCTTGTGGATGGACAGGAGTAGAGGTAATCATCTTGATACCCGATCTTTCACAAAAATTTGTAGTTTTCTTCCGTATGAATTGTGATCCATTATCACAAATCATCTCTGCTGGAACTCCAAATCTTGTCAATATATTTCTTTTTATGAAAGATATGACATGTGATTCATGGATCTTGGCGTATGCTTCAGCTTCAATCCATTTTGAGAAATAATCTGTCATAGCCAAAAAATATTTCTTCCCAGCTTAAGATTCTGTCATTGCAACAATATCCATTCCCCATTTCATAAATGGCCATGGAGACAGAACTGGATACATGGGTTCTGCTGGTTGATGATAAATGTTGCTATGTCGCTGACAAGCATCACACTTTTTCGCATATTCTTCAACATCTTGTTTCATAGTTGGCCAATAATAACCTGTTCTCAAGATCTTTGAATATAAAGATCTTCCAGCTGCGTGATTTCCACATTCTCCTTCGTGTATATCCTTAAGAACCTCATTGGTCTCAGGGAATTCTAAGCACATATTTAATAGGATAATTAGTTTTAACATGTATAGCATGCGTTTTGAAATAATGTCTAAGCTTAGTAGATGCCATAACTAATGCAAGTATAAGTTTTTCAAGATGAGAGTACCTGGTTTCAGCATCAATTAAACTTTTACTTACATAGTATACAGGATGTTGTTGACCTTCTTCTTCTTTTACCAAGATAGCACTGACTGCGTTTGAAGATACTGCCATGTAAAGATATAGAGGCTCACCATCTTCAGGTTTTACCAACAGTGGTGGAGTAGATAGATATTTCTTTAATTCTTGGAAAGCTTCTTCTTGTTTTTCGTCCCCAGTATTTAAATATTCTATTATTGGTGTAGTCCAGGAATTTTGATTGTCCCCAGAATTTTCAGTTTCTGTATCTTGAATAGCCAATATATTAGTTGATTCTTTTTCTATAGCAGGATGTAACACATGAATTATAGGAATCCTAGTTTCTGGTGACATCTTAAGTGTTGACCCTAGATTTGCTAAAGCATCAGCCTCAGTGTTTTCTTCTCTAGGCACTTGTTCTATATCAAATAAATCAAAGTTCTCAGCTAATTTTTTTCACTATTTCCAAATATTGCATCAATTTTTCACCTTTTGCAGCATATGTTCCATTGAAATGATTAGCTAAAAGTAATGAATCTACATATACCTTAAGGTTTCTAATGTTCATATCCCTAGCTACTTGCATACCAGAAATTAAAGCTTCATACTCTGCTTCATTATTAGTGGCTATTAAATGACAATTCACTGCTTGGGGTATAATATCCCCCTGTGGCGATTTTAATACGATACCTAGTCCTATTCCTTTAACATTAGCTGCACCATCAGTGTATAAAATCCATTTTTCAGTAGCTTCTTCTAACATTTTACTTCTAAGTCTACTTCTGGTTGCAAGTCAGTACTAAAATCAGCTACAAAGTCGGCTAAAACTTGAGATTTTATAGCAGTCCTAGGTTCATAAATTAAGTTAAAAGCACTTAGTTTTACAGACCACTTAGCCATTCTACCAGATACTTCAGGTTTTCTAAGCACATATTTAATAGGATAATTAGTTTTAACATGTATAGCATGCGTTTTGAAATAATGTCTAAGCTTAGTAGATGCCATAACTAATGCAAGTATAAGTTTTTCAAGATGAGAGTACCTGGTTTCAGCATCAATTAAACTTTTACTTACATAGTATACAGGATGTTGTTGACCTTCTTCTTCTTTTACCAAGATAGCACTGACTGCGTTTGAAGATACTGCCATGTAAAGATATAGAGGCTCACCATCTTCAGGTTTTACCAACAGTGGTGGAGTAGATAGATATTTCTTTAATTCTTGGAATGCTTCTTCTTGTTTTTTGTAACAACCCTACTTTTTAAATATTATATATGAGCTAGTTATGTTGCCGTTGATCTCGCAAGCCATAGTTATACTTGAAGCTAGTAGATAATGCCCCTAAATTAGCAATCTAAAGCTATTGTTCAATTCTAAATGTGAATTATAAAGTACCATTGAACAAAATTTTATTGATGATCAATCAAATTATCAAAAAAATAATGTAAGTCTCACAAGTTGAGATAGCCATCAAAAATCCTTACGAAGGTCCAACAATTTGATCATTTAGCTAATTAAAGTAAATTTGGTCACGAAAATAAAATTTCTAATTCAAAATATGTTATAAGTTCTTATGCGCATAAAAGCGTTTAAATCATAATAAGTATATATATATATATATACATATATGCTTAAAATAAATACAAGATTACCACCAATGAGCCTTGTAACAAATTAAAACACCAAAAATATATACATATACATGCATATATACGACACACATATATATATACACATATTAGAATAAACATTAACTTATATTACAAACTAATACAATTAACCTTACAATACATACATAAATACATATACATACACCTAACACATATATACACCTTATATACACAATTTATAAATAATATAAAAAAAGAACAAAAACCCTTCACTTCCCCCACTCACCACTCCAACACACACCTCTTACTCTTTTCACACACATAACCTCTTTTCTCTCAAAAACTCTCCCTCCCTCTTTCTTTTCTTCTTCAATTTGGCCCAAGCAAAACAAAGCAAGAACAAGGCTAAATCTCATCTAAACTTATACTAATAATAAGGGTTTTAAGTTAGATTAACAAAGGGTCAATCCAAGCAAGGTTCAAGGGTTGTTTTAGGCTTAGATTAAGGGTTGTTTGAGGGTTTGAAGGCCACGAAAATTCTGCATCTTTTTCATCTTCAAAACCAAGTTCAAGAGGGTATAATCTTCATCCTTTTTACTAGATCTAATCTTGTTTTTGTTTATATTCAAAGGTTTTATCAAAAACTCATACTTTCTTCTTGTTTTCTTTGTAATATACACTTAATGAGGGCAAAGTTGATAGGATCTTTCTTTCCATGCTCATGCATGTCGAATCTAATAAGAAAGATCCAAGGATTCAACAAGTTTAAGACCCAAAAGTGTTGTTATAGATTAGTAGCTTTTAAAGTGACTTTCTTGTTGATAGATCTATAAGTTTTTGTATATTTTTGAAGAGTATATTCTGAGATTTTTCATTCAAAAGAAGTTTTTATATTGTTAAATGTTAGATCTATAAAAGTTGGTAGTAAAAAGTGTTGATTTGAATGCATATATGCTAGATTTAAGAAAGTTGGATCTTTTGTTGGATTATGAGATGGATATGGACTTGTTATAAGTGAAAAATACGTTAATATTAATGTTAATATTCTGGAAAAATTGATAAAATATCAAGGATATAAAGCTTGAATCAAAACACGTTAAAATAAGCTAGAAATCATAAACCGAAAACACGCAAAAATGCATTTTGAGCACACACATGCACCATAATCTTATGACCAAGAAAATATGATAAACCTACTAGAAATAAGTTGAAATAAAAGTATAAAACTCAGATCTATTGGTTCATGACGACAATAAGCTCAAAAATCACCTTTTCGGGTCAAATAATCACTAACCGAAAGCACCAAATTGCACATATCACACCACCACCACTATCACGATTTTGGACACCAAAATATGATGAACTTTCTGGAAATAATGAAAAAAGAATGAAAATCCATTTTGAAGCACTTTAATTGCTTAAGAAATGAGGCTAAAATCACTATTTCGGTAAACGATTTTTAATCATAAAACCCTCAAAATAAGCAAAACAAGAGAGGTTGAATTGATATGATTTTGTATGGATAAAAGTTGCCTAGAAGGCCTGAGATTTTTGACCAAAATGTTTAGTGATGATTTCTATGAATTTCCATGAATTATTGAATTTAAATAGTAATTAAAAGACATAAAAATCCATAAATAAATTATGTAAATCAAGAATGAAGTTAAATCATCTTAACCATTGATAAAAATAACTAAAACCTACTGGAGAAAAATAGTTAAAAGGCAAGAGACATGTGTTACATAATTTAAAGATAAATAATTAAGTAAAAATAATTAATTAAAAATTATCATTAAAATAAAGGGAAAATACACAAAAAAGTATAAATCATGAAACTATAAATTAAGGAGCATATATATCAGAAGATAATTCAAATGAAATTATCCATAATTTATAAAGGCAATTATGACATTTAAAAGTATTTTTAAGGAATTATTTAATTAATAAATCAATAAAATGAATAAATAATTAATTAAATAATATTAAATTAAATATATAATTACAAATCAGAAAATATACATAAAATATTAATATTATAAGACCACTAATGTCAAATATTATTACTGAGCAAAGTATACAATGGAAATCATATAAACCAAAGCCAAATTACCGAAATTCCAATAAACGTACAAAAACGTATAATGAGAAAACGACTCTTACCACCAAACCTCTTATACCCAAACAATGAGAACATCATAATGCACTTAAATTCCATAATCTAATAACAACCAAAGATGGGCAAGTCTACTAGTATACATCTCATGATCTAGCTCACTAGTTCATGTCGCGCGAACTTACGTCGTGAATATATACGTTATGGTTTAGGCTTGCTTGAGGCGCAACAAATCTAAGTGAAGGAATCGCATTTGATCAGCCCCTAACACTCTCAAATCAAGTGAGTCATAGCCCCCTTTCAAACTCTTTTATATGTTTTACTTGCGGGGTGAAAAGCATGATTAATTAAAATGACTTTCTCTTATGAAATGATTCTTTGAAATAATTATAATGATATGGGAATTATATTGTATGTTCAATGTGTTATATGTTATATGATGAGCTTGAGTACTGTCAAACGGAGGTCCCCTGTACACTACTATTAACTCATTTGAGGCCTGTAGTTAGAGGGTTGCGCAACTAGGATTTGTCCCCTCATCCACTATTATAGGTAACGGTGGGATGTTTGGTCTGCCTTTGTGGCCACCTTCATCTCCAGTCTGGCCTCGCGGTGCTCTAACTACTATATATTTATGGGCGTCTCCATGGCACGACCCTTGGTTATCTTTATGCACGTGATTGACAGCATGTGCTTATCATTATCTTATCATTTGGGACATTATATCTGATTATTGGGACATAACCGGTCTTAGTAGTGGCTCAAGAACAATCTCATCAAATTATGTCATGGTAGTCTTACCATTGACTCAGAGGTATTGATATTATATTATGGATGGAAATTGTGGATTGAACATACGGTTTGGGTATGGACAGTATGATGGAATTCTTGGAAACTTTTATGATATAATCTTTCTTGAATTGGACTAAATATATGTGTGTTGTTAGCATAATCCTATGAACTCACTCAACTCTCGTAGTTGACACTTTTTCTTCATGCTTTTCAGGTCTAGGGCAGTAAGTTAGCATTTTGGACCGCCTCACGGATGATGTGTTTATTTGTTGCATGATGGACTAGTTAACGCAAACATTTGATCTTTTGATTATGAATTTGGTTATGTATTGTTTATTAAACGTCAACTTGAACTTGTAACCTTTTGAGTTTGAATGGCATTGAACTTTATGTTGATGTTTTATACTTAAATCTTTTGTACCATGTCGTTCTGTGGCACCTCGTGTTTCCGCTATAGTCGGGGTGTTACATTTTTCTCCCCATTCGAATCTTTTATTCTTCTTCAAGATGTCATAAAATTCTTTGCATCTATCAGAAGATCTTGATATGAATCTGTTCAAAGCTGCCAATCTCCCAGTTAATCTTTGAACATCTTTAGCATTCGATGGAGACTTCAAGTTCAAGATAGCCTTGATATGTTCTGGGCTTGCTTCTATCCCTCTTTTAGTGACCATATATCCTAGAAATTTTCCAGCTCCTACTCCAAAATTACATTTTGCAGGGTTCAACTTCATGTTATACTTGTCCACGAAATTGAAGGCCACTTCAAGATCTTTCAAGTGATCTTCAGCTCTCTTTGATTTTACCACCATGATATCTATATAGACTTCCATCGTATCCCCCAGTTGGTCTTTGAACATCATGTTGACTAGCCTTTGATATGTCGCACCTGCATTTTTAAGACCAAAAGGCATAACAATATAATAATAAATACCTGTCGGGGTCATGAAAGCGGTGGCTTCTTGATCTTCAGGTTCCATCTGAATTTGCTGAAATCCAGAAGAAGCATCCATAAACGTGAGCATCTCATGTCCAGAAGTTGCATCTACCATTGCATCGATATGTGGCAGTGGAAATGGATCTTTTGGGCAGGCCTTGTTAAGATCAGTGAAGTCTACACAAACCCTCCATTTTCCATTTTTCTTATGTACTACCACCACATTTGCTAGCCATTCAGGAAGTTTTACTTCCCTAATCTTTTTTTCTTTTAATAATCTCTCCACATCTTCTTGGATAATTGCATTCCTTTCTGGAGCAAATTTTTTTCTTTTTTGCTGAATCGGCTTGAAACTTTTATCAATTCCAAGCTTGTGTGTAATCACATCTTTAGATATTCCAGTCATATCCTCTTGCTTCCAAGCAAAAGTCTTCATTCTGGTCTTCAAAAAATCAGTAAGTTTGACCTCTAAATCTTTTAAGATCTTTGCACCTAATAAAACTTTGATGTTAGGATCTTCAGGGTCCAGAATAACTTCTTTAACATCTTGCTCCTCTGGCTCATTGACATCGAAGATCCTCTTCTGTAATTGCTATTGTGAAGTTGACCTTGCTGCCGACTTCATGGTGGATGTATAGCATTCCTTAGCTTCTTGTTGATCTCCTTTCACAGTGATCACTCCCCAAGGTGTTGGCATTTTAACACATTGGTGATATGTTGATGGTACTGCCTTCATTTCATGAATCCAAGGCCTTCCCAAAATTATGTTGCAGCCTGGAAGAGTGTCGACCACACAAAATTTTTGGCAGTGGAAATGGATCTTTTGGGCAGGCCTTGTTAAGATCAGTGAAGTCTACACAAACCCTCCATTTTCCATTTTTCTTATGTACTACCACCACATTTGCTAGCCATTCAGGAAGTTTTACTTCCCTAATCTTTTTTTCTTTTAATAATCTCTCCACATCTTCTTGGATAATTGCATTCCTTTCTGGAGCAAATTTTTTTCTTTTTTGCTGAATCGGCTTGAAACTTTTATCAATTCCAAGCTTGTGTGTAATCACATCTTTAGATATTCCAGTCATATCCTCTTGCTTCCAAGCAAAAGTCTTCATTCTGGTCTTCAAAAAATCAGTAAGTTTGACCTCTAAATCTTTTAAGATCTTTGCACCTAATAAAACTTTGATGTTAGGATCTTCAGGGTCCAGACTAACTTCTTTAACATCTTGCTCCTCTGGCTCATTGATATCGAAGATCCTCTTCTGTAATTGCTATTGTGAAGTTGACCTTGCTGCCGACTTCATGGTGGATGTATAGCATTCCTTAGCTTCTTGTTGATCTCCTTTCACAGTGATCACTCCCCAAGGTGTTGGCATTTTAACACATTGGTGATATGTTGATGGTACTGCCTTCATTTCATGAATCCAAGGCCTTCCCAAAATTATGTTGCAGCCTGGAAGAGTGTCAACCACACAAAATTTTTGCATGGAATTAACCCCTCCAACATATACTGGTAGCTTAATTTCACCCACAGTATATTTGGTCTCGCCACTGAATCGATTAGTGGTGACGCCTTGCCAATAATATTATCTTCAGAAATGTCCATTCTTCTCAGGGTCTCCAGCTTGATTATATTCACTGAACTTCCATTATCTATCAAGATCCTGCGAACATAATGGTTAGCAATAAATAGAGTGACGACTAAACCATCATGATGAGGCTCCATTATGTCATCAAAGTCATCGTCTTCAAAAGAGACAATATCTGAATATGAAATTGAAGCTTTCTTCACGCCTTTTTCTCCTTTATCTGCCTTGCTTTGTTTTGCAAATCTCTTGGCTGCTGAGTATGTTGTCCCACATACTTCTGATCCGCCAGAAATAGTGTTAATTACTCTTGCATCTGGAGGTGGAGAATCTGCTTTTTGAGTCGAATTAGGCCTTGCAAATTCTATGCCTTCAACATCATTAGCCTTCTTCCTTACAAGGAGCTCTTTAAGATATCCTTTGGCCAGAAGAGTGGATATCTCCCTTCTTAACATTTTGCAATCTTTAGTAAGATGGCCAAAGTCTTCATGATATGCACACCATTGACTGGGATCTTTCTTTTTGTAATAAGAATCATTCTTCTTTTGTGGCCATCTTACTTTATCTCCAAGATCTATAAGTGCCATTATAATGACAGGTGTTGATACTGAGTGTAAGTCCCAACTCAATAGATGGTACTACTGAAGACACCTCTATGTCGATGGTGGAGTTACTTTGCAATATAAGCCCTGAACTGGAGACGACCAGTTACAGAGAGTATATACCAAGTTCTAGATAGATTACTTATTTAAGTGACAATAAGTAAAGAACAATGCAATAATACAAATAACTTGTAAAGTAAATTGGTGAGACAATATGTAATTTTCAAGTGTAATTTATTTATTAACTTTAAATAAATTACAAGGTTGTTGCGGAACCAAGATAATACAAGAATGTAAATATCCTAACAACCTATGAACTACAATTGATCTACACTTGGAATTTCTCTAAACAATCGAAACACTTAAAGTTATGAAATGTTCCTTTTTACGATTGAGAGAATATTGCACAAGTTCACCAAGAATATTGCAGTTGAGAGAATATTGCACAAGTTCACCAAGAATATTGCAAGTATGCAAAGTGTGAATTCTATCGAAGTGTATTCGAAGAAGTCAAATATTCTTGTTGTGCAATGACTTGTATTTATAGGCAAAGTTAACATTGGGATGTTAACTTTGGCCGTACAAATGTGGTTGATAGCATTTAAGGAATAACATTTAATTCCTTAAAATGCAGTGTAAAGTTGCAGTATAAAGCAACTTTATTCAACCAGCTTTATGTACCTTTTTGTACTTAAATAATAAGATAAATCTTATTATCCGGGTAAAAGCACATAACGCACAAAAGTCAATTCCTCGTAATCAGTGTAAAGCTTTGTAAGAGCTTTCCACTGACAGTCTCCAGTTTGTAACTGACTAGAATGTCAACTGGGCTTCGCTGCCATTGTCATTCTCTATCTTCCACTTGTTGTCTTCGACTTCAACTGGTCAGTTCTCAACTGGAGGAAGTCTTCAGTTGCGTTAACTGTATGATGCAACTGGACTTCAATATATTTCTGGACAAATCTTCTGGGTCTCCAGGTGCAACTGTAGACTGGCCAGTTTACCAGTAAACTGCTCCTAACAAATTCCCCCTATTTGTCTAGAAATATTGGCAAGTCTTTTTTAGTTCTTGTATCTGTACAAGTGTGAACTGGAGAGACTTGTTCGATTAAATCTATTTAAGTTTTCCAAGGCATTTTTATAGATCAATAAATGCCTTAGGTTTTTCTTTTAAGTTTGTTAGATCTAATCTATTATCTACCTTGTGGTTACAAACTGGTAACTTCATTTATACAAGGAAATGAAATTTATACAAGTTACAGAATGTAAATATCCTAACAACCTATGAACTACAATTGATCTACACTTGGAATTTCTCTAAACAATCGAAACACTTAAAGTTATGAAATGTTCCTTTTTACGATTGAGAGAATATTGCACAAGTTCACCAAGAATATTGCACGTATGCAAAGTGTGAAATGTTCCTTTTAACGATTGAGAGAATATTGCACAAGTTCACCAAGAATATTGCAAGTATGCAAAGTGTGAATTCTATCGAAGTGTATTCGAAGAAGTCAAATATTCTTGTTGTGCAATGACTTGTATTTATAGGCAAAGTTAACATTGGGATGTTAACTTTGGCCGTACAAATGTGGTTGATAGCATTTAAGGAATAACATTTAATTCCTTAAAATGCAGTGTAAAGTTGCAGTATAAAGCAACTTTATTCAACCAGCTTTATGTACCTTTTTGTACTTAAATAATAAGATAAATCTTATTATCCGGGTAAAAGCACATAAAGCACAAAAGTCAATTCCTCGTAATCAGTGTAAAGCTTTGTAAGAGCTTTCCACTGACAGTCTCCAGTTTGTAACTGACTAGAATGTCAACTGGGCTTCGCTGCCATTGTCATTCTCTATCTTCCACTTGTTGTCTTCGACTTCAACTGGTCAGTTCTCAACTGGAGGAAGTCTTCAGTTGCGTTAACTGTATGATGCAACTGGACTTCAATATATTTCTGGACAAATCTTCTGGGTCTCCAGGTGCAACTGTAGACTGGCCAGTTTACCAGTAAACTGCTCCTAACAAATTCCCCCTATTTGTCTAGAAATATTGGCAAGTCTTTTTTAGTTCTTGTATCTGTACAAGTGTGAACTGGAGAGACTTGTTCGATTAAATCTATTTAAGTTTTCCAAGGCATTTTTATAGATCAATAAATGCCTTAGGTTTTTCTTTTAAGTTTGTTAGATCTAATCTATTATCTACCTTGTGGTTACAAACTGGTAACTTCATTTATACAAGGAAATGAAATTTATACAAGTTACAGAATGTAAATAAAATACAAGTAGATAACTGAAAAGAGAACTTAATGAGATGGCCCTTCGCCAGTTCTTCTTCTCTTGGTCACTGAAGAGATAGGCTGAGAGTCTTCAGGATCAATATTCAACTTTAGCTCCAAATTTTCTTTGTGTTGAATCTTGCCCCTTAAGAAGTTCACCCATGCTTTCTCAAACCTATTCTTTTGTGCCTTTGCATCCAAAACATTCACCATTTCAACCCATTCACTGAACCCATAATGCATTGCACCAAGATTGTCCGTTTTAACCAGTGGCCTCTGGTATAACTAACTTCAACTTGAAAGTGCTTGGTGCCTGGCTTAATTGTTACATTTACATCATTGATAGTCCCACTATGTCTTCTGGTTGCCATGATCTGGGAGTAATAGCTTCTTGCTTCAGATTCATTTGTTATTTTAATACTCCCAGCTCCAGTAGCCAGTACAGCAGACTTGATGTCATTATTTGATACCTCGCCAGTTGGTTCAACAAATGTGCTAAGGTCAGCATCTCTGGTCAGTGGTCTTCTTGGTTGAGAAATCCTTCATGGTGGATTCAAAACCCTTTTCACAATCTTATTTACATGTTCAATTCTTTTTAGAATCCCACTGACCCTATTCTCCTTAGCCTTCTCCACTGATATATTCAAGCTTCTGGCATCAAATTCAGCTTCATCCTCAGGATAGTGTCTGTCCAGTTCAACATCAAGCATTTCTTTCAACTGGTCAACTATCCTGGGATCATTCTATATTCTGGCATACTCCTCCTTAGTGATTCCCAAAAGATGAGCATCACTCATATCAAGCAGTTTGATCTGTGCAAGATGTGCTCTGGCTTCAGCTTGGTTTCTTTGTTTCATCTTCTTTCTTTCTTTAATATCATTCCCAAGTCTAGCCAATCTTCTGCTATCACTATCTGAAACTGGAGGAAGTACATCAGCATTGCCAGTTTCTAACATTGGTACATCAATGGCCGGCTGGGCAGATACATCAGATGCCAAACCTTTGCCCTTATCAACAACATTCCCTCTATCACTTACATCACCAGTTCTTTGCTCACCAGTTTCAGTACTGGCAGCCACAATCAATTCACCACCAGATTGACTTTCAGATGGGGTTCTTCCAGGTGCAACTGGTGCAAGGACTGCACTTCTTTCCCCCTTGGCAGTATCTAGACCTGCCCTAATAGCTTCCCATTCAGAAGGGTAAGATGGCAACCGGTCAAGAGGCTGTCATGTTTGCATGTCCTTGCACTCCTTGAAAATTCCACACATCATCCTGAAAGACCTCCACAGTTGGTTGGTCTCCTTTGATTGGGTCAAAATATTTGCTGTAACCTGTTCTTGACCAGTTTTTAATTCATTTAAAATCTTAGAATCTTCATCCAGACCGAAAACCACCTTGTCCTTTACCTCTTCATCCTTCTTCTTCAAACTTTCCACTTCAGTTGTCAGTTTATCCAAAGACTGAGCATGAAGTGATACCTGGGTGTTTAAATTGTCAATGCTGCCTCTCAACTGGTTGATCTCACTAGTGAGTGGGGCCAGATCAACCTAAGGAGTGGCCAGCTTGGTGATCTCAGACATCACCTTTTCAATTAATTGTTGTTCTCTAGCACCCAGCGTATCCTCTATCTTCTGACCAACTGAAGTCAGTAACTGCTCTCCAAGTTCAGTCACATTCAACCCAGGCTTGTCAACCAATTCCTTTACCTGTTTTTCAATCTCCCTTAAATCAACTTCTGAAGTTCTGACAGTGTTGCTCAGAAGTTGGAGATTGAGGTTGTGACCTTGGACTGAGTGAGGTCAAAGGCTTCTTTCAAAGATGTTGCCAGATTGTTGCAGCCAGTGACCAACTCATTTAGCTTGTTGAACACCAAGTCTTCATTTGATGAAAACTTGTTAATCCCAGATCAACCACTTTAATGTTGGTCAAGTGATCCTTGTGGTATCTGGAGAAAGACTTGGTGTTTTTGTCAATTGTCTTTTGAATATCCTCCACCCTGGTTAGAAGGTTTTGGATATCGGCTTGAATAGAGACAACTTGACTGTCCAATGACGAAGGAGAAGGTGTCACTGGACCAGCAGCAGTTACTACTGGAGCAACTGGAGGAGGCAACCTTAGAGAAGTCTCCCCAGTTGTCATACCAGCAGTTGAAGAAATAGTAGGAGTGGTGGTAGAAGAAAGGACTGGAATAACAATGTGTTGTTCATGCTGAGAATGCTCAGGTGTGAACAACGGCGGTGGTGGTGGGGGCATTTCTCGAAGGAATGAGAATTGCCCAGTTGGTGATGGTGCCATACGTCTGTTTCCAGACATATAGTTATAAGTGGGGAATGGTATATCAGTAGGCTCATTTTCTTGGAGTGGTGAAAGTGAAATTGATGCATCTGGAAGCAAGACTGGAGATGAAGGGTTTTGATCTGGTACAGCAGAATCAAAAATCTCCAAGTCTGAAGCAGTACCTTCAGAATCCGAAGATTCAATAAGGATTTCCTCGTCATTAACATTCATGTCCAGATCCATGAATGTAACTGAGGGCTGACCAGAAGGGTCAGTCTCCAGATGACCTTCCCCAGTTTCCTGGTTGGGTGCATCTGTTGGAGGATCAGATACCGAGGTATCTTCACCAGGGATAGATGTTATTGGAGTTGCCTCAGTTATGATTGCTCTATCCTCAACCATAACATTAGACGAATTGGAGGGTCCCTCATTATTTTGAGGCCCGCCCAGTTGTCTTTCTGACTCACCTTCAATTGGTGCATCAGTTTTAGCGAATGCCAGTTGCATTCGATCTGGAATTTCGACCTCTCCAGCTTCAGATACTAGAGAGTCTAAATTCCTCAACAAATCTGGCAGTGTATGGTGAATCTGTGCTTGAGTATGCATCACTGCCCAGAATTTGTTGAAAACAGAGAGAGAGAAACCTTGAGAAGGGGATACAAACTCCCCTGGTGCCCTTCAGTTTTTGTACTAGGCTTCTGAACAAGATATCAGCAAAGTCTACTCTCAATCCATTCCACAAGCAGTATGCCATCTCTGCTTGTGAGGAGTTAATCTGGTCAAGACCACCAGAACTCCCACCCATACTCTCTACCAGGTGGATGAAAAAGTACCTCCATGAAGGTGTAAGACCCTTCATGGTCATCGCACCTTTCGTCTTCAACACCCCTTTATCCAAGCACTCCTTATGTCCCATTTCAAGGAGGACTTGACGAAAATTTATGTTTGGGGTAAGACAACTGGAGATTCACCCTCTCTCCAGTAGTTGAGGTGTAAGGCATCCCTCAACACATCAGCGGACAAGGTACACTGGATTGTTCCACCTTTTAATGAAAAAGTGATGGAGGAACAATCTGAAAAAAGAGTGGCAGTGTACCAAAACTCACACAAGTAGTCGTGAAATATCTTGCGTGGGTTTAGAGAGAATGAGGGTCCTATTGGAGAATCCTTCAAAAAAATTGGATTCTACCAATAAGGGTATTGGACCCTTGAGATCCTTGTAAGCTTGCCATCGGATTATTTGGATTGAGTTTGATGACCGAAGCATTACTAGGAGCACCAGATGCCGGTTTGACATCTGGTGAAGGAGCATATGGAACATTTAAGAGATTTACATCTCTTGAACGAGATGATTTAGGAGCCATTTGAAAATGAAATTGAAATTTAGGAATTAGGGTTCTTGATTTATGAAGCAGAGAGAGAAATGAGGCAATTTTAGATGATTGGGAAGTAATGAAAGAATGTGAAGGAAAGTAAATGTGTTCGGAGTAAATAAGGGTATTTATAAGGAATTTAAGATCCCAATGAAATACCAAAAATTATATTTTATTTAACAAAATCAATTTTGTAGATATTTTAACAAAATAAGTTTGAATTTTGAAATAAAATCATAATTTGCCATGTCAGCATTAACTGCTACCATGTCAGCATTAAATGCTACGACGGCTTATCTTACCCACGCGCCCACTCACTTTTTATTTTCCCAATACAAACAGTGTTCATTTACCAAAATGACTTTAAACACGTCAGATGACGATACCAAGTGGTTTAAAACACTCGAGTACCATCACGTGTCACAAATATTGACCAAGTATTTCTAACGTTATAAAAATAAGACAAGACTGAATCTGGTCACTGGAGGATCAGTCCAGTGCCAGTTTCCAACTGGAGAGTTCTCCAGTTGCCATTTTCAAACAAAAACGAATTTTAGTCAGAAAACTATTTTGAGTCTTTCCCCCTAAAATGATGATCCAGAAATCGATTAGTGCCAGGATAGTATCACAAAGGCGTTCGATAGCCTGGCGAGCAAAGATTATCTGGACCTCCTCAACTGGAGAACTTCATCAGTGTCACTGACGCATTCAATAACAAAGAAATCTCCAGTTTTAAGGATTTAACATTCCCAGTTCGCTGATGAGATATTTAAAGGTTTTCTCATCAAGAGGTTTTGTAAAAACATCAGCGAGCTGTTTGTCAGTGGGGATGACATGAATTTCAATGTCTCCTTTCATAACATGATCTCGAATAAAATGATACCTGATGTCAATATGCTTTGTCTTGGAGTGCATCACTGGGTTGTGAGATATAGCAATTGCACTAGTGTTGTCACAAAAGATTGGGGTCCTTGTATACTTTTGACCATAATCTAGTAACTGGTTCTTGATCCAGAGAATCTGGGCATAGCAACTGGCCGCAGAAATGTACTCTGCCTCAGCAGTGGACATAGAGACTGAAGTCTGCTTCTTGCTGGTCCAACTTACCAGTTTTCCTCCAAGGAAATGACAACCACCAGTTGTTGATTTTCTATCTATCTTACAACCAGCATGATCTGAATCTGAATAACCCATTAGATCTAATCCTGAGCCTTTGGGGTACCAAACACCAAGATTAGGACACCCTTTCAGGTATCTAAAGATACGCTTAACAGCGTGCAAATGTGATTCTTTAGGGTTAGCCTGAAACCTGGCACATAGACATGTTGCAAACATTATATCTGGTCAATACATCAGTGAACCAACCATACCACGAAAGTCAGTTATGTTCACTGGTTTGCCAGTTGGGTCAGAGTCCAAATTTAATGGTGCTACAATAGGTGTGTTTTTCGATGGGATTGAATCATATTTGTATTTTCTTAACAAATCTCTGACATATTTTCCTTGGTTTATGAAAATTCCATTTTCAGTTTGCTTATTCTGAAGACCTAAGAAAAATGTTAATTCATCCATTAAACTCATCTCATACTCAGATGACATGATTTTAGAAAACTTTTTACACATTGCATCATCAGTTGAACCAAATATAATGTCATCAACATAAATTTGTACCAATAAGATATTACCTTTTTCTTTTAAGATAAATAAGGTATTATCTATTGCACCTCTTTGAAAGCCATTTTTAAGAAGATGTTTAGTTAGAGTATCATACCAGGCTTTTGGGGCTTGTCTTAGACCATACAAAGCTTTGTTCAGTCTATACACCCAGTGAGGATGCTTCTCATTGATGAAGCCTGGAGTCTGCTTAACATATACTTCTTCTTCCAATGTTCCATTAAGGAACGCACTTTTGACATCCATCTGGAAGAATTTAAACTGCAGATGGGCTGCATAAGCCAGAAATATTCTGATGGCTTCAAGTCTTGCAACTGGAGCAAAAGTTTCATCAAAGTCAACTCCTTCTGCTTGACAATAACCCTGGGCAACTAATCTGGCCTTGTTTCTTACAACATGGCCATCTTCATCCATCTTGTTTCGGTAGACCCATCTGGTACCAATGGGTTCTTTCTTAAACCCTGGTGGACAAGGAACAAGCTCCCAAACATTGTTCCTTTCAAACTGGACGAGCTCTTCTTGCATAGCTTCCACCCAGCTTGGGTCTGCCATAGCCTCGTCAATCTTCTTCGGTTCAATTAAAGATAAGAAGGTAACGTTTAAGCATTGCTCACTGGTGGCTCTTCTAGTCTGAACCCCACTATTTGGATCTCCCACAATCTGTTCAATTGGATGTGCTCGAGTCCATCTAGTATATTGACTAGGCTGGTGTAAAACAATATCAGTGCAAGTCACCTGGCGATCTTCTTCAGTTGCATTAGCTTCTGGAGGAGGATTAGTCCAAACTACTTCTACATCCTCATCAGAGTCAATGAGGTCACGACTTGCATCATGAAATTCTTCATTCAAAGGCATTTCTTGAAGAACTGGAGAAGTTGGAGTTTGAACTGGTGCTGATATTGTAGTGGCACGTACATCAGATCCAATCACCAATTCTTGTGGTAAGTTGAAATTGATGGAGGGATAAAATGATGTGTCACTGGTGCTGTTCTTCTTCTTAACTGGTTCCAATTTGTTGTAACTGGAAACATCTTTTGGTGAAACAACTGACTGATGAACTTGGTCAGTTTCACCAAAATTGATTGGAACGACTGGATTAATATCAAGGCTTGGTCTCTTGTTGATTGCTTCAGTTGATTCGTCGAATGTGACATGAATTGTGTCATGAACCTTTTGGAGTCTATAATTATAAACTCTAAAGGCCTTTCGAATATCTGAATAACCAAAAAATACCCCTTCATCAGCTTTTGCATCAAACTTTCCAAGCTGACTGGAGTCGTTTAAAATATAAACTGGACAACCAAATACATGAAAGTATCCAATATTTGGTTTACGATTCCTGAGTACTTCATAGGCAGTCTTCTTATGTCTCTTGATGTAGACTGACCGGTTTTGGGTGTGACAAGTAGTTGCAACTGCTTCAGCCCAGAAACTGGTGGGAAGACTTGATTCAAATAGCATACTTCTGGCTGCTTCTATCAGTGTGCGATTCTTTCTTTCCACAACTCCATTCTGCTCTGGAGAGTGTGCTGATGAGAAGTTTTGAGAGATGCCAGTGTCATTGCAAAATGTTTCAAGTACCTTATTTTGAAATTCAGTACCATTATCACTTCGCAACTGACAAACTTTTCGAGTATACTTGAGTTCAATTCTTTTGATGAGAGAGATGATTTCAGCAGGTGCATCACTTTTGGATCTGAGGAATACCACCCAGCAGTATCTGGTAAATTCATCAACCACAACTAGAGTGTACTTCTTTCCAGCTCTAGTTTGAACATTCACTGGACCAAAGAGATCCATATGTAGCATGTGAAGAGGTTCAGTGATGCAAAAGTTTTGCCTAGTTTTGAAACTGGCTCTTTTCTGCTTGCCCATCTCACACCCTGGACATGGCTTTTCTTTATTAAAAGAAATATGTGGTATCCCATCAACCAGTTGTTTGCGAGACAACTTGTTAATATTTTTAAATTAAGATGGGATAATCTTTTATGCCACAGCCAGTTGGTGTCCTCATCAGCTTTGGTATAGAAGCACTGCTCTTTTGGAGTTGGTTCCATATCCATGATGTACACATTTCTTTTTCTTGGTGCAACCATCACCACTTTCCAATCCTTGTTAAATATGGTGCCTTGAGCAATATCGAACAAAACTCTGAAGCCATCATCACAAAGTTGGCTGACACTGATCAGGTTGTATTTCAAACCATTCACAAATGCAACTTTCTTGAATTCGACTTGTCCATTATTGAGCACACCATATCCTTCAGTCTTTCCAGATTGATCATTACCAAATGTCACTGTCGGTCCATCTTGGACAAGTGAACTCTTCAATCAGGGGCTTACATCCAGTCATAGTCCGGCCAGTAGCGTTGTCCAGATACCAGATATTCTTCTTTCGATCGCCCTGCACACCCACAAAAATCATCAGTTATTTTTGTGAACCCATCTTTTCTTGATGGGTTCACTGGACTTCTCTACAGAAGTCACAGTTGATTGTTGTGGTGTTGAACTGGAGGTTGTATCTGGAGCTTTTTCACCAGCTCCAGGTGCAGGAGTAAAAATGATTGGTATTTGATACCTACTCCCCTCTTTCTTATCAGATTTTGTTCCAGATGGAACATTCTTTTGTTTTGGTTTTGAGGAGGGTGTAATATGTTGTTTAAAAACTGGAGGTGATGAACCTCCTTCCAGATTTATAATCCGGGCAGTACAACTCTGAACCTGTCGAGACAAAAGTTGGAGTTGACTTTCCAGTTTAAACAAAATATCGTTTTCATCAGTCAGCTGAACCTTGTACCTTGGTTCAGCTGGAGTTTTAGTCTGTTGGGTGTTGGGATCCTTAGACTTTTGAGGTAAAGGCTTGTTACCAGTGGCCTTTTTGACTAGAGCTTTAGCCTGTTTGGCTTCAGTTTTAACCTCAATGGGGGTGGTCTCAATGGGTTCAGTTTCAACAGCTTCAGGTTGATCATAAGAGGTTTCAACCCTGAGAGCTGGAGGCAATGCATGTAAATCATTCAGTTGTGGTTTAACATTGTTCAATTCAATTAAGATAGTGTCAAGATATCTTTCACTATCTGCTCTAACAGTTTCCACAAAAGCCAAATCACCACTTAATGATTCAGCCAGGTCCAGATTCAGTTCTGGGTCAACTTGGTTGTCATAATCACATACCTTTTTCAAGATGATGTCCACCCATCTTCCAGTGATGACATCTTCTTAGCCACATGCTGCTGTTGATTTTCCAAGGCCATGAAACACATGTCCCTTTCCTCTTCTTCATCAGCTGATGAGTCATCAGAGTACTCCCATTTTCCCTCAGTTTGTGCCATTAAGCACTGATCCTTTTCCTTTTCCATGGACAGGAGGGCAATCTGGGCCTTAAGCTTCTTATATTTAGCTTTGTAGCTATCATCAGGCCGATTGAATTTAGGGACAGGGGGACCAGTTTGGTTGTTCAACTGACTAGATCTGCATTCCTTCATAAAATGACCTTTCTTACCACACTTATAGCAGGTAAGATTGGTTTTATCCAGAGAGCTGGAGCTGGAAGCATTATTTGGGCCATTAAATCTTTTAGATTTATGCTTAAACCTGTTAAAGGTTTTAGCAATCATGGCTACCAGATCATCATCGTCAGTTTCATCACAACCATCACTGATTTCAGTGGTCAGGCCAGAGTTCAAGAAACTGTTTAACATCTCCTTCATTGAGTGTGCCTGGACACTCTCTGCAGACATTAAAGCAGCACAAGGTCGTTCAGGTACACTAGCATCCTTGGGACTCTGGGCATGGTTCATGGCATCCTGCTCAGCCACCAGTCTTGCAACATTATTATCTTCAGTGAATCTGAAGGCTCCATAGAGCGATGCAAGAGTATGGTTGTGCAAGGTTTTACCTTGTCTTAAGACAAGAACCATGTTTTCCCATTTGGAAGGAAAAATATCACAAAACTTCTCAAGAAGAATATCCTTATCCTTCTCTACACCCAAGCCTCTCAGCTGATTAATGAGGCTAGAAAATCTGGTGTGTGTACCAGTTAGACTTTCATTGGGTAGAGCAAAGAAGGATTCATACTTCTTGTTCAAGGCAACTTTTCTGGTGACAATAGTGTCATCACCTCCTTAAAACTGAATAACTAATTCATCCCACATTGACTTGGCACTGGGGAACAACACAAGTGTTGGAATTAGATCTTCAGGGACAGCTCCAAGGATCATGTTCTTGACTCTAGTGTCCAGATCAACAAGTCTACGATCCTCATCAGACCAATGGTCTTCGAGCTTTTCTCTTGAACCTCTTCTTCCAGTTGGATCTAGAAGAGGACTTACCCTAAGAGACATGGGTATATATGGTCCATCCTTAAGGATTTTCAACATATACCTCTCTATCCCACCAAAATGCAAAAGCATTCTAGCCTTCCATGTACCAAAGGTCTCGTTGTTTCCATCGAATTTGGGAACAGGAATGTTAGAATAATGTACATGGACGTGATTTGGGGCAGTAGGAGGAGGAGGGTTTGTATTAGCATTTTGAAACGGTTGTGCATTATTATTCAAAGGGTTTTCACCTTGACCAGAACCATCTCCACCTTCAGTAGTGTTCATCTTAGCAGATCTAGGCAAGTTTATTAGCCTTCTTCTCTGATACCACTTGTAAGTCCCAACTCAATAGATGGTACTAATGAAGACACCTGTATGTCGATGGTGGAGTTACTTTGCAATATAAGCCCTGAACTGGAGACGACCAGTTACAGAGAGTATATACCAAGTTCTAGATAGATTACTTATTTAAGTGACAATAAGTAAAGAACAATGCAATAATACAAATAACTTGTAAAGTAAATTGGTGAGACAATATGTAATTTTCAAGTGTAATCTATTTATTAACTATAAATAAATTACAAGGTTGTTGCGGAACCAAGATAATACAAGAATGTAAATATCCTAACAACCTATGAACTACAATTGATCTACACTTGGAATTTCTCTAAACAATCGAAACACTTAAAGTTGTGAAATGTTCCTTTTTACGATTGACAGAATATTGCACAAGTTCACCAAGAATATTGCAGGTATGCAAAGTGTGAATTCTATCGAAGTGTATTCGAAGAAGTCCAATATTCTTGTTGTGCAATGACTTGTATTTATAGGCAAATTTAACATTGGGATGTTAACTTTGGCCGTACAAATGTGGTTGAGAGCATTTAAGGAATAACATTTAATTCCTTAAAATGCAGTGTAAAGTTGCAGTATAAAGCAACTTTATTCAACCAGCTTTGTGTACCTTTTATTACTTAAATAATAAGATAAATCTTATTATCCGGGTAAAAGCACATAAAGCACAAAAGTCAATCCTCGTAATCAGTGTAAAGCTTTGTAAGAGCTTTCCACTGACGGTCTCCAGTTTGTAACTGACTAGAATGTCAACTAGGCTTCGCTGCCATTGTCATTCTCTATCTTCCACTTGTTGTCTTCGACTTCAACTGGAAGGATTCTTCAACTGGTCAGTTCTCAACTGGAGGAAGTCTTCAGTTGCGTTAACTGTACAATGCAACTGGACTTCAATATATTTCTGGACAAATCTTTTGGGTCTCCAGGTGCAACTGGAGACTGGCCAGTTTACCAGTAAACTGGTCCTAACACTGAGAAGCAATATGTTGAAAGGGTAGGATATTCGACCCAATCATCTTCTTCGACTGCATTCACTTGATTGTCAACATGTCTTGTGTAGGGCTTATTTCTTGGCTTATATACTGGAGTTTCTACTTTCCTATTTGGGTGATCATATGATAAAGCTTCCAGTTTTGAAGATGTCAGCTCATTTTCTTCAAGCCTTATAAATCTTGCAGCCCTTGCTTTGGCTTCATCGAGATTTCTGCATGGTGTCATTATAAGATCTTCTTGAAATTTAGATCCTTTATGGAGACCCCTCTGCAAAGCTTGTATAGCAGTCAACATATCTAATTTAGGAATATTAAGAGATTCTTTTGTAAATCTAGTCATAAAATCCCTAAGTGATTCGTGTGGTTTTTGAGTAATTTTATAAAGATCATCAGTCAATTTTTCAAAGGTTCTACTGCATGAAAACTGACTATAAAATAAATTAGTTAAATCAGCAAAAGAATTGATAGATAAAGGAGGCAAACTCTGCAGCCATTTTAAGGCTGATCCTGAAAGTGTAGATCCAAAGCTCCTACATAAGCAGGCTTCCTTCAGATTGGATGGAACAGGCACAGTTTCCATCTTTTCCAAATATAATGCAATATGCTCTTGAGGATCGGTAGTTCCATCATATGGCTTCATATTTGGAACCTGGAACTTCTTTGGGATCTCTACATTCGCGATCCTGTCACCATATCTATTAATAAGATAGGATGCAGGGTTGACCTCTGGAATTGGATTGTAGAATCCAGGAACACTAGAGATCATATCTTTAATCCTCTGAAACTCTCTTGTGATATATTCGTTTGGTCCTTGTCCCTGCGATGAGTTAGTAAAAGCAAATGATCCATTATAATTATTAGAATTGTGTAAACTTGCGCCCATAGTGGCAGATGTCCCAGCAGCATGAGTATTTTGAGGAATGTTGCTCCCAAAATTCTGAGTTGCAGTTGGGAATGACGTATTAAACGGCGCAGATCCAGGTGTTGCAGATGCTCCTGGAGTTAAAAATAAATTCCTTGGGGTTATTGGAGGTCCATTTTCTGTAATCCTGGACTCCAAAATCCTAAATTGAGTCTGATTAAATTCTTGATTGGCTGCAACAGTATCGGTAAGTTTCTGCAAAATAGCAAACAAATTAGGAACTTCTTCATGATCAAGATTTCGAGCAGCCTCTTCAGATCCAATATTAAATGGGTCTGGGTAGCCTTTATCATTGTAAAAGCTTGATCGTCCCGGTTGTCCAGCATTTATTTGAGGCGAATTTCCCGCTGGTGTGTCGCCAATGATGTTGAATTCGTTACTTTGATCAGCTGGTCCTTTGTCTTTGCTTTGATTCGGAATTCGAGCAGCATTATTCTAGTTCCTTCGATACGGATTATTTCCTGGAGGAGGAGGCATCATAGAAGAAGAAACAGCAGGAGTGTTTTGAGAAGAGTTAGTTGGTTGAGTCGACATTATCGGAATTAATTTCGGAGAATTGGTTTTGATAAAAAATCAAAAGAATTTTTAATCAATCGAAAGCACCTTTTGCCCCACGATGGGCGGCAAATTGTTTTGGTCAAAAATTACCTAAGATAATCTACGTTGAAGACTTAGATCAATAATGTAACCAAACTTTTGTTCGTGAGGTTAAGGACTTGTAAAATATGTTTGAGATTCAAAGATGTGTTTAGTAAAAGGATTTAAAGAACGATTATGTCGACTAAACAAGAAACAAAGGTGTAAAGCAATGATAATCAGAATAACGAGTATTGAAATAAATGAAATTACGATAAATAATGCTAATCAAAGTAAATAATGCGTTACAAGTAAAGAGTAAAGAGCAAGAACACCGAGATTTGTTATCGAGGAAAAGCCCTTAATCCTTTAAGGATTGCCGGCATAAAAACCCCGGGAGGAAGCAATCGTCCCTGCCTTTGTTCTCTTATTAATGATTGTTAAATGTTTACAAATGGTGGAATTCGGTTGATCGATGTATCTAAGTGTAAAGTAAATGAGAGCAGTGTGTGTGAATACAAGTGTGTAGTGAGCAGGAAAAATAAGATGAGATGCCTAAATCGATCAGCCTCCTTCGTTTATATAGACCTAGGACCTAACTAACTATCCGAAGTTGTAGGGATCTTCCAGGTCTTCAACATTTGAACGTTGGAGCATATCTTGACCAATGAACATTATAGTTCTTCTCCTCGTGCTGAATTCAACTTGAAGTCTGATTATCTTGGTAGACTAAGTCTTCTTTGCGTGTTGAAGATTTTATCCCATGTGTGAAATCTTCCTTTTACCGTTAGAGGTATTTTCCTTAGCTTTATATCGAATATTCTGGAACCTGCATACTTATCTTACGTGGAAATGATAATAACATTTGAAACATAACGTTAGCAAAGTATTAACAAGTAATCAGAATATTCTTCTATGTCAAGATCCTGGGATGTCAAGATCTTGGACCTTCAGGATATTGACACCTGAAATTTCACCCATAACACCTATGCTCTGAAGAATTTTATTTGTGCTGAATGAGTTAATGACTAGTAAAAAGTTAGAACTTAGGGTTCCAGATTTGAGCATAGTTTATAATTTGACAACCTTTGGTTCGGGGTTTTATATTCTCAAAGTGAAAGATAGGAATAAGCGTCTGATTGGTGAAGTAACTCAGAATGATGATCGCTGGAAATCCAGATTCTTTTTTGTTAAAAGAGATTCTCTCCATGTAGGCAGTTATCTTCCTCCTTCTTGGGTGGCTGGAGGTAAGATTGTCGAGTCTTTTCAAGTTATTTAAGTGTATCTTAGTCTTATGTATATAAAATATTCTTCTTTTTTCTGTAGCAAAACTGAAGGCTTCAAGAGATAAAGCGGCCCAAAAGAGGATCGATAAGTACTTCGAATTGGATAGTAAAGAAAGGAATTTTGGACGATACATTCTTAAGTCAGCATCCTCAAGCAAAACCAGTGACGATACTATGGAAGACAATACTGCACAGTCTGCTCCAACAAAGAAAAGTTCCCTATCGGATGATTTTTGTGATGAAGGATTATTTGATATGAGTGAGACTCCAAAAGCTGTACGTCGTTCAACTTTATCTAACACTCGAGCCAGCAAGAAACTCAAGAAAGAAGCAGGTTTGAAGACTAAAGCAAAGGTTAGAACTGATTCTGGGGTAAAATCTGATGTGGAGGTGATTGATCTTACTGAAAAGAAGACAGCTATGCTCAAGATTCAAGGCCCTATGGATTTGGAGACGGTTCAGGCGCAGTTTAAAGAGGTATTTTTGCAATTTTTCTTTTAACATTAGTACTTATCTTCTTCTAAGTAGAATTAAAGTTTTCGCTCGTTCATTGTTAGGCTCTCAAATTGGCTACTTTCAGTAGTGAATGTGTTTGGAAATTCATGGGGGAGAAGGTATGTTAGGTCGGAAATCGACCAAGTATAATTTGTTCAGAAATAGCTTGAAGTTTAGTGAAGACGTTTGTACAGAATTCTGAGATGTCTCAGAATTCCTTCACTGAAGCTTCACTTCAGTTCAGATCAAGATAAATCTGAAGCATTCATTCTGAAGTCAAAGACTGAAGTATGAAGAAGAGAATCATCTCAGAAGCGAGCAAAGAGAGATTCTACCAGATCGAAGACTGAAGCATCTCAGCATAAAGTATTAACAACACTTTACACTGATTACGAGGAAGACTTTTTACTTTACATACCTTTACCCAGTTAATAGATTTATCTATTAATAAAAGGTACAAGATAAAAGTATAGGTTTGGAACATAGTACTATAAGTCACATCAACTGACTTATATACTCTTCCTAGTATGAGCATGTAAGGAATTAGGTTTAATTCCTTAAATGCTCACAACCACATTTGTACGATCTTGTCCACATCATCATGGACTTGGTCTATAAATACAAAGTCTTCTCACAACTTGCAAAGAGCTTGAAACTTTAGCATTGCAACTTGTGAGATATACTCTAAGTAAACTTACGAGTATTTCCAAGTTATTTAGATCACTTGTTTTTCAGGATTGTTTAGATACTTACACTTGGGTGTTTATCTTTGTTCCGCAACAATCCTTGTGTTTGTTTATATATCAATAAATCAAATACATTAGAAAGAAAACAACGTGTCTCAATGCTACATACTTGATTATACTTATATATATCTTTATATAGTTTCTGCCTAATTGTTCTTACAGTTTATATCAAGTCAATTGTTTCTTGTTATCCATATCTGGATCGTAAACCGAACTTGTCCATCAAGATCAGTTGTACTTGCCAGTCGGGTTTAATTAACCATCTATATTTGGGACTCACAATTGGTATCAGAGCCTGAAGGTTGAATTATATCAATTCATTAACCTTTGATCTACATAGATGGCTGACTTTCAACAAGAACGTACTGACCCTAATAACACTACTCCACCCCCTGTCATCAACAACAATATACCATCTCACAATGTACACGTACACTTTCCAAATAATCCTGTTCCCAAGTTTGATGGGAACAGTGAAAACTTTTAAACATGGAAAGCATGCATGCTAAAGTATATTGCTGGTGTTGAGAGACATTTGCCCGATATCTTAAAAGAAGGACCCTTTGTCCCCATGAATGCTTCTACTGTTGTCAGAAATACCGATGGGACTCCTAGGCAGTCACCTAAGGAGAAGGATCATTGGTCTGAGGAAGATCATAGACTTGTAGACCTTGACACCAAGTTACAAAATATGATTTTATATGCAGTTCCTAAAACCCTTATGCCCACTCTTGTTTTACTTGAAAATTCCAAATTAATGTGGGAGGAACTAATGACACAGTTTGAAGGCACAAATGAGACAATTGTCACAAGAAAAGTTGCTTTAAACAAAAGATATGAGTCTTTCTTTGCTGTCCCTGGGGAAACCTTAACTCAAACTTACATCAGATTCACAAATCTGGTAAATCAACTGAAAGCCCTGGGTGTAACCAAAGATAAAGAAGTTTTGTTGGAAAAATTTTGTGATATTTTACCTTCTAAATGGGAAAATTTAATCTTGGTCTTGAGATAAGGCAAAACTTTGCACAGTCACACTCTTGCTTCCCTTTATGGAGCCTTCAGATATACTGAAGAGAACAAAGCTGAGAGAGCTTTGGCTGAGCAAGATGCCAAGAATCATGTTTCTACCAGTTCTGTTATGGTTCAGTATTCTGAACCACATAGCACTGCTCTACTATCTTCTGAGAGTGACATTTCTGACTCGATGAAGAAGATGGTTTCTGAAATGTTAAAAACTGGTGTCTCTGGTAATGTTACTCATGATTGTGATGAGGATGACAATGATGATCTGGTTGCCATGCTGGCTAAAACGTTCAATCGTTTTAAGGCCAAATCAAATCGATCTGGCAAACCTTTTGCTTCCAGCGCTTCTATTGACAAGTCTAATCTTGAATGCTTTAAATGTGGCAAGAAAGGACATTTCATGAAGGAATGCAGATCCAGTCAACCATCATCATCACAATCTGCTCCTAACCATTCTATTTTTCAGAAATCTGATGACAGCTATAAGGCCAAATACAAGAAGTTAAAGGCACATATGGCTCTTCTGGCACAAGACAACTCAAGCAACAGTTGTATGATTGCCAAAACTAAAAAATGGGAAGAATCTGATGAATCATCTGATGATGAAGAAGAAGTTAGGGACATGTGTTTCATGACACAAGAAGATCAAGGTCATTTGGTCAAATCAGATGTTGAATCTGGTCGCTGGGTGGATATTGTAATGAAAAAGGTCAGTAATTTTGGCTTTGAAAAGAATGAGGAACACAAACTGGACCTTTTGGTTCTTTTAGAGGCTGACATCTCATTTGTTGAGACAGTGCGTTCAGAAAGCCTAAAAATGTTTGAAAATAATGCTTCTGAACTGAACGCCAGTCATGCCAGATTGAAAGAACTGAAAGATGTTCATTTGGCTCTAAAAAGTTATCAGTCTATGGTTGCAACTTTAGAATTGGAAAAGGAAGAATTAAAATCCATCCTTGAAAAAGAACAAGCAATCATTAAATCTTGGATGAAAGCACCAAGGCCAGATGCTGCAATTAAAATTACTTTTGCATCACAAAGAGCAGCATATGAGTCTGGTGATCTTCATTTGGCATCTATAATCACTGATTTAGATGCTCTTCCAAAGGAAATAAAACCTGAAATCATTTTTCCTAAAGTTGGCAAGCAGAAAACTGTAACTAATAAAGCCCAGGAACAATCTGAGGGTAAATCTGAAACAGCTCAGACAACTGTTTCAGAAAGGAAGGCTAAATCCAAAAAGCCATCCCCTCAGACTTCATCTAAGGTTCCTAAAGACCTAAAGAAGAAGAAAAATTTCTCCCCCACTGAGTCATCTACCTCAGATTCAGGAAAGGCTCAAGTGTCTAATGAAGAATCAATTTTGTTAAGGTTAGAAAGTCAATTTCAACTATTAGCTAGACAAGTGCAGAGTTGTAATGCACGTTTAAAAAATGTTGAAACTCCTCCTCTTCAACCTAAACAAAATACAAAACCTTTTTCTAAGCAAACCAAGCAGAAATCTGAAAAGAAAAAGGTTGAAAACCCCATCAAACCAACTATTTTTCTGTCATCTGAAATAATGACTGAAATCCCCTTTGATCCTTCTGTTCCTTATGAACCAAAGAAATCTGAGACTGCTAAGGGAGAGTCTAGTGAACCCATCCAAAGATGGGTTCCCAAAAGGAACTAATCTTTGATTGTGTGCAGGGAGACCGAAAGAAGAATATATGGTTTCTGGACAGTGCTGCTGGCCGAACCATGACTGGTTATCAGACCCTGCTAGAGGAATATAGGGTGCAAGAGGGGCCCTCAATAGTTTTTGGAAATGATGGTAATGGAAAAACTGAGGGATATGGTGTGGTGAATAATGGTCAAGTCAAATTCACACGTGTTGCATATGTGAACGGTTTGAAATATAACCTGATCAGTGTCAGTCAACTGTGTGATGATGGCTTCAAGGTTTTATTTGATATTTCACAAGGCACCATATTCAACAGAGATGGAAAGGTGGTACTGATTGCCCCAAGGAAGGGAAACATTTATGTCATTGATATGAATCCTTCTACCTCTGAACAATGTTTCTATTCAAAGGCAGATGAAGACACAAACTGGCTGTGGCACAAGAGATTATCCCATCTGAACTTCAAGAACATCAATAAGTTGTCTAGAAAACAACTTGTTGATGGGATACCCTCTATGTCTTTCAATAAAGACAAGCCATGTCCAGGTTGTGAAATGGGTAAGCAGAAAAGAGCTTCAATCAAGACAAAGCAAAGCTTTAGTATAACTGAACCTCTTCACATGCTTCACATGGACCTTTTTGGACCAGTGAATGTTCAGACCAGAGCAGGAAAGAAGTACACTCTTGTTATCGTTGATGAATATTCAAGATACTGCTGGGTGATTTTCCTCAGGTCCAAAAGTGAAGTTGCTGCTGAAATCATTGCTCTCATCAAACAAATTGAGCTCAAGCACAAGCGAAAAGTTTGTCAGCTCAGAAGTGACAATGGCACTGAATTCAGAAATGCTACTCTGGAGTCCTTCTACACTGAAACTGGCATATCTCAGAACTTCTCCTCAGCACACACACCAGAGCAGAATGGTGTTGTAGAAAGAAAGAATTGTACGCTGATTGAAGCTGCTAGAAGTATGTTGAATGAATCTGGTCTTCCCAAGAATTTCTGGGCTGAAGCTGTTGCAACTGCATGCTACACTCAGAACAGATCTGTTTATGTCAAAAGACACAAGAAGACCTCCTATGAAGTACTCAGAAATAGAAAGCCTAATATTGGACACTTCCATGTATTTGGATGTCCAGTATACATTCTGAATAATTCTAATCAGCTTGGAAAATTTGATGCAAAAGCTGATGAAGGGTACTTCCTAGGATATTCATCAAATCGCAAGGCCTTTAGAGTCTTTAACAAGAGACTTGAAAAGGTTGATGAGTCAATTCATGTTACCTTTGATGAATCCAATTCTGCAATCTTTAAAAATTCCATTCCTGTACCACCCTCAGAAAGTCCAATAAGTTTTGGTGATTCTGATCCTATTGCTGAAACTGATCGGTCACCTGAACCTGCTTCTGAACATCTCCGTTCAGAACCAGTAATAAACAAGCCTAGCAACATTCCATTTTATCCTCCAGTCAGTTTCAAACTACCTTCTGAACTGACTATTGGATCAGATGTACATGCTGCTTCTCCTCTGATATCAGGCTCCACTGAGCAACCTCATTCTGAAGAATTTCATGATGCAAGTCATGATCCGCAGGAAGAAGAAGAAGCTGAAGATGTATGTTCTGAAGCTCCTCCTGAAGTTACTCAGAGAAGTTCTTGCACTGATATCAGTATTCATCCTGGTCAATACTCTAAATGGACAAAAGCACATCCAATCGAGCAAATTATTGGAGAGTCCAGTAGAGGGGTTCAGACCAGAAGAGCCACAAGCGATCAATGCTTAAACGTCAGCTTCTTATCTCTAATTGAACCCAAGAAGATTGACGAGGCTATGCAAGACCCAAGCTGGGTTGAAGCCATGCAAGATGAGCTCAACCAGTTTAAAAGAAACGATGTATGGGAACTCGTTCCTTGTCCCAGTAACTTGAAGAAGGAACCAATTGGGACAAGATGGGTCTTCAGAAACAAGATGGATGAAGATGGTCACATCATAAGAAACAAAGCAAGACTTGTTGCAAAAGGATATGCACAAGAAGAGGGAATAGATTTTGATGAAACTTTTGCACCAGTTGCTA
This sequence comes from Erigeron breviscapus, assembly GCA_034093135.1. Classification (NCBI taxonomy): domain Eukaryota; kingdom Viridiplantae; phylum Streptophyta; class Magnoliopsida; order Asterales; family Asteraceae; genus Erigeron; species Erigeron breviscapus. The sequence continues at coordinate 10,056,253 of CM067167.1, forward strand.
GACTTGAAGTTATCAGAATATTCTTAGCTTTTGCAGCTCATCATCAGTTTAAAGTCTATCAAATGGACGTCAAAAGTGCATTCCTGAATGGAGAACTAGAAGAAGTCGTTTATGTGTATCAACCACCAGGATTCATCAATGAAGAAAAACCACATTGGGTGTACAGACTGAACAAAGCCTTATATGGTCTGAGACAAGCACCCAGAGCCTGACTGGGTCTTTGGTATCCCAAAGGCTCTAGTCTAGATCTAATGGGTTATTCAGATTCTGATCATGCAGGTTGTAAAGTAGATAGGAAAAGTACCACTGGTGGGTGTCATTTCCTTGGTGGCAAATTAGTAAGCTGGACTAGTAAGAAGCAGACTGCAGTATCTCTATCCACTGCAGAAGCTGAGTATATTTCTGCAGCAAGTTGTTGTGCTCAGATTCTATGGATGAAAAACCAGCTGACTGATTATGGTGTTACTTACACAAAGACTCCAATCTTTTGTGATAACACTAGTGCCATTGCCATATCTCACAATCCTGTGATGCACTCGAAAACCAAGCATATCGACCTCAGGTATCATTTCATTCGTGATCATATTCTGAAAGGAGATATTGAATTGCACTTTATTCCCACTAATAAGCAACTCGCTGATGTTTTTACAAAACCTTTAGATGTCAAAACCTTTAAACATCTAATCAGTGAGTTGGGTATGTTAAATCCTTAGACTGGTAATCTTGTTATGAACGCCTCAGTGACACTGATCTGGTTCACCAGTCTGAGCGATCCATGTAATTTTTGCTCGCCTAGCTATCAAACGCCTTTGTGATACTATCTTGGCACTTATTAATTCATGGATCATCACTTCAGGGGGAATGTTAAATATTTTTCAAACTTTAAAATAAACCTTCATTTTTGAGGGGGAACCTTTTTTGCTCAGAAAAATGTATTTAACTGAAGCACTTCAGAAAGTCAAAATTATTTCAGTTGAACTTTATTAACTGAGATGGCTCAGATCTCTTTGGAACTGATCATGCTCAGAATTTGTTTAGTCATCACTGAAATACAACAACTTTTCAAGATATTTTTTTTGATACTTGGTCAATTGTGTGTACACGTGACCTACTGCATACTATGTTTTTAACTTACGTTGGTCATGCTTATGTGTCACACAAGTTGCGCCGTAAAAGGGAAAGAAATGAGTACTTTTTCTGAAAAAGTGTTGCATGATGGGGTCACTCAAACATCTCTGCATTAAATGCGGACTTGACCCCAGAAATTGTTTTTAATTGGAAAATCATTTTATGTTCCATCTTAAATTCAAATTCCTTTTTCATTCTTTCATTTACTTCGTTTTTCATTTACTTTCCAATCATCAATCTCTCTCTTATTCACTCTCAAGTTCCTTAACTCCTCATATTCCTTTCACTTTCATCTTTCGATTCTTAAAATGTCTAAACCATCATCTTCTTCGCAACACAAATCGCTCATAAATTTTGCATATACTCCATCAAATGATGTGAAAACATCTGCCCATGGCCAAAGAATTTCACTCCGTCTCAAATCCGATTTAACATGAGCAATTTCTTGGCTCAATTAAATGTGAAATCCAAAACGCTAATGGGAAGAATCAATAATTTTTGGGAGAAATCCCCTTTCCATTATGCTCTGACCACTAATCCTCAGGCATTGTATCATCGATACTTGCTTGAATTCTGCTATACTGCTGTGGTGAGGAAAGATGAACAATCCATCTCCTTTACTCTCAATGAGGGCACCAAGAAGTGTGTTATCACTCTTGAGGGGTTCAGAAATTCCCTTCATCTGAACTACCTCAAACCTTCCCAGGTATATGCTAAACGACTCAAAGGAGTCAATTTCAGGGAGGTTCTAGTCGCCACCGGTCATGGCGATATGGAGGATGCTGATGGTAATCTGAAGACCTCCGGACACATATTTATGTCTGGATTTGGCAATTGCTGGAGGTTCTTCTGGACCCAGATTGTGGAAAGTCTTGGTGGCAACCATGGAGGGTTGGACTAACTTTCTTTACCCCAAGTTGAGATGGGGTATTATATTTGGAATGGGATACAAGCAGACTTTGCTGAGATTCTCTTTTCTCAGCTTATTACAAAATTAAAAGGAAAGAGAAGTCTGCATATTGCCTTTCCAAGATTTCTGAGCTTGTGCTTCATGGATATTCTTGGTGATGCTTACAATCTAGCTGGACCTGAAGCTTCAGTACCAGAATACAGCAGAGATTTCTCAAAGGCATCCACTGCTGAAAATGAGCCTGAACTCTCCTCTGCTATGCTTCAGGTATTTAATAAAACTGTGTGGCTGGTTCAGAAAGGTCACTAAGTGGGCTACAAAAGAATGTAGGACCCGTTAGTAGACCTAAAGAAAAGTTGCAAATCGTTAAATCTGGTAACGATGCACCTGCTTCTGCAGATGTTGAACCAGAAACTGGTGCGGGTACCAGTGACCCAAACCAGAGCATATCTGACCAGATTGTAAAAGTGAATGCTTTCTGGGATGACGATGAGCTACCTCAGGGGAATCTCAATTCCCTTGCTGATTTTGAGTTTGACGAGGGATTATTGGAGGCGAATCAATCTGATTCTGAGCCAGCCACCATCCTCGCAAACGCCCCTCCTCCTCCCCCAGAAATCCAACAAGAACAACATATTAATCCTTACGTTCCACCACCTCCATCTCATCAACATCCAATTTTTCCACCAGGCACTACTCCTGCCTATGTCACCGATCCAACTTTCACTCCATCACTTCAATTTCTTCACCCCCAAATTCACAACATTCCACCGCCTATCAATTATGATGCCCCAATAGAGAAGGACTTGGATTCTGAGACAGAATCTGAGAGTCCAACTGATTTACAAATGAATAATGTACTTAAAGGGCTTGGTAAACTACCGTTTGTTGCTCCTGCTTCTGCTCAGCCCCCACCTCCTTTAAATGTAGAAGCACAGTTAGAGAAAACTCAAACCGAAGTCCAAAGCCTTATTCTTAGGGTGGAGGATTTAACCAAATCTCTAACTGCCAATACTAGTTCTATGGCTGATATGAAAGGTGCTCAGATGTTTCTTGGAACTGAGTTAACCAAGGTTGCTGGAAACGAAGGACTAGTAGTTGGGAAGCTGAATGAGCTGGTGATGACTTGCAACAAGGTGAGCTCTGCAATCAGAGAAGCCTTCAGGTTAACAAAGAGAGATGTGCAAGCTTCGGTGGTTGCAAATTTGACATCTTGCGTTCAGTTGTTGAAGCAAGATTTTATGGCTGTTGGAAGAGAAGTGCATGAGTTGGTTCAGAAGCCAAGTATAAATGAGAAAGAACTTGGGGCTTCTATAAGTGTTGGTATTTTGGAGAATCTGAAGTCTGAGCTAACTCAGAATTTAACTGCTCAGATTTCAGAATCTATTTCTGAGAAGGTTGGTGTGGAAGTTAGAATGTTGATTGCTGAACTGACCAAAGACACAAATGACAAAGTGGACAAGGTTGTAAATGAAGTAAAAGATTCAGTGTCCAAGCTTGAAGGTTCAGTTCAGAATCAGTCCAAACAGTTAGATGAAATTCTAACTCTTCTGAAGAAAGAAACTGTTATTGCTCCTCCTCCCCCTGCTTCTTTCACTGAAGAAGATAGAAAGATGTTGAAGGATTTAAAAGATCAAGAAGCACTAAACCTTAATTCTTCATTCAGATTAAGGGCTCAGTTTGCTACAATGGCAAAGGGTATATGTGATTGCCTAGAACAACAAAGTTGGGAACCACTGAAGACAATTAAAACTTCAATTGACCTTTATGCTAAAATGCCTTCAGAGATTCCCAAAGGGGGAAGTGTGCCTATTGGTTTGCTGGCTAGTACTCAAGAAATGATTGAAGCAACCAAGAAGCAAACTGAGGTACCATCTGGTAGTGCCTCAGTTCAGGGGGAACAAGTTCAGAAGAGAGACAAGGGCAAAGGCAAGGCTCAAGAAGTTGAAGAACCAAAGAAAAGTTCTAAGGGTTCTGGAATCATTGTTGGTGAGAATGTGGATGATCATGGTTATCCCTTGCATGATCTTGAGGCTGATAGTAAGAAGTTGGAAGCATTGCAAAAGCAGGTTTCCAATTAATTTATTATGTGGAGGGAAAACAAAGAAAGATAAAGGGAACAACATCTGAAGATGGGGACCCTTGATCATATAGATGCTGCAGCTCTTGGTTTATCATTGGAAAGATACTTGAAAATCAAAAATGATCCAAGAGTGCAAAAGGCTATTGTTGATATGCTTGAGTATGAGTGTGGGATGAACTACTCTCCTCTGGAACAAAAGTTAGAAAGTCTGACCTTTAAGTTATCCATTGAAGACTTAAAGAAAAATAGAGAAAAAGAAATGGCGATCAAAAGGAAGGAAATTCTGGTCGAAGTTCTGAAGGTTGAGAAAGAGTTGCTCAGACCAACCATTAAGCCCAAAGTGACTGGACCAAGATCATCAAGAAAGAATGTTCGTGATGCTGATCTTTCTACCTTCAAACCAATATCTGATGATGCTATTGAAATTGAAAGAAAACATGAAAGGGATCAATATGAGCATTATATGAAGCATCGATCTCATTCAGCCAAAATAGTTGATATGGAAGTAACAAAAGCTGATGGATTGAAGCTTTTTGACTTGGTTGTTAAAAGAGAAGGAAGGGCAGCTGAAGAATACCATCAGGTTTCAGTGCACGAGTTTGGGATTTCTGAGCATAGGGAGATGATCCAGATTCTGAAGGGGAAGCCTAAATCTGCCTTGATTGGTGCATGGTTAGCAAGAATACAACAAAAGATGCAGGCCAAGGTAGAAATTGAAGGAAGATTGTTTGCAAAGAAGGATCATTCTCCACTGAAGAGAAAACCTACTGAGGCACCTTCTGGTTCAAGGCATGCCAAGAAGTAGTTTCCTTTCAGTTTATCATGTACTTGTAATATATTTACATTTGTAACAAACATTTCAGTTTGTATATATATGTTGCAAATTGTAACCAATAAGTAGATGGTAAGTTTAAGTTAGAAAACCACAAGTAAAATTCTGAGACATCAATGATCTATAAGATGTACTTAGAAAATTTTTACAACTTAAACAAAAACTTGCATTTCAGACTTACAAACATGTATAGATAGAAGTCTGAGATGCATGCACTATTTCAGAACAAATAGGGGGAATTTGTTAGGTCGGAAATCGACCAAGTATAATTTGTTCAGAAATAGCTTGAAGTTTAGTGAAGACGTTTGTACAGAATTCTGAGATGTCTCAGAATTCCTTCACTGAAGCTTCACTTCAGTTCAGATTAAGATAAATCTGAAGCATTCATTCTGAAGTCAAAGACTGAAGTATGAAGAAGAGAATCATCTCAGAAGCGAGCAAAGAGAGATTCTACCAGATCGAAGACTGAAGCATCTCAGTATAAAGTATTAACAACACTTTACACTGATTACGAGGAAGACTTTTTACTTTACATACCTTTACCTAGTTAATAGATTTATCTATTAATAAAAGGTACAAGGTAAAAGTATAGGTTTGGAACATAGTACTATAAGTCACATCAACTGACTTATATACTCTTCCTAGTATGAGCATGTAAGGAATTAGGTTTAATTCCTTAAATGCTCACAACCACATTTGTACGATCTTGTCCACATCATCATGGACTTGGTCTATAAATACAAAGTCTTCTCACAACTTGCAAAGAGCTTGAAACTTTAGCATTGCAACTTGTGAGATATACTCTAAGTAAACTTACGAGTATTTCCAAGTTATTTAGATCACTTGTTTTTCAGGATTGTTTAGATACTTACACTTGGGTGTTTATCTTTGTTCCGCAACAATCCTTGTGTTTGTTTATATATCAATAAATCAAATACATTAGAAAGAAAACAACGTGTCTCAATGCTACATACTTGATTATACTTATATATATCTTTATATAGTTTCTGCCTAATTGTTCTTACAGTTTATATCAAGTCAATTGTTTCTTGTTATCCATATCTGGATCGTAAACCGAACTTGTCCATCAAGATCAGTTGTACTTGCCAGTCGGGTTTAATTAACCATCTATATTTGGGACTCACAAGGTAAATGAGTGCACTACCTTGAGACAACAACTTGATAATAGGAATAAAGTGTTGAAGGGCTTGGAGCAAGATCTTGCCAAAACTAAGGGCGAACTTGCTAAGATGTCTAAGAAACTTGAAAGTCAGACAACTGAATTTGAGAAAAAGTTGAAAATAAGGTCAGAAACAATCACTAAGAATGCCAGGATGAGTACACAAAGGTCAATTGCAGGTGTGAAGGTTCAGATGGTTCTTGAAGCCCAGTCAGCTGGTATGGTTCTTCCCGAGGAGTGGGATTTAGAGAAGCTAGATAAGGAGTATGTCAGTTTAGGTGGCATATCAAAGTTGGAAAAGCAGGCTGAGGATATTGTGGATGATGCAATGGTTGATGATACTTTCGATGATATAGTCAAGACAGGTCAAGAAGCAGTTCGTGGTGTGCAGGTAGGGAATGAAATGCAGGAAAATGATGTAGCGGAGAATAATGAAGTGCAAGTTGAAGAAGAAGCGCAGGAGAAGGATGGAACAGCCTAACGATCTTAGTCAGTTACTTTAATGGGCTGTAATTATATTAATATTTCTTATTATGTTATTGGGATTGTGGTCTGTAACTTAAACAATTTATGTGGGGAGTGGTTAATCTAGGATGATTAACCGTGGTGGTGTGATTAACTTAGTACTTTTGAACTTTATTTAGGACTATGCTTGCTAAGGGAGTTGTCCCAGTGCTTTTTGAGCACAATTTTCAAATTTCAAAAAGCAAGTATTTCGGATATTAGTTGTGTTGATTTATTGTAGATTGGTACTTCTTATTTTTATTTGCAGGTGAAGCGGATCATCTCCATTTTTGAAGGTATTTTCAATAAACTTTTATCCTTTACCTTACTTTAACTATAGATATTATAACCTCAGCAAAATTTTGTTACCTATATAAGCTAGACAGTATATATACTATTATATATACATACATGTATTATTATTATTTATTTTTTTTTATATATGTCAGTCATTAAATGATTTAAATGTCTCTAATCATGAAAACAGTAAGAAATGACACATAGAGAGTAGAATACATGCACCTTGCAAGCGTATTTATAGTCCCACTTGTAGGCTATGACTTGCTAGCTTTCAGCCTCTTTATTAATCGCCAGTCTTTAATCACTTGTCAAAATGTTCTGACGGCAATTATTCCTACTTGTTTCCCTGAAGTTATTACATATCAAAAAACAAAGATTTATATCAATTTGTGTGGGAATGAGTTTCAGGAATGGGAGTCCTAAAACCCATTGATGTTTAAGATTGAAGATATTGATCTTCAAATCCTCAAGGGGATATTGGGCTCTTAAGATCTAGGGGGTGTCCCCAGTCTCTTGAGTAAATTGAGTGGCTTGGTTAGCCAATTTTGAGGAAATGATTTTTTGGGTGGCGTGGTTAGCCAATTTCGGGAGATGGCGTGGTTAGCCAATTTCGGGAGATCGATGGTAACACCGACAACCAATAAAATTAATTTCGACGACCTTGGAATTTAACCCTTCAATCGTGAAATTAATTATCGTGCGACACGGGCGATTTTAAGAGAAGGTGAAAACCTTCAACCAAAAGTTGGCGTGAAAGCCAAAAGGTGAAGACCTTGTTCCACGTTGTAATGCATGTGTTTGCTAAGTGATAGCTGATGCACTTCTACCTGTTTAGGACAATCTCAACACTAAAAATAGTTTTGAGTAGTTAGTTCAAGGAAATCATAATTTATAGATTTGCATTTCCATGTTCCAAACCTTTAGATCAGAGTTTCTTGGTATATCAATACTGTTTTTAGGCAGCGTACCTGCCATTGCCATTTTGTTAGAATTAAAAGAATCAATACCTTGAGGTCGTGCTTCCTTTAGGTTGGAAGTTTCTTTCATAACCTCTCGTTCATGATTTATCTTTTGCCGTTTTAAGTCTTCAACTCCCAAGCTTTCTATAGCGTGAGGATCCAAATCTTTGGATCTTTCTATAATTGCCTGAAGTTTAAGAACATCTAAAAATCTTAGCTGTAGTATTTCTAGATCTCTCATGATTTCAGAACTTCTTGTTAGAAATATAAATATGGTGTTAAATTGTAAATATTCAATAGTGGAAGGAGTATTAGTTATAATTAGATCATAAGTATAAATACTCCTTCCTTAATCATTTTGTAAAAAAGCTTTCACATTAATCCATACTTACATCTCTCTAACTTACTTTCTTTCTCTAAACTCTATCATCTTCAACCTCCCTCCACACACACTCAAACACACACTAAACCCTAATTCCTTCATTAAACCTTCAATTAAGCTCATTTTTGTTTCTATCATTTGGTATCAGAGCAGGACTATTCCTAGATATATTGGCACTATTTTGAGAATTTGATCTACGGACAATCCACACTTGGTTCACATTTGTTGTATTCCCATCAAGCTTGACTTTACTAGAAGCATGCAAAAATCTATCCTTAGGAATCCATCTACTGCTACTAGTTAAGCACAAGTCACCTGAAACACGAACAGTCTTCTTGTTAGCAAACAATTTGTTATTTTTGGACTTAACAGGTTTCTTCTTGATGGTTTGGTCTTTGTTTTGAATCTGATTTGTGTGATGGGTTGGTCTTTGATTTTGAATCAGTTTTGTGTGATGGGTTGGTCTTTGATTTTGAATCAGTTTTGTGTGATGGGTTGGTCTTTGATTTTGAATCAGTTTTGTGTGATGGGTTGGTCTTTGATTTTGAATCAGTTTTGTGTGATGGGTTGGTCTTTGATTTTGAATCAGTTTTGTGTGATGGGTTGGTCTTTGATTTTGAATCAGTTTTGTGTGATGGGTTGGTCTTTGATTTTGAATCAGTTTTGTGTGATGGGTTGGTCTTTGATTTTGAATCAGTTTTGTGTGATGGGTTGGTCTTTGATTTTGAATCAGTTTTGTGTGATGGGTTGGTCTTTGATTTTGAATCAGTTTTGTGTGATGGGTTGGTCTTTGATTTTGAATCAGTTTTGTGTGATGGGTTGGTCTTTGATTTTGAATCAGTTTTGTGTGATGGGTTGGTCTTTGATTTTGAATCAGTTTTGTGTGATGGGTTGGTCTTTGATTTTGAATCAGTTTTGTGTGATGGGTTGGTCTTTGATTTTGAATCAGTTTTGTGTGATGGGTTGGTCTTTGATTTTGAATCAGTTTTGTGTGATGGGTTGGTCTTTGATTTTGAATCAGTTTTGTGTGATGGGTTGGTCTTTGATTTTGAATCAGTTTTGTGTGATGGGTTGGTCTTTGATTTTGAATCAGTTTTGTGTGATGGGTTGGTCTTTGATTTTGAATCAGTTTTGTGTGATGGGTTGGTCTTTGATTTTGAATCAGTTTTGTGTGATGGGTTGGTCTTTGATTTTGAATCAGTTTTGTGTGATGGGTTGGTCTTTGATTTTGAATCAGTTTTGTGTGATGGGTTGGTCTTTGATTTTGAATCAGTTTTGTGTGATGGGTTGGTCTTTGATTTTGAATCAGTTTTGTGTGATGGGTTGGTCTTTGATTTTGAATCAGTTTTGTGTGATGGGTTGGTCTTTGATTTTGAATCAGTTTTGTGTGATGGGTTGGTCTTTGATTTTGAATCAGTTTTGTGTGATGGGTTGGTCTTTGATTTTGAATCAGTTTTGTGTGATGGGTTGGTCTTTGATTTTGAATCAGTTTTGTGTGATGGGTTGGTCTTTGATTTTGAATCAGTTTTGTGTGATGGGTTGGTCTTTGATTTTGAATCAGTTTTGTGTGATGGGTTGGTCTTTGATTTTGAATCAGTTTTGTGTGATGGGTTGGTCTTTGATTTTGAATCAGTTTTGTGTGATGGGTTGGTCTTTGATTTTGAATCAGTTTTGTGTGATGGGTTGGTCTTTGATTTTGAATCAGTTTTGTGTGATGGGTTGGTCTTTGATTTTGAATCAGTTTTGTGTGATGGGTTGGTCTTTGATTTTGAATCAGTTTTGTGTGATGGGTTGGTCTTTGATTTTGAATCAGTTTTGTGTGATGGGTTGGTCTTTGATTTTGAATCAGTTTTGTGTGATGGGTTGGTCTTTGATTTTGAATCAGTTTTGTGTGATGGGTTGGTCTTTGATTTTGAATCAGTTTTGTGTGATGGGTTGGTCTTTGATTTTGAATCAGTTTTGTGTGATGGGTTGGTCTTTGATTTTGAATCAGTTTTGTGTGATGGGTTGGTCTTTGATTTTGAATCAGTTTTGTGTGATGGGTTGGTCTTTGATTTTGAATCAGTTTTGTGTGATGGGTTGGTCTTTGATTTTGAATCAGTTTTGTGTGATGGGTTGGTCTTTGATTTTGAATCAGTTTTGTGTGATGGGTTGGTCTTTGATTTTGAATCAGTTTTGTGTGATGGGTTGGTCTTTGATTTTGAATCAGTTTTGTGTGATGGGTTGGTCTTTGATTTTGAATCAGTTTTGTGTGATGGGTTGGTCTTTGATTTTGAATCAGTTTTGTGTGATGGGTTGGTCTTTGATTTTGAATCAGTTTTGTGTGATGGGTTGGTCTTTGATTTTGAATCAGTTTTGTGTGATGGGTTGGTCTTTGATTTTGAATCAGTTTTGTGTGATGGGTTGGTCTTTGATTTTGAATCAGTTTTGTGTGATGGGTTGGTCTTTGATTTTGAATCAGTTTTGTGTGATGGGTTGGTCTTTGATTTTGAATCAGTTTTGTGTGATGGGTTGGTCTTTGATTTTGAATCAGTTTTGTGTGATGGGTTGGTCTTTGATTTTGAATCAGTTTTGTGTGATGGGTTGGTCTTTGATTTTGAATCAGTTTTGTGTGATGGGTTGGTCTTTGATTTTGAATCAGTTTTGTGTGATGGGTTGGTCTTTGATTTTGAATCAGTTTTGTGTGATGGGTTGGTCTTTGATTTTGAATCAGTCTTGTGTGATGGGTTGGTCTTTGGTCTTTGGAACTTATCGAATGGGGAAGGTTGTGAAGAGTGTGACTTTGAATCTTCTTTAGAAAAAATTCATGTTTTTCCTCTTTTTGAACAAAATGTTTTTCAAAATCAGGAGCAAAATCATAATTTCCTTCCAAATATGTTGAGAAATCATCCGTTTCCAATTTCACACTTGCTTCACTTATCTTAATTGGACAAGGACTTCTCTTGAGTGGAATTGATGCTTTTTCTTTTTCTTTTTCAAACTTTTGTTTGAAAGCATCAATTTCATTCAAGTATGATTGAGTTCCCTCAGAAAACTTGGTAAAAGACTCAGTTTCAGAAGCAATCGGGAAGAAATAATCATCAACATCATGAACATCATATACATCATCTAGATCACCATCAGTTTGAACAGAAACATGCACAACTTGACTCTCAGTTTGCACAGATGCATTCACGATTTCACAAATAGAACGGCCAGTCTGAGTTGATGCTTTCACAACTTCACAAATTGAACAACCAGGTTGTTCACATACTTTGGAGTCAAATTTGGGTTGATCAATGACATAGTGATTTTGAGTCTTCAGATTATCTATTAAAGATTGCTTTTCATCAAGAGACTTTTGCAGATCCTCTATTACCTTTTCCAAAACATTTTGTGGAACATAAGGTCTCAAGTTTTCAGCTTTTGGAATTGGAATAGTTTCTTCTAAAGGTTTTTCTTTAAAACACTCAAGAATTTCAGGAATTATAGCCTCATGATTTTCTTTTTCATCATTTTCTTTTTCAATTTTTGTTGACTGAAAAAATCATTTTCTTTAGCACATTTAATCTCTGTTCTCTTTCTTTTTCAAACTTTTGTTTGAAAGCATCAATTTCATTCAAGTATGATTGAGTTCCCTCAGAAAACTTGGTAAAAGACTCAGTTTCAGAAGCAATCGGGAAGAAATAATCATCAACATCATGAACATCATATACATCATCTAGATCACCATCAGTTTGAACAGAAACATGCACAACTTGACTCTCAGTTTGCACAGATGCATTCACGATTTCACAAATAGAACGGCCAGTCTGAGTTGATGCTTTCACAACTTCACAAATTGAACAACCAGGTTGTTCACATACTTTGGAGTCAAATTTGGGTTGATCAATGACATAGTGATTTTGAGTCTTCAGATTATCTATTAAAGATTGCTTTTCATCAAGAGACTTTTGCAGATCCTCTATTACCTTTTCCAAAACTTTTGTGGAACATAAGGTCTCAAGTTTTCAGCTTTTGGAATTGGAATAGTTTCTTCTAAAGGTTTTTCTTTAAAACACTCAAGAATTTCAGGAATTATAGCCTCATGATTTTCTTTTTCATCATTTTCTTTTTCACATTTAACCTCTTTTCTCTTTCTTTTTCAAACTTTTGTTTGAAAGCATCAATTTCATTCAAGTATGATTGAGTTCCCTCAGAAAACTTGGTAAAAGACTCAGTTTCAGAAGCAATCGGGAAGAAATAATCATCAACATCATGAACATCATATACATCATCTAGATCACCATCAGTTTGAACAGAAACATGCACAACTTGACTCTCAGTTTGCACAGATGCATTCACGATTTCACAAATAGAACGGCCAGTCTGAGTTGATGCTTTCACAACTTCACAAATTGAACAACCAGGTTGTTCACATACTTTGGAGTCAAATTTGGGTTGATCAATGACATAGTGATTTTGAGTCTTCAGATTATCTATTAAAGATTGCTTTTCATCAAGAGACTTTTGCAGATCCTCTATTACCTTTTCCAAAACTTTTGTGGAACATAAGGTCTCAAGTTTTCAGCTTTTGGAATTGGAATAGTTTCTTCTAAAGGTTTTTCTTTAAAACACTCAAGAATTTCAGGAATTATAGCCTCATGATTTTCTTTTTCATCATTTTCTTTTTCTCTTTCTTTTTCAAACTTTTGTTTGAAAGCATCAATTTCATTCAAGTATGATTGAGTTCCCTCAGAAAACTTGGTAAAAGACTCAGTTTCAGAAGCAATCGGGAAGAAATAATCATCAACATCATGAACATCATATACATCATCTAGATCACCATCAGTTTGAACAGAAACATGCACAACTTGACTCTCAGTTTGCACAGATGCATTCACGATTTCACAAATAGAACGGCCAGTCTGAGTTGATGCTTTCACAACTTCACAAATTGAACAACCAGGTTGTTCACATACTTTGGAGTCAAATTTGGGTTGATCAATGACATAGTGATTTTGAGTCTTCAGATTATCTATTAAAGATTGCTTTTCATCAAGAGACTTTTGCAGATCCTCTATTACCTTTTCCAAAACTTTTGTGGAACATAAGGTCTCAAGTTTTCAGCTTTTGGAATTGGAATAGTTTCTTCTAAAGGTTTTTCTTTAAAACACTCAAGAATTTCAGGAATTATAGCCTCATGATTTTCTTTTTCATCATTTTCTTTTTCAATTTTATGTGCGGGGTGACTGAAAAAATCATATGACTCATCCATTAACTCATAGTTAAAATAGACTTTTGCACCCTTCTTTAGAAAATCATCAGCCTCAAAATCCCTATCATTCGGTCTCACAAACTGGGCACTCATCCCACATCTCAAATAAGATTCCTTATATAATGATGGGACTTCTTCTTGTGCTTTGACCAAATGATTTGGATTGACATAACCTAACCCTGAAGTGAATATTATTTCTGAATTTCTTGGCCTATTCAAAAAGATTTGTTGATATGAACGATTAATCTTATACAACTTGTCTTGATAAGACTTGATTTCAGCTTTAAGCTCATCATTTTCTTTATCAAGTTTTTGTTTAAGAGAATCTTTTATACAACATTCATATTTTAGGTCAGAAATTTTATCTTCATATTCCTTCAAATCAGGGATTGATTCTTTCAGTTTCACATTCAAAGACTCAATGTCCTCAGCCAAAGCATTTGCTCGAAACATCTCATTGGTCTTTTCAACTTGAAGTTGTCTGACGGTTTTGCTCAGTTCAAGAACTTTGGTGTCAAGTTCTTGTTTTTCAAGTAGCAATTTGGAGTTCGGAGTAAAAGTGACTGCTGCTTTTTCAGATTTCAAATTTTCAAAATCCTTTTTAAGTAAATCAAATTTTGTTTGAAATTCTTTTTCTTTGTCTTCCAAAATTTGCTTTACTTTTAAATTCTCTTCAGTCAACTTTACCCCGTCTCTCATTGCCTTTTTACTTTCATCCATATAGAATTTTAACACAGATTTGGGAAGTGTTATTACCTGATCATCCTCTGAAGAACTTTCCTTAACATCACCATTTGCAGAGCTCTGAGCTCGGCAAATAGTACAATTTGACAAACTTTCTTATTTCAACTGTTTGCAGAGCAATAAGCTCGGCAAACAGTACAAATAGACCAAAAGTTCAAATTTTTCATTCAAACTTTACCCCGTCTCTCATTGCCTTTTTACTTTCATCCATATAGAATTTTAACACAGATTTGGGAAGTGTTATTACCTGATCATCCTCTGAAGAACTTTCCTTAACATCACCATTTGCAGAGCTCATACCTCGGCAAATAGTACAATTTGACAAACTTTCTTATTTTAACTGTTTGCAGAGCAATAAGCTCGGCAAACAGTACAAATAGACCAAAAGTTCAAATTTTTCATTCAAACTTTACCAAATCGTTTTCTATCACTTTTCCATCTTTGGTGTAAAATTTGAGAATTTTTTTTTTGAATACCTCATTTGCCGAGCACTGAGCTCGGCATCCAAGGCAAATAGCACTTTCGTATTCAAAAGCTTGAAACTTGGTTGTGTGTTTGTTTGACTTGATCGTGGCTGAGAGTGGTGCTTACTTGAGTCTTTTGTTACGTGTTTATCTTCTGGAATAAGCATCTTTTTGAGTGTTTAATCTGTTGTGTATTGAAGTTTTTTTTTGGACAGAAAGAGACGTATTTTTCTTTTTGGTGTGATAATTTTGAGGGTGAAACTAATTTTGTGTGAGAGAGAGGGTTGAGAAAACAATTTTCACAAGAGAGAGAGAGAGGTTTTTACAGTGTGTTGTAGTGAGAAAAGTGAAAACGCGTGAAGTAATACTGGCCAAAGCTAAAGCAAATGTGTTGTCAAGTTTGTGGTGACAGAAAGTAGCGTATAGTCAGACGCGTGTTCTTTCATTTCATTGAGCTGTCAAATGCGTGCATCTTTTGATCTAGTATTTGTCAGTTTGTCAATCCGAAATTCAAATTAAGTTGGGGTTTACACGTTAGCTGTCATCACGTGGTTTTCTTTTATTCTTCACATTGTTGGTCAACATTTGTTTAAAGTTGTCTTACTATTTCTTAAAGTTTTTTTTGTAAAATTTTATTTTTGTTATCCGTATTTTTTATTTGTGCTACAACCAAAACTAGTAGTTCATATTTCCACTTATATTTTCTTTATATTTGTTTATACTTTTAGTTAAGTTTTTTTAAGTGTCGGGCTAAATTTTTTGGTTCTTTATTTGGGTTGTTCTTTCATTTCATTGAGCTGTCAAATGCGTGCATCTTTTGATCTAGTATTTGTCAGTTTGTCAATCCGAAATTCAAATTAAGTTGGGGTTTACACGTTAGCTGTCATCACGTGGTTTTCTTTTATTCTTCACATTGTTGGTCAACATTTGTTTAAAGTTGTCTTACTATTTCTTAAAGTTTTTTTTGTAAAATTTTATTTTTGTTATCCGTATTTTTTATTTGTGCTACAACCAAAACTAGTAGTTCATATTTCCACTTATATTTTCTTTATATTTGTTTATACTTTTAGTTAAGTTTTTTTAAGTGTCGGGCTAAATTTTTTGGTTCTTTATTTGGGTTGTTCTTTCATTGGGCTAATCATCAAGTTTTTTAGTCAAAATGTCAACCATACCAATCAAATTTGAACCAAGCTTTGGTTTATATAATTTTCATAATAATCAAAAGTGTTCATGTTTTCAAGGAAATAATCATGCTTGTGTTGTTCGAGTGTATCAAGAGTTTGAGGATGTTTCCAAGAAATTCAAAGCTCTTTGTAAGGAGCGTGCGTGTTTTGTGTCTGACATTAATGAATTGAAATCGATTATTTCTTCATATCAGACTTCAGAAAATTTTGATTCAATAAAGTTCAATGTGCCAGATAAGTTGACAACTATGTTCATTCAAGAACCCACATCGGATGAAATAACAGATCATGACGATTTTCGTTGTACATGTAATTTACATCCCAAGATTTTCAACAACAAACATGTTCCATGTGCTGTCATTCGTTTTCAAGAAAAACGATACATGTATGAGACGAGTCAAAAACTCATGGAACAAAACAAAAATCTTCAACTTGAAATTGACCAACTCATGTCAGAGAACAAAGAACTCAAAGCTGCAAATGATCTCATTTTATCCAACATAGAAAGTCTTCAAAAAGAAAATGATCATTTGCAATCAAAGATTTCCAAATTAACGAATGAGTTAGACAATTCTTCCACAGAGATCAACAAAAAATTTTTGGACAGTCAGTCAAAAGAACTTGTTTTGCAACAAAAGATTTCTAAGCTTAACCATGAGTTGCAAAATAAGTCCACCATTTTTGTGAGCAAAGAGCGAAACTTTCTCAAAGTTTTTGATCAACTTCGAATTGATGTGAGCAAGGTTGAAAAAGAAAGAACAAATTTTTGTGCTCAAATCAAGTGTCTTGAAGACAGGTGTTTGCAACTTCAGTCAAACGAAACATATTTGACAAAGAAAATTTCCGACCTTGAGATTGAATTGCAAACACAAACCAAATCTTTTGAATCTCAAAATCATTCTTCTGTATCTCTTAACCCATCCAAAGAAGTTGTTAAAGTTTGCACTCAAACTGATTGTTCTTTATGTGAAGTCGTTAAAGTTTGCATTCAAACTGATAGTCCTATATGTGAATTTGTGAATTCCTCTGTGCAAACTGATTGTGAAGTTAGTGAAACCATTTCCAAGGAAAGTCATGATGAAACCATTTCCAACCCAAAAACATGTTGTCACACTAAACCACAAGTTGATGTTCCAAAGAGGGTTTACACGGGTAAATCTTCAAAACCTTTTGAAAGAAAGGTCTCTCAGTTTACTAATTACTCCTTACAAAAGGGTAAGAAGTACACTAAGAAACCAAATTTTGATGGAACAACTACTTTAGTGTCTTTTCTATCCTTCGAGGATAATTCCACACAAATTTCTCAAGCAAAATCTCAATTGACTAAATCTAAATGGAAACCGATTTCAAAAGATAAGTCAGTTGAGTCAAAATCATTCAAATATTCATTTTCGGAACTTTTTGATCTTGCACCAAAACCTGTGAAAGCAGTTGTGCAAAAAGTGAATGATTTTGCTTCGAAAAATCATTTTCCAAATCAATCTCTCAAGATTGGAAGCTTTTCAAAGAAATCAAATGATTTTTCACCGTTGCTTCCACGAAAACTTTTTTCAACTAAACCACCGGGTTTTAGTTCATCGTGGAATGCAACCTCTATTCATCAAATCGATGAGACTTACATTTGGACTTTTAAGAATTCAAATAACATTGGACCCAATCTCAAATGGGTTCCAAAAGTGATTTCCAAGTGATTTGGTGAATAGTGGCGTATGCACACATCAGTGTATAACCCGTTCTAAAACCGATTTTGTAATTTCATCATTTCTTTTAGAAAAATCCAAAAAGATTTTCATTTTCCTATTTTTGAAAAATCCAAAAAGATTTTCTTTTATTATCATTTGTTTTTTTTACTTTTTCTTTAAGTTTCTCACAATGTATTAGGATGAGATGCAAGGCATCGAACGCCTTTGTGTGCTGCCTTTGTAGTCTCATTTTTAATGTTTGTGAGCAACTTTCAAACTCTTTACTCACCCTTTATATGCAAAACCTTTGTTTATATCATGCATATATTTAGGGGGAGTTTGTTTATAAAACCAAAACTTCCAAGTGTTTAAACTCATTTTCCATTTTAAAAAACCTTGGAAAATTTTCAAACCATTTTCGATCAAATTCAAAGAAGTTCGGTGTTAGATTTTCACATGAGAGTTTAGGCCACTCATAAAAACTCCATGATCTTGTCATCGCCGATGAGATCTAACCCCGGAGTTATTTTCTCAATCTTAGATTGTAAGGGTTTATGAGCGTGGTGATGATGTTTGTACAAATAGGACATGAGGGAGTAGTCGAAAAGTGAGAGGTTACGGTGAAATGATGTGAGAAAGGGCTAAAAGAAATAAAAGCCCTCCCTAAAATTCTCAAAAATCCGGGTCAACGCGTTTCTATCGGATTTCATTTGTTGATTTCTCGATATTGAAGAAGACTACATAGACCCAGTGAAGCAATACACATCTTTACCTAACCACTCAAGTGTTTCTTAACAAATGCTTGTTTTATTCTCACGGAGATTTTCACATTTCTATCGACTCTTCATTTGGAAGACGTTGATATTGAAAAAGGGAAACACTCTGCTCCGGTCCCCGACTTCATTTGATCACTTATTGAGTCTAGAGCGTACTTGAAATATTCTTTCATTTTACTAGGACACATCGAGTCTTTATATGTCTTTGTGACATTGCATATCTTTGTGATATTGCCGGAACATTCGTAGTAATATCATATTATTGATATTCCACGATGATCGAATGGAAATCCTACCAATGCTAACATCTTTTCCAACGTTGAACGTAGGTCTCACATTTTCATTTTATGAATTTGTTGAGTAAACGAGAAGTCTAAGTGACCTTGGATTTTATTTCCCAAAAGTCTTTGAGGATAGTAAGACATGGTTATCGAACGCATTTGTGACACTGACCATGAATTACATTCTTTAAAGAAATCTATCGGTTGAAAAGCCATAGACAGAACCATTTAGAGATAAGCTTTGTGCATTTCTCAATGATAATGGGAAGTCCTAAAAATAGTAATCGTATTTTTAGGCCACACCATTAATCCTTTCGATTTTTGGTTGTGATAACGGATCATTTTTATCTGGATTTCATTTCTCTTCACACAAACACAAAGAACACAAACACCATTTATAAAATCTTTTTCCAACAATGCAACCTTAAATTCTAGTTCACCAATAGGTTCATTGGGAATTGGGAATTGGGTTGGGTTAATTTGCTTGCTTGTTGTTTGTTGTGATCTACCGTTTATGCTATCAATCATTATTGTATGATGAACACGTTTCACATATTCATCATAAGGGGGAGAAATGATTAAATGATTGATAGATAGAGTTTAACGTTTTAGGTAGAATTTGATTGGTAGATATTAACTCATAGTGTTTGGTTGTTCAAAGGATCGTTAGTTTAGGTGAAGAGAGTGAATAATTATCGTGATATGTTGAGAATTGAAATATTGTTTCGAGAAAGTTGAAAGGTTGTTTTGAGAAAGTTGAAAGATTGTTTCTAGAAGAGAATACTCAAGATGATTTTTTAGTTTTGGAAAGTACATGGTCGATAATTAAAAGATTTGTTGAAAAAATTGACCATTTGTTTGATGATTAGAAAAGTTTGAGACTGAATGAAGATTGTTCTTTTGATAGATACTTGGATTGTTAAGATCCAAAGATTGTTCATTTGAGGGGGAGCAAGAGTAAACTCATGATTTGTTAAATATGCTCCGAAATGATTGTTTGTTCAAGGGGGAGCAAGAGATTAAAGATTTGTTATTGAATAATTTGCTCTGAGATAGTTGTTTGATTGAGGGGGAGCAAATGTTAATTGATCAAAGAATCAAGTTAGACCAAGAATTGAAGTTTTAAAGACAAAATCAATTTTCCACGTTCCATAACCAAGCTTCCGCAATGCCAAGAGAATTTAAAGAAAACCAAGCTTCCGCATCCAAAAGAATTCAAAGTCAAATCCAAGCTTCCGCATGCTACTCAAAAGTTCAAGTTACTTCTCCAAGCAACATCAAGTTGAAATCAACATTCAAAAGTTCAAGTTGTGAAAGCTCAAAAGCTACAAAGATTTCAAAGATGCTTCCAAAGTATTCAAAGTTGCAAAAGAAGATCAAGATTTAATAAGTCATCGTCAAATATATTTGTTTGTTTAGAAGATTCAAAGTCAAGGTTTATACAAGACATTGAAGACAATGAGAAAGCTTCAAAGTCCAATCAACATTGAAGATTTTTAACAAATGGGCTCATCATGTTATTTAAAGACCGAAGACGATGCAACATTTACAATTCAACACCAAGGAGGAGATTGTTAGAAATATAAATATGGTGTTAAATTGTAAATATTCAATAGTGGAAGGAATATTAGTTATAATTAGATCATAAGTATAAATACTCCTTCCTTAATCATTTTGTAAAAAAGCTTTCACATTAATCCATACTTACATCTCTCTAACTTACTTTCTCTCTCTAAACTCTATCATCTTCAACCTCCCTCCACACACACTCAAACACACACTAAACCCTAATTCCTTCATTAAACCTTCAATTAAGCTCATTTCTGTTTCTATCACTTCTTCTTTCCAAATCTGTTTCAATTCGACTAATGATAGAAAACAAATTTTCGTTAGCATACAAAAAAGGGTAAGAACGTTTAAGTCTTCTCCTTGCATCAAATGTCCCTGTGTTTTTATTTTTGAAAAACCTTTTCCCTTGTCTATTCGACATAATCTGATAAAAAGAAGACAATTTTTTTTTTTGAGAAGCACCTTTTGCCCCACGGTGGGCGCCAAATTGTTTACCTAAGATAATCTACGATGAAGACTTAGATTAATAATGTAACCAAACTTTTGTTCGTGAGGTTAAGGGCTTGTAAAATATGTTGAGATTCGAAGATGCGTTTAATAGGAAAGATTTGATAAACAATTATGTCGACTAAACAAGGAATAAAGGTCTAAAGCAATGATAAACAGAATTATGAGTATCGAAATAAATGAAATAACGATAGATATTGCTAATCAAAGTAAAGATCTAGTAAATAATGCTTAAAAGTAAAGAGTAAAGAGCAAGAACACCGAGATTTGTTAACGAGGAAAAGCCCTTAATCCTTTAAGGATTGCCGGCATAAAAACCCCGGGAGGAAGCAATCGTCCCTGCCTTTGTTCTCTTATTAATGATTGTTAAATGTTTACAAATGGTGGAATTTGGTTGATCGATGTATCTAAGTGAATAACGAGAGCATTGTGTGTGAATACAAGTGAGTAGTATGCAGTAAGTAAGAATGCGATGCTTAAGATCGATCAACCTTATTCATTATATAGACCTAAGATCTAACTAACTATGCGAGATTGTAGGGATCTTCCAGGTCTTCGTTGATTGAACGTTAGAGCATATCTTGACCGATTAAGTGAACGTTGAAGCTTTTCTCCTCATGCTGAAATCAACTTGAAGTCCGAATATCTTGGCAGACTAAGTCTTCTTTGCGTGTTGAAGATTAATCCCATGTGTGAAATCCTTTCTTTACCGTTGGGGATATTTTCCTTGGCTTCATATCGAATATTCTGGAATCTGCATGCTTATCTCATGTGGAAATGATAATAATATTTGAAACATAACGTTAGCAAAATATTAATAAGTAATCAGAATATTCAGCTATGTCAAGATCCTGGTACGTCAAGATCTTGGACCTTCAGGATATTGGTACTTGAAATTTCACCCATAACATCCTAGAAAGTGCTTACAGTGAATTATTTGACCTTGAAGTGACTTAGGCCAATAATAGACTGTTAAGTATATTCATTTCTATTCAATTCTTCAGATTGTATGTTATTACTTTGAGAAGATTTGATGTTATTGTTGAGATGTGCAGGACAACGAACAGATGTTTGATTTTGTAGGTTGTCGAGCAAGATATGTGTTATTTCCTTAGATGCTTAAGGAAGACGAATGCGGATAGCATAGGTCATTCCAAGTTTGATTGAGATGTATACTAGTTTGATGAGGCAATCATATAAGTATTTACATCTGGTACTTCAAAGTCGACGAAAGTATAGTTGCTTAGGTCGAGTCTTAGAACCTTAAGATCTAGATAAGAAGTTTTGGTTCTAGGTTTATATTGGAAGACCTAAGTATAGGTCATTTATTTTTGAACAATGAGACAGTGTTCTTAAGGTTTCTGTTGATTTGTAGTTCTAGACTAAGATAATGTCATATAAATTTTTATGACTTATAATAGTGAAGAATAACAAAATGGAGAAGAAAATGAAAAATGTAGTTCTAGATTAAGTCATTGCTATTATCATGAGTAGTGATGAAATAATGAAGAATAACAAAATGGAGAAGAAAATGAAAAATGTAGTTCTATATTAAGTCATTGCTATTATCATGAGTAGTGATGAAATAATGAAGAATAACAAAATGGAGAAGAAAATGAAAAATGTAGTTCTATATTAAGTCATTGCTATTATCATGAGTAGTGATGAAATAATGAAGAATAACAAAATGGAGAAGAAAATGAAAAATGTAGTTCTAGATTAAGTCATTGCTATTATCATGAGTAGTGATGAAATAATGAAGAATAACATTATCATCGTTATTTTGTATTTGTTTTAAGCTTGTATGTGCAGGTATAAGCACAAGGAAGCATCATGGTCTGTGTTTGACCTGAAGACTTTGATCATGGTTCATGAAGAAAGTATTCAGAAGAAACATTCAGAGTTACGAAGATATGGAGACATGAGTAGTATTGCTTTTGAAACAGTATTTATGCTTCTACAGTTTGTGATTCAAATTACAAAGTTTCTGGTTTTCATGGAAGTTAACTAGTTCAGTGTTGATCGTTGGAAATTCTACTTCTCTGTTATATGCCGGTTATGCAAGGCGAGCAGGGACTCGAGCAATAGATCCAAGAAGGAAAATTGCATGTACTTAATTCGGAGGGATTTATCGTTGAGGGGGAGAACTACAATTAGATATGGTGAATTAGTTGATTATCATGACGATACAGAGATTTTGAAGTTTCAGAAAATCGAGTTTCAGGTATAGCAATAAAATGTGTTATCTCGAAGTTATCTTTTTCAGTATATTTGCAGAGAAGTCAATCTAAAGGAAGGATTTCTAAGCAAAAGACTGAAGTGTTCAAGACAAGGCTAAGATCATCAGGTTTTTATAATATTATTTATATAGTAATTACAGATGATGTTAGCTAGATTTCTGTTGGTTGAAGATCTTAGATATAGAATATGGAAGATTATCAACTTTGTACCAATAAAGCTTTAGACATAGACATAATGTGAATGTAGAAGGTTATTGTTTATGTAAAGCCTTAGACATAGATATATGATTTGAATATGAAAGGTTGTCAACAATCGTGAAACAGCTTAAAAAAACTAAAGAATGATGTGGAGAGAAAACGAAACAAACCACCACTTTATTCATCAGAAGTATAAATGTATAATATAGAATTAAATGCAAGAATGTTCCTTGTGTTTTGTTCAATTTGGCAGCGGCGGTCCCTCTTCAAGTTCACTAGCATTGATTGTCCCTAAATTAAAAACTGATTCCAACCATGGTCGAAATTGACGATTCCGAAGATGATAAGTGTTGTTGAGTGTCAATGTATGCCTTGCAATGTAATTAGCTTTGGAGTTTTGACACATTTTCCTTTCTGAACTACCATTGGGTTTTGTATTTATTTCAGCTGGTTAATGTTTTTAGTTTGTTCTATAACAAATATGGTGTCAGAGGTAATGATATTTAAGTAGGTATGTTGCTCAAATCCTACTTGATTGAATTTTGTTTAGTCGTGCTCTTTTTATGTTTGGCTTGACTCTCGAGGAACTTTTTATGTGTTAAACGATAGAATCGAAATTATAATTTTATTGATATATGAAAGACATACAAGAGCCCTATATTTATAAGAATTGAAAACTAGTTATTGGCAACTAGGTTAAACACGACCGACTCTAATTCTTGGATTTGAACCCCTCTTGGGCCGATACACTTGTTGAGGCCCATGATCTTGAATACTCGGGAGGTGATGATATTTATTCTGATCCCACAAATTCTAACACTCCCCCTCAAGTTGAATATCGGGGTTACCGAAATTCAACTTGCTTAGACACTTATGAAACATAGATGTTCCCACTGCTTTGGTTAGAATATCAGCAAGATGGTCTTCAGACTTAACAGGTAACTTGATAATTCCACTTTCCATTTTTTCTTTTATGAAATGACGATCAACTTCCACATGCTTGGTTTTATCATGTTGAACTGGATTCTCTGAGATCTGGATCGCAGCTTCATTATCACTCATGATTCGAATACTTTCTTTGGGAGCAAAACCTATTTCAGACACCAGCTTTCTCAACCACAAAGCTTCTGCTAGTCCCCTAGCTATTCCTCTAAACTCAGCTTCAGCACTTGACAACGAGACAACTTTCTGTTTTTTACTTTTCCATGTAACCAAGTTATCACCTACCTTTGAAAAATACCCAGAAGTGGATCTTCGATTACCTTTGTCTCCTGCCCAATCTGCATCTGTATATATCTGAATCTTGAGATGACCATTAGCCTTAAATAACACCCCATGACCTGAAGTCCCTTTAAGATACCTGATAATTCGCAGAACTGCATCCATATGATCTTCCTGAGGTTGATGCATAAACTGACTAACTACTCCAACAACATATGCAATGTCTGGACGAGTATGAGCCAAATAAATCAGTTTCCCCACCAACCTTTGATATCTTCCTTTATCAGTAGCTTTAGCATCTGTCTTCACAAACAACTTCTGATTGATGACCATGGGCGTGTCTGCTGGCTTGCAATCAATCATTCATATTTCAGCCAAAAGATCTAATATATATTTTCTCTGACAAATAAAAATTCCACGTTTAGACTTTGAAACTTCTATT
This sequence comes from Erigeron breviscapus, assembly GCA_034093135.1. Classification (NCBI taxonomy): domain Eukaryota; kingdom Viridiplantae; phylum Streptophyta; class Magnoliopsida; order Asterales; family Asteraceae; genus Erigeron; species Erigeron breviscapus. The sequence continues at coordinate 10,081,075 of CM067167.1, forward strand.
CCAAGGAAATACTTCAGATCTCCCAAATCTTTCATTTCAAATTCTGCAAACAAAGCTGATTTTAGTTGGTTAATCTCCTTTTCATCATTCCCTGTTATAATCATATCATCAACATAAATTATTAGACATGTCACAAGATTCCCTCTATGACGAAGAAATAATGTGTGATCTGAGTTGCTTTGTTGATATCCATATTTCTTCATAGCAAGAGTAAACCTTCCAAACCAAGCTCTGGGTGATTGTTTAAGCCCATACAAGGCCTTTTTCAACTTACACACTTCCCCATGTTTGAATTCGTGGGAAAAACCTGGAGGAGCTTCCATATACACTTCTTCTTTTAGTTCCCCGTGCAAAAAAGCATTCTTCACGTCAAACTGATGAAGAGACCACCCCTGATTTGCTGCTATTGAAAAAAGAACCCTTATTGTATCTAGCTTTGCAACTGGAGAAAAGGTTTCTGAATAGTCAATGCCATAGGTCTGAGTGTACCCTTTGGCAACCAGTCTTGCTTTGTATCTTTCTACATCCCCATTTGACATTTTGCAAAAATGCAAGTTTCACACTCAATCTTTTTATTCAAAGGGAAAAGTTTTGGAAACAAAACATGCAAATAACTAACTGACGGATGCCCCAATCTTCTATGCCATAACCATGCTTCTCTTTCACGAGTTCCATGAGCAAGCATGACAGTCCCACTTTCAGTAACTTCATCAACATAATACAGTCCTTCTCTCTCAGTGCCACGCCCAATGATCCGTCCCGTCCTGATATCCTGTAACAAATAGAAAGTTGGATGCATGAGAACTGAGCAATTAAGTTCTTTTGTCACATGACTTATTGATAGAAGTTTGTGAGATAAAGATGGAACATAAAGACAATTAGTTAAATTGATGTCTGGAGAGATCGTAACAGTTCCTCCATTCATAACTTCCATTTTCCCTTTATTAGCAGCTCGAATATGGGTCTTTCTAGGTTTTGAAAAAACTGTAAAATCTGATAACTCATAGGTCATAGTGTCGGTTGCACCACAATCAAAAATCCAGGACCCATTCATTTTAGAGTGATCAGATTGGGCCATAAACCCATTTGCTATTAACTTTGGCCCATGTATTTTTCCTGGCCCAACAGCCTTTTTGAGCCCAACACCTAATCCATTAGGTTTTTTATATAATCATTTTTATTTATATAAAAAGGTAATTTTGGAAATTTGTTGTTACTGATAAGAGTGTGTGGCTGTGTTTGTGAGAGAGAAAAACCTCTCTTCTTACCATCAACCACCGAATACCCACCCTGATGTGACCAATTTATATAGATCGCCCACATCATTATTGGCCTTTTTCGTATGTGTTTTGAGTCGATTTTGTATGCATTTGGCACGTTTATGGTGTTTATTAGTGCTTTCAGGTTCTTAGCAGGTTGCGCGCCCATTTGGTACATTTTCTGACGATTGTTGGCCAAAAAGTTGACCCGAGTGTTCGAGTGATGTTGATAAGGAAGAACAAAGATTTCAGCAGATATGCACTGCGCCGCAGTGGGAGGTTTATTGCCCCACTGCGCCGCTGTCGTTGGGTACCAAAAGACACAAGATTCCAGTGAATTATCACTGCGCCGCAGTGGGAGCCTTCACACCCCACTGCGCCGCAGTCAACTACGAATAAACAAATCAGTGAATTCTCACTGCGCCGCAGTGGGAAGTGCACAAGGCCACTGCGCCGCAGTGAGTGCACGGGAGAAAGAGGGTTGCAGCCTTTTGCTGCAGATTTTGGGGGAGGTATAAAAAGAAAAAAACCCTATTTTCCCAATCATCAAAATTCTTTCTAAGAGCTGCTCTCCAAGGGATTTCTTCAAGGATCAAGGGTAGATTTCTTTGTTCGATTCATTGAAGATTCAAGGGCACCCACTTAGATCGTATCTATTTTATTGTCTTGCAATTTCAATTTCAAGAACGATTGGTACATCATGTTCTTCTTTTATTTTGATTATTATTTTAAATTAATCATGAGTGGCTAAACATTCAATCATCCACCTTGAGGAAACTAGACGAATGATGTGATTGCTATATGTTTTAATTCAAAGAGTTGATTTCAATTATCGTTGTGTCGAGATCTTGATGATTTAATTCCTTTTTATATATTATTATGATATTGGTGGCATGTGTGTTCTTCGTTAGTGGTACTAGTTGGATGCATATGTGATTTTCAAATGGTTGTTTGTCTATGAGCAATTATCACTAGTTCATAGTATGATAGTGAATATCATTTTAATAAAAGGAGTCATTTTGTCATCGTGTTTTGTAACGGTTGGTGGTACCACGTTATCTTCACATAGGTACAATTGTTAATTCGATAGTCAAGCAAACTAATTGTTGGTAAGGTTGTCTAGGCATTGGTGGTACCGGCTTGGGTAATTAACTAGCAACTTAGGTGATTGGGTAATTTGCTCACGGTTGGTGGTACCACGTGAGCACCTTAATCCTTTTACGATTATCTTTTCAACTCAATGATTTTGGTCTTAATTGAATGCAATCATGTTTGAAGTCTAGCGAATTCAAGGTGGATGATCTTTATTAATATTGTCTGAAGCTTTTCTTTACTTTTATGCGTTTTGTCTTTTAAAATTTATTTTCATTTAATTGTCAAAGTGAGATTCGAAGCAACACCCTGTTTTCCAAACCATTTTATTTAACAACTAGTTCAAACCAATCCCCGAGAACGAACACGGACTTACCTCTTAACTATATTGCATACGAACGGGTCCACTGCCCGATAGTGTGTAGTAGTGAGTTTCTAGGTATTTCTAGTTTATAATTTTTAAACTCGATTTAGCACATCACACCCCCATCTTCAACTTCAGCCGCCGCTACCCCACCGAAACCCTTCTCTGATTTCCGGCCATCACTGCTGCTACTTTCTTTGGTGGGGTTAGTTCGAGAGGTAGAAGTCTTGTTTCTCTCCGATGGGTTATATCGACGACCCTTCTTGTTTTCTGTCCACCATGATGGATAACCGACTAATCGGAAACACTGGTCTTTGGTATGTCTTTCCATACCACATTCATCACACGTGAGATCCGATTTATCATCTTTAATCATGGGTTTTTGTTTATCATTAACCCGATTGAATCTCTTGGTGGCCAACCCGAACCCGTCTTCTTCTTTCACCATCAAACCGGTGGCTATGCCTCGTGCCCCTTCGACATCAGTGACGGTTGCTCCCAAAATCCTTTGGTGAGCAGCCTCTTTTCGTATGGTGGCATATGCGACTTCAGCCGCCGGAAGTGGGTCGGTTCTGAGAATCTCCCTTTTGTTGATTCAAACTTCCGATCTAATCCGTTCAAAAAATGAAATAATTTTTGTTCGGATCGAATCCTATTATATGTTTTAATATCTTCAGAACATGTCATCGGGTTTGGATCCTGTCGATCGATCTCACCCCAGACTCCTTGTAATGCAATCCAGAAGTCCTCGAGTGACTTGTCGCTTTGCTTGAGTTCATTGGCCTTGATGTGCAGATTAAAAGCTTGTAGCTTGTCTCTCCCACTGCTGTAAGTAATTACTAAAGCATCCCAGAGTTCTTTTGCGGTGGAAAATTCGGTAAGATTTCCGGCTAACATTGGTTCTATGTTTTGAATGAGCCACGAGAATACGACCAGGTCATCTTGTTCCCATGACTCATATTGTTCACTTGTTGATTTTTCTGGTGGTTTTTCGGTTAAGTGTGTCAAAAGGTGTTTTGATCGGCCTCCTATGGCAACCTGAATCATACGGGTCCATAGGGAGTAATTGGTACTGTTTAATTTTAAATTGATTTGGAGATTGTCGGTTAATTTGGGATGTTGAGATTGATGTTTGTTGTTCTGTAAAAGGTTTGCTAATTGTAATGCCAAGTCGTTACCGGAGCCGCCGGCCCCTTCTTCGGCCATGGTGGCTTAGGTATTGATTTAGGTGATACAAAACGAAAGAGGGATTTAAAGGTAGATGATGACGCCCATTGAGGGCTCTGATATCATGTTAAACGATAGTTACGAAATTATAATTTTATTGATATATGAAAGACATACAAGAGCCCTATATTTATAAGAATTGAAAACTAGTTATTGGCAACTAGGTTAAACACGAACGACTCTAATTCTTGGATTTGGACCCCTCTTGGACCGATACACTTGTTGAGGCCCATGATCTTAAATACTCGGGAGGTGATGATATTTATTCTGATCCCACAAATTCTAACATTATGTTTGGACAATTTTAATTTGACTCGGTTGGTGTTATGAATTACTTAATCACAGATAAGGTCACACTCAAATGCGAGTCGACATTTCATAAGCTTCTCAAGGACAGGCAATACTCACGTATTAAAGTAGCAATATCATTACGAAAAAACACAAGCCCCACAACTTACATCCACCATACGTCTAATTACGTCGCTAGACGCTGGTCAAATGTTCTCTATTATTTTATATCTACTACACATTCCTTGTGAAAAAATAAGAAAAACAAACAAAATATTCTTCTTCCATTCCCATATACTTAAGTACTTAACATTGGATCTCCTAAACTATCGGTTGTTTTACGTAACTACATGGTAATCAGCCTTTTAGTCTTTTAACCAACAAGACCTCAAAATTACGAACATAATCGAGCTTTAATGTAACTAAAGGTTGGAATTTGAAGGACGCCGATGCTAGGTAAGTAATTTCTATAATTAGATAATGAGTTTTTTTCTAATGCTTCCTCCATGGAGTAATTTAAGTTGAGTTCTTTGGGGTTCTTTGTTGAAAATAAAATGCAAAGAAAGAAATAAAGAAACTGCTCAGTGCCGCCTTTTGCGGGTTTTGAGCTCCAATATCTCGACGATGTATGAGGGAGGTTAAGATGTAGACAGACCTAACCTCTACCTAAGTAGAGAGGTTGCTTCCATTTTCTACCTTAATGATAGAAAAGGCCCTTCAACATTTACATGAGATGAGGATCGAACCCATGACCTCTGTCTCCAGAGGCCAGGGTGTTTACCAGCGGCGAAGCTATGTGGTGGTCATGGCAACCCCACAATATCTATAAAACTCTAGATTTCTAATACTATTTCTATGTATTTATTGAGTTTAAATGTAATTGGCAACCCCACAAATTATACACTTAAAATCTCATGCTTTCAATCAAGCTTGTTAATATTATGCAAACTGTTTGGCAACCCTAGACTCCAAATCCTGGCTCCGCCACTGGTGTTTACCACTGATCCAAAACATAACCTTAAAATCCAAATAAGGGTAATTTTTTTTGGAGGAGTTTTTATTTTTTCAAAAAATTAATACCTTTACCAAAAAACAAAAAAAATAAATCCTTAAACCCTTGCCAAACATATCCTTAACTCATTTCCAATATAATTTTTCCCGGTCATTATTCTCGCCCGCCACCGCCACCGCGCCACTACTATATTTCATTTCCCATATATTTAATCTACAGAGAAAAAGAAAGGGCGGGCTGTTTTTCCATTTCCTTTGGATTTCAATCTTCAATTTTCAATCAGGTTTGTATTTTATTAATTCTCCACCATAACTTAAATCTATATATAAATCTATATATATATAGAGAGATGCTTAGTTTTTTTTTTTTTCCTTCCATATTTTAGTAGAAATTGCCAGACAAAAACAACTTATGAGGTTTGGGATTGTATTTTCTTTTTTAAGTGCTAATTTCATTGTAAAATACTCCATCTGTTCGTCCCGGTTTAAATGACCACTTAGACAAAGCACATGACATTAAAAAAAAAAACATAATAATGATTATTACACAGACCAGTAGGGATGTGCCAATTGACCCGAAAACGTGACCCGTTTTTGACCCGCCCAAACCTGACCCGCCCGAGAGGGTAACGGGCCGGGTCAGTGGGTCACGGTTCCCGTTTTGGTGCACTTCCGGGTTTCGGGCCCATAGAGTAGGCAGATTACATGTATGACACGGATTTCGCTATAAAATACTCAAAATCTCATACATTCTTTTCGTTTTTGTCCCAATTCAACATTTTTACAAAGACAAGTGTACACTAAAAGCTCCAACAGGCATTCAGTGGCGGTTGCACGTTGAGCATAGGGTATGCAAATGCGGGTATGCATTTGTATGCAGTGTTAAAAAAGCTAATTTGAATGATTATTATGTCCAAATCATAAAGAGTGCATATCCTCACAAAACAGCCTGCATACCCTTTTGAGTTTTGTCAGTCAAATTAGGTGGGCGTGAATTAGTTTTGGACTCTCAAATTATAATAATAATATATTGAATATCCATGCATTAGTTTTGGACTCTCCGTCTCAGTCTCAATAATAAGTATTTATGTGTGGATTTAATTTTAGCCTTTTATATATATCCACAAATAAGTTCCTTGATTTATAACCATTCTTTTGGTGTTATTATTGTTTCATTCGCTTTGAATGACACAAATATAATACCCGAAATATGGTGATAGAAAAAAAATTCTAGCGATAGATAGGAAAAAAATCCTAGGCCCTCTCAAATACAAACATTAAGATCCGTCGCTAGTGCATACCCACTTTTACATTTCTGGATCTGCTGCAGGCATTTTCTACTCCCAAAATGGTTCATGTGGTCTTCTAATGAAAGTTTTCTCATAATAATTGTAACGCCCCTAATTTTCTAAACAATACAAAATGATATCAAAGAAACTTAAAGGACAAAAAGACGTTAATCTTATTCAAAATCAAACCAAAGTCAACCTGATAAATCAAAATAAATACTTCTAAAGCTTGAAATAAAACTCTAAAGCAAAGGGGTGCTAAGTCCACTTCTATCTACTCTCTTCTCTCGTTCCCAAAGCCCGCTTGATCACCTGCCGTATAAGAAAGAAAAAGGAATACGGCTGAGCAAAAAACCCAGTGAACGGATATGACAAAAGCTGAAGAATAATATATGAAATGCGACAAATTTTAAAGACAAACTTATTTTCAAAACAACTTATTTCAAAACACACTTATTTCGAATCAAAATACAAATAGGTATAACTTCACCAATATCTTATACTTAACAAATCTTATACTTAAACAAATCCAAGTTCCATAAAATAATGCACATAAGAGTCAAACAAATATCTTATCAAAAGGACCGAATGAAATCATAGGGTAGCTACTCCACTAATCATTCATTTTTGGTGCGAAACGCCTCGTATGACACTACGATAAGTGCCCACCGTCAAACTTATCAAAATATGCCTAGGACCGATCCATACGCCTCCTATCAAAATATAATATCAAAGTGCACATAACCACTCGGTGGTCATCAAAAGGAGACGCCGTAGATCAAATCAAATACACCGCTACGGCCGGTGCCACGTCATCGGTGTCACAATAACGCGCCCATGGGACCTCCATGGATAGGTTACTCTTATATGCATATCTTAAGAAACCGTTTTGACCAACTTATATACTTAGATATATCGAATATGTTTCGAAGAGACAAAAATAAATTTTGGTACAAATAAAGTAATTAAAGACATTTTATATATTAACTTAAAAGCACATCTCCGTCCACCCAATTCTTACAAATACTTAATGGAACCATCATGAATCATAATATGCGACTGTATTATTAATTCTTCGGGTCAACGAATATTCGAGGGACATATGATCATGAATATCAAAATGCGACTGTATTAATCTTTCACGCCAACGAATATTCAAGGGACATATATGAATGTACAAAATTGAAAACGCTTGTACAAATCATCGCATCAAATAACCCACCTTTTTCGGGACTGTTTTCGAATCGGGTTTCAAGAGATGGTTTTGACACAACAATAGATAACAAAATATTATGATTCCCAAATCCACAATCATTAAGGCAACCTCGTTAGTACATCAAAGTCAGGGATATCACAATATTTATACAAGGATAACAAACAAATAACTTTCCAAATAACACACAACTTTTATAAAAAGAAATACACATTTAATCAAATAAAGTTTTGAGAAAAAAGATGTTACCGGAAGGATCCTAAATACTACCTAGAATATCTGTACCTTATCGCCGCTCACAAATATTGCAAAAATGAAAGAATCGCCAAAAGGAATGTGATCACCTATCCAAATCTAACAAATATAAAGTATAAGCACAAAAGCAATTATATAGTGGGTATGTAATATCCTTTATACTTAATGAGTTTAATATATATTTTTATTTTTAATCTTGTCATTATAATAGTTTTGAATTAGCATGGACGTATACTACAAATTTTGAGAGTGTTGATTCACTACTCTATACAATGATATTTTATAAATCACGTTCACATATACCTCTTCACATGAAACTGCCATCACCAAATACTAATTATTTGTCATGTTAAATCTTGTAATAATCAATAGTTTAGATATAACCATTTCGCATTTGTTTCTAGTCATCCGTTATAAAGAACAGTAACATAAATGTCATGATAAGAAAATATATACTATCTCGTTATTTATCTATGAATTAGCTTAACAAATATGTTGATATGTATTTAGAAATATGTTATTTATCTATGAATTAGCTTAACAAATATGTTGATATGTACTTAGAAATATACATTTAAATAAATAAAAGAAAACTTGCATCCAAGTTTTAGAAATTAATTATTCTATATACATAACTAAGTTTTGAAAAAAAAAAATTTGAAAATGTAATTTTGGCTAGTTATCATAATAATCTATCAACAACCATAAAACTAGTTTATTTAAAATAAAATAAAAATGGCTATCATGTGTATGAAAATATTATACGGATTATTGTATAAATATATAAAGGGCTTGATAACTTACCAACAAATATGATACTAGATGATACTTGGGGCCTTATTCACCAAGCTTATATTATCTTGTCATCGGGTGTGTTTGGCAAAACTAGCTGGTAGCTGGTAGCTGGTGGCTGAAAGCTGGTAGCTGTAACTAAAAGCTGGAGGCTGTAGCTGTTAGATAAATTTAGGTGTTTGGCAGAGTAGCTGTAGCTGTTAACAATATATGTAAAATGACAAAAATAGACATACACACAATTTCTTTCATAATTAAATATAGCATGGTCATTTTAACAAAGTAAAACATAATCGTTTACAAACACTCGAAAACATAATATAATAATACTAATCACTAATGACGTGCATTCCATATCAGAGTAGCAATGTTGTTACGAACTTGTTTCATCTCATTCGTTCTTCCCCCAGATACACCGTCGATGCTTATGTCACGGTTACTAACATCATGTAGTTCATCTCGTGGTATGTAATTTGGATATTGTTCCATTGTAGTAAACAAGATGTCTTCTTGAGAATTACGAATATAGTTATGCAACGCAAATGTAGCCATAATAATATCAATTTGTGTTTGCACACTATACTTCGGCATTTCACCTAGTATCTTAAATCGTTTCTTTAAAATCCCGAATGACCTCTCAATATAACTCCGTAAAGATGAATGTGAACGGTTAAAAGCTTCTTGCATATTATTTGGGGGCTCTCTTTGAAATTGAGATTGATGGTATCGTGTCTTCGAATAAGGAACAAGATATCCCTTTCTGTCTGGATATCCTTTATCAACCAAATAATATCTACCTGATAAAGGGATTAAAAAACAAAATGTGTTGGAATTTATTGAAAGTGACATGCAACAATTATTTCAAAGATGCGTATATTTACCTTCAGGTGGGTGCGGGAAGTTAAATTTACGAGTTTGGGTCGCGTCAATAAACACACGCGTGTCATGCGCTGATCCTTCCCATCCGACTGATACAAATGTGAAACACATATTGAAATCACATGTTGCCATCACATTAAAAGTAGGTACTCCTTTTCTACCAATATAAGGTAGTTGTTTACTCTCTGGGATGCAGGCCCTTATGTGTGTACCATCAATACATCCAATGCAATCCTAAATGTAATTCAAACATTAGATAAATAACATATTTAAAAAGTAGCTGGTATTCATAATCAATTCAATACCTTGAAATATGGCATGTATCTTTTGTCGTTTAATATTTGAGGTGGTACAGTCTGAAATGTCGGATCTTTTGGTCTTATAATGTCGCGTGCTAGACCTTGTAAATCTTTACCTCTACCGGTTATTGCCTCTAGAACTTCATGAAATGATCTACTAATAGTCTCACCGGAACGTTGAAAACGCTCTCCAACATCCCTATTAGATAATCCCAATGCCAATGTATATAGAAATATCCCTACCTTCTCGCAAGCTGACATTCTATCACTCGATTGCAATCCATAGTTAGATTCAAGCTCTCCACATAAATTCCTAAACACATTTGGATGCATTCTAAATGCATTTACACATCGTATAGGATTGCCATTCAAAACTTCCATCATCCAAGCCATCCCTGTTTGAGATGACGTCATGCATGGTTCCTTGTATATATGCTTATAATAGTATGCAGCAATTAGATCACTTGTAGATGATGAATCCAACAAATATAAACAAAACAATTTGTGCATCTTCTCGCTTGTTTCATCATCCATAATTACCCTGGTAACAAATTCAATATCAAGTTAACATATAAACCCATAAAACGGCTTAATATCTAAATGCATAAGTAATATTCTCACATCAAATAAGTATAAAACAAAAGATATCAAATAACTTCCAACATAGTTATGTCACTAAAACACCAATGGAAAAAGCGATAAACAATCCAAAAACAATAAATTCAAACACATAGAAATAACAATGTCTTCGTAACATGTCATCAAAGAAAACACTAGCTGCTTAGACTTTGCTTTCGTTGTAGCCATGCCACCCTACCCTCATCATGTCGCACACTCATAAACATTTTTCTTTTCACGGGATCTTCCAGCAAATCCATTGCAAAAAACCACAACTCCTCATATTCCTTCATCAATCCTGCATCTACCATACGGTTAAGCACACCTACAGCAACTTCAACACTAACCTCATTACTTTGACTGGGTTTGGAAGAACTTGACTCTAACATGTCAAGAACACGCTGTTGATTCAAATTACTTTGAGTTAAATGATCTTTAAGCATTGAAGCTCCCAATGAGTCTCTCCCTTTACGTTTCATACTGACTGGTTTAGGCTTAGTATTTATTTTAGTAGGCTTCTCAACAAATTTTGCAACTCCACTTGGGCTTGGTGCTGATGCATCATCTTGAGTGACCTTTTCCATAAAGGTGCTATAGAAGCCAGCTTCTTCCTTTTCCAGTCTTTCTATAGTAGAAAGTGTTTCATTGTATACTTGATACACATCTTCATTGTCACGTTCCTCAACATTTTCATCATCAAGGATCTCAACATGCACCCCACTGAACGTAGTTGGATCCATAGAGGGTGCCACACAATTTTCCCCACTTGCAACTGCATCTCCAAATAATAGATCCCATTCTTCTTGTAGTTGTTTAGATGGTTGATTATATTGAATTCCTTCATATTTCTGGTTTTCCTACACAATATAATGATGAAAAATTAGTTAATTATCATATGGAGTAGAAGATTATATTATATTTAAATATTAGATAATATGGTCACCTGAATTTTTTTAGCCCACCATTCATCATCGCAATCAAGTTGACCAGTACTTTCATTCCAACCTAGACCAGTCTCCCCGTGCTTTAGCGACTTCCAAAGATTGTACTCTTTTCTCATACCGTCATACTTATTTTTCAAAGCTTTATCACTGAGGAATTTACGCTTTATAATTTTTTCGAACTCTGGCTGAAGGGTAACCCATTTGAAAGGAGTATTTCGACCATGCTTCGTGATATATTTGTTTAAAAACCGACATAACTCCAAAACCATTTCTTTTGGCCAATTTTCTCTTTTCCCTGTTTTATTATTGGATTCTTTCTTCCCTTTTTGTTTTTTAGATTCCATCTAGCAACTATATATACACAATTGCAACATGAGTTTATAAGTAGCTACAGCAACTATATATACACAATTGCAACATGAGTTTATAAGTAGCTACACCATATATATATATATATATAGGTATTATAAGTATTTTTATATTAATTAATATATAAGTTTTTTTTTCCAGAATCAAATGTAATACCTGTACTAAATTAATCCATCTAAAGTTATAATTCTACAATTAGTTACTGAATGAGAATAATATATGACCAAGACAATTAGAACACTGTGAATCCTTTAATTATATACTATACATGTTTCATCTTGATCAACATATATACATGCAGGTACTATTAACATGTATGTTATTTCAAGCTCTATATATAACATCAAAATTTGTCGTACGTACTCGTTGATAGATTATCGTCTTAGTCTAACATAAGAGACAATATTCCGTATTCCATTGTTCGCTATATACTACTGTTTATTTAACATGGTTCGCTTTATAAAAGAAAAACGCAATTGGCGACATTCAATCAATACTTACGAAAGTTCAATTACGACATTCAATTATTACGTGATAGAAACAAAATCAATATTAGGCACACCATATATAAATATAGATCATAACTACACAACTTGTCTGCACATGATATATCATAAGAAATTAAATGCTAGAAGCTAGTGCAACAAAAGAATGGCTTTACCTGCCAACGAGAGAATGCTTGAGGAGGATCAATAGCAGACGAAATTAAGATAGTCTGAAACAGAATATGCCTATTAGGGTTTTAATGCCATGACCGTATGGAGGAGAGGTTGAAGATAGGGATTTTTTATGGATAGTACGTGGGGTTTTTTTATATTGTTGGAAGGTTAATTAAGTAATTTATGTACCAAAAGCTTCTAGCTTTTCTCCAACGCTAGCAATAGTAGCGTTACAAAAAGGAGCTTTTTCTATGGGCCTAAAAGCTTGAAGCTTGAAGCCCCTAAAAGCTCCTAAAAGCTCCCTCCCAAACATACCGGACGGTTATAGCAATGCAAGCATAAAAGGTCTAAGCAAGTTAAAACCCATCCTTATAATCCACATTCACATAAGAAAAAAAAATAAATAAAAAGAAAGAAGAAAGGAACTCCAAAGTATTAGATCAGTATATTGTTTTTCATATTTCTCTTCCATGAGAAAATACCGGAGCAACATTATTTTGCAATTGGGGCTGTGGGGAATAAGATTTGGATATGTTTGGGAGGTTACGCTAGTTCTATTTTGACTGGGCGTAGGTTACGGCCGTGGGCGTAGGTTACGCCAGTTGTACTTTCCAGAATTTCTTGTTTGACCTAAATTGACTTTCTGGACCTTTTTACGCGTCGAGCATTGATCTAATTCACTTCTTATCTTATGTAACATTGAATAAGAGTCTTAAAAGTCATTTAACGTCGAGAAGCACTTTGGAAACCTAATTAGGGTTTTGCCGAATATTTGATAATTACGTATATGTGTTTATGTATGTTGATGTGAATGTATATGATCGATATTTAGGTGTTGGACGTGAAGTGAACATTGTACGACAATAACTCGACTTTATATCAACTTAACTTTTCATAACCAATCGAGGTGAGTTTCGTACCTCCCTACTCGCTTGAGATTCGGGCTGAAAAGTGTAAACTTGCGTGTTTACTTACGTTGTTGATTGTTTGATTGATTTGGTTTAAATGTTGGATTGATGAGACGGTTATCACATTTGATTGACTTGGTTTACGTTTGTTAAGTATTTCATTAATATTAGGATAGACGTACATACATGGAAGTCGGTTATGCTTTTATTGGGTTTTAGATGTGGTGGGAAGGCTGCGGGTGACCCTATATATAAGCATCTGGGACTCGAAGAAAGTAGAATCCTCTTAAGTGTATGTACGTATAGAATTGGTGTTAATATTGATTGTTGGCTCATGTTTGTCGAATATCGATTGTTGGTTCATGACAGACGATTGATGGTAAGCATGCATACATTGTACATAATCCCTTGGTTGAGGACTCAAACATCCTAGTGTATAGATGTATACACTTATCCTGCGAGATGTTGGTGACATGACATCCGGGTATATAGACATATATACGCCGATGATTTTGAGATGCCGCCTTGTTCATTGTGATGACAGGCGAGTATCGTTGCATAGGTGACTTGAGTTCACGCATAGGATAGGCATGTTGGCTTATTTATGCATTCGGCACTTGCATTGATACGTATATCATTTGTGCATTCATATTACGCACTTACTTGTCTTGTGTAATCTTGTTGTTGGACGTTATTGTGTTACTTAGAGGCTCGCTGTAAGTCATGTCTAGTCTCTACTCGTACATTATGATTATTGACGTTGGTTCTTTATGGACCATTACTACGAACTCACCAACCTTGTGTTGACTATGCTTAGTACACTTTTCAGGTAATCAGGTTATCCCCGGGCGTGGAGTTTAGTTGCTTGCTTGCTGTTAAACCCGGGCTTTGGACTTTATGAATCAAGGATTCATCGACCTTCTCTTTCTTGCATTATACTTAGGATCGACTTGCCATCTTTGGGATGTTCTTTTGTAAACTTCGATGGTTATTTGCTCCTTATGTATTTTGGTACTTGTTTCGTATTGTAATGGATTCACTGAATCCTTAATTGCATTTAGTTTTTGTTATATTGTAATTCCACCTTGCGCTATATGATTTCCGTGATATTTTGAGCCTCGGCTTGGGGTGTTACAGAATGGTGGCCCATGCGTGGTATTAGAGAATTAGGCGGTTTGACCTAGACTACGGCTTAAGTTAAAACTCTTCATATAGCATGCATGGTTAGGAAATTCGTGTGCAATGTGAATTATGTGAATCCCCGTGTGAGTTCGTAGTTAAGACCACTTGTGTGATAGCTTGAATTCAATGTGATGAATGTAAATTGTGGTTAATATGGTTTGTTGTTGCTATTTGTTGGAACTAATTTGATGATTTAGGGCAAAATGAAGTGATGCCATTAACTTAGTATAATATTGCGGCAACCCTAAAAGAACCCGATCAACTCTTTTATGGTTACCCAACATTATAGCAAGTTAATGACATCGTGGATTGCTCACGTGTGGCTTAAAGTATAATAAGGAACCGATATGCTTAATGGAAGTTGATTAGGTGGAGGGTTAGCCATTGGTACACCCTGTATACATACCCGGTCAATAACTAGAGAGCATATCGAATTCGATTTATACTTTGAATCATTCGTGTTAGTTGTTTGATTGCGTGATGTTTTGAGCATGAATACTTGAGTTAATGATAGACAATTGTAATGAATTTGACGTGATGACATGCTAAGTAACAATCCCATAGGATTCTAGTACTCTTGCCTTGGCTTAACGATATGAAATGAGTATGTGGTATCGGTATGAGAGCATTGACTACTTGTGTGACTAACATGTGAGCATTTGAGACTAACTCTCGGGTCAACGTGTCACTTGTTTTATAGAAATGGTGAGACCAAGGAGAGCCGGAATGAACTATAGGGCTGAATCGGAAGAACCTCAACAGGAAGCTCAACCGGAGGTACAAGGAGGTAGGGGCCGTGGTAGGGGCCGTGGTAGAGGTCCGTGGTAGGGGCCGTGGTAGGGGCCGTGGTAGAGGTCGTGGTAGAGGCCAAGGAAGGGGTCGTGGTGAAGTTCCTGAGCCAAACATGGCTGAGGTGATCGCTCAAACGATCGCCAATATCATGCCAACCATTATTGCTCAAGTCACGGCAAATCTTGGGCAAAACAATGGGCCTCAAAACAATGAAGCCCCAGAAAATGTGAATAACGAAAATGCTCAACCTCAGGCCGTGGAAAATGAAGAAGAGGAACCAGTGAGAATTGATAACCGCATGCCCATGTATAATCAATACGGAGGATACCGACAGGGATGTATATTTAAGGACTTCAAAAGCTGTGGGGAACCGGAGTTTAATGGAAGGGGTGGTCCCACTGAGTGTATAAGGTGGTTTGAAGAGATTGAAGCAGTGATCGAAAGAAGTCATTGCACATATGACGACCGGATTTCTTATGCATCCGGCATGTTTAGGCATGACGCCTTGAGTTGGTGGAACCAAGAGATAACCTTGGGGTGGACTTATAACTTGGAATGGGTCGATTTCAAAGACAAAGTGAAGGCAAAGTTTTGCCCTCCCTATGAACTACAAAACTTGACCATTGAATTTGCTAATCTCAATATGGAGGGAGCCGATTACAAGAGCTATGTTAGACGATTTCAAGAGTTGTCTACCCTCATTCCTCACTTGGTGGGCTCCGTGTCTCAGGCCATCCAGAAGTTTGTATTGGGCTTGAATCCTCAAGTCCGATCTTATGTAAACTCTAACATGCCTACTTCTTTGGCCGATGCGGTTAACCGAGCCGGGAGTGTGACTGAAGATTTGTTGAGAAGCGGTGTTTTAAGCAAATCCTCAACAAGCAAGAGGAAAGAAGTGGGTGAGTCAAGTGGGGTAAAGAAAGTGGGAAGGTTTGATCCCAAGAATGCTTATAGGGGTAGAGTAATGGCGGCGGTGGAACCAACTAGGAAACCTTATGCTGGGCCTCATCCTTTCTGTGGGAGATGCAACAGGCATCATTCCGCCAATGCTCCATGTGGGGCATGCTATAACTGTAACCAAGTGGGGCACGAATCCAAGAATTGTAGAGCTCCAAGAACGGGCCCAATGAATGTGGCTCCTGTTCGGGCCGTCCCTCCTCAAGGTAACCAACGAAGAGGCGAATGTTTTGAATGTGGTAGTCGTGACCACTACCGTAATAATTGTCCTCGATGGGTGGGACAACAAGTGCAAGTAGCCGTCCACCCCAACCAACTACAAATGGTCGGGCCTAACCAAAACCGGGGACAACAAGGCCATCAAGTGCAACCACGCAGCCGAGCCTTTGCGGCCAATGCAAATGAAGCCCGCAATGATCCCAACGTAGTAGCAGTTACCTTTCTCCTTAATGGTCACTATGCAACCGTTCTATTTGATTCCGGGGCCGATTATAGCATCGTGTCCTCTAACTTTGTCCCTTTGATTGATGTGCATCCTTAAGCTCTAAATTATGTGCTTGACATTGAAATGGTAAACGGGTCACTAACTAGACTTAGTCAAATACTTCGCGACTGTGTCTTGACTTTAGAAGACGTCGACTTCTTCATTGACCTCATGCCTCTTGACATTGGTAGTTTTGACATTATAGTGGGTATGGATTGGTTAGCGGCGGTAAATGCGACGATTGATTGTAGTGAGAGAGTTGTTAAGATACCATTGACTAACGGTAAAATTCTTAGGGTTCAAGGCGAAATCTCCGATTCCTATAATCCTAAAGTCTTTAGTGCTACCGTCACAAAGATAGAATTGAAGACCGTTCCTATTGTTTGTGAATTTCCCGATGTTTTTCCGGATGACTTACCGGGATTACCTCCATCTCGTGAACTTGATTTTCGTATTAATCTTATCCCCGAAGCCGCGCCCGTAGCAAAAGCTCCGTATAGACTAGCCTTAACCGAAATGCAAGAATTACAAACTCAACTCAAGGAACTCCAAGAAAAGGGTTTCATTCGCCCTAGTCAATCTCCTTGGGGTGCTCCTGTTCTCTTCGTCAAAAAGAAAGATGGATCCTTCAGAATGTGTATTGATTACCGAGAATTAAACAAGCTCACTGTGAAGAACTGATATCCCCTCCCTAGAATCGATGACTTATTTGATCAACTTCAAGGTGCTAAGCACTTCTCAAAAATCGATCTTCGCTCGGGTTATCATCAACTCCGAGTACATGAAGATGATATCCCCAAGACGGCTTTTCGCACAAGGTATGGTCACTTTGAATTCACCGTAATGCCTTTTGGGTTGACTAATGCACCGGCGGTGTTCATGGACTTGATGAACCGGGTGTGTCAACCATACTTAGACAAGTCTGTCATTGTATTCATTGATGACATACTTGTATACTCGAAGACGAAGGAGGAGCATGTTGAGCACTTGCGTGAGGTGCTTGAACTACTAAGGAAGGAGAAATTGTATGCTAAATTCTCCAAGTGTGAGTTTTGGTTGGAAGAGGTTCACTTCCTTGGTCACGTAGTGAGCAAGGATGGTATTCACGTGGACCCAAGCAAAATTGAAGCGGTCAAGAATTGGAGAAGACCCGAAACGCCATCCGAGATCCGCCAATTCCTTGGATTGGCGGGTTACTATAGAAGATTTATTGAAAATTTCTCCCGTATTGCACAACCACTCACTCTCTTGACTCAAAAGGAGAGAACTTTTGAATGGGGCGAAAGACAAGAAAACGCCTTCCAAACTCTTAAAGATATGCTATGTGATGCTCCTATTTTGACACTACCGGATAGAATTGAAGATTTTGTTGTTTATTGTGATGCCTCGGGGCAAGGGTTGGGTTGTGTTCTTATGCAAAGGGGTAAAGTCATTGCTTATGCCTCCCGTCAATTGAAGGTGCATGAGAAGAACTACCCGACACATGATTTGGAATTGGGAGCGGTTGTGTTTGCTTTGAAGTGTTGGAGACATTATCTCTACGGCACCAAATGTGTGATTTATACCGATCATAAAAGTCTTCAACACATCTTTAACCAAAGTGAATTGAATATGAGGCAAAGGCGTTGGCTTGAGCTATTTAGTGATTATGACTGTGACATCCGTTATCATCCGGGCAAGGCAAATGTAGTAGCCGATGCCTTGAGTAGAAAGGAGAGAGTAAAGCCGAGACGGGCTAGAGCTATGAGCCTCACGGTGAGGCCAAATATTCGTGACCGGATCATTGAAGCCCAAATTCAAGCCACCGTACTGGAAAACTTTGGAGACGAGAACCTAGATGGCATGGAACAACAATTCGACCGAAAGAATGATAATGGGCTATACATGGTTGAAAGACTTTAGGTTCCTATTTTCGGTGACTTAAGAACACTTATTATGAATGAAGCTCATCAATCGCCTTATTCGGTCCATCCCGGGTCGGATAAGATGTATTTTGATTTGAAAAACTTGTA
Source organism: Erigeron breviscapus (assembly GCA_034093135.1). Classification (NCBI taxonomy): domain Eukaryota; kingdom Viridiplantae; phylum Streptophyta; class Magnoliopsida; order Asterales; family Asteraceae; genus Erigeron; species Erigeron breviscapus. The sequence goes on from CM067167.1 coordinate 10,099,968, forward strand.
TTGGTGGCCGGGCATGAAGCGTGATGTGGCTAAGTATGTGAGTGAGTGTCTTACTTGCTTACAAGTTAAGGCCGATCACAAGAAGCCACCCGGATTGTTGGTGCAACCGGTGATGCCCGAATGGAAGTGGGAACATATTTCGATGGACTTCATTACTAAACTACCGAAGACGAGAAGCGGTCGTGACACGATTTGGGTGATAGTAGATCGGTTAACGAAGTCGGCTCAATTTTTAGCCATTCGTGAAACCGATAAATTTGACACTTTGGCTCGTTTGTACATCAAGGAAGTAATATCTAAACATGGAGTGCCGATTTCTATCATTTCGGATAGAGATGCCCGTTTCAAATCGAACTTTTGGGAAGCCTTTCAAAAAGCAATGGGTACTCGACTCGACATGAGCACGGCATTTCATCCTCAAACGGATGGGCAAACCGAGAGAACCATTCAAACACTTGAAGACATGTTGAGGGCTTGTGCAATTGATTTTGGTGGAAGTCGGGAAGACCATTTGCCGCTAGTTGAGTTCTCATACAACAATAGTTATCATGCTACCATTCAAATGACGCCCTTTAAAGCATTGTATGGTAGGATATGTCGTTCTCCTCTAGCTTGGGCGGAAATTGGAGAGAGTCAACTTATCGGGCCAGAAATTGTGATTGAAACGACTAAGGTAATATCTCAAATTAAGGAGAAGTTGCAATTGGCCCGTGAGCTTCAAAAGAAGTATGCCGATGTGAGGCGGAGACCGTTGGAGTTTGAAATTGGTGATTATGTACTTTTAAAAGTGTCACCTTGGAAAGGTGTGGTACGTTTTGTGAAGCGGGGAAAACTTGCGCCAAGGTATATTGGTCCTTTCAAGATTCTTGAACGGGTTGGAAAGGTTGCCTACCGATTAGAATTACCACAAGAGCTTAGCGGTGTGCATGATGTGTTTCATATTTGCAATCTACGCAAGTGTTTGGCGGACCCTACACATCATGTGCCCATGGACGAGATTAGGGTGGATTCGAACCTAAATTTTGTTGAAGAGCCGATAGAGGTCTTGGATCGTCAAGACAAGAAACTCAAGAATAAACGCTACACGATTGTTAAGGTTAGATGGAATGCTAGACGTGGAGCCGAGTTCACTTGGGAGCGAGAGGATCATATGAAGTCTAAGTATCCGCATTTATTTAGTAATTAGTGTTTTGTTGAATTTCGGGACGAAATTCTTTCAACGGGGGAATAATGTAACATCCGTAAATTTTGACCCATTGACTTTATGTGTAATATGACTAACAATATAAGTTAATGAAGTATTTGAGTCGTTTTATGAATGAAGCTCATCAATCGCCTTATTCGGTCCATCCCGGGTCGGATAAGATGTATTTTGATTTGAAAAACTTGTATTGGTGGCCGGGCATGAAGCGTGATGTGGCTAAGTATGTGAGTGAGTGTCTTACTTGCTTACAAGTTAAGGCCGATCACAAGAAGCCACCCGGATTGTTGGTGCAACCGGTGATGCCCGAATGGAAGTGGGAACATATTTCGATGGACTTCATTACTAAACTACCGAAGACGAGAAGCGGTCGTGACACGATTTGGGTGATAGTAGATCGGTTAACGAAGTCGGCTCAATTTTTAGCCATTCGTGAAACCGATAAATTTGACACTTTGGCTCGTTTGTACATCAAGGAAGTAATATCTAAACATGGAGTGCCGATTTCTATCATTTCGGATAGAGATGCCCGTTTCAAATCGAACTTTTGGGAAGCCTTTCAAAAAGCAATGGGTACTCGACTCGACATGAGCACGGCATTTCATCCTCAAACGGATGGGCAAACCGAGAGAACCATTCAAACACTTGAAGACATGTTGAGGGCTTGTGCAATTGATTTTGGTGGAAGTTGGGAAGACCATTTGCCGCTAGTTGAGTTCTCATACAACAATAGTTATCATGCTACCATTCAAATGACGCCCTTTAAAGCATTGTATGGTAGGATATGTCGTTCTCCTCTAGCTTGGGCGGAAATTGGAGAGAGTCAACTTATCGGGCCAGAAATTGTGATTGAAACGACTAAGGTAATATCTCAAATTAAGGAGAAGTTGCAATTGGCCCGTGAGCTTCAAAAGAAGTATGCCGATGTGAGGCGGAGACCGTTGGAGTTTGAAATTGGTGATTATGTACTTTTAAAAGTGTCACCTTGGAAAGGTGTGGTACGTTTTGTGAAGCGGGGAAAACTTGCGCCAAGGTATATTGGTCCTTTCAAGATTCTTGAACGGGTTGGAAAGGTTGCCTACCGATTAGAATTACCACAAGAGCTTAGCGGTGTGCATGATGTGTTTCATATTTGCAATCTACGCAAGTGTTTGGCGGACCCTACACATCATGTGCCCATGGACGAGATTAGGGTGGATTCGAACCTAAATTTTGTTGAAGAGCCGATAGAGGTCTTGGATCGTCAAGACAAGAAACTCAAGAATAAACGCTACACGATTGTTAAGGTTAGATGGAATGCTAGACGTGGAGCCGAGTTCACTTGGGAGCGAGAGGATCATATGAAGTCTAAGTATCCGCATTTATTTAGTAATTAGTGTTTTGTTGAATTTCGGGACGAAATTCTTTCAACGGGGGAATAATGTAACATCCGTAAATTTTGACCCATTGACTTTATGTGTAATATGACTAACAATATAAGTTAATGAAGTATTTGAGTCGTTTTATGAATTAAATGACAATGTGTTATATTCGGGTCGATAATATGTTTTGATTGGTGTTTAAACGTCTAACGATTGTAATTTGACTTGAGAAGAGAAACGGGTCGGCCCGTGGGTAGTCCACGACCCACCAGCCACATTTGACCCAATTCTCTCCTTATCTCTTTCTCCCCCTTTCATTTCTTATCTATCTATCTTTCTCATTTCTCTCAAGTAAAAAGGGCAAGCAAAACCCATTCCATTTCTTCTTCTATCTATCATCTACTTGGTGTTTGGAAAGGATATAACACTAGAATCATCGTCATCTATACCTCATTATCGTCTATACGAAGAGTCAAAGGTGGAAGTTCTTGCATTTTAACCCATTTGACCTAATTTCGGGTTTGAGCTCAAGAAGGAAGTTTTGGTAAGTCTAATTCATCCCATTTACTTCTATTTATGTTAATTTACTCGTTTCTAGTCACCTCGTACATTTACAAGTTCTAAATCGCCTTAAAATGAGTTTTGGGTCGAATTAGGGTTTGGCTAGGTTTTGATCGATTTTGGAGAATTTGGTGATGTTATGGATGGAAATATGGGTTTGGGTAAGTGTATTTATGCATTAGAATGTCAAATGTAGCTTCAAAACGAGTCCTTTAACCTTACAATTCGATTTAGGGTTTTGGTTCATGAGAATAGGTTTTGGGTTCTTGTTTTTCTGCACAAGCTGCTGCTGGTCGTGTTGCTGCCCAGTAAGGGGCGTAACCTACGGCCCTATGGGGCGTAGGTTACGCTAGTTCTATTTTGACTGGGCGTAGGTTACGGCCCTTTGGGGCGTAGCTTACGCCGAATGCTCCATCTTACGCCAAAACCTGCTGTTTACGCCACTCCAGACGCCTAAAGAATTGCACTTTAGAGAGCACCGTACCTTACGCCCCCTTTATCCTAAAATTTTATAAGGGGCGTAACCTACGCCAGTGTGGGGCGTAGGTTACGCCAGTTGTACTTTCCAGAATTTCTTGTTTGACCTAAATTGACTTTCTGGACCTTTTTACGCGCCGAGCATTGATCTAATTCACTTCTTATCTTATGTAACATTGAATAAGAGTCTTAAAAGTCATTTAACGTCGAGAAGCACTTTGGAAACCTAATTAGGGTTTTGCCGAATATTTGATAATTACGTATATGTGTTTATGTATGTTGATGTGAATGTATATGATCGATATTTAGGTGTTGGATGTGAAGTGAACATTGTACGACAATAACTCGACTTTATATCAACTTAACTTTTCATAACCAATCGAGGTGAGTTTCGTACCTCCCTACTCGCTTGAGATTCGGGCTGAAAAGTGTAAACTTGCGTGTTTACTTACGTTGTTGATTGTTTGATTGATTTGGTTTAAATGTTGGATTGATGAGACGGTTATCACATTTGATTGACTTGGTTTACGTTTGTTAAGTATTTCATTAATATTAGGATAGACGTACATACATGGAAGTCGGTTATGCTTTTATTGGGTTTTAGATGTGGTGGGAAGGTTGCGGGTGACCCTATATATAAGCATCTGGGACTCGAAGAAAGTAGAATCCTCTTAAGTGTATGTACGTATAGAATTGGTGTTAATATTGATTGTTGGCTCATGTTTGTCGAATATCGATTGTTGGTTCATGTTCATCGTATTGTGATTATTGGTTTATGATTGACGAATATTGATTGTTGGTTCATGACAGACGATTGTGATTGATGCATATACGATTGATGGTAAGCATGCATACATTGTACATAATCCCTCGGTTGAGGACTCAAACATCCTAGTGTATAGATGTATACACTTATCCTACGAGATGTTGGTGACATGACATCCGGGTATATAGACATATATACGCCGATGATTTTGAGATGCCGCCTTGTTCATTGTGATGACAGGCGAGTATCGTTGCATAGGTGACTTGAGTTCACGCATAGGATAGGCATGTTGGCTTATTTATGCATTCGGCACTTGCATTGATACGTATATCATTTGTGCATTCATATTACGCACTTACTTGTCTTGTGTAATCTTGTTGTTGGACGTTATTGTGTTACTTAGAGGCTCGCTGTAAGTCATGTCTAGTCTCTACTCGTACATTATGATTATTGACGCTGGTTCTTTATGGACCATTACTACGAACTCACCAACCTTGTGTTGACTATGCTTAGTACACTTTTCAGGTAATCAGGTTATCCCCGGGCGTGGAGTTTAGTTGCTTGCTTGCTGTTAAACCCGGGCTTTGGACTTTATGAATCAAGGATTCATCGACCTTCTCTTTCTTGCATTATACTTAGGATCGACTTGCCATCTTTGGGATGTTCTTTTGTAAACTTTGATGGTTATTTGCTCCTTATGTATTTTGGTACTTGTTTCGTATTGTAATGGATTCACTGAATCCTTAATTGCATTTAGTTCTTGTTCTATTGTAATTCCACCTTGCGCTATATGATTTCCGTGATATTTCGAGCCTCGGCTTGGGGTGTTACACCTTATGTCGTGCTCAACGTGGGGAGCCTTCAGTTAAGTTATTCCGTAGGTTTTATAAATTAGGTTCTGCCGGTGACTGGTTCACCATCGAGAAGAAAGTTGGTTGTGCCGAGGTGGTAAAGGGTGTGAAAGATTCTCAGAAAGGGTGGAAGTCCCAATTTTTTCATGTGGATTCCTCCGTAGTACATCCTGCTTATCCTAATGCTCTAACTTTTCGTGATACTCTCTTGACTAAGGGTGCACTCAATGATCCGATTCCTCCCGACGGCTTTG
>CM067167.1:10106438-10119173 GCA_034093135.1 Erigeron breviscapus
TCAAAATAGATCAATCATAAACAAGAGGTTTGATAAAACTCCATATGAGGTGATAAACAATAGAAAGCCCAATGTGAACTTCTTGCACATTTTTGGATGTGTATGTTATGTTCTCAATGATCGAGATAATCTGGGCAAATTTGAACCAAAAGGCGATGAGGCATATTTCATCGGTTATTCAAAGAATCCATTGCTTATCGAGTATATAACCGAAGAACCAAGAGAATCGAAGAGAGTATGAATGTTAGATTTGATGAACTCTCGGGATGGTTCTTGAACAACACAGTTCAAGACCCGAACTTCAAAGTCCACAAGCTTCCGCAACAAAGACTGCTTCAAATGTCAAATCATCATTCTCTACTCCAACAACACAAGATTTGGATATCTTGTTTGAAGAATTTTTCCAAGTTCCGAAGAAAGTTCCTGAATCTGAAGTAAATGCAAATGAACCATCCAGTTCAAATTCAAAAGAGATGGATCCAAATGAGTCTTCACCATCACAATCATCAGATGTTAATTCATCATCTGATTCTCCTCCACCTACTGATATTTCAGAGTTGCATACTCAACCTCATAATTTCTCTCAAGTGACAAATCCTTCAACCAATCCTGAAGTTTATGATCACGACGACTTTGTTGAACCAATTGTAACTTCGTTTGAACAATTAACAGAACAACATTCTCCTGATTTTATTGATTCTGAAGAATCTGGTGATCCACTTGATCCAATTCCTCACACAACAAAATGGACAAGAGCTCATCCAATTTCTCAAGTCATTGGTAATCCAACAACTGGAGTTCAGACAAGATCCGCATCCGCGAATGAATGTCTGTTTGTGAATTTTCTGAGTATTGTTGAACCAAAGACAGTGAATGAAGCTCTAAGTTGTCCAGATTGGGTGAAAGCAATGCAGGAAGAACTTAATCAGTTCGAACGACTTGAGGTGTGGAAATTGGTTCCCAATCCTTACAAGAACAAGGAGCCAATTAAGACCAAATGGATCTTCAAGAACAAAAAGGATGAAACTGGAGTTGTTGTACGTAACAAAGCACGATTGGTTGCGAAGGGATACTGCCAACAAGATGGAATTGACTACGATGAGACATTCGCACCAGTTGCACGAATTGAGGCTATTCGGATGTTTCTTGCCTATGCTGCCTACAAGAACTTCACAGTCTACCAGATGGATGTTAAAACTGCCTTCTTGAATGGGAATCTGAAACAAGCGCCTCGTGCATGGTATGATGCTCTATCTTCTTATCTTATGAAATCTGGTTTTAGCAAAGGTTCGATTGACACTACCTTGTTTATCAAACGACAAGGGAGTGACATCATTCTAATCCAGATTTATGTTGACGACATAATTTTCGGGTCAACTAATCCTAAATACTGCAAGAATTTTTCAGCTTTAATGATCAAGAAATTTGAAATGAGCATGATGGGTGAATTAAACTTTTTCCTTGGTCTTCAAGTCAAACAATTGTCAAATGGTACATTTATTTGTCAAACAAAGTACATTCTTGACATGTTGAAAAAGTTTGATATGATGGATTGTCAAACAATTGGTACACCCATGGAAGCTCGAACAAAGATAATGCTGACTTAAATGGAAAATCTTTTGATCAAAAGAAATATCGCAGTATGATAGGGTCACTCATGTATTTGACTGCAAGTCGCCCGGATATTATGTTTGCCACATGCATGTGTGCCAGGTACCAGGCCAATCCTAAGGAAAGTCATTTCCAGGCCGTTAAACGGATCTTCCGATACCTGAAAGGCACAGTGAACCTTGGTCTCTGGTATCCAAGGGATACCGGGTTTCAATTAATTGCATATTCGGATGCTGACCATGCAGGTTGTAAGCTTGATCGAAAGAGTACTTCTGGGAGTGTACAGTTTCTAGGGGATAGATTGGTCAGTTGGTCTTCAAAGAAACAGAATTGTGTATCCACATCTACTGCAGAAGCTGAATATGTTGCTGCAGCAAGCTGTTGTTCACAAGTTCTTTGGATGAAGACGCAGTTGGCTGATTATGGATTTCAATTCAACAGAATTCCCATTTACTGTGACTCAAAGAGTGCTATTGCTATTTCTTGCAATCCGTCAGCACACAAAGACCAAGCATATAGATGTTCGGTACCATTTTCTTAAAGATCATGTCGAGAAAGGTAACATCGAACTCTATTTTGTCCCAACAGATTACCAACTTGCTGATCTTTTCACCAAACCTTTGGATGAAAACAGGTTTAACTTTCTAAAAACCAAGTTGGGAATGCTTGATTTACAACTTAAATGCTTTCATGCCATGTATTCTATGTTCATTTTCTGTTTCAAACATTGATGTGTTTTACTTGTTATTACATGCAATGTTGAGGGGGAGAAAAAGGGTAGAATGCATGATTTTAGGGGGAGTTTGTAAATTTACTTGTTTGGTATATGCTTAATTTGAGGGGGAGTGTGCAAATGCATGTGAATATTTGTTTGCTTATTTGTTTTAAATCTGTTTGGTTATTTGTTTATTTTATGTTATGTGTCTTTGTTCTTAAATCTGAAAAACCAAATACAAAATTAGAAATTTTAAAAATGATAAAAAGTTTTTTTTTAATTTTTTGTTGTTTTGTTTTTGTTGTTTTTTTTTAAATTTTGTTATTTGTTTTGTTTAAACCCATCAAGAAAAGCCCAACAATTAAATTGAGCCCAAAACCAGTTAGTGATCCGGGTTGACACGCGGTCAAAACCAGACCTGCGACCCGATTTTGATACTTAAAAAGAAAATGGGCGGGCCAAATCATTTACAATTCAAATTCAAACCAAAAATATTATTTTTCTCTCAAAACCCGATCAATCTTTACATCAATCAATCAATAATTTTCATCTTGTTAATAATAATAAAAGAGGATTCATTCCAGTGATCAAATTTCTGCTATATTTCATCCTTTCATTCGATCATATCATCGATTTTAAGGTAATAATTCTTGTTCAAATATTGCCCTCCAACTGTTTGATAAAATGCTTGAATGATATGTCATGATTTTTATGCATTATTTGATGATTGATTGTATATTTTTGATGTTTTAGTTACATGATTAGGACTTATGCTTGATGTTTATGTGAATTTTATGTCTTAAATCTGCTCATGTTTGATTTTTCTGGTTTGTTTGATGATGGGCTGGGTAATAATTTGAATTTTTGAAGAAAAGTGCTATTTGCAGAGCATTTAGCTCGGCAAATACAATGTTTGTTCTTGATGTTCTTCAAATCTTCATAATTTCTGATTAACATGTTCATACATTTCTTAAACAAATTTTTGGATCAAAAGTGTCATTTGCAGAGCTTTTAGCTCGGCAAATACTTGTTTTTACCAAACCAAATTTGTTTTTCACCAAGTACTTAAAAACAACTTGATGCAGAGCATTTTGCTCGGCATTCAAGGCTTTTTGGTTTTCAAAATGAATTCCAAGTTTTAAAATCAACTGTTTGCAGAGCTTTGAGCTCGGAAAACAGGCCTTCTTGAATTCCAAAATTTCTACAAGTTTTAAAACCAACTGTTTGCAGAGCAATTTGCTCGGCAAACAGTGCATTTTGTTCAAAACTTTTCAAGTCTTAGAACAACTGTTTGCAGAGCATTTTGCTCGGCAAACAGCACAAAATGAATTTTCATTTTCTTTAAAGACTTGAAAACAACTGTTTGCAGAGCATTTTGCTCGGCAAACAGTACAAATTGGATTTTCAAATTTGTCAAGACTTGAACCATGCATTTGCAGAGCTTTGAGCTCGGCAAATACATGTAAACTTTTCACAAGTTTTCAAATCAACTGTTTGCAGAGCATTTTGCTCGGCAAACAGTACAAAGTGAAAAAATTTCACCAAGTTTTTAAACCAACTGTTTGCAGAGCATTTTGCTCGGCAAACAGTACAAAATTGAATTTTTCATTGAAATTTTTCTTTATCAAATTGACAACATGATTGTTGATCAATATAAGGAAATTTCATACATTGAAAAGGAGGACTGAACTGCATTTGCAGAGCTTTGAGCTCGGCAAATGCATGTAAACTTTTCACCAAGTTTTCAAATCAACTGTTTGCAGAGCATTTTGCTCGGCAAACAGTACAAAGTGAAAAAATTTCACCAAGTTTTTTTTAACCAACTGTTTGCAGAGCATTTTGCTCGGCAAACAGTACAAAATTGAATTTTTCATTGAAATTTTTCTTTATCAAATTGACAACATTATTGTTGATCAAATAAAAGGAAATTTCATACATTTAAAAGAAGTGAATCTGAACTGCTCATTTGCAGAGCTTTGAGCTCGGCATTTACGAGGTTCATCTCTCATAATTCGATGACTTGGTGCCTGACTTGAGATTTTCTCGTGTTTGCCGAGAAGTTTGCTCGGCAAACAATACAAATCATCAAATTTTTCCCAAAACCAATTTTTTGGTCCTTGTCAATCTCTGGGAAATTTTTTCAAAATGTGCTATTTGCAGAGCATTTTGCTCTGCAAACAGTACAAATAAAACTTTTTTTTTTCTTTCTTTTCTTTCCATTATTTTTATTCTATGTTTCTTTTATTATTATTTGTATTGTGTTTTAAAATGTATAAATGTATATGTGTATTGTGTTTGTATATATATATTTCATAAGTGTTTGGGGTGAGAGGCAAGGTATCGAACACCTTTGTGTACTACCTTGTTTTCTTATCTTTTAATACTTATGTGATCCTATATATTGTCATGTTTTGTATATATATTTGGGTGAGATGCAAGGTATCGAACGCCTTTGTGTACTACTTTGTTTTCTCATTTTTAATATATATGCAAAACATTGTCTATGTGTAATAAATGTGTTTCTTAAATGTTGGTATTTGTTGTTATTTTTCTGTGTTTAAAATGTATTTTCTGGTCAAAACTTTGGTCAGTTTGTCTTAAACAGAAAAATAATAAATTACCAAGATGGCTATGTTCAAAGAAGGAGATTCAATGAAAATGCAAGCCAATCAAGCACTACATATCCCATTTGCTTGCAAATTCCCAATCATAACGGAGATTCTGAGTCATCATCCGTTGAATAATGCTTTGACTGGAGGTGCAATTGTTCCCGAAAAGTATGTATTTGAGTTGTGGGAATCAATTGAATATGTAAGAGGAAGTAAAAGGCATAAGACAACAGACTACTTCAAATTTTCACTACAGTCAGAAGATGAAATTTTCAATTGTAGATTCACTCTGGATGAGTTTAGAACAACAATTGGATTTCCTGTACTTGAAGAATACGAAGAACTCCCATCAGTTGAAGAAATGTTGGCTGGAGTTCATTCGTTGGGTTATGAAGGAGAGTTGGCAATGATGAGAGATTTTAGAAGAATTAATGTAGCAACTCTCTAGCATACGATGTACAATGTTTTAACAACTTGTTTGATGCCATCACAAAAGGGAATTGATGCTATGACGAAGCATTCTCTGTCAATTTACTATGCAGTCACTCACAATGCAGTGTGACTTTGCGAAGATTATATGGGATAAGAGATAGCCGGAGGAATGCCGTTGGAGAGTGCTAGAGTGTGTGTATCAAGCGTCAGGAGGGAAGATAGAACTGTCTGCACAAGGGAAAGGATAAACAAGACAGAAAATATATTCCCTTTATCAGATTCTTCACACTAATTATCGAAGATGTTCTTGATAAAGCAGAGGAAATTCCAAAATTGGAGAACAGCTTCAAGTGTGTAATTGAATGTATAAATCCAACTTGAGAGGCACAGGAAGTGAAACTGCAAGACCTTTTCCGATTCCACCATTCCTGATTAATCTGGTTCCTGCTCAGAGTCCTCACCTTAGGGCTTATCTCGAGTGGTTAGTCTCAGCAATGGGGTCTGAAAGCCGACAGACTCCTACCCAAGCTGTGCATAGGTCGCCTAGTGAGGGTCCTAGATCTGATAAAAGAAAAAGAGGGGTTAGTGATGAGGGGACTTCTGAGCAGAGGAAAAGAAAGTCAAAAAGAGTTATGTTTGAGCAAGATGTTATTTCACCTGAACCTGTTTCTTCACCGTTTCTCAACCTACACCAAATATTACTTTCGCAACCTCACCATCCATTCAATCAACACAATCTCACCACCCGTTCAATTTCACAATCTTCACCTTCACAATCTACACCAATACCATCCGTTGTTTCACCAAATCCACCACCTCGTTTATCACCCGTACTTAATCCTACACCGCTTGCTTTAGCACTACCAAATGAACCACCGGTAATACCTGGTAGACGAATAAAAATGATTGCTCGAAGGTCACCAAAGAAATCAAAGAAGAAGTCCAAAAGAAAGCATAAGTCTGCTAGATCTAAACATATTGGTGCCTCAGCAGAGTTGGATGTTGAGCAAGCAACACGAATTGTTGATAATGTTTTATCTGAATTGCAATTTGAGAATGTTAGCACAGGAGATGCAGATGTGCAGGAGGAACAAGGGGAATGAGGGCGGAGTTGAAAATACCAGAGAGGATGTGAGGTCCGGGTTAGGACAAGGGCATAAAGAAAACGTTGGCCCTCCATTAGTTCAAACCAATGTGTCTAGCCGGGATGTCAACCCTAGGGTAGAAGTCGAGAACTCCCCATTCTCGCTTGCACCGAACTCTCCTCGCCATTCTGACTCCTCACAACAGGAGTTAGTCTCACAAACGCACGGGGAACAACCACGTTCACCACACTCTCCTCATTTGGAGGATGAGAGTGTTAAAATAAGAGAGGATCAGCCCCACCTCTCGCCTTCATTTCGTGCACATGAGTCTAGATCTCCTAGGTACACGGATTCACAAGCTCAGTTGAGTACTGATGCCGGAACAAGCGGAGGGGGACCCACTTTGTGTGACCCTCAAGGACAGCTTGGAAATCCTGCCTTAGCTAACATCACGCCAGCTTTAGCCGCATGTAACAGTTCTCAAACCGAGACTGGGGGACAGTATGAACGCCGTAGTGACACTGCTGTTCCTCAGGATCAACCTGGGACTGTATTAACGGGCATTCTCAGTGACCCCGGTGTTGTGAGAGGTGTTGCCCAACAACAACAAGTCCCGGACAGTGATTTATCACAGTCTAGGACACAACTTGATTCGGGTTGCAAGGCCCATGAATCTGAAACTGCTTCGCTGAATTTAGGTCACACCACAAATGTGCAAACAACCCCCGGGTTGGCTACTCCACCTCCTACCCAAACACAAAGAACACCAACACCTATTCAAACATCATCAACCACAACAAATCTTCCAACCAAAGATCAGGCATGTGAAGTTTTACTTGGCATTCTACGTTCTGAAGGAGATTTGTTGACTATGACTGAAAGTGAATGCTCTTGAGGTACGAGAAAGAGAAATTGCTAACGAACGAAGAGTCAAAGCTTTACAAGATCAAGTTGAAAACAAAAGGCTGAATATGATGCGAAGCTTGCTGCATTTGAGCTAAGGTTGTTAGCATTAGAATCTTGCCGATCGGCCTCGGTTGCTTCTAGACGGGATGATCCTGATTCTGATGATCACCCCGAGGGGGAGAACCAAGGAGAAGGTCAAACTAATATTGATAATTCTTCGGCAAGAGTTGATGTGAATGTTGAGGATGTAGTAATGGAAGAAAGAACTGAGGGTGGAAATCAAGATGAAACTCAAAGAGAAGTTGATCAAATTGTTAAAGATTTCACTGAAAGATTGAATGAAAGAAACAATGAAGATGATCCAGAGGAGATTGAAAGAATTGCTGAAATAAAAAGAAATTATTTCTAAACAAATAGGGGGAATTTGTTAGGTCCAGATTTAGTCCAGACTTACTGGACTGGCTCCAGACTGGACTACTGGAACCTTACTTAGGATTGTTAGGAAAACTTGTTTTGCTGGTCTCGCTCCAGACCCGACTACTGGAGCCTCACTGAAGATCTGACCAGAAAACATATTCTGCTGGACCTACTCCAGACTTGGAATCTGGAGTCCCTCTGAAGATTTGTCCAGAAATAATTGAAGACTAGTGAGCATTTACTTGTATAGGTAATCTGGAGCATTCTCCAGATTAGCTCACTGAAGACTTCACCCCAGTCCAGATCTACTCTACCGAAGACATTCTGACTGAAGTCAAAGACTGAAGTCTGAAGGAAGAAGACTTAACAAATGGCGGAGTCCACTGGAAAGTCTTACCAGATCTGCACTGGAGGATTGTCAGTGTTCTAGATCCTACAAGTCTGAACACTGACATCGAGGATTGACTTTAGCCTTTAACACACTTTCCAAAGAACAACCCACTTGTTCTTTAACAAAGTATACGTGTGTTAAGGTGGTTGGATAATAAGGATACACTTGCACTTGATGTGACTTTATCCTTATTCTTATCCAATGCATTTAATGTTCTTGTCGGATCATTAAATGTATACAACCATATTTGTACGGCACAAAATTCACTGGTGAATTTTGTTGCCTATAAATACAAAGTCATATCCTTGAGAAAAATACTTTTAGCATAACACTTTGCATGAAAGTGAATTTGTCCAAATACTCTCGATCTTAAACAGGGATACTTCACAACTTTAAGTATCTCGATCCTAAAGAGTTATTTGACAAATATAGATCATATTGTAACTCATAGGTTGTTAGGATACACTTAATTGTGTTATCTTGATTCCGCAACAACCTTGTATTTTATTTAAACATCAATAAATGAAATACCCATGAACATACATAATGGTCCACTTTATTTGTTTATTGCTTTAAGTCTTGTATTACTTTGTTTATATATCTTGCATATTTATTTACAAGTAATACTAGTCCATATCTAGTGATTATTAGACTTGTTGTATTTTACACTTTCATTGGTTAACCATCTCGTAATTAAAGGGACTCACATTTGGTATCAGAGCAGAAGGCTAATCATTGCCTAGATCTGTTCTTGATGGCTAATCAAGAAAATACACAAGGTTTTAGTCTTGGTCCCGATCCTAATGCAAATATTAATGATCAAAATGAACCACAAAATGTTAATAACACTAATCCACCTCCACCTCCTCCTACTCCTGCTTCTCCACACGTGCATGTGCACTACTCAAATAATCCTGTTCCTAAATTAAGTGGGAACAGTGATGAATTTGGTACGTGGAAGGCTAGGATGGTTTTGCATGTCACTGGTATTGAGAGGAAAATGATGAAAATTTTAAACGAAGGTCCTTATGTACCTACATCACCTCTCAATCCACTTCTTGATCCTTCTGGATCTAGAAGGGGAAGGGAAAAGAGGGAGGAACATTGGTCAGAAGAGGAGAGGAGATTGGTGAATCTAGACACCCTTATCAAAAACATGATCCTCGGGGCCGTTCCAGAAACCCTAATTCCCACACTAGTTCTTTTTCCTAGTGCCAAAACCATGTGGGATGAACTTCTTAACCAACATGAAGGAGGAGATGACACCATTGTCACCAGAAAGGTCTCCTTAAACAAGAGGTATGAGTCATTTTTTGCTCAACCTAACAAGTCTCTCACTGGTACTTACACCAGATTTATGAGTATCATAAACCAATTGAGAGGTCTTGGGGTTGAGAAGGACAAGGATATACTTCTGGAGAAATTTTGTGACATTCTACCCAACAAATGGTCTCACATGATCCTAGTCTTACGACAAGGAAAAACTCTGCACACACACACTCTCTCAACTCTATATGGAGCTTTCAGGTACACTGAAGAAAATCAAGCCCAGAGAGTGGTTGCAGAACAATATGCTTTTAACCATGCCTCCAGTACTCCTAAAGTGGTTAGTTATTCTGAACCACAAAGTACAGCACTGATATCTTCTGAGAATGTATTTTCTATGAAGAAGATGGTGTCTGAACTTATGGATTCTGGAGAGTCCAGTTAAGTCTCTCCAGACTGTTGTGATGAAACTGAAGATGATGACCTTATTGCAATGATTGCTAAAACGTTTAACCGTTTCAAAGCAAGAGCAAATAAGCCATCTGGACAATTTGCATTCAGTTCTTCCACTGACAAGACCAATTTGACATGCTTTAAATGTGGCAAAAAGGGTCATTTCATGAAAGAGTGCAGGTCCAACCAGTTTGTATCCAAGCCTGGTCCATTCTCTTCAAATAATAAGCCTGATGATAGCTATAAATTGAAATATAAAAACCTTAAGGCCCAAATTGCTCTCATGGCACAACAAATGGAAACCAATAATAAGTGCATGATTGCAACAACTGAAGAGAAGTGGGTTCCCTCTGATGAATCATCTGCTGATGAAGAAGAGGAAAGAGATTGCTGTTACATGGCTCTGGAAGTTGATGAGCACCTGGTGAAGGAAGATGTCACATCTGGACGATGGGTGGACATTGTTATTAAAAAGGTTAGTGATTATGATAATGCAACTGACCAAGAACTAAATTGGACATTGCTGAAGCTTTAAATTCTGATTTGATTTTTGTAGAAACTGTTAGATCTGATTGTGTAAATGGTCTAAAAACAGATTCTTCTGAAATAAATGCTTTAAAATCAAAATTAAAAGAACTTCAAGACATTGAACTGGCATTTCAAGCCCAGGTTCTGGTAACTGAACAATTGATTCAAGAAAAACAAGATCTTGAATTCATTTTAGAGAAAGAAAAACTGGTAATAAAGTCATGGCTAGAAACCAAAAAGCCATATGATGCTTCAGTTAAACAATTTCCTGCTCAAAAATGTGCATATTTAGATGGAAATACTAATGTAGCATCATTAATACCAGTAATCGATCGGTTACCAGAGGTGTTCAGGCCCACAACTGTTTATGATATGCCTGTAACACCCAAGACCAATTTAGACCCAGTTCAATCCCCAGAGGTTAAGACTGGAGAGCTCCAGATGGCTGCTTCAGTTAAAAAGGTGAAGCAGAATAGACCTTTGCCTCAGACCAATCCCTTACCAAAGCCTTGGACTGGAAAGGCTAAGGTATCATCTGAAGAAAATGTTTTGTCCAGGTTAGAGAGCCAGATTCAAATTCTGACTCGTCAATTACAAAGTTTTAATGCAAGATTAAACTTTATTGAGGGTACTTCATCTGGCCCTAGACAAAACACAAAACCTTTTTCAAAGAAAGACAAATTTATTTCTCCAGTTGAGAAAAATGAAAAGGTTTCAAAACTATCAACCCCAGTGGTCTTTTCAACTAAGACCACTGTTGAAGAAAGTGAACTAGACCAGATTGCCCCTGGAACCTATAAGGGAGGCTCCAGTGAACCCATCAGTCGATGGGTTCCCAAATCTAACTGATCAAATATCTGGTGTATGTGTAGGGCGATCGAAAGAAATATATCTGGTATCTTGACAGTGCAGCTGGCAGGACGATGACCGGATGTAAGACCCTACTGGAGGAGTTCACCATTTCTGATGGACCCTTCATCACTTTTGGAAATGATGGTTGTGGGAAGACTGAGGGATATGGTGTTCTGAACAATGGACAAGTCAAGTTCAGACAAGTTGCATTTGTGAATGGTTTGAAATATAACTTGATCAGTGTAAGTCAACTGTGTGACGATGGCTATCAAGTCTTATTCAATGTTGCTCAGGGCATCGTATTCAACAAGGACTGGAAGGTAGTGTTGATTGCTCACAGAAAAGGGAATGTGTATGTGATGGATATGGAAAGCTCTCCTTCAGAGCAGTGTTTCTATACTAAGCTGATGAAGACACAAACTGGTTATGGCATAAAAGGTTATCCCTTTTAAACTTCAAAAACATTAACAAGTTGTCCAGAAAACAACTTGCAGATGGGATACCTTCAGTTTCCTTCAAAAAGGAAAGACCATGTCCAGGATGTGAGATGGGTAAGCAAACAGCTATTTATGACCCGCAATGCGCGTCATAAATGGCTCAGATGACGCGCAAATGCGCGTCAAGGAAGGACGGGGTCATAAATTTTCATGACCCGCATTTGGGCGTCATCCGTCTATGACGCGCACTTATGACACGCATTTATGACCCTTTTTTATGACGTGCGTTTTTGCGTGTCATAACCTATTTTTTTTTTTTTTTAAATAATTTTTTTCAGTTCCTAATTTTCTATTAAATGAGAATTAAAAACCTGATAATACAAAATTAAACAAAATTAAAAGTATATATATATATCAAAACAATGAGGTTAATTCAAGTACTAATTCACGATAAGTCACAAGTTAATTAACGACAAAAATTACATATCGATAGTAATTCACAAGTTAGTTTGACAGCTTCCACATACCAACCATAACACCGGTATGTCTTGGTCTACCAACAATACTTGGAAATACTGCTCTTGGTGCATCATCGCCAGCAAATCCAGCCTATAAATATAAATCACAAACAAAATATAATTTTAGATTATACAGATAGCATAGTAACAATCCCGTGCCAAAAATTACATGTTCTAACTCATTTGCCACCCACTCAATTTGCCTCCTCTGGAAAAAAGTAATGAAACAAAACTTTCGTACCTGATGGGCACATGAATACGAATAAGGTCCTATGAAACGCGGATTCCTTATCTGTGAGAGGTGCATAAGCCTACAAAATTAAACGATAAATAAGACTATTGTGATATAAAGTCTCGTGTCTTTACCCCAAAACAAATGCATTCTGATATCCCATTATGTATTTTTGATCACTTTTAGTATGAATTTGTAGATAAACTGTAAGTTTATGAACCAAAAGTATCGAATATTTAATATTTTGGTAATGTATTAAGATAATCAACTTATATTTTGTTTC
>CM067167.1:10120173-10157838 GCA_034093135.1 Erigeron breviscapus
AAAGTTTGCGTACACATCATACTTTAATTTCAAGATTAAAGATGACTCCATCCGATCGTCGTATTCCGGTCAAAATATGCCGAAAACAGTTTCCTGTAGCCGTATGTTTTGCAATGACTATAAACAAGAGTCAAGGACAATCACTGGATCGTGTCGGTTTGTACTTACCCAGACCAGTTTTCAGCCATGGTCAGCTTTACGTGGCTGTTTCGAGGGTCAAAAGCAAAAAAGGGTTGAAGATTTTGATATTAGATGAAGAAGGCAGGAGTAGTAACACTACTACAAATGTTGTTTACAAGGAAGTGCTTCAATGTTTATGAAATACTATATTATTTTAAAATTAATGAAGTTCACAATTTTCATTACAGTACTAGAATACTTTAACATTCTAAATTTCATTCAAAAGACATACATCCATTAAGTACTATTATCCGAAGTTAAAGGTTACATGTTGCTATAAAAAGAAGCTAACTAGCAACATCCTCACATCCTTACTTAACACAACATAGATCTATTGTTTGAAATAAAGGAAACGGAAACAAAAGAACATAGAGTATCAGGTTACATTTCAAAAGATAATTAACATATGCGAAGATAAACATTTTCCCCCACCACAGATTTCTCTTTGTTGATTCCAAACTTTATTGAGTCCCCCACAATGAATCCAGTGCAATGCATAAACAATCCCCAATCAAACTTTAGCTTAATGTGTGATAAATCACCTGGTCGGCGACTATCCTGCTTTTTCACCAGCTCTGGATTGAACTTCATGTAACCAAAAGCCAAAGTAACTCCATTATATTCGTAAAGTTTATGTTCACGAACAAACTTTGCTGGAATTGTCTGCCAAAAATAAATTAAATATGGTTTTATGATTAATATCATCAGAATTGGAATAAAAGTATACCTAAAGGCAATTACATACCAATTCTTTGTGGGTCAAACAAGAATCGCGAAACTTGTGCAAGAAAAATGGCTGCTTGAACTTCCTATGATTGTGTTTCAAAGTTAAACGGCATTGATGCAAAATGTCTGACTCAAAAACCTTGTCGTCCATCAATCCTTCTTTCCAGACTTTCTTATGCTTCTGCACTGCCTCATCCTCAAAACCTAAATAATCAATAACCAATATTATATTCTTAACAATTCAGTCTTTAATTTTATAACTTCTGACAATGTAACAATGAAATAAATAACTTACATGCATCAACGATCAACCCAACTCCAATTTGTTTTTTATTAAAAACATCCACCAAGTACTTCTGTTGTCCGAAAGATGTGAACAACATTGTAAAACCCTTATCAACACCATTCTCCATTATAAAATTAGTCCATTTAGTGCCCTGAAAACCAACTGCCTGCCATTTAGTCTCTTTTGAATTATTTTCATGGTACTTATAAAGAGGCTTGACTGTAGCATCCTGCAATGGACCATATAGGTCGGCTTCCAAATTGGGTTTCAAAGCAGATTTTTCATTCAAGTCATTCAGAATTCCAGCAGGAAGATTCTGTGGTAAAGACAACGAATATCACAATTCTTAGTGTGCCAAAAACAATGTTTAATAGTACTAGATAAACCATAAACATAGTTGTTTGTTAAAACAATTAACAATAAGGTAAACTAACCTATTGGTAAATTGTGCTACTAGAAGCCTTAACCAAACATCTTTTAATCACCCACTTACCTTCAAAATCCCTCTTCATCTCCATTCCAAACGAATTGAAACAATATACTTCAAACTGATTCTTACCAACCTTTTGGAAATACAACTTACTAATTCCTAAATCGCCAACTAAATTCATCTTAAGAAACTTTTTCCAACACCAATATCCAATCTTTGTAATACCCTCACCCATATCATACACAAAAACAACAAACTTACGTCCACTTGAATCTATCAAAGTCATTCGTTCACAATTATCTGTTATATGGTTCTTAAAAATCCTTGGCAGTACCTAAACAAATATTTGTTTCACCAAATTAATAATACCATATTTGTTACAATAAGTATAGAAATTTAATATTTAAACTCACCAGAAAATCTTCAAAAGTTCCATCTTTAGGGACATCAACAAGAATTTGGAATTTCACCTATTAACAATTAAAAATAATTTATAAACCAAAATACCTTATTTCTAATGGAAAAAAAATATTTCTTAAATTTATTGACCACAAAAAGTCAATTTTTTTAAAAAAAAATTTACACAATCTAAATGGTCCCCAACCTGTCTCAAAATCTGTTAACACATAAAAGAAAGAGGGTCCCAATATAAAAACATGTATATATTTATCGACCACCTAAATCTGATCATGCAGTTTGTGTTTGGTTTGAAAACCCTAATTCCCAATAATCATTTTCAGATTCAATAAAACTCATAAATCCTAATGTAATTAACAAAAATAAAATACATCCATAAACTATAAAGAATTTATAATAGTTTTAAAAGAATACTAAAAAAAAATCAAGTAAATCGAAGAATTACCTGTGTGCGTTTAAAGTGATGGCCGAGTTTTCTTTTCGCCATTTTCTTTTTTTTTCGTCTTTGAATAGTGTGTGTGTAAAATTGATTAAACCCTCTCAATTATTGAGAAACCTAACCAACAACACAACACTATGCCTAAATTACAAATTCCACCCTAAACAATTATAAACTTCAAAAGAATATTCAATTGTACTATAATATTTTCTTTTGTTTAAATATTCTATTCTTAATAATACACTGTTACAATTAATTATGTAATTTATAATATAAATGACAAATAAAATAATTAAATTTTAAAAATGACATAACCCATTAACAAACTAAAAAAACTTAATTGAAAAACAACCCTTTAAAACACTAAAATATTGACTACATATTACATGTTGTGCAAATTTGTATACTTCAAAACACAACCAATTAACACATTAAACAAATAGATATAAATTCAATCACATTATTGGTAATATTTTTAAATCAACCTTAATCAAACCATAACTAATAACGATAATAGAATTAATAGTAGCACAGATAGTTTGACAATTAACAAATTTAACATATTAATGTGTCTTAGAAATACAAAAACACAAACATATTAATGCGAATTCCATCTTCAATCCCTTTTTACTTTGACCAAGATGAAGTACCAGCCTCCATATCATTGCAAAGTAATTTTTGATCACCTACAACATGTAATGAAATAACTTTTAAATAAATATATCATATAATATAACTTAATCAAAAATAACAAACCAATTTACCTGAAACAAATTCTTGACCATCATCTCCAACATTGAAAATATCCACCACATATTGCATGTTGTTCAAATTGGTAAACTTCAAAATACAGCCCGTTAACACATTATTCTCTCTACAAAGTTTTTGCCAAACCGGACCTTCAAAACCAGTTGCAACCTTTTCTATAGAGTTGTCTACCCACATTCCTCACTTGGTGGATTCCGAGTCTCGGGCCATCGAGAAGTTTGTATTGGGCTTGAATCCTCAAGTCCGATCTTATGTGAATTCTAACATGCCTACTTCTTTGGCCGATGCGGTTAACCGAGCCGGGAGTGTGACTGAAGACTTGTTGAGAAGCGGTGTTTTAAGCAAATCCTCAACAAACAAGAGGAAAGAAGTGGGAGAGTCTAGTGGGGTAAAGAAAGTGGGAAGGTTTGACCCCAAGAATGCAAATAGGGGTAGAGTAATGGCGGCGGTGGAACCGACTAGGAAAGCTTATGCTGGGCCTCATCCTTTCTGTGGGAGATGCAACAGGCATCATCCCGCCAATGTCCAATGCGGGGCATGCTTTAACTGCAACCAAGTTGGGCACGCCTCCAAGAATTGTAGAGCTCCAAGAACGGGCCCAATGAATGTGGCTCCTGTTCGGGCCGTCCCTCCTCAAGGTAATCAACGAAGAGGTGAATGTTTTGAATGTGGTAGTCGTGACCACTATTGTAATAATTGTCCTCGATGGGTGGGACAACAAGTTCAAGTAGCCGTCCACCCCAACCAACTACAAATGGTCGGGCCTAACCGAAACCGGGGACAACAAGGCCATCAAGTGCAACCACGCGGCCGAGCCTTTGCGGCCAATGCAAATGAAGCCCGTAACGACCCCAACATGGTAGCAGGTACCTTTCTCCTTAATGGTCACTATGCAAGTTCTATTTGATTCCGGGGCCGATTATAGCCTCGTGTCCTCTAACTTTGTTCCTTTGATTGATGTGCATCCTTGTGCTCTAGACTATGTGCTTGACATTGAAATGGTAAATGGGTCACTAACTAAACTTAGTCAAATATACGTGATTGTGTCTTGGCATGATGTGACCAATTTATACATATCGCCCACATCATTATTGGCCATTTTATTAAGTGTTTTAAGTCGATTTTGTGTGCATTTGGCGCGTTTATGTTGTTTGTTAGTGTTTTCAGGCTCTAAACAGGTTACGTGTCCATTTGGTGCAATTTCGGATGATTTCTGAGGCCAAGAAATTGATTTGTGAGTTCGAGAGTTGTTTAAAGTTGAGAAGATAGAAAATTTCAGCAAGTTCATAGTGAAAAGGTTGTCTTCGGATCAGCAGGATTGGACTGCGCCGCAGTGGAGCATCACCAGCCCACTGCGCCGCAGTCGGCTAGTGGAAAAGTGAGAACTCGGTCAGCAGTTTAAGACTGCGCCGCAGTGGGGGTGACCAAGGCCCACTGCGCCGCAGTCAGACAGGGTGGAAACGAGCACCTAGATCAGTTAATATCCACTGCGCCGCAGTGGGGGCATCACTCGCCCACTGCGCCGCAGTGTGGCATGTTTGCATCAGATTTCCAAGGGGTATAAATAGAAAACAAAAACCTAATTCCCAAAGGATCCAAATTCTTTCTAAGAGCTGCTCTCCAAGGGATTCCTTCAAGGATCAAGGGTAGATTTCTTCGTCCGATTCATTGAAGATTCACGGGCACCCACTTAGATCGTATCTATTTTATTGTCTTGCAATTTCAATTTCAAGAACGATTGGTACATCATGTTCTTCTTTTATTTTGATTGTTATTTTAAATTAATCATGAGTGGCTAAACATTCAATCATCCACCTTGAGGAAACTAGACGAATGATGTGATTGCTATATGTTTTAATCCAAAGAGTTGATTTCAATTATCGTTGTGTCGAGATCTTGATGATTTATTCCTTTTTATATATTATTATGATATTGGTGGCATGTGTGTTCTTCGTTAGTGGTACTAGTTGGATGCATATGTGATTTTCAAATGGTTGTTTGTCTATGAGCAATTATCACTAGTTCATGGTATGATAGTGAATATCATTTTAATAAAAGGAGTCATTTTGTCAACGTGTTTTATAACGGTTGGTGGTACCACGTTATCTCCACATAGGCACAATTGTTAATTCGATAGTCAAGCAAACTAATTGTTGGTAAGGTTGTCTAGGCATTGGTGGTACCGGCTTGGGTAATTAAACTAGCAACTTAGGTGATTGGGTAATTTGCTCACTGTTGGTGGTACCACGTGAGCACCTTAATCCTTTTACGATTATCTTTTCAAATCAATGAATTTGGTCTTAATTGAATGCAATCATGTTTGAATTCTAGCGAATTCAAGGTGGATGATCTTTATTAATATTGTCTGAAGCTTTTCTTTACTTTTATGCGTTTTGTCTTTTAAATTTATTTTAATTTAACTGTCAAAGTGAGACTCGAAGCAACACCCTGTTTTCCAAACCATTTTATTAAACAACTAGTTCAAACCAATCCCCGAGAACGAACACGGACTTACCTCTTAACTATATTGCATACGAACGGGTCCACTGCCCGATAGTGTGTAGTAGTGAGTTTCTAGGTATTTCTAGTTTATAATTTTTAAACTCGATTTAGCACATCAAGTTTTTGGCGCCGCTGCCGGGGAGTGTGTGCCGATTTAGTTGTTAATTTAGTGGTTTGATCATTTCTCACGCGTGAGGAAGTTACTTGTTTATTAGTTTAGTTTTCTTTTCTTATCACAGGTGCATTTGACGTGTTTGTGTTAGTTGTGTGTTTGCAGGTATTGTTTTAGTTGATGAACTTGCGTTCTTCGGGTCTCCCTTTGAATAGTCCTTTGTCTACTCCGAGAAGACCAAGAGGGCGTAGGTTTAACTTCACTGAACCTACAACACCAATACCGACACCATTTTCACCTATAGATAAACCCACTCCTGATTCGGACGAGGAAGGGTTCTTTTTGGACGAGTTTTTCAATTTAGAAGTAAAGCAAGAGGAAATGGGGGACGAACAACCAAGGGGTCCAAATGACACTCGCTATGGCGAGAGGGTCCGTACGATCCCAACTGGCCGTGGTTCCGCCATTAGACCTCCAACCATTGATCACACTTTCGCTTTGAAAGGAAACCATCTAAAGAGCATAAGAGCATCAATTTGATGGGAAACGGAAATGGGATCCTTACCAACACTTGGATAGGTTTGAAAAGTTGGATCGGCTATATCAATATGGGCAAAACCAAATGAATGCCGTGAAACTTGAGACATTTCCCATGTCAATCACCGGAGAAGCACTTGATTGGTTCAATGATCTTCCAGAAAATTCTATTACTACTTGGAACCAACTCAAGGAGGCTTTCATTGGTGAGTTTTATTCACTTAGAACTCAAAGAAGGTTGGAGAACATGATTAGATCTTTTGAACAAGATGATGGAGAAGATGTTGTTGAGGCTTGGATTCGTTCAAGGAAATGTTGAGAAATTGTCCAGGTCACGATTTGACTAGGGAGAAATATGTGGAGCTTTTCTTTGATGGGTTAGATAAAAAGTCTAAACGAGAATTGGGATATGCTTTCGGGGTAGTTTCAATAACATTACACCCAATGAAGGTTATCAAATATTGGAAGACATGGCGAAGGATAGCTCAACTTTGGATGATGAAAGGTTTTTGAAGAATGAGAGAAAGATGAAGAGAGGTACTAACCAAGGGAGAGTTGCTAAGGTTGAAGCTAGCAATGACCCAGGGGTTATTGGAGAGATTAGGGCGCTATCTGAGCGCATGGAAAAAGGGTTTGCTACTCAAGAGAATAGGTTTGGAGCAATTGAGAGGGATGTTAAGGTAGTAGCCGATGGGTGTGATCATTGTGGTGATATGCACTATTCTGATGAGTGTCCAAATCGGGCACCCGAAGATGTGAACTATGTTCAGAATCAACCCCAAGGGAATTTCTACCGCAACACCGGTTTCCAGAACCGGCCTTCAGGTAATACTTCTTATAACTCTTCTTTTCAGTCTAATAATTCTCGTTTTTCAGGTAATAGGTGGCAAAGAGATAATTATCAGAATCAGCCACAACAGCAGACTCAGCAAGGACAAGGATCAGGTTCTTCTTCTTCTAATGCCGATCCTAATGCCAAGTTAAGAGAGATGATGAAGCAGTTGGCTAGTAATCAGGTTGAAACAAATACTAGCATTCAAATGATCAGGGAAGATACTAAGACTTTGAGTGAGAGGTTGGATCAGTTAAGTGGGAAGGTGGAGATCAACATGAAAAACCAGGGATTTAATTTCAAGGATCTCGAAAGTAGGATGGCCGCTCTTGCTAGGCCCACGGGGACTCTTCCTAGCAACACACAGCAGAATCCTAGACCTCAGTTTAGTCTGACAGAATCAAGGACAGAATCAAGGACAGAATCAGGGACAGAAATACACTCCACCTCCAGTCCGCAATGAGCAAGCCAAAGCCATCACTACTCGTACTGGTAGGTCTTATGACTCAACTCCTATGCCTAATGTTGTTGTTTCGGATGTGCAGGATAAAGGGAGTGATGATGATGAGGTTGATGAAGAGATTGAAATGGAGGAAGATTCAACCGTGAAGACTCCGGTCACTCCACCAAAACCGGATGTGGTTCCAGAGGTTAAACCATACAAGCCAAAGATACCATTTTCCACAGAGGTTCAAAAAGGCAAAGCTGAAGGAGCAATATAACAAGTTTGTGGAGATGATTACAAATGTTCACATTAATGTACCTTTAGTTGATCTTATTCAGGGGATGCCCCATTATGCCAAGTTCATTAAGGAGCTTGTGACTGACAAAG
The DNA here is from genome assembly GCA_034093135.1 of Erigeron breviscapus. Classification (NCBI taxonomy): domain Eukaryota; kingdom Viridiplantae; phylum Streptophyta; class Magnoliopsida; order Asterales; family Asteraceae; genus Erigeron; species Erigeron breviscapus. The sequence continues at coordinate 10,128,235 of CM067167.1, forward strand.
GAAAGATGGATGAGGTGAAAGCTACTTATCTTAATGCCGAGTGTTCTGCTATCTTGCAGAACCGCATCCCACCTAAGCTTGAAGATCCAGAGTTTCCTTATTACTTGTTCTATTCGTACTTTTACTTGTAAGACACTTGCTGATTTAGGTGCTAGCATTAATTTGATGCCTTACTCGGTTTGGAGTAAGTTGGCTCTAGGAGTTTTGAGACCTACCCGCATGAGTATTAGATTAGCTGACCATTCTTTTCAGTATCCCATTGGGATTGCTGAAAACATGACTGTCCGGGTAGGCCATATTGTGTTTCTAGTTGACTTCGTTATCCTCGAGATGGAGGAAGATACGAAGGTACCCCTTATTCTTGGACGACCATTCCTTAATACCGCGGATGCTATCATCCGTGTGAAGGATAAGGAAATTTCTTTGGGTGTGGGTACGGATAGAATTGTGTTTAATGTTGAAAAGTCTATCAAGCATTCATATTCTAATGATGAGTCTTGTTTCAGGATTGACGTTATTGATGATGCTTTAGACCGAGAGTTCCAGGAACTAATGGAGACCGACACTGGAGATGAGGAGATTGCTAATTTAGGATCGGGAGATATATCTGATGATGATTTGTTTGCAGAGGTTATGGCGCTTAGCTTGGATGAGACACCTCCCGAGGATGAGAGTTTTGAGGAGGTTGTTGCTGATGGAAGTTCGAGGGTACCGAATTCTGTTGATGTGCCACCCACTGATTTGGAGCTTAAGCCATTACCTTCCCATTTGGAGTATGCTTATTTGTCAGGTGAATCTTCTTTACCCGTGGTTATCTCGTCCTCACTCTCGAGTGACGAGAAGGATTGTCTTTTGTCTGTGCTTCGAGCCCATAAGCGGGCTTTTGCTTGGAAGACCACCGATATTCCAGGTATTAGTCCTAACTTTTGCCAGCATAAAATAGATTTTGTTGATGATGTTAAGCCCGTTGTCCAGAGACAAAGGAGGCTTAATCCGAACATGAAGAAGTTGTTAAGAAAGAGGTCATTAAGTTGTTAGATGCTGGGATCATTTTCCTATTGCTGATAGTCCTTGGGTTAGTCCTGTTCATTGTGTGCCCAAAAAGGGGGGCATGACAGTTATTGAGAATGAGAATAAGGAACTCTTGGCCACTAGGACTATTACGGGTTGGCGGGTTTGTATAGATTACCGTAAGCTTAATGATGCCACCCGTAAGGATCACTTTCCCTTCCTTTCATTGATCAAATGTTGGAACGTCTTGCAGGTAATTGAATATTTTTGTTTCTTAGATGGGTTTTCCGGGTACTTTCAAATACCCATTGATCCAAAGGATCAAGAGAAAACCACTTCACGTGCCCATTTGGTACTTTTGCTTATCGGCGAATGCCGTTTGGTTTATGTAATGCCCCAGGCACCTTTCAAAGGTGCATGATAGCTATTTTCCAGGACATGCTTGAAACCTCCATGGAGGTTTTCATGGATGATTTCTCGGTTTTGGGGACTCTTTTCATACTTGCTTGCATAATTTGGAAAGGATGTTAGAACGGTGTGAAAGGGCACACCTTGTTTTGAATTGGGAAAAGTGCCATTTTATGGTGACCGAGGGAATTGTTTTAGGGCATAAAGTGTCTAAGGCCGGGATTGAAGTTGATAGGGCTAAGATAGATGTTATAGCCAAATTACCCCCGCTTCCAATGTGAAAGGGGTAAGGAGTTTTCTTGGACATGCCGGTTTTTACCGCCGTTTTATTAAGGATTTTTCTAAGATTACTCATCCTATGACCCACTTGTTGGAGAAGGACGTCCCTTTTGTGTTTGATGATGCTTGTTTGAGTGCATTTCAGGTTTTAAAGGAGAAGTTGACTAATTCCCCTATCATGGTTGGACCGGATTGGGAATTGCCATTTGAATTGATGTGTGATGCAAGTGACTATGCTGTGGGAGCCGTGCTTGGGCAAAGGGTTGATAAGCATTTCAAGCCAATTTACTTTGCTAGTAAGACCTTGAACCCCGCTCAGCATAATTACACCACTACTGAGAAGGAGTTGCTTGCCGTGGTCTTTGCCTTTGATAAGTTTAGATCTTATTTGGTGTTGAGTAAGACCATTGTTTTCACCGACCATTCAGCCCTTAAGTACTTGTTCTCGAAGCAAGATGCTAAACCTAGGCTTATCCGATGGATTTTGTTGTTACAAGAGTTTGATATAGAGATTAAGGATAAGAAAGGTGCTGAAAACTTGGCGGCCGACCATTTGAGTCGTTTGGAAGATCCTCACCGGGAGGAACTTCGAGATGGGGAGATTAATGATCACTTCCCCGATGAGTCTTTAATGTTTATTTCTAACTCTGATGATGCTCCTTGGTTTACAGATATTGCTAATTATTTGGTTACAGGTGAGATACCGAATGATTTCACGTCCCAGCAAAAGAAGAAGCTCATATCGGATGCTAAGCACTATTTTTGGATAGTCCATACTTGTTTCGTGTTTGTGCAGATGGTATGGTAAGGAGATGTGTAGCTGGAGCTGAGACGAGGGAGATTCTTGATGCTTGTCACTATGGTCCAACTGGAGGTCATTTCGGTCCTTCAGTTACTGGTAAGAAAGTTTTTGATGCAGGTTTCTATTGGCCTACAATTTTCAAGGAGGCCCAGACCTTGGTAGAGACTTGTGACATTTGTCAAAGACAAGGGAGCATTACTAAGCGGGATGAGATGCCTCAACAAAGCATTCAGGTATGCGAGGTATTTGATATTTGGGTATAGACTTCATGGGACCATTCCCACCGTCTAATAAGTTTCAATATATTCTTGTCGCCGTTGACTACGTGTCTAAATGGGCCGAAGCCAAGGCTTTGCCCACGAATGACGCGAGGGTAGTCATTGATTTCTTGAAACAATTATTCTGTCGATTTGGTTGCCCTAGAGCTTTGATTAGTGACCGAGGAACCCATTTTGCAAATCATCAATTAGCTAAGGTCATGAAGAGGTATGGTGTTGTGCATTATTTTCTACTTCTTATCATCCACAAACTAGTGGACAAGTAGAAAACACCAATAGGGCTTTGAAAAGGATTTTAGAGAAAACTGTTGGTGATAACCCCAAGGTTTGGTCGAAGAAGTTGGATGACGCCTTGTGGGCGTTTAGGACGGCTTTTAAGACGCCGATTGGCACCACGCCATACCGGTTGCTCTATGGCAAAACTTGCCATCTTCCTATTGAGATAGAGCATAAGGCGTATTGGGCGTTGAGGAATCTGAATTTGGATATGATGGAAGCTAGTGAACTTAGAATGTTGCAACTTCATGAGCTTGATGAGCTTAGGCTAGGTGCTTATGAAAATTTTAGGCTTTACAAGGAAAGGACCAAAGTTTGGCATGATAAGAGGATCCGTAGGAAGGAGTTTAAGGTTGGAGCTAAGGTTTTGTTATTCTTGTCTAAATTTAAGATTAAGCAACCTAAACTCACTTCTAGATGGATTGGACCGTTTTGTGATTAAGCATGTGTATCCGTCGGGTTATGTAGAGTTGTTTAAGCGTAATGGTGACGGGTCATTCATTGTCAATGGTCATAGGCTTAAGTTGTATTTGGAAGAAGAGCAAGTTGAGGGGATAATCGAGGAGATCCCCATTTTTGAATTGGAAACTTGAAAGTTGGTCGAGTCTAGCTAAAGACTCGTTAATAACTTAAGCGCTTCTCGGGAGGCAACCCGTGTTATTTTATCGCATTTTATTTTCTTTTTATTAGTTAGATTTGATTTTGATTTGTCAAGAAAGTGCAGGTGCAGATTTGGTGTGAAGCGGATTGAGGTAAGTTGTTTTTAGTTTGTCATACAAAATTTTTCTAAGGCAAAATGAGGGAATTCGGAACAGTGAATCCCCACTGCGCCGCAGTGGGGATGTAAATTGGTCACTGCGCCGCAGCCAAAATCTTCTGCCCAATGTTGGAATAAGCCCCACTGCGCCGCAGTGGGAATGATGCACCTCCACTGCGCCGCATTGGGAGGCCGGGTAGGTCAAAGTAAGGGGCAGGTAAGTTTTGTTCTTCACTTTATCACTTTTCACTCTTTTTTCTTCTTTGCTCTCATCTAAAAGCAAAACTCCATTATTTCCATCAAGATCTCCATTCTCCTCCATCTTTAATCTTTTCTCCTAGATTATCATCTATCTATCATCATCATGGGAAGAGGAGTAAGTTTTCTTGATTATTTTCTTTATTTTACTTTAATTTTTGATTTTTAATTTCTAGGGTTTTCAATTCCGAATTAATTCGTGGGTTTTGTTGTTTTAGGGCTATTGATGCTAATGGGGTGGTTAATTTCTCAATTCAAACACTTGTTCTTCCGAATTTGACTTTGAAATTGAAGTTAGGGTTTTGAAAATTTGGGGATTTATGGATGAATAAGTGTGGGGGGAAGTAATGTTTGATTATGTGGTGATTATTGCTTGTTGTTGCTGATGGAATGATTAATTGCCCCTAATTTTTGGCTGCTTGTCGTAATGAAAACAAGAACCTACCCAGATTTCTTAGCCCACTGCGCCGCGGTGGTGTTGTGTGTTGGCCACTGTGCCGCAGTGGCCGCACCTGACCTGCACGTGTTACTTGCCTCACTGCGCCGCAGTGAGGACCAGCCAGTCCCACTGCGCCACAGTGGGAATCTTCTGACCCGCAGTTGAGTTTGATGTTGAATGAGGTTTCAAGTTTTGCATTCCACATTTAACGTGTTTGTTTGCTTTAATGTTTGTGATTGCAGACTGCTACTACTGATAAGAGGAAGCAAGCGGAGGTGGGACAATCTAGCGGGACTTCTGATGTCTCCACTAAGACGGCTAGGAGAGAACCAGCGGTACCTCCTCTTAATTTTGGCCGGGTGCATTGAACGAGAAGCATGCATGGTTAGAGTTTGATGGGGCTAGGCAACCCCATAAGAACAATTATTTGAACAAGCTTTACACGCTTCATAAGCAAGTTGTTTGCCCACCCAGGTATCTTGCTCAATCTGATGCTTGGTTTTTTGGGGTTCAGGGTGATATTGGAAGGTGGTTTAGTATAGAAGCGAGGGTTGGTGATAGGACAGTTAATAGTGATATGTGGCAACAGATTTTTCTTAACAGGGAACCTGTCTATCGTGAGTTATGCCTTGAGTTTTATTCTAGTTTGAAATTGACTAAGGAATTGAATAAGATCAAGGATATTTTTGAAGAAAGGGTTGTTTTGTTTTACTGTGGGGGACAACAGAGGAAGCTGTCTATAGCTGAGTTTGGGTTTTATGCTGGTATGTATTCTAGGCAAGAGTTGGATAACCAGGACTTCAGGCAACTTTTGAGACAGGGTTTTTATGTCAAAGGTGATTTGGGTGATGGTGAGTCCATTCCACAGTATTGGGGTCGGATTTCTGGAGGAGAGGCTTGGCCTTCTGGTGAGACGGTTAGTGTGTCTAAGATCCACAGTGTTAAGCTTCGGTTGCTTCACAGGATGATAGTTACATTTTTGGTCCAGAGGTCTACTCATTGGGACAAGGCATACCAGACTGATTTGTGGTTGTTAAAGCTGTTTTCAGAGGGGGCTCCTAGGAAGTTTGCATTGGCCCCGATGGTTGTGATTGATCGCATGTGTAATCATTCTGACTCAGAGTTGGTTTTGGGACATTTCATTACCCGGATTTACAAGAGGATGGGTGTATTTGATTCTGAGGAGTGCCAGACCCATCTGTCTCCACAAGTTAATCAGGAGGATTTCCATGTTAAAGAGTTGATTCGGGGGAAGATAGTGAAGAAGAAGCAGGGGAGCCAGCCTGATAGATTGTTGGATGACACTGGTGGTGTTGAGGAACCACCTCCAGACTTGGAGGCTGGTGATGTAGAGATGGGTGATGCTTCCCAGGAGCCACCTAGGATGCGTGGTCGTAGCATCCCTGTCCCGAGCTCCTTTGATCTTACGCTTTTGGGACAGACTATTCAGAATATATATGATGATCAGCAGGCTAGCCGTCGGGCTTTTGATGACTACCAGCGGAGGATGGATCAGGACATCACCTGGATTGGATCACAGCAGGCCCACACTAACTATAGCCTTGATTATTATCAGCCTATGTGGGATGCTCAGTATCATGGCCGGGAGTTTGTTCGACCTGACCCGATTCCTCTATTCTCTCCACCGCCTATTTATGTCCCTGATTATCGTCAGGGGGGTCAGCCTTTTTTCTCTCAGACGACTGTTCTGGGGAACATGTCACCACGACCCCATGATTTAGGAGGTTCTCCTCGTGGTCCTGTACAGTTTGGGGTTTTTCAGGGTGGACATGATGCTGGTGGATCCGGAGGTTTTGCCGGTGGTTCATCTTCCTTTGTTCCTGGTTTTGTTGCAGGTTCGAGTTCGGGTTTAGGCGGTGGACAGTCTGGAGGAGATGCTGGAGGCTCAGGTTCAGGTCAAGAGGAGGATCGCAATTGGATTACTGACCTTTTTGGTCCACCCGGTCTTCCATATGGTTATCATGGACAGCAGCAGTGAGTGGAGATGATTCCCATCCGGTACCGTGGGATGGAATCATATGATGATTGATTTTGTTGGTATTCTTATGACATTACGTTATTTATCATTGTCTGGTATCCACCCTACGGGGTGATGAAACATTTGTAATTTCCTTTGTTTTCTTTTATTTTCTGCATGGTATTTATTTTGTTTGAACTATTTTGGATATTTTGGATGGTTGGTCTTTTGGAATTTTATTCAGCAGGTTTGATCCGATTGATGGCAATACCTAGTGGAACCCAAGTGTGGGGGAGAACCCGTTGGTTTGTTTGATTGTGTGATCGTGTTAGTAGCTCACTATGATGTCTTGTGCATATGCTGGCAGTAAGTTCAGCGCAATATTTTTGATTGGCATCTTTATTAACATTGTTTCACACACAGCTCTCGCACCTTCCGTTTTGGACTAAGTTTGTTTCTCCCGTCAACCAAATTGGACTTCCTTTTTAGGAAGAGCATTTGTGGTGCGGGGTCGACTTACTTGTTTTGAAACGGAATGTGTCCATGATCCGGTATGTGTTCTCATTCTTTCTGTCTATTGTGCTTACCCCTATTTACCTTTGTTTTGACCGAATATGGACATTGAGGGCATTGTCCATCTTAAGTGTGGGGGGGTGGCAAATAGGTTTAAGCTACCGGATATATCTCTTTTGTTGTTTTGCCATTGAGATTTAGCCGTTCTTGTAGATGTGTCCCTCTCGTAGGCTTTTGGGTTTTATCCAAGAGTAAGGGTTCTATCTTGAACTCTGAACTATGATGTGCATGTTTGAGATTGGTTATTTCGATTTGCAACTTAATGACGGAAGATGATATGATTTGAAACTTGTGTTGAGCTTGTCCTTGTGGTAAATTGCTTTTGTCACTTAATTCATAACAACTTAATGAGCAATTTTACTACAAAATTTTTCCTTGGCACAATTTTAATCGGCGAAATGTGTTCTGAACGGTTATTGGGCTGATCCTTGTGGATTGATAACATTACTTGCATACTCAAATTTCCCAAACACCTAAAGTTGTGAGATTCATCATTCATTTATAGATGTGCTAGGTGTTTACGGTTGTGGTTTGATTGCCTTGTAATTTGTCCCTCTCTTAGGCTTCTTGGATTTATTCGGGAGTAAGGGTTCCATTTCGAACTCTGAACTAAGATGTGCGAATTTGAGGTTTATTTATTCCATTTCTCGGGTTCATTTCTTTGATATGAGTGTGCCGGTGATGTGTTGAGCTAGAACTTGCCCTGGTGATCGTTACGAGACCGCAGTGAGATCACTTTTGTGATATAAGTACATTGGATGACGAATTGACATATTTGGTTTGACCCTTATTTTCTTTCTTTCTTTGCACCTTTGCTTTTGTATATTTTTACCTTTACTACATACACTTTCTTTCCTTCCTTTGTAAACCTTGTTGCACTCATCCTTAGTGCAAGTACACTTATACATCCTTTTTAACTTAGCCTTTTCCTTTGTATATATCCACTTATATGTAAACTTTACCTAATTATACCTTACTATACCGATAGTCTAATCTGGGGGGCCATTGATTGTCATTGGTTTGTTTGGACGGTTTGGGAGAGCTTCAATGGGTTATCGGTTGGAATATTCTTGGTCTATGGGAATACGTCGATTGGTCAAGTTATTGGGGAAAGTCTTGGATTGTTCAAATAAATATATTGTTTTAGACATTGTTCATCATTGTAAGAGGTGTTAGGTCCAGATTTAGTCCAGACTTACTGGACTGGTCCAGACTGGACTACTGGAACCTTATTTAGGTTTTGTTAGAATAACATGTTTTGCTGAACTCGCTCCAGACTCGACTACTGGAGCTTACTGAAGATCTGTCCAGAAAACATATTCTACTGGACCTACTCCAGACTTGGAATCTGGAGTCCCTCTGAAGATTTGTCCAGAAATAGTTGAAGACTAGTGAGCAACTTGTATAGGTAATCTGGAGCATTCTCCAGATTAGCTCACTGAAGACTTCACCCCAGTCCAGATCTACTCTACTGAAGACATTCTGACTGAAGTCAAAGACTGAAGTCTGAAGGAAGAAGACGTAACAAATGGCGGAGTCCACTGGAAAGTCTTACCAGATCTGCACACTGGAGGATTGTTAGTGTTCTAGATCCTGCAAGTCTGAACACTAATATCAGATTGACTTTTGCCTTTAACACACTTTCCAAAGAACAATCCACTTGTTCTTTAACAAAGTATACGTGTGTTAAAGTGGTTGGATAATAGGATACACTTGCACTTGATGTGACTTTATCCTTATTCCTTATCCAATACATTTAATGTTCTTGTCGGATCATTAAATGTATGCAACCACATTTGTACGGCACAAAGTTCACTGGTGAATTTTGTTGCCTATAAATAGAAAGTCATTTCCTTGACATAAATACTTTTTAAGCACTTATTTTGCATGAAAGTGAATTTGTCTAAATACTCTCGATCTTAAACAGGGATACTTCACAACTTTAAGTATCTCGATCCTAAAGAGTTATTTGACAAATATAGATCATTTGTAAACTCATAGGTTGTTAGGATACATACTTAATTGTATTATCTTGATTCCGCAACAACCTTGTATTTTATTTAAACATCAATAAATGAAATCCCCATGAAACATACATAATGGTCCACTTTATTTGTTTATTGCTTTAAGTCTTGTATTACTTTGTTTATATTCTTGCATATTTATTTACAAGTAATACTAGTCCATTCTAGTGATTATTAGACTTGTTGTATTTTACACTTTCATGGTTAACCATCGAACTTAAGGGACTCACATTTGGTATCAGAGCAGAAGGCTAAGCATTGCCTAGATCTGTTCTTGATGGCTAACCAAGAAAATACACAAGGTTTTAGTCTTGGTCCCGATCCTAATGTGAATATTCATGATCAAAATGAACAAAATGTTAATAACACTAATCCACCTCCTCCTCCTACTCCTGCTTCTCCACACGTGCATGTGCACTACTCAAATAATCCTGTTCCTAAATTCAGTGGGAACAGTGATGAATTTGGTACGTGGAAGGCTAGGATGGTTTTGCATGTCACTGGTATTGAGAGGAATATGATGAAAATTTTAAACGAAGGACCTTATGTACCAACATCACCTCTCAATCCACTTCTTGATCCTTCTGGATCTAGAAGGGGAAGGGAAAAGAGGGAGGAACATTGGTCAGAAGAGGAGAGGAGATTGGTGAATCTAGACCCCCTCCTTAAAAACATGATCCTCGGGGCTGTTCCAGAAACCCTCATTCCCACACTAGTTCTTTTTCCTAGTGCCAAAACCATGTGGGATGAGCTTCTTAACCAACATGAAGGAGGAGATGACACTATTGTCACCAGAAAGGTCTCCTTAAACAAGAGGTATGAGTCATTTTTTGCTCAACCTAACGAGTCTCTCACTGGTACTCACACCAGATTTATGAGTATCATAAACCAATTGAGAGGTCTTGGGGTTGAGAAGGACAAGGATATACTTCTGGAGAAATTTTGTGACATTCTACCCACCAAATGGTCTCACATGATCCTAGTCTTACGACAAGGAAAAACTCTGCACACACACACTCTCTCAACTCTTTATGGAGCTTTCAGGTACACTGAAGAAAATCAAGCTCAGAGAGTGGTTGCAGAAAGAGATGCCTATAACCATGCCTCCAGTACTCCTAGTGTGGTCAGTCATTCTGAACCACAAGGTACAGCACTGAATATCTTCTGAGAATGTATTTTCTATGAAGAAGATGGTGTCTGAACTAATGGATTCTGGAGAATCCAGTTGAGGGGATAGGAGATCCCCATTTTTGAATTGGAAACTTGAAAGTTGGTCGAGTCTAGCTAAAGACTCGTTAATAACTTAAGCGCTTCTCGGGAGGCACCCGTGTTATTTTATCGCATTTTATTTTCTTTTTTAGTTAGATTTGATTTTGATTTGTCAAGAAAGTGCAGGTGCAGATTTGGTGTGAAGCGGATTGAGGTAAGTTGTTTTTAGTTTGTCATACAAAAAAATTTTTCTAAGGCAAAATGAGGGAATTCGGAACAGTGAATCCCCACTGCGCCGCAGTGGGGATGTAAATTGGTCACTGCGCCGCAGCCAAAATCTTCTGCCCAATGTTGGAATAAGCCCCACTGCGCCGCAGTGGGAATGATGCACCTCCACTGCGCCGCAGTGGGAGGCCGGGTAGGTCAAAGTAAGGGGCAGGTAAGTTTTGTTCTTCACTTTATCACTTTTCACTCTTTCTTCTTCTTTGCTCTCATCTAAAAGCAAAACTCCATTATTTCCATCAAGATCTCCATTCTCCTCCATCTTTAATCTCTTCTCCTAGATTATCATCTATCTATCATCATCATGGGAAGAGGAGTAAGTTTTCTTGATTATTTTCTTTATTTTACTTAATTTTTGATTTTTAATTTCTAGGGTTTTTAATTCCGAATTAATTCGTGGGTTTTGTTGTTTTAGGGCTATTGATGCTAATGGGGTGGTTAATTTCTCAATTCAAACACTTGTTCTTCCGAATTTGACTTTGAAATTGAAGTTAGGGTTTTGAAAAATTTGGGGATTTATGGATGAATAAGTGTGGGGGGGAAGTAATGTTTGATTATGTGGTGATTATTGCTTGTTGTTGCTGATGGAATGATTAATTCCCCTAGTTTTTGGCTGCCTGTCGTAATGAAAACAAGAACCTACCCAGATTTCTTAGCCCACTGCGCCGCAGTGGTGTTGTGTGTTGGCCACTGCGCCGCAGTGGCCGCACATGACCTGCACGTGTTACTTGCCTCACTGCGCCGCAGTGAGGACCAGCCAGTCCCACTGCGCCGCAGTGGGAATCTTCTGACCCACAGTTGAGTTTGATGTTGAATGAGGTTTCAAGTTTTGCATTCCACATTTAACGTGTTTGTTTGCTTTAATGTTTGTGATTGCAGACTGCTACTGATAAGAGGAAGCAAGCGGAGGTGGGACAATCTAGCGGGACTGCCGATGTCCCCGGTAAGACGGCTAGGAGAGAACCAGCGGTACCTCCTCTTAATTTTTGGCCGGGTGCATTGAACGAGAAGCATGCATGGTTAGAGTTTGATGGGGCTAGGCAACCCCACAAGAATAAATATTTGAACAAGCTTTACACGCTTCATAAGCAAGTTGTTTGCCCACCCAGGTATCTTGCTCAATCTGATGCTCGGTTTTTTGGGGTTCAGGGTGATATTGGAAGGTGGTTTAGTATAGAAGCGAGGGTTGGTGATAGGACAGTTAATAGTGTAATATGTGGCAACAGATTTTTCTTAACAGGGAACCTGTCTATCGCGAGTTATGCCTTGAGTTTTATTCTAGTTTGAAATTGACTAAGGAATTGAATAAGATCAAGGATATTTTTGAAGAAAGGGTTGTTTTGTTTTACTGTGGGGGACAGCAGAGGAAGCTGTCTATAGTTGAGTTTGGGTTTTATGCTGGGATGTATTCTAGGCAAGAGCTGGATAACCAGGACTTCAGGCAACTTTTGAGACAGGGTTATTATGTCAAAGGTGATTTGGGTGATGGTGAGTCCATTCCACAATATTGGGGTCGGATTTCTGGAGGAGAGGCTTGGCCTTCTGGTGGGACGGTAGTGTGTTTAAGATCCACAGTGTTAAGCTTCGGTTGCTTCACAGGATGATAGTTACATTTTTGGTCCAGAGGTCTACTCATTGGGACAAGGCATACCAGACTGATTTGTGGTTGTTAAAGCTGTTTTTAGAGGGGGCTCCTAGGAAGTTTGCATTGGCCCCGATGGTTGTGATTGATCGCATGTGTAATCATTCTGACTCAGAGTTGGTTTTGGGACATTTCATTACCCGAATTTACAAGAGGATGGGTGTATTTGATTCTGAGGAGTGCCAGACCCATCTGTCTCCACAAGTTAATCAGGAGGATTTCCATGTTAAAGAGTTGATTCGGGGGAAGATAGTGAAGAAGAAGCAGGGGAGCCAGCCTGCTAGATTGTTGGATGACACTGGTGTTGTTGAGGAACCACCTCCAGACTTGGAGCCTGCTGATGTAGAGATGGGTGATGCTTCCCAGGAGCCACTTAGGATGCGTGGTCGTAGCATCTCTGTCCCGAGCTCCTTTGATCTTACGCTTTTGGGACAGACTGTTCAGAATATATATGATGATCAGCAGGCTAGCCGCCGGGCTTTTGATGACTACCAGCGGAGGATGGATCAGGACATCACCTGGATTGGATCACAGCAGGCCCACACTAACTATAGCCTTGATTATTATCAGCCTATGTGGGATGCTCAGTATCATGGCCGGGAGTTTGTTCGACCTGACCCGATTCCTCAGTTCTCCCCACCGCCTATTTATGTCCCCGATTATCGTCAGGGGGGGTCCTTTTTTCTCTCAGACGACTGTTCCGGGGAACATGTCACCACGACCCCATGATTTAGGAGGTTCTCCTCGTGGTCCAGTACAGTTTGGGGTTTTTCAGGGTGGACATGATGCTGGTGGATCCGGAGGTTTTGCCGGTGGTTCATCTTCCTTTGTTCCTGGTTTTGTTGAAGGTTCGAGTTCGGGTTTCGTGGACAGTCTGGAGGAGATGCTGGAGGATCAGGTTCAGGACAAGAAGAGGAGCGCAATTGGATTACTGACCTTTTTGGTCCACCCGGTCTTCCATATGGTTATCATGGACAGCAGCAGTGAGTGGAGATGATTCCCATCTGGTACCGTGGGATGGAATCATATGATGATTGATTTTGTTGGTATTCTTATGACATTACTTTATTTATCATTGTCTGGTATCCACCCTACGGGGTGATGAAACATTTGTAATTTCCTTTGTTTCTTTTATTTTCTGCATGATACTGTTTTTTTGTTTGTATGGATTTGGATGGTTGGTCTTTTGGAATGTATTGAACAGGTTTGATCCGATTGATGGCAATACCTAGTGGAACCCAAGTGTGGGGGAGAACCAGTTGGTTTGTTTGATTGTGTGATCGTGTTAGTAGCTCACTATGATGTCATGTGCATATGCTGGCAGTAAGTTCAGCGCAATATTTTTGATTGGCATCTTTATTAACATTGTTTCACACACAGCTCTCGCACCTTCCGTTTTGGACTAAGTTTGTTTCTCCCGTCAACCAAATTGGACTTCCTTTTTAGGAAGAGCAATTTGTGGTGCGGGGTCGACTTACTTGTTTTGAAACGGAATGTGTCCATGATCCGGTATGTGTTCTCATTCTTTCTGTCTATTGTGCTTACCCCTATTTACCTTTGTTTGACCGAATATGGACATTGAGGGCATTGTCCATCTTAAGTGTGGGGGGGTGGCAAATAGGTTTAAGCAACCGGATATATCTCTTTTGTTGTTTTGCCATTGAGATTTAGCCGTTCTTGTAAATGTGTCCCTCTCGTAGGCTTTTGGGTTTTATCCAAGAGTAAGGGTTCTATCTTGAACTCTGAACTATGATGTGCATGTTTAGATTGGTTGTTTCTGATGACTCATCTGTTGATGAAGAAGAAGAAAGAGATTGCTGTTACATGGCTCTGGCAGACGAAGAGCACCTGGTGAAGGAAGATGTCACATCTGGACGATGGGTGGACATTGTTATTAAAAGGGTTAGTGATTATGATAATGCAACTGACCAAGAACTAAAATTGGACATTGCTGAAGCTTTAAATTCTGATTTGATTTTTGTAGAAACTGTTAGATCTGATTGTGTAAATGGTCTAGAAACAGATTCTTCTGAAATAACTGCTTTAAAATCAAAGTAAAAGAACTTCAAGACATTGAACTGGCATTTCAAGCCCAGGTTCTGGTAACTGAACAATTGATTCAAGAAAAACAAGATCTTGAAGTCATTTTAGAGAAAGAAAAACTGGTAATAAAATCATGGCTAGAAACCAACAAGCCATATGATGCTTGTGTTAAACAATTTCCTACTCAAAAACGTGCATACTTAGATGGAAATACACATGTAGCATCATTAATACCAGTAATCGATCGATTACCAGAGGTGTTAAGGCCCACAACTGTTTATGATATGCCTATGACACCCAAGACCAACTTTCAAACAGTTCAATCCCCAGAGGTTAAGACTGGAGCTGTCCAGATGACTGCTCCAGTTAAAAAGGTAAAGCCGAATAGACCTTTACCTCAGACCAATCCCTTACCAAAGCCTTTGACTGGAAAGGCTAAGGTATCATCTGAAGAAAATATTTTGTCCAGGATAGAGAGCCAGATTCAAATTCTGACTCGTCAATCACAAAGTTTTAATGCAAGATTAAACTTATTGAGGGTACTTCATCTGGCCCTAGACAAAATACAAACCTTTTTCAAAGAAAGACAAATTTATTTCTCCAGTTGAGAAAAATGAAAAGGTTTTAAAACTATCAACCCCAGTGGTCTTCTCTTCTAAGACCACTGTTGAACATAGTGAACTAGACCAGATTGCCCCAGGGACCTATAAGGGAGGGTCCATTGAACCCATCAGTCGATGGGTTCCCAAATCTTACTGATCAATATCTGGTGTATGTGTAGGGCGATCGAAAGAAATATATCTGGTATCTTGACAGTGCAGCTGGCAGGACGATGACCGGATGTAAGACCCTACTGGAGGAGTTCACCATTTCTGATGGACCCTCCATCACTTTTGGAAATGATGGTTGTGGAAAGACTGAGGGATATGGTGTTCTGAACAATGGACAAGTCAAGTTTACACGTGTTGCATTTGTGAATGGTTTGAAATATAACTTGATCAGTGTAAGTCAACTGTGTGACGATGGCTATCAAGTCTTATTCAATGTTGCTCAGGGCATCGTATTCAACAAGGACTGGAAGGTAGTGTTGATTGCTCCCAGAAAAGGGAATGTGTACGTGATGGATATGGAAAACTCTCCAGATGAGCAGTGTTTCTATACTCAAGCTGATGAAGACACAAACTGGTTATGGCATAAAAGGTTATCCCATTTAAATTTCAAAAACATAAACAAGTTGTCCAGAAAACAACTTGCAGATGGGATACCTTCAGTCTCCTTCAAAAAGGAAAAACCATGTCCAGGATGTGAGATGGGTAAGCAAAAGCGTACCAGTTTCAAGACCAGACAGAATTTCAGCATATCTGAACCTCTTCATATGCTTCATATGGACCTCTTTGGTCCAGTGAATGTTCAGACTCGTGCTGGTAAAAGATACACCCTGGTGATCGTAGATGAATTCTCCAGATATTGTTGGGTGATCTTTCTGAGGTCTAAAAGTGAAGCTGCTGCTGAAATCATCAGTCTTATCAAGCAAATTGAGCCCAAGTACAGTCGAAAAGTGTGTCAGTTAAGAAGTGACAATGGAACAGAATTCCAGAATGCAACTCTGGAGTCATTCTGTACTGACACTGGCATCTCCCAGAATTTCTCATCAGCCCGCTCTCCAGAACAAAATGGAGTGGTGGAAAGGAAGAATCGAACGCTGATAGAAGCTGCCAGGAGTATGCTTGCTGAATCTGGTCTGCCTACCAGTTTCTGGGCGGAAGCAATTGCAACTGCTTGCCACACCCATAATCGATCAGTGTACATCAAAAGACACAAAAAGACAGCCTATGAAGTCTTAAGAAATAGAAAACCAAATATTGGTTATTTTCACGTTTTTGGATGTTCAGTTTACATCCTGAACGACTCCAGTCAGCTAGGCAAATTTGATGCCAAAGCTGATGAAGGGTATTTCTTAGGCTATTCAGCCATTCGCAAGGCCTTCAGAGTCTATAACAAGAGACTGGAAAAGGTCCATGAGTCAATTCATGTCACATTTGATGAATCAAATGCCTCAATCAACAAGAAGCCAGCCCTTGATACTCCCCCAGTAACTCCAATTGTCTTTTGTGAATCTGATCCAATAAACGACAAAATGGATGATTCACCAGACACAGTTTCCAGTCATCCAGATCTGGAACCTGTTCAGAAAAAGAAACTCTCCAGTAGTACTCCATTCTATCCTTCTATTATTTTCAAACTACCCTCTGAAATTAATATTGGTTCAGATGTACGTACTACTCCCCAGTATCAGTGTCAGTTGAGAACATACCAGAAATGTCTTCTGGTGAAGAATTTCATACTGAACCAGTACTCCAGGAAATGCCTTCAAATGAAGAATTTCATGATGCAAATCGTGATTTAAATGACTCAGATGAAGATACTGAAGTAATTTGGCAGACCCTCCTCCAGAATCAACTCCAGAGGAGACTCAACTGAATTCTTGCACTGATATTGTTACTGATAACAATACTGGTCAGTACTCCAGATGGACAAAAGCTCACCCTATTGATCAGATCATAGGTGACTCCAGTCGTGGAGTTCAGACCAGAAGAGCCTCCAGTAATCAATGCTTATACGTCAGTTTTCTATCTTTGATAGAACCTAAGAAGATTGACGAGGCTCTGAAGATCCAAACTGGGTGACTGCTATGCAAGAAGAGCTTCACCAGTTTGAAAGAACAAAGTCTGGTATCTGGTTCCTTTCCCAGTTGGAAAGAAAGAACCAATTGGAACAAGATGGTCTTCAGAAACAAAGTAGATGAAGATGGCCACGTAATCAGAAACAAGGCCAGACTGGTAGCACAAGGCTACTGCCAGTCAGATGTCGCCTTTGATGAATCATTTGCTCCAGTGGCTAGACTTGAAGCGATCAGAATTTTCTTAGCATTCGCTGCTAATCATCAGTTCAAAGTCTACCAGATGGATGTAAAGAGTGCTTTCTTGAATGGAAAGCTTGAATAAGAAGTTTACGTCAGACAACCTCCAGGTTTCGTTGATGAAAAGCATCCACATTGGGTATATCGTCTGGACAAAGCGCTATATGGCTCAGACAAGCCCCACGTGCCTGGTATGACACTCTGACTAAACATTTGTTGAAAAATGGTTTTAAACGAGGTGCAATTGACAATACTTTGTTTATTCTTCATGAACGAGGTAATCTGTTAATGGTACAAATTTATGTTGATGATATAATTTTTGGGTCTACTGATGAAAACATGTGCCAGAAATTTTCAAAAATCATGTCCACTGAATACGAAATGAGTTTGATGGGTGAATTAACATATTTTCTTGGACTCCAGATTAAACAAAACAAAGATGGCATTTTTATTAATCAGGAAAAATATGTTAGAGATCTTTTAAAGAAATTCGATATGAATTCTTCACCATCTAAACCAACTCCAATTTCTGTCACCACTGACACTGGACTCTGATCCAGATGGTAAACCAGTGAACACCACTGTCTTTAAAGGCATGGTTGGTTCACTGATGTATTTAACGGCCAGTAGACCAGATATTATGTTTTCAACATGTTTATGTGCCAGATATCAGTCTAATCCAAAGGAATCTCATATGCTCGCTGTTAAGCGCATACTGAAGTACCTTAAAGGTGCTCCCAGTCTAGGTCTTTGGTACCCCAAAGGCTCTGGAATGGATCTAATGGGTTATTCAGATTCAGATCATGCAGGTTGTAAGATAGATAGGAAATCCACTACTGGTGGATGTCATTTCCTTGGTGGCAAACTAGTCAGCTGGACCAGTAAGAAGCAAACTTCAGTTTCATTATCCACTGCTGAAGCTGAATACGTGTCTGCAGCCAGTTGTTGTGCTCAGATACTCTGGATGAAGAACCAGTTGCTTGATTATGGTATTAAGTATTCAAAGACTCCCAATCTTTTGTGATAATACCAGTGCCATCGCTATCTCAAACAATCCAGTCATGCACTCCAGAACGAAGCACATTGATCTAAGGTACCATTTCATTCGTGATCATATTATGAAAAACAACATTGAACTCCATTTTATTCCCACTGACAAA
The DNA here is from genome assembly GCA_034093135.1 of Erigeron breviscapus. Lineage (NCBI taxonomy): Eukaryota > Viridiplantae > Streptophyta > Magnoliopsida > Asterales > Asteraceae > Erigeron > Erigeron breviscapus. The sequence continues at coordinate 10,146,574 of CM067167.1, forward strand.
CAACTCGCTGACATTTTTACTAAACCACTGGATGTCAAAACTTTTGAATATCTTGTTTGGTGAGTTGGGAATGTTAAACCCTTAAATCTGGAACCTTGGTATTGAACGCCATTGTGTACTACTAAGGATCTTTGATTTAAAGATTCAAAAATTTATTTCTGGATCAACATTCCAGGGAAGACTTGAAAAATATTTTCTCTTAAAAATGATTAAGTTCAGGGGGAATTAATTTTCTCACTGGACAAATTCTTCAGAAAATATTACTGGTGCCTTGTAAATATGTCCCTCTCACTGGTAACTGGATAAGTTGAAGTGCGTGTTTGAGTTGACTTATGTCTTCTTGTAAATGTGTCCCTCTCATTTGTCTGTATTAGTTGACGTGCAAGTTTGAGGTTACCAGTCTTTCAAAAATTGGTTTTCACTGGTACTTTACTGGAGTGTCCCTCCAGTGTACCATCAGTACATGATCACTGGACTAATCCACCAGTGATACTGGACGGTCTTGTCAACCTCCAGATGCACTGAACTATGTCATAATATTTTCTAAAAACTTGATCTTTGTGTGTGCCACGTAAGCAAACTTTTTCAAAGATATTTATCTTATAAATCCTACGTGGCATGTAATTTTTCAATGCAATGATGGTCTTTTTACCTTGGGAAAATCAAAAGTACAAGTTGTTACTGTTTTGTGGGCTGTAAACCTTCATACATTTATGTGTGATGTGATGTAATTAATGCGGAACTCAACATCCGATCAAAAATTGTATTTGATAAATTCAAACTAATCGTTTGAGTTCCACATTACCTCTCCTATATATACCCACTTTCACTTTCAATTTCATTTACTTCGAACATTTACTTCCCAAATCCTAAAATTCCTTCATTCAATTCATAAATTCTTCATTCAATTTCATTCTTAAATTTCTCATATTAACTGCATATTCATTAAATTCTTCTTCATAAACCTTAAATACATTCAATTTCATCTTCTTCTATAAAATCAAATGGCTCCTAGACAATCAAATTCACCACGAAATCTACTTTCTGCTGAATATGCTCCGGCAGCTGATGTAGTTAGAGCACCTCATATCAACCTTGAAGCTAGGGCTTTAAGGATGAATATGAATAACTGGATGGCAAAACTCATGCTATCCAGTGTCCATGATCCACAATCTATAATTGGGAGATTAAACACCTTTTTTCTCTCATGTCCACTGTATGGTGCCCTAACTTTAAATCCAGAAAAGATGTATCACGATTATCTTTGTGAATTCTGGTATACAGCCGAATACAATGAAGCAAATTCTTACATTGCTTATTCTCTTGAGCAAGGGACCAGACCCTTGACTCTTACAGTTCATTCTCTCAGAATGGCTCTTCAGTTAAACTATCTGGAAGAGAATGAGCTGGCTATGCCACTCCCTACTGGTATTAATTTCAGGGAGGTATGCAGATTAATGGGGCATACGGAGATTGTAGATGAAAATGGTCAGTTGTTGAGGAAAGGGACCATTTATATGAGCAGACTGACGGACTCGTGGAGATACTTCTTCACACACATCGTCGAGTGTCTTGGAGGTAGTTCTGGAGGATTGGATCAAATCAATCAAACACACCTCCAGATTGCCTATTGCTTATGGTTTGGGCTAAGGGTAGATTTCGCCCAGATATTTTTTGATGATCTGGTGGAACGCATAAAGGCCAAGGGGAGAAAGCCATTCGTGCCATATATTCGCTTTCTCTCTCTTATTTTCAAAAATGCCCTTGGAGCCCAGTATGATTTCGAGACTACTCATTTTTCAATGAGTGAGTACATGAGGGACCTGGCCAATTTGAGGTCCAGAGATGGAGAGGTAGATATTCCTCCAGCAATGCTGACTCTTCAAAGAATTGAAGAGAATGTGGCACCAGTAAGGGTACAAGTTGTTGATGTACCTACTGGAAACGAAGAAGTTCAAGTTGTTGAAATGGTACAGCCTATAAGGCAAGTGGCTCCAGAAAGTTCCAGTCAAGCAGTTGTTGAGCTTGCCAGACGACCAAGATCACATAGGCGTCTGATGAGAGGTGGAGTCCAGGTAAACCCATTAACCCATCCTGGTGATATTATGAATATTGATGGGTCCCCCATCTTTGAAGTAGAGGAGAATATTGATCCTTCTGTACAATCTGAACAGAGAGTGGACACTGAAGTCCAGGCTGTTGTACAAGAAGATGTTGCTCAAGATGTTGAAGAGGTTGTTGTTCAGACTGCAGAACAAGCATCTGGAGAACAAGAACCCCAGATTGATTTAAATATGGAGGTTGGTGAACAGGTTGATATAGTTGGTGCATCATTTTGGGAAGAGGCTGACTCTCCTATGTCTGGAGGTCAGAATTTGGATATTAATATGGATTTTCTGGGTGAAGAAAGTGTTCAAGTTGAAAGCTCACCAGAAATGCCACCACCCCCACCAGAAACAAACATCCAAACACCTACACCAGAAATGCCACCACCAGAACCATCAATGCCACCACCACCACCACCATCAATTCCTCAATCAACATCATATTTCACTCCATTCATCCCACCAACACAAACTCAATCACCACCAGTACACCAAACTGAACCAAGTGTGCCAGTCTCTAATGTTGATATTGAAGAGGACTGGGCACAAGTGCCAATGATGACCAGAGTGACATCTCATCTGGAACAACCCAGTGGTCTCTCCACATCTTCTTCCACCGAGGTCCAAGGCCTTCTTAGTAGGGTGGCGGACCTGGAGAGATCACTCCAGTCATCATCCCAGGTCATTTCTGACTTCAAATCTATGTTGTCAAATAATCTTGCGTCAGAAATGAACCTCTTCGCTGGGAATGAGAAGTTGGTGTTTGATAAACTGGATGAGCTGGTACTGGCCACTAATCACAACTCTGGAAACATTAGAGTGGCAGTCCAGGCTTTGGAGTCCAGACTGGTGAATGCTGTTGAGACTGCAGTGGAGAACAAGGTTGTGCAACCACTGGCAGGTCTTAGAGAAGAGATGGAGAAGATTGTGACCAAAGTTGGTGCTCTGGAAAGCAGGCCTACATTTGACCAGACTGAACTGGTCAACACCCTCAGTGACGAAGTGGTTAGAAAGGTCAGGGGTGATTTACTGAAAGAAGTATCTGATGAAGTATCTGGATCAATCCTAAGGTCATTTCAGGATGTGATATTGCCAGAAGTTGTAAGAAAGATTGAGGTTGAGCTGCCCAAGGACTTGCCAGAAGCAATTGAAAATCTTAAAGGGGAAGTCCAGGCACTCAAGACTGGTATGACTGCCTCATTACCAGAACAAGGAAGAACCTTCGGTGCTTTGATAGACATATGATGGAAGAGTTATGGAATGATCTGAAGTCAAGGACTAGAGATCATTCCAAGGGGGAAAAACGTTCAGTTCCATCTACTGGTGAACAAGAAGGGTTGATAAGGAAAAAGAAAGAAGTTGTAAGGGCAGTCGCTACTGAAAGCGTTGTTCAGAGAAGGCAAGTGACTGGTACTGATGCCAGTGCACGTTTGGCCCAGAGAACTTTAGAAGAAGCTACTGGTACTGATGCCAGTGAGCCCCAGTTTGAAGCCTTCCCAGACATTCCTACCACACTGAAGGCAACTAAAGGAAAAGAAAAGGTTGTGTCTGGTGAAGAGGAAGAGCAGGTTGTAGATGTTGACAATGAGACTTCCAGGAAGTTGCAACAACAGTGTATCATGATAGAAATCTTCAAAGACAATCAAAGAAATGAACTGCTGGCCCATCATAGGGATATGGCACAAATGGGTACTCTGGACTCCTATAACGCTGGTAGGTTGGGCGTAAACATTGAAGTTTTAAAAGGATGAAGGAGGATCCCAGAGTTCAACAATGTCTTGATGCACTGGACGATGTTCATATACGCTCATTTTATGCTGAAGAAGAGCAAGTATATGACTCGTTGATTTATGGTGTAACCATTCCAGAGCTGATCAGACAGAGAAAGGAGGAGCTGGTAAGCCTCCAGAAGAAAATTAGAAAGAATGCTGGTGCTCTGGAACTGGAATACAGAAAGAGAATAACTGGTCTGCCCAAGCTAACTGCAAAGCAACTGAAGGCAATCAAAGATGGTGATCTAAGCACCTTCATTCCTCTGGATACCACTCTCAGAATCAATAGACAAGAACACCAGTCCACTGAAGGACAGCAGAGTGGTGTATCCAGGGAAACTGAAGAGATGATCCAGTTGGCTAAGCAAAGGGCTAAATATGATGAAATGATGATGTTCAGGGCCAATGCAAGAAAGATAGTGAATGCTGAAATCACACTGGCTGAAATCATCAAGGTATGACCAGGTTTAATGTGAAGTTGACCAGGGAGGGTAACTTCACTGATGAAAGGAAGGACACTTCAGTCCAAGCTTTTGGATGGAGTGAACTAAAGGAGATTGGATTAACTTTCAAAGGTAAGACTGATCTCTCTCCAGATGTTAAAGCTTTTATGAAGAGGATTGAGAAAGTCTGGAAGAGAATCCAAGAAATGGAAGCTGTGTTGGGTCTGAGACCACCAGTGCCTGTTCCATCATCTCCTAAGAGGAAGGCCACTGAAGATGCACCAGGGCACTCATCAAGAAGAAGGGCCTGAATCTTATATATCATTGTACTTGTTGTAATTATTTGTTTATAAAAGTTGTAATTATTTTTCAGTTGATGAAAGTAAAATAGTTGCAAGTTTTTATTTTTACAAGTAAATGACCAGATTTAGTCTAAGTTAGAACTTAAAAGATGAAACTGAAAAACACTCATGATCTATAAAGTGTTTTCCAGTAACTTAGATTAGACTCAAATCGACCAAGTGTTTTCCAGACATACAAATTTGTATATCTATAAGTCTGAAAACACTTGCATTATTTCTAAACAAATAGGGGGAATTTGTTAGGTCCAGATTTAGTCCAGACTTACTGGACTGGTCCAGACTGGACTACTGGAACCTTATTTAGGTTTTGTTAGAATAACATGTTTTGCTGAACTCGCTCCAGACTCGACTACTGGAGCCTCACTGAAGATCTGTCCAGAAAACATATTCTACTGGACCTACTCCAGACTTGGAATCTGGAGTCCCTCTGAAGATTTGTCCAGAAATAATTGAAGACTAGTGAGCAAATACTTGTATAGGTAATCTGGAGCATTCTCCAGATTAGCTCACTGAAGACTTCACCCCAGTCCAGATCTACTCTATTGAAGACATTCTGACTGAAGTCAAAGACTGAAGTCTGAAGGAAGAAGACTTAACAAATGGCGGAGTCCAATGGAAAGTCTTACCAGATCTGTACACTGGAGGATTGTTAGTGTTCTAGATCCTGCAAGTCTGAACACTAATATCGAGGATTGACTTTTGCCTTTAACACACTTTCCAAAGAACAATCCACTTGTTCTTTAACAAAGTATACGTGCGTTAAAGTGGTTGGATAATAGGATACACTTGCACTTGATGTGACTTTATCCTTATTCCTTATCCAATACATTTAATGTTCTTGTCGGATCATTAAATGTATGCAACCATATTTGTACGGCACAAAATTCACTGGTGAATTTTGTTGCCTATAAATAGGAAGTCATTCCCTTGACATAAATACTTTTAAGCACTCGCTTTGCATGAAAGTGAATTTGTCTAAAATACTCTCGATCTTAAACAGGGATACTTCACAACTTTAAGTATCTCGATCCTAAAGAGCTATTTGACAAATATAGATCATTTGTAACTCATAGGTTGTTAGGATACATACTTAATTGTATTATCTTGATTCCGCAACAACCTTGTATTTTATTTAAACATCAATAAATGAAATACCCATGAAACATACATAATGGTCCACTTTATTTGTTTATTGCTTTAAGTCTTGTATTACTTTGTTTATATATCTTGCATCTTTATTCACAAGTAATACTAGTCCATATCTAGTGATTATTAGACTTGTTGTATTTTACACTTTCTATTGGTTATCTCGTTAATTTAAGGGACTCACATTGTAAGAGGGTGCCTACTAGTAGAGTAAAAATGGTTCAAAATAAAAAAGTGAAGTGAAAAACAGAAGAAAAAAAAAGAGAAAAAATGAAATAAGAAAAAAAAAAGAACTTGGGCTACTAGTGGGTACTTCTCATTTTTATATGTCTAAAGAATTGTTGTATCATTTTTGTAAGAATGGAAGATTTGGTTGTTCCTAAGTTGTTTGAAGTTGATACACCACAATGGTGTCGGGTTTGCTTGTTACTTTTGAGGTATGTTCAAGGGATACATCTTATGGGTTGGTGGCAATCAATGGTACAGGTTTTGATTAGACTATTTTGTACATATTTCATACATACCTTGTACTTTTGTACTTCCTATCACTAACCTAAATTTCCCATACTCCATTGTAAATTTCCATTATATATACCTTAGCCTAACTATACAACCGTCCTATATGCCTATTTTGATGATGTACTTGGTGCTTACGCCACGTCGGTGGAGCTATGATCCTTGTTCAAGCCTATGGTAAGATATGCATCACGACCGAGCAATGAGTGATTATTTTATATATATTCAACCCCAATAGTAAGTTCGTTGGAGTAGGATGATTTTGATAGGCCCATTTGTTTCACTTTTGCTTAGTCGTGTTATTGAGGCTTGTGGACTGTTCATATATTGTCAAACATTTCGGGTTTTCATTTAAGATTAAAACTGCTTCACCCAACTTTTTGTCATTGACATGCTTGGTGTGGCTTCTTTTTGATACTCGTAATTATTTTATAGTTAGTTTCTTGAATGGAAAGCTTGAAGAAGAAGTTTATGTCAGAAAACCTCCAGGTTTCGTTGATGAAAAGCATCCACATTGGGTATATCGTCTGGACAAAGCGCTATATGGCCTCAGACAAGCCCCACGTGCCTGGTATGACACTCTGACTAAACATTTTGAAAAAGGTTTTAAAAGGAGGTGCAATTGACAATACTTGTTCATTCTTCATGAGAAAGGTAATCTGTTAATGGTACAAATTTATGTTGATGATATAATTTTTGGGTCTACTGATGAAAACATGTGCAAGAAATTTTCAAAAATCATGTCCACTGAATACGAAATGAGTTTGATGGGTGAATTAACATATTTTCTTGGACTCCAGATTAAACAAAACAAAGATGGATTTTTATTAATCAGGAAAAATATGTTAGAGATCTTTTAAAGAAATTCGATACGAATTCTTCACCATCTAAACCAACTCCAATTTCTGCACCACTGACACTGGACTCGGATCCAGATGGCAAACCAGTGAACACCACTGTATATAGAGGCATGGTTGGTTCACTGATGTATTTAACTGCCAGTAGACCAGATATTATGTTTTCAACATGTTTATGTGCCAGTTATCAGTCTAATCCAAAGGAATCTCATATGCTTGCTGTAAAGCGCATACTGAAGTACCTAAAAGGTGCTCCCAGTCTAGGTCTTTGGTACCCCAAGGGCTCTGGAATGGATCTAATGGGTTATTCAGATTCAGATCATGCAGGTTGTAAGATAGATAGGAAATCCACAACTGGTGGATGTCATTTCCTTAGTGGCAAACTGGTCAGCTGGACCAGTAAGAAGAAAACTTCAGTTTCATTATCCACTGCTGAAGCTGAATACGTGTCTGCAGCCAGTTGTTGTGCTCAGATACTCTGGATGATGAACCAGTTGCTTGATTATGGTATTAAGTATTCAAAGACTCCAATCTTTTGTGATAATACCAGTGCCATGCTATCTCAAACAATCCAGTCATGCACTCCAGAACAAAGCACATTGACCTAAGGTATCATTTCATTCGCGATCATATTGTGAAAAATAATATTGAACTCCATTTTATTCCCACTGACAAACAACTCGCTGACATTTTTACCAAACCACTGGATGTCAAAAACTTTTGAATATCTTGTTGGTGAGTTGGGAATGTTAAACCCTTAAATCTGGAACCTTGGTATTGAACGCCATTGTGTACTACTAAGGATCTTTGATTTAAAGATTCATAAATTTATTTCTGGATCAACATTCCAGGGAAGACTTGAAAAATATTTTCTCTTAAAAATGTTTAAGTTCAGGGGGAATTAATTTCTCACTGGACAAATTCTTCAGAAAATATTACTGGTGCTTTGTAAATATGTCCCTCTCACTGGTAATGGATAAGTTGAAGTGCGTGTTTGAGTTGACTTTTGTCTTCTTGTAAATGTGTCCCTCTCATTTGTCTATATTAGTTGACGTGCACGTTTGAGGTTACCAATCTTTCAAAAATGGTATTCACTGGTACTTTACTGGAGTGTCCCTCCAGTGTACCATCAGTACATGTTCACTGGACTAATCCACCAGTGATACTGGAGTCTAGTCAACCTCCAGATGTACTGAAATTTGTCATGATATTTTCAAAATACTTGGTCTTTGTATGTGCCACGTAAGCAAACTTTTTCAAAGATATTTATCTTGAATCCTACGTGGCATGTAATTTTTCAAAACAATGATGGTCTTTTTACTTTGGGAAAAACAAAAGTACAAGTTGTTACTGTTTTGTGGGCGGTGAACCATCAACCATTTATGGGTGATGTGATGTAATTAATGCGGATCTCAAAACCCGATCAAAAGCTTTGTTTGATAATTTCAAATAAGACGTTTGAGTTCCACATTGTCTCTCCTATATATACCCACTTTCACTTTCAATTTCATTTACTTCGAACATTTACTCCCAAATCTTCAAAAATTCCTTCATTTAATTCGTAAATTCTTCATTCAATTTCATTCTTAAATTTCTCATATTAACTGCATATTCATTAAATTCTTCTTCATAAACCTTAAAATCATTCAATTATATTCGTTTTAATCCAAAGAGTTGATTTCAATTATCGTTGTGTCGAGATCTTGATGATTTAATTCCTTTTTATATATTATTATGATATTGGTGGCATGTGTGTTCTTAGTTAGTGGTACTAGTTGGATGCATATGTGATTTTCAAATGGTTGTTTGTCTATGAGCAATTATCACTAGTTCATGGTATGATAGTGAATATCATTTGAATAAAAGGAGTCATTTTGTCAACGTGTTTTATAACGGTTGGTGGTACCACGTTATCTTCACATAGGCACAATTGTTAATTCGATAGTCAAGCAAACTAATTGTTGGTAAGGTTGTCTAGGCATTGGTGGTACCGGCTTGGGTAATTAAACTAGCAACTTAGGTGATTGGGTAATTTGCTCACGGTTGGTGGTACCACGTGAGCACCTTAATCCTTTTATGATTATCTTTTCAACTCAATGAATTTGGTCTTAATTGAATGCAATCATGTTTGAAGTCTAGCGAATTCAAGGTGGATGATCTTTATTAATATTGTCTGAAGTTTTTCTTTACTTTTATGCGTTTGTCTTTTAAATTTATTTTAATTTAATTGTCAAAGTGAGACTCGAAGCAACACCCTGTTTTCCAAACCATTTTATTAACCAACTAGTTCAAACCAATCCCCGAGAACGAACACGGACTTACCTCTTAACTATATTGCATACGAACGGGTCCACTGCCCGATAGTGTGTAGTAGTGAGTTTCTAGGTATTTATAGTTTATAATTTTTAAACTCGATTTAGCACATCTGGCCTAGATGATGTTGAATTCTTCATAGACCTTATGCCTTTCGATATTGGGAGTTTTGATGTCATTATGGGTATGGATTGGTTGACGGCGGTAAATGCGACTATTGATTGTGGTGAGAGAGTTGTTAGGATACCTTTGTCTAACGGTCAAATTCTTAGAGTTCAAGGCGAAATCTCTGATTCCTCTAATTCTAAAGTCTTTAGTGCTACCGTCACAAAGGTAGAATTGAAGACTGTTCCTATTGTTTGTGAATTTCCCGATGTTTTTCCGGATGACTTACCGGGATTACCTCCAACTCGTGAACTTGACTTTCGTATTAATCTTATCCCCGAAGCCGCGCCCGTAGCAAAAGCTCCGTATAGACTAGCTCTAACCGAAATGCAAGAGTTACAAACTCAACTCAAGGAACTCCAAGAGAAGGGTTTCATTCGCCCTAGTCAATCTCCTTGGGGTGCTCCTGTCCTCTTCGTCAAAAAGAAAGACGGGTCCTTCAGAATGTGTATCGACTACCGGGAATTAAACAAGCTCACAGTGAAGAACCGGTATCCCCTCCCTAGAATCGATGACTTATTTGATCAACTTCAAGGTGCTAAGCACTTTCTCAAAAATCGATCTTCGCTCGGGTTATCATCAACTCCGGGTACATGAAGATGATATCCCCAAGACGGCTTTTCGCACAAGGTATGGTATGTCGTTCTCCTCTAGCTTGGGCAGAAATTGGTGAGAGTCAACTCACCGGGCCGGAAATTGTAGTTGAAACGACAAAAGTGATTTCTCAAATTAAGGAGAAGTTTCAATTGGCCAGTGAACGTCAAAAGAAGTATGCCGATGTGAGGCGGAGACCGTTAGAGTTGAAAGTTGGTGAGTATCGTACTTTTGAAAGTGTCACCTTGGAAAGGTGTTGTACGTTTTGTGAAGCGGGGAAAACTTGCGCCAAGGTATATTGGTCCTTTCAAGATTCTTGAACGGGTTGGAAAGGTTGCCTACCGATTAGAATTACCACAAGAGCTTAGCGGCGTACATGATGTGTTTCATATTTGTAACCTACGTAAGTGTTTGGCGGACCCTACACATCATGTGCCCATGGACGAGATTAGGGTGGATTCGAATCTAAATTTTGTTGAAGAGCCGGTAGAGATCTTGGATCGTCAAGACAAGAAGCTCAAGAATAAACGCTACACGATTGTAAAGGTTAGATGGAATGCTAGACGTGGAGCCGAGTTCACTTGGGAGAGTGAGGACCATATGAAGTCTAAGTATCCGCATTTATTTGGTAATTAGTGTTTTGTTGAATTTCGGGACGAAATTCTTTCAACGGGGGAATAATGTAACATCCGTGAATTTTGACCCGTTGACTTTACGTGTAATTTGACTAACAATCTTGTTGAATGAAATAATTTGGGTTCTTTTGTGATTAAATGACTATGTGGTATGTTTGTAGGGTCGATTGTATGATTTAATCGAGGAATAAATGTAAGACGATGTGTAAATTAGCTTGTAAATGGAAACGGGTCTACCCATACCCGCGACCCATCAGCCCTTATGACCCACCTTCCCCCTTATCCTCTCATTTAACCACATATCTCTTTTCTTCTTCTTTTTTTCTCTCTAACAAGAAAGCAAGACCATTTTCCTTC
>CM067167.1:10158838-10173857 GCA_034093135.1 Erigeron breviscapus
CTACGTTTTTTGTTGTTGTTTTCCTCTCCATGAATCCATGTTAAATTGTGGTATATGTGATAAAGGTGTAGATTTGGTTGTGTTTTGGTTTGAAAAATAAAGTGTATATATAGATTAAAAAAAGAGGGGAATTTTTTTTTTAATACAAACGCACGCTCCAAAACGGCTAGTCAAAGATTCCAACGGCACTTTTGACCCAAAATACTCCAGCCCGTTAGCTGGCTTCAAACCCTCCCAAATCAACCCGTTGTCCGCCCGTCGCTATCTGCTAGGGATGAGCAGAAGTCCCAAAATCCCGACCCCGTCCCGGTACCGTCCCGGTCCCAGTCCCACGAAGCGGTACCGAGTCCCACTCGGGATCGGTACCGGTATCTGTTTTTCCGAGTTCGTGGGACCGGTACCAATCGGTACCGGTACCGGGAAATTCCCGAAATACCATATAAGTCCCGTTTAGTACCGTAATGTAATGATCACATGTATTCAGATTTCAAAGCCCACCAATATAAGCCCAATTATACTTCAAGTAGTCAACCCATTAAATTTCATTCCTTGTTTTGTACGTGTGAGTGTGTATTGTGTAAGTAACTTGTGATTGTCCAAATATCCACTTATAATTTATGAGCATCCATATTTAATTTAAAAAACTAAAAAGTCACAGTTTCATGCCTTTCCATTCCCAGTTCCCAACTTTCTATACAAACATTATCAACCACAAAATTACTCCACCTACCAAGATGAAATCCTATCCCATCTAAGTATCATTATCATCCATCTTTTTTTGAAAAAAAAAACTAAAATCTTCATCTTAACATCAAAATATGGAAATATCTCAAGTAAGTTTTCTTATGTGATTGTATATATGTATATATAACTTCGTGATTTCGTGTATGTAATCAACATCTATTTAATTTCGTGGTGATTTTTTATTTTCGTGTGTGTGTGTTTAATTTTGTATGAGATGATGTTTAGTAATTTCAAATAAACTACTAACTTGAAAATCTTTTATACTGTTTTTTAATTTATTCAATGATTATTACTTTTATGATTGGGCAATTTCATAAACTCTTAAAACTAATATACTATGTATCAGTAAGTTTAGACTTTAATAGTTTAATACATAGTTCAATTTTATAATGATTGTTGCTTGTATATGAACAAAAGAAGATTTTTAACAGAAAGAGTGCATATTAATTTATGTAATTTATGTTTTAGGATGATGAGACTTTTGTTGAAGAGACTCAATATGAACAAGCTGATGGTACTTTGGAAGACGATGGCGAAGAAGTTGAACGAGTTTCCAAGAAAGCTAAAAAAGAAGGAAAGGAGTGGTCCGAATCTTGGCAATACTTTGACGTGGTTTTCAAAAAGGTGGATGGAGTGGAAAAGAAGCACGGAAAGTGCAAGCATTGCAACAAGTTGATCAAAGCCGACTCTATAAAAAATGGTACTTCTGGTCTTAAAAAACACTTGAAAAGTTGTGAAGTAAATCCCGAAGTTAGAGCTAGGAAACAAAAACAAGCCAACCTAGTGTTTAATAAAGATACTAGCGGGGAGGGTGGTAGTAGTGTTAATGTTTGGATACATGATGACATAGCAATTAAGGAAGCTTTACTAGACTTTTTTGTTTGTGCGGAAGTGCCATTTAAGCTTGTAGAACATTGGGCTTTTGTTAGATTGGTAAGCCGATTGAATGCAAAGGTAAAATTACCATCACGTCATAAACTCTCTAAGGACATTGCCAAATACTACATAGAAGAAAGAAGTAAATTGTTTGTTTATTTAAGTGACCCGAAATCTACCATTCACTTGACTACTGATACATGGACATCTTCTTGTCAAAAGGTAAACTATATGGTAGTAACCGCTCATTTCATTGATGAAAATTGGGTCATGCATAAAAGAATTATTAACTTTAGACCCATTGAAAGTCACAAGGGAGATGACATAGGTTTTGAATTGTTGCGTTGTATAAATGGTTGGGGGATTCAAAATGTCATGACTATGACGCTTGACAATGCATCTAGCAATGATAAAGCTATAGAGTACTTGTTGAAAAAGTTGCCTAACTTGTATGATAAAGGGAAAAAATTTCATGTTAGGTGTATGGCACACATTCTAAATCTAATTGTCAAAGATGGTTTATGTATTCAAAAGAAACATGTTGATTGCGTGCAAAAGGCAATACGGTATATTAGACATTCAACACAACGAATAACAAAGTTTAAAGAATGCATGAAAAATGAAAATCTTGAATCACAACAGTTTTTATGTGGTGATTGTCCAACAAGGTGGAATTCCACCTATGAGATGTTGAGAATTGCTGTGGGCCTACAGAAGGTCTTTCCAAAGTATGAAAGTGCAGATTCAAGTTATGAGCGTGATTTAGAAAGAATACCCGATCGTGATGACTTTAATTCTTGTGAAAAATTGGTTTCATTTCTAGAAAAGTTCAAAGATAAAACAGAAACTGTTTCAGCAACTTCCAAGCCTTTATCTCATCTTTTTTTTAGAGAAGTCTTAGATGTGGATAACCATTTACATGTATGGAAGTCCGACACTGATTTTTCTAAGATGGTTGAGAAAATGAAAGATAAGTTTGACAAGTATTGGGGAAGTTTCGATAAGCTTAATGACTATTTTTACTTTGCTATTATCCTGGACCCCACTATGAAATCGGGTTTTGTTAGACATTGTTTTAGAGCGGTGATTATGAATGGAACAACCAACGAAAATCCGATGTCTAAAAGACATTGAGAGCGGTGATTATACTGTCCAGCCCGCGCTATCGCGCCAGTGTTCTCTAGCGGGCTGGTCCAACCCGTCCTCAGCCCGTGCTGACTCCGTTGGGCCTAACAATTTTGTAACATAATCACAAAAGCTTTGGTTAACTAGTTAATTCGATTCAACCGACCTTGTCGAATCATTTTTTGGATTAGACCAGTTCGATTTAAAAACTGGTTTTTTAAACATTAATTGTTACTGTATTCGTTTAATTTTAATATTATTTTTATATGACTATGTATGTTGTTTTTTATTTTGAAGCATATATCATATGACTATGTATGTTGTTTTTTATTTTGAAGCATATATCATATGACTATGTATGTTGTTTTTTATTTTGAAGCATATATCATATGACTATGTATGTTTCTAAATCCACTATGTGGGTCCCGGATGTGAGTTTTCCCAAGGTTTCGGGTTCGAGTCCTGGGTTTCTCATCTCAAGGTATTTTCCATGAGGAGGGGTTGGAGGTCTAGCAAATCGCTGGTTAAAATTGCCTCCAGCACGTCTGAATCGAAACTAACTTTAAAAAAAAAAATGTATGTTCTTGTAACAATCTTGATAATTATCTTTATCCTCTTAATATTAAAATTACAACAAAGGCGTTGTGTTATAAATTTAAGTAAAGTTGCAACAAGTTACTTGAATTTTAATCCTCTTAATTAATATTCGTTGTTGTCTGTTACTTTAACTTTTTTTTTTTTTTTTTTTTTTTTTTTTTTTTTTTTTTTTTTTTTTTTTTTTTTTTTTTTTTTTTTTTTTTTTTTTTTTTTTTTTTTTTTTTTTTTTTTTTTTTTTTTTTTTTTTTTTTTTTTTTTTTTTTTTTTTTTTTTTTTTTTTTTTTTTTTTTTTTTTTTTTTTTTTTTTTTTTTTTTTTTTTTTTTTTTTTTTTTTTTTTTTTTTTTTTTTTTTTTTTTTTTTTTTTTTTTTTTTTTTTTTTTTTTTTTTTTTTTTTTTTTTTTTTTTTTTTTTTTTTTTTTTTTTTTTTTTTTTTTTTTTTTTTTTTTTTTTTTTTTTTTTTTTTTTTTTTTTTTTTTTTTTTTTTTTTTTTTTTTTTTTTTTTTTTTTTTTTTTTTTTTTTTTTTTTTTTTTTTTTTTTTTTTTTTTTTTTTTTTTTTTTTTTTTTTTTTTTTTTTTTTTTTTTTTTTTTTTTTTTTTTTTTTTTTTTTTTTTTTTTTTTTTTTTTTTTTTTTTTTTTTTTTTTTTTTTTTTTTTTTTTTTTTTTTTTTTTTTTTTTTTTTTTTTTTTTTTTTTTTTTTTTTTTTTTTTTTTTTTTTTTTTTTTTTTTTTTTTTTTTTTTTTTTTTTTTTTTTTTTTTTTTTTTTTTTTTTTTTTTTTTTTTTTTTTTTTTTTTTTTTTTTTTTTTTTTTTTTTTTTTTTTTTTTTTTTTTTTTTTTTTTTTTTTTTTTTTTTTTTTTTTTTTTTTTTTTTTTTTTTTTTTTTTTTTTTTTTTTTTTTTTTTTTTTTTTTTTTTTTTTTTTTTTTTTTTTTTTTTTTTTTTTTTTTTTTTTTTTTTTTTTTTTTTTTTTTTTTTTTTTTTTTTTTTTTTTTTTTTTTTTTTTTTTTTTTTTTTTTTTTTTTTTTTTTTTTTTTTTTTTTTTTTTTTTTTTTTTTTTTTTTTTTTTTTTTTTTTTTTTTTTTTTTTTTTTTTTTTTTTTTTTTTTTTTTTTTTTTTTTTTTTTTTTTTTTTTTTTTTTTTTTTTTTTTTTTTTTTTTTTTTTTTTTTTTTTTTTTTTTTTTTTTTTTTTTTTTTTTTTTTTTTTTTTTTTCTCTTTCTCGATCTCGTTTTCTTTTTGTTTCAGAATTACATTCAGGAGTAAAGGTAAAGGGTAGGGTATACAACATATATTGATAATGTTAAATGAGACTCAAATTGGCCTGGTTGAATACTTGAATGAACTGCTACCATGTAATATACTCGAACAAAGTTAGCGTTTATCGGAGAAACTCCGCTATACAAACATTTCTCGAAGGGAAGTGATAAACGTACCACCGTTTTCGATTCATCAACCACAATATACAAGTTTTATAACTGACTGTACAAGTCAGTAATGCATACCAGTGATAAATATACAAATTTTGTGGTACAGATATCACCTCCTTTCTCGAAACTAATTATGATTAAGATGTTGATTTCCAATGTCCCGAGTAAATATGTTGGTATCCAATCATCCTTGTGTGTAATCGTATTATTAGTATTTTCAATTTTTTTGAGGCTATATCAAGTGTACAAAGTGAATAAGTCAAACATAAAGTTCATTTCTATTTACGTCAATGCCCCGTTGAACTAGTTATTGGGTAAAATGTTACTACTCTGTACTTCTTATGTCAATATATATATATGAGAAATTGTTTCTAATAATAATAACTTTTGTAAATTTGTTAATTTTTATGAATTCGGTCAAAGTTTATTTTTATTCTATGCATTTATCTCAAAAGGTAAATAAAAAAGTTGTTTCTGACTCTTTTTACATGATTTTCTTTTTCATTTTTGATGGATTATTATCATAAATATCCAACCTAGTTAAAAACTACCTTTTTTCACTAAGAACATCCAATGACGTTTCTCTTCTGTATCGTTAATCTGTTATTATAAACAAATGTTTTTTGAAATCTTTTTTCAAATTGGGGTTAGTACATAAAAATGCGATAAACTTTACTTGTTTTGTTGTTATGTATATATAATTTTAAATATTTCTATTACAATAATAATAATGTCCAATAACTAATTACCTAGATACAATTTAAGAAGTAAGCTACTTTTTTTTCCTCTCTTAAAAATTATACAAATCCATGTTAGCCCAGTAACCCGATTCTCTAAGGGGGTGCCTTATGCCTTCGTCCTCCATTAGTCCTCGATTCGTCTTTGGGCAAACACCATAAGGTTGGATTAGTCCTTGGACTCGTCCTTGGGCACTCATCCCCCCATGGACGAGTGTTCAAGCCTATTGTTTTTTATTTTTAATTTTGTGAGTGTATAATTAAATAAAAGGTGGGTCCAAGACTAGTCCTTGTATAAGGTTGGATTTACGGGGATTAGTCCTTGGATGATTTTTTGGTGATGTGGCGCTGATTAGGCTTAGTCCTCCTGAGGATGAGTCTTGGTATAAGGCACCCCCTAACCGGTCACCTGTTTTTTAAACATTGGTCACTGTACACTCTAGTTAACTTCACTTTTGACCCTAGCTCATCTGTTTATTGTTCACTGCCGTTTATACCATCATCGTATGTAACAACACCTGTCCCAGAAACATCACTACATTGTAGACATCACACATAGATATATGAAGACCAGAGCAATTTTAGTGCAAGGATGTTTCGCCGCCCATCCTCAACTTTATGGTGTTAATTCGTTGTATCCTTTTATATGAAAGAAGTTATTTTAATTTTTTATTAGAAAAAGGTGCAAAATAATACAGTAGTAAATAAATAAATATATTGCTTTTTTTTTTTTGTTAAAGGCAACTGCCAAAATAGAAGATTCTAGTAGTATTTTGTTTTGGTGCCCACAAAGCATATTTTTAATAAGGGGGGAGGGAGTGGAAGGTTTCAACCTTTTCATCTCCCTTCAACTATCCAATCAAATTACTCCACCTCATTTCAACCCTCCAACCTTTTTTTCAACCTTTTTTAGTGGCAACCGAAACTCCCAACCTTTTCTTCACATTTTAATAATTCATCCTTAACATTTATAAACTTTACATAACTAACCCTTTTTTAATTTATATCTTTTATTAATAACAAAATACATTACATAACACTTAAAACACATTACATTTTAAAAGTAAAAACACACACGTACGTAATAAAAACACACAATGCATAACTTAAAAAAAAACATAACTACTCTTCATCGTCATCATCTTTGATTGACATTTTTCATAAGTGCCGAAACAGTTTATGAGATGAAGAAATGAGTGTTTAATATGTTAAGCACTTTTAATTAGTTTATGATGGTTTAAGTAGTTTTAATTATGTTGTAATGTACTCTTTTAAAAAATAAAATGGCATTTTAGGAATTAATATGGAGTGTGTGTTGTGTTTTTGGAAGTTTAAATGGGATATATATATAAGAAAATAATTAAAAAAAAAGTTTCAGCATAATTGCAGCTTTGGTCCCTGGCGCTTTCTTTCTTCCAGTTTTGGTCCTCTAACGGTCAAAATACAAGTTTGGAAACCTGCCACTTCCGGTCCCTGCCTTCACCCTTCCTCCTCATCTCCCTGCGAGCTTATAGCTCGCTCCCCCATCTCGCCGTCGAGCTCGCGTGAGTGGCGGCCGAAACCTTTTCATCTCCCTCCATCTCCCTTCTCATCTCCCCTTCCACTCCCTCCCCCCTAAATATGCTTGATGGCAAGTTGGCAACGAATTAAATATTATAACTCGTTATTAATGTTGCTAACTTCTATAACTACAGTATAGAAGATATCCAGGGACAGCAAACAATCTCTTTGTTCAATTCCAACTGTATAAAGCTTTTGAGTTAATTGTTGGATTCGTACCGGTGGTTTACTCATTTTCGTGGTTTACATCCATGCTCAAGAATTTTAGTCGAATAGGTCCAAACTACTTAGTTTTGTTGCATGTTACGTCCCTGAGAGTGATGCTGTCTATTTTAGTCCGTTAAATGGGATCATGTGCCTCTCATGTGAGGGCAATTTGGTATTTTGCTTAACCCCATATCCTTCCATCTTTCATCTATATATCGTATCTTTTTTTTTTTTGAAACTGATATAGATATATATATATATAACCCTTATATTCCTTTCATTCCTTTTCATTATCAAAAACTTAAAAAGAAAACCCCCAAATCCTTTCATTGATATAACCGAAATTCAAGTTTCAATCTTATAATCAAGTATTACAATGGTTCTAATTATACCTAATAATAAACCCAGATTTCATATTATATCTTCAAATTAGAAAACCAAAAGAGGGAAATCATCAACATAAGAAGTAGAAGATCTTAGAGAATTATTGTTTTGCACATTTCTCCGGTTGGCTTCATCCCCAAATGGTTTGATTATCATCATCGGCAACAAAAGTATTAAATGCCAGTGTTGGTGGTGGTCGGAGTGCAGTGATGGTGGTGGCCCGGTTTACATCTTGGAGTTAAGGATATACATCTTGGATTTGGATACTAATACATTGATATATATATATATATATATATAGATCTGTGTTTATGATTGGATTTTTGTTATGGTTGGAAAAGTAATGGGTAACCGGAGCCAACACCCCAAAAATGTAAAGTCTACTAACTTTAATAAATTGAGGGTGTGATATTTGATTATTAACTCCCAGCCCCACCAAAAACAATTGAAAAGGGTAAAACAACAACAACTTGTGCTACTGTGTTTTGTTTACTCGAACTTGTATCCTATTAGCGCTTAGATTTTATTTTTTTTTGATCTATGTTTGGATCTTGCTAGATATAAGGGATCTGTTTTTTGATTTCATTTATATAGATATCTACTACCCTTATAAAGCAAACAATATTCAGACTTTCAGCACTTTTTTTAACCCTAAAATACCCTCACCTTATCTCCATAATTCCAAACTTACCCTTCCATACAAATAATCCCCCGCCTCCCTCATATAACAAAACATACATCTGCCTCCCTCACAACACACACATACATCACACACATACATCCCCCCATATCAAAACATATCGCCGCCTTCCCCCCTCTCTTCTCTTTATCTTCTGCAGATCTGCTCCGGTACCCCCATAAACAGATCCCCCTCTCTTCTCTTTCTCTTCTGCTCCGGTTTACCGCCGCCGTCCGCCGCCGATTGAGCCACCATCTACCACCGCCTACTCACAATCTATGTGAATTAATGGTAAACTAAATCAATGTATTATTTTGATTCTTACATATCATCCTTGATTGATTCTTTGTTATTCCCATTGGAATTTATTTAGTGTCTGACAAAAATACTTAGTTACAAGATTGTGATTATATCAAACTTTTATATTATATATCAGACTTATTATTAATATGATTCTTTGTTATTCCCATTGGAATTGATTTAGTGTCTGAACAAAATACTATCAGACTTTTTTATTAATAATATCGAAAAACGATATTTATATATCATACTTTTGATATTTGATATTATTTATATAAATATCAGCCTTTTGATATTATTTATGTGATTATTTTTTTCTAATTTACAACCTTTTGTATAGATATATATCTCTTCATATCTATTTTTGGTACATATTTTGGTTCTGTTTTACTTTTTCTTTATTGTTTTGATAATCATTTGTGATACGTAACAATAACTTCCATAAACAAAATACACAATAGCAATACCAAGTTCTATATAAACCTCTTTCAATCATCACAATACTTTCATAAACAAAAAATACCTTTCTCTCTCTAATTGTTTGCTCAAATGGCTAACACAGTCCATCTTCAACCCCCAATGCCGCTCCAGTCCCACCTGTTCCTGCCCCCAATGCCGCTCCAGTCCCGGTTGTTGCACCTTCTCCACCGCCATCACCGCATCTGAAGACTTTGGATGTAAATTTTCGCCTTATCCCTTATATGTATCCCTTTCACTATACATGATTACTATACATGATTTGATCAAATCTAATTTAGTGTCTGAACTTATAATTATTTTGCTATATATACCATAGCGATATTATTTTAGTGACATATGACATATATACTTAGTAACAGAATGTGTATAGATCTTCTAATGATTTATATACGATTTGGGCGATCATTAATACATATTAGAATGGTTCTTAAATTGATTTTGCTATGTTGTTAATGTTATAGAATGCTAATGCATTGATGTTGGATGATGCAATCGAATACTTAAATGCCTTAATATAATTGTCACACAGTGACTTAATATAACATGTATATCATCACTTTTATATACCCACATAACACCTGACTTAAACATATCTACCCTTATCTTACATGCTCAAATAGCAGCCTTGCCAATTTATAGTGGACGCCCTCCAACCCGCGACCCGCATGTGCTTGGCTGGGAGGTAATTATTTGCCTCATCTTCAACAGATATTTATATTTTTGGCTTATCTCAATCTTATTGTATTTTAGTTATAGCCAACATAGTGTAGTCGTAATAAAGGGGGATTGGGGGCTGGAACAGGGTATATGGTAATTCAGGGGCTGGAACAGGGTATATAGTGTAGTCGTAATAAGGTACAAGGTGCCAAGGTGTTATGTATGTAGTAATTCAGGGGCGGACAGTATACATGTTGGTTAAGTCGGCGAGTCACGCCTATATATTCATGCTAGGATCTGCTCATTTTCAAGGATAAGTTGAATATTGATACAAATTTATCTCTTTCAATTCTGAACCTGAATTCTCCCCATATCAATTCTAAACCTGAATTTTTCTCTTATTGTTTTGATAATCATTTGTGATACGTAACAATAACTTCCATAAACAAAATACACAATAGCAATACCAAGTTCTATATAAACCTCTTTCAATCATCACAATACTTTCATAAACAAAAACACAATAGCAATACCAAGTTCTATATAAACCTCTTTCAATCATCACAATACTTTCATAAACAAAATACACAATAGCAATACCAAGTTCTATATAAACCTCTTTCAATCGTAACAATAACTTCCATAAACAAAATACACAATAGCAATACCAAGTTCTATATAAACCTCTTTCAATCATCACAATACTTTCATAAACAAAAAATACCTTTCTCTCTCTAATTGTTTGCTCAAATGGCTAACACAGTCCATCTTCAACCCCCAATGCCGCTCCAGTCCCACCTGTTCCAGCCCCCAATGCCGCTCCAGTCCCGGTTGTTGCACCTTCTCCACCGCCATCACCGCATCTGGAGACTTTGGATGTAAATTTTCGCCTTATCCCTTATATGTATCCCTTTCACTATACATGATTTGATCAAATCTAATTTAGTGTCTGAAACTTATTACAAGATTGTGATTATATCAAACTTTTATTTATATATCATACTTTTGATATTTGATATTATTTATATAAATATCAGCCTTTTGATATTATTTATATTATATTTTTTTATTTATATTATACTTTTGATATTATTTATATTATACCTTTTGATATTATTTATATAATATCAGCCTTTTGAGATTATATCTATATATAATTCTCCACAACATATTATATGCTTCATGTTTGGATATTACAATTCTGCACAGCAGATTCTATATATATAGAATTATGCACAACACCTAATACGCTTCATGTTTGGATATTACAATTCTGCACAGCAGATTGTATAGGTATAGAATTCTGCACAACAGCTCATATGCTTAATTCAACCACCCATAACATTGATATCCCATTTGCATATCAACCAGTTAAATAATTTAATATCTTATTTCTCACTAATCAAACGGATTTTAGCCCGTTACCCATCCCACCCATTTTACCACCTCTACTCAAAAGTGGCACATACTGAGAAATGTGGAGACTGCATCATGGACACATTGGTGTCATGAGGTTGATCCTTCTGATGTTGGCCAGCATGTATACCAGCATTGCCTTCTCGCATTCAATTTGACTAAATTATAGTAAATTCCTCATATGCTGCCACACATTCAAACCACTAAATTATAGTAAATTTTACTAATTTAAATAAAAAAAAAGAACTAAACTTCAATGCACTAAATTATCGGTTAAGAGACCATAATAAAAAAAGAAGTAAACTTCATGCCTAAGTTTTCTAAATTATAGGAAATTTGACTAATTTACAGCTAATTCAAAACCCACCGTGTATACTATTTAGATTAGATTCTTACTAAATTATAGTATAGATTTAGTAAATTTACAACTAATTTGACTAATTTAAATCGTGTGTCTTTGACTAATTTACAACTAATTCCCTACCCATCTTATTTCATGCAGCAAGTTTAATGTGTACACATCTATATAAAAACTTGAAAACACATTGACGTCCTTCCAAACCCAATTGCAAGATCATTCTCAAATCATCACAAAATCATCAACATTACAATGGGTTCATCATCAAACCATATCAACACCAATGTCAATGAAGCTTTTGGTGATAACATGAATGAGATGCCTCCACCAACTGATACTGCTCCGTCTCATCCGTTTGTTGTTGCACCGCTGTGGACTCCTAATGCTGCTGCTCCAGTTTGGGTTTCTCATGCTCCTGCTCCGGTTTGGGTCACTCCTTCTCCTGCGCCGCTTTCTGTCACACATTCTACTAATACGCTTTACTATACCTCTGCCCCTGCCCCTGCTCAACCCGCTCCTGCTCCTTCTTTGCCTCTCGGTCCTGATGCTGGTAGTGATGAAACTTCTCCAGCAACTATTAATGAGGTACAACTTCTTATACCTACTTCCTTATATTTGATGTCTTTTGTGATATTTTGGTGATATATTGTGGTAACGACGGTTGTGTGATGGTGGCGGTGACCATAAATAGCTCTGTTACAACACCATAAAATAACATAATAATCATATTTACGACTACATTATTATCCAAACAAAACCTTGGATTCAGTCAATATTTATGAAATCACATAAACAATAGTTTGATTACAGGTTTGACATCAACACAGAAAAAACAACATACTACAGGAAAACAAACCGGACTACTCTAACCTGAACAAAATGAGCAGGCATCATTAGATGGACAAAGTGAAGAAATGACCACGTTTATATACAAATCAGGGATTACAATACTCTAAAAACTATGCAAAGCCAAAAGCTTTTACAATCTAGCCTTAACCATAGCACCTCTGATTTTGGGGAAAAAGGTAAGAACATTGACTTTCGAAGACAATGTCCATTTTATAAATGCAAAAGTCATAAGTATTTTATTACTAAAATGGACACAGATCATCTCTTGCTCATGGAGCATTTTATAAAGGTTTGATAGTGATGACAATAAGAAAGAGTTTGATACATGTTTTGAGGCTTTCCGATTACTCGATCTCAATTCAACACCATAATTCAAAAAAACTAAAGTAATATTATAAAACCAGATTGAGTTACAAATATATTGCCTAAGATATTTTAGTTGTTTACCAAAAGGTTGACTTACAAATAAGTTTTTATCAGCAAGTTGCTATACAGATTACCTGGTTACTCCAAGCCAACTTTGTGAGGAAATTGTAGCTTTGTAAACATTGTTATGACCATGGACAACATCAATCCCATAAATCATCGTTATCCTCAATGGGGCGATAATGCTCCGTTTTGATAATAATTAACCATGTCCACCCATGTTTTTACGGAAGTATGCTTGGCAGTAGCACTTCCCCTCCACTCAAAACGCTCCCTGAAAACAGACGATTTATATATTAAATATATCAACAATTGTGTAACGAAAACAATATAAATATCCCTCCATAGAGTCTTATGGTTAGACCATAATACCCACTTTGTTCATTATAAGCTTTCTTTGCTCACCACAAAACCTTCAGTCAATTTTGAGCTAATCAGAATACTTCTTTAACGATTCCAACTTTATGAACTATTATCTTCATGATCTTTGGCTCCACAACTTTCCTTTCAAAACATGTCGTATCATGAAGTGACATCCAACGCCTATGGCATAACCATGGTTGCATATGAACAGAACAATAAATCTCGATGCACCATCACACAATCATATGATTTTCCAATTTCTAAATCATTCTTTCTCTTTCCCATCAATCTAGGAGTGATAGGCATCATTTGAGTTCACCATTCCCTTCATACTTTTCCAAAACCTATATAAAAATTGTTTACATAACGGTCGTCTCGATTTGAAGCATTCAACAATTAGCTTTCACACTTTAAGATAACTTCTTTAACACACATCTTTTCTTTCATGTCCCATGAAACGGTACAATCATCTGCTAGGAAATAAACATCCTTAGACAACTTGTCTACTAAGGCTCCTATCATATCATTACCTTTAGCTTCCCACGCAACCTTGTCTCTTAGTCCATGATAACGTGACTCCTCACTTCCGTTAAAGGATCATTAAAAGTCATTTTGTAACAAAACTTTCAATGTCTAGTCTTGGCTTTTAACCCTATCTCACTGTTAAACGTATTGCTTCATACTGTTTCATCTCGACTCTTCTGCTTATGCTCCCGTTCTACTGCATTCTTGTAAAGTCCCTCACACGATGGTTTAACCCACGAGTGTAAAATAACAAGTCAAGTATGAACTAGAATCGGACTAGTATTACTTTAAATATAAATGCAAGAATATAAATAAAGCAATGAACGACTTAAGCAATATTTAAACAAGTAAATAAATGGTGGAACACAAATGTAGTTTTCAAGTGTATTTTATTTATTGATGATAAACAAAATACAAGATTGTTGCGGAACCTAGATATTACAAGTATGTAAATATCTAAACAATCTTTGAATTACAAGTGATCTATACTTGCTAAATAATCTTCTTGGATCGATATACTTAGAGTTGTGAAGTATAACTGTTTAGATCGAGAGTATTTAAGCAAGTTCACCAAATTGCTAAAAAGTGATTTGAACGAGAAATATGACTTTGTATTTATAGGCAGATAAATTCAACAATGAATTTATTTGCCGTACAAATATGGTTGCATGCATTTAATGAACCGACAAGGTTATTAAATGCATTGGTTAAGGTACAAGGATAAAGTCCTTTTAACCAACCACCTTTACACACGTATGTACTTTTATCAATAGACAATTGGGATGTCCGGGTAAAAGTGTGTAAAGGGCATAAAAAGGCATAGTGATACATGGTCTCTAATTCAATGGAATGCCCAAAAATAGCTAGTTGTCTTAGAAGTGCCAAACACAATAATTGTAATTAATCAAGTCAACTTCGAGAATATGTAAAGTAACAACAACTTTATAATTATTCAATCCAACAAACAAGTACCTATGTATCCAAAATATAATCAATAACTCAAATAATAGAAGGTACATTAAGAAATTTTATAAAGTTCAGTACCAATATATATATATATATAATACACGATAGAAGGTACATTAAGAAATTTTATAAAGTTTAGTACCAATATATATTATATACACGACATACATATATACACTTATATCTTGCAAGAGCTAACATTTGCACCTAACACAAGTACATATTTATATCTATGCATACACATATAATTTCAAATCCAATACTTATATAATTAAAGATTTACATAATCAAACCATTACTACATTACTTGATCAAAACCACCCTCATTTTGAATCTAGACATCATT
>CM067167.1:10174857-10186475 GCA_034093135.1 Erigeron breviscapus
TCTTAACAGATCTAGGCAAGTTTATTAGCCTTCTGCTCTGATACCACTTGTAAGTCCCAACTCAATAGATGGTACTACTGAAGACACCTCTATGTCGATGGTGAAGTTACTTTGCAATATATGCACTGAACTGGAGACGACCAGTTGCAGTGTGTATATACCAAGTTCTAGATAGATTACTTATTTAAAAGACAATAAGTAAAGAACAATGCAATAATACAAAATACTTGTAAAATAAATTGGTGAGACAATAATGTAATTTTCAAGTGTAATTTATTTATTGATTTTAAATAAATTACAAGGTTGTTGCGGAACCAAGATAATACAAGAATGTAAATATCCTAACAACCTATGAAATACAATTGATCTACACTCGGAATTTCTCAAGACAATCGAAACACTTAAAGTTGTGAAATCTTCCTTTTAGCGATTGAGAGAATATTGCACAAGTTCACCAAGAATATTGCAGGTTTGCAAAGTGTGAATTCTATCGAAGTGTATTCGAAGAAGTCTGAAGTGTGTTTCACTTGAATATTCTTGCTGTGCAATGACTTGTATTTATAGGCAAAGTTAACATTGGGATGTTAACTTTAGCCGTACAAGTGTGGTTGAGAGCATTTAAGGAATAACATTTAATTCCTTAAAATGCAGTGTAAAGTTGCAGATAAAGCAACTTTATTCAACCAGCTTTATGTACCTTTTATTACTTAAATAATAAGATAAGTCTTATTATCCGGGTAAAAGGACATAAAGCACAAAAGTCAATTCCTCGTAATCAGTGTAAAGCTTTGTAAGAGCTTTCCACTGATGGTCTCCAGTTTGTAACTGACTAGAATGTCAACTGGGCTTCGCTGCCATTGCCATTCTCTATCTTCCATTTGTTGTCTTCGACTTCAACTGGAATGATTCTTCAACTGGTCAGTTCTCAACTGGAGGAAGTCTTCAGTTGCATTGACTGTCGGGACTCGCTGTGAGATACACCAGCGAACCAATCATGCCTCTATAGGTAGGATTCACATACTTACCATCAGGGTCAGCATGGAGGTTATTAGGAGGGGACATGGGAGTTTCTTTTGGAGTGACATGGGTGAAGTCAAATTTATGCAACATATCCCGAATATATTTTTCTTGATTGATAAATATTCCAGTGGGAAGCTGCTTGATTTGTAACCCCAAAAAAAGGTTAATTCACCCATCATACTCATTTCAAAAGTACTAGACATGAGAGCGCTGAACTTTTGACAGAGCTTGGAAGATAAGGAACCAAAGATAATGTCATCGACATATATCTGAACATACAGAACATCAGCTTTCTTCTTATAGATGAAGAGAGTGCTGTCTATGGTTCCTCGATGAAAGCCATGGTCAAGAAGGAAGGTAGACAATGTGTCATACCAAGCTCTATAAGGCTTTATTTAGCTTGTAGACATAGTGAGGATGCTTTGGATCCTCAAAGCCAGGAGGCTGCTTCACATAGACTTCTTCATCAAGAGCACCATTTAAAAAGGCACTCTTGACGTCCATTTGATAGACAATGAAGCCTTTGTAGGCAGCGTGAGCAAGAAAAAGACGAATAGCTTCAAGGCGAGCGACTGGAGCAAAGGTTTCATCATAATCAATGCCTTCAGCTTGAGTATAACCTTGAGCAACCAGTCTTGCCTTGTTTCGAATAACTACACCAGCTTCATCCATCTTATTCCTATAAACCCATCTAGTGCCAATGGGTTCCTTATAAGGAGGAGGAACAAGAAACCAAACATGATTTCTTTCAAATTGTGTCAATTCTTCTTGCATGGCTTCCACCCAAGAAGGATCAGCCATGGCTTCACCAATATTGGCAGGCACAATTTGAGAAAGAAATTGACATAGAGACAAGTATTACTTGTCGCTGAGCGAGTTTGGACACCATTGTGTGGATTACCAATCACATGGTCAAGAGGGTGATCAGCAGTCCATTGGTGCTGGTGTATGGATAGAAGAAGAGTGAGTGACAGCGGATAAGGTGGTGGTAGGATCATTTGGTGTAAGAGAATAAGTGGAAAGATCAATGGTAAGAGAAGGTGCAGAGTTGCTGACAGGAGGGTCACTGAGATCAGTGGGTACCTCTTGCTGAGAATTGTCATCCTCAGCGTCTCCTGAAACAGGAGTCGCTGAAGCATCATGAAAGATGTCCTCAGCATCACCGTCAGCAGCTTGAGGTTCATCTAAAGGAGTGACGTTAATGGAAGTGGCATTAACTGTCCTAAGAAGAGGCTCAACTGGATCAATAGAGTAAATTGCGCTGCCACATACTCATCATTAGTTGAGAAACTTGAAGTATCAGCAATAGGTGAGTCAGCAACATCATGATGTGTCGCTGACTCTACTGAAGGATCAGCAAGATCGCTGAGGATGCTTTCAGCAGATGTCTCATTTGAGAGATCTCCTAGAGCTGAACAGCTTTCATCAAAAGTAACATGAATTGATTCATCTACTTTTTGAGTGCGAGTATTGAAAACTCTGAAAGCTTTTATAGAAGAATATCCCAGAAAGTAGCCATCATCAGCTTTGGGATCAAACTTACCCAAATGATCCTTATCATTCAGGATGAACACTGGACATCCAAACACATGGAAATATCCAATTTGGGGTTTCTTACCCTTAAGAATTTCATAGGCAGTCTTATCATGTCGCTTGACAATAAGACACCTATTTTGAGTGTGGCAAGCAGTACTGACTGCTTCAGCCCAGAATTTACTAGGAAGAGAGGACTCACTGAGCATAGTTCGAGCAGCTTCAATGAGAGTTCTGTTTCTCCTTTCAGCTACTCCATTTTATTCAGGAGTTCTAACAGAAGAGAAGTTTTGTCTAATCCCTTGATCAGCACAAAACTCTCAAGAGTGTGGTTTCTGAACTCAGTGCCATGATCGCTTCTGAGTTCTTTAACACGTATGCTGTTGAGGTTTTCCATCTTTTTAATGAAATTAATTATTTCCTCAGCAGCATCACTCTTAGAATGAAGAAATATTGTCCAAGTATATCGTGAATATTCATCCACGATGACTAAGGTGTATTTGCTACCCCTTAGACTTTGGACATTCACTGGACCAAAAAGGTCCATGTGAAGTAGATGGAAGCAGCCATTGATTGAATTGGCTTGTTTAGTTTTGAAGGTGGCTCGGTGGCTTTTTACCCTTTTCACAGGCACCACAGAGCCTGTCCTTCTCATAAGTGAGAGGAGGAAGGCCTCGAACAAGATTTTTCTTGGCTAAAGAATTGATTGTTTTGAAGTTCACATGCGACATACGCTTGTGCCACAACCAATTGATTTGAGAGGAAGCTTTTGAAAAGAAGCAGGTCTCACTGTCAGTTTTGACAGGAGTGAAATCTACCAAGTAGATATCTCTCTTTCTAGGAGTGACCAAAACTACTTCTTTATTTACATTTATTACTGTGCCTTGATGCTTATCAAGGATAACCTTGTAGTCAGCATCGCACAGTTGACTGATGCTGATCAGA
Organism: Erigeron breviscapus; assembly: GCA_034093135.1. NCBI lineage: Eukaryota > Viridiplantae > Streptophyta > Magnoliopsida > Asterales > Asteraceae > Erigeron > Erigeron breviscapus. Next base: position 10,178,356 of record CM067167.1, read on the forward strand.
TTGTGTTTCAAGTCGTTCACGTAAGCGACCTTAGTGAACTTGATTAGCCCATTTGAGAGAGACCCATATCCTTCAGTTTGGCCAGTAGAGTTGTCACCAAACACAACTGTGGGACCATCAGTTACCACAAAGTTATCCAGCAGGTCCTTGGATCCAGTCATGTGCTTTGAACAACCACTGTCCAAATACCACACTTCTTTTCCTAGCGAGGCCTGCATGGATAACAATAGAAGGATTTAGGCAGAATCGAGATTTTCTCCACTGACGGTATCATCAGTGTAGAGAGGAAGATGAGCATAATCATCATCATCAGTAGAGAGAGAAAGAGGAGCTCTAGGATCAGCGTTTTCATCAACTGGAAAATTTTCAACGAGTTGATGAGCAGGAAGCATGTCACGAGTAACCTCACTATGTGAAGAATTGATCTTCAGAGGTATAAGTGACAGTATTTCCAGTGTCAAGAACAGTCAGATTGTTGACTTGATTGTTTTCCCATATTGAGCCAGTACACTATCATTACCATTGGTAATGATTTCATGAGACTGGGGAAAGGAGATTCGCTGAGCGGCAATGTATTCAACAATGTTGTCATTAGTGAGAACAACATCTTCACCCAGCTGATATTGGATTCAGCTGGGGGAAGCTTGTTGTGTTCGTATAGTTCTCTCTGATATTAGACTCAGCTGGGGGAGTTCGCTCAGAGATTACAGAGGAGGGATGAGCAGCGGAAGCTGAGGGTAGATTTGGCTGAATGACTACTTCAGGAGGATTCCTGGAGTCTTTGTCATTGCAGTCAGCAGCGATGTGTCCTCTTTCACCACATAAATAACATTTTCTTCCAGCATTCTGACTTTGAATCAGAAATTCCTTGAGTTGTGAGGACAAGTCGTTGACACGCTTACTTAACTCACATATCTCATGATTGGAGGAAGAGGTTGATGCTACTGAAAGGGTCTTTTTCTTCCTAGACTTAAGAGGAAGAGTCTTGGGAACAGGGCCAAGAATGGACTTGCCCTTAGATTGAGCATTTGAAGAGGAAGGGCCATGATTATTCATAACAACTCGCTGACCTCCTTGCTGAGGAGGTCTGACTTGCTAAACAGGTTGACGACTTTGAGCAACTTGCTGACCTCCTTCTGAGGAGGTCTAACCTGCTGAACAGGTCTTGGTTGACGAGGGACAAAAGTTCCCTTTGGGACATAGACATAATTAGGTTGCTGATAACGAGCATCAGCAAACCTAGCTCGTCTATGCATCAAGCGATCATGCATAACAGACTTTCTGCCAGCAGGAGAAGTATTAGAAGAAGACGAAGGCTGAGACGCAGGGCGTTCAGCGACTGCTGAGGGAACAGAATTCTCAGCGGGTTGACTAACAGACACAGCTCGCTGAGGAGTGCTGTAGTCATATGGAATAGCGACCTTGCTTCTTCTAAAAGGTTCAACACTGAACCCACCATTGGGCTTAACAGTCAAGAAGTTGGGAGCAAGGGGCTTGAAACCATCACTTGAAGGATTTCCTTCAAATGTCTGGGAAGAGGAATATTGAACACGACCCTCATTTGGCATCATGTCAATAATGGGATGGTTTGGAAAGACAGTCTTAGCAAAGCTAGCTGATGAGCTAGTTTCAGCTTGTGAGGAAGAATAAGAAGTGTTGGGAGAGGGTGACTCATCATTCAGCTCAGAGTGATAGTCATTCATTCCTTTGATAAAATAATATTTCAGCATTTCCTCAGGAGATGCCACAGCACTTGGAGGAATCCTCTCTTCAGAAGCAGGACCGTCGCTGAACATATTAGTTATGACAGCGGCAGTTTCATAATCACCACCAATGATGGCTTTCATTTGGGCGGGCACCTGCTTACTGAAGATTTGGTCGTGAAGCCTAGAGGCTTTAGACCAAGAGGTGACAATTTTCTCAAGGTCAGCGACCTGATTTTTTAGCTTCTCATTGGATATTTGAAGAGTTTGTTAAGAAGCTTTTGTGACTCAAGCTCAACATGGACATTTCTTAAGTCCTTGAGCTTGTCAGTTTTATCACTTAGCTCAGCACTAACTGAGTTAAGCTTAGACTGAAGGTCAGCACGAATTGACTCGACGTATTGAATGTCACAAGTAAGAGATTCAAGAATTTTTGGTTTGTCCTCTTCAGAGGCAGAGGAAAAAGAGCATACCTTCTTGATTGTGACATTTACCCACTGACTGGAGCACACTTGGTCCTTTGTCAGCGCCTGATCATCAGCGAGTGCCATGAAGCAGATGGCATCTACGAAGTCCTCGCTGTCAGAAACGTCAGATTCGGCCCAGTCATGTTCTTCAGCAACAAGACCTTTGGCAGGGGCTTTAGCTTCTTCTACATCAGCTATTTTTGCACGAAGCTCATAATACTTCTTCTTGTATTCATCAGCAGGCTTGACAGAAGAAGAAGGCTTGCTGACGAAGAAGAGGGCTTTGGTACCTGCAAAGAGGGAATAGAGACTTTGCAATCTTTTTGATAATGGCCTTTTCGACCACATCTCCAACACTCTTCCTGCGATTTGTCTATCACTGGTCTTTGGGAAGCAGTCGACCTACGACTGTTCCATTTCTTGGAATATCTTTTTCCAGCGATAAGAGCAAATTGCATGAAATCCGAGAACATCTCTTGTCTCTCCTCGAAATCGAGGTCATTGACAAGGTCCTGGATATGAGATGGGGTAGAATTGCTGTTGTTAACATGAATAGTGTTAACTTCAGCAGAGACCAAGGCAAGAGGGTCATGAACATGAGGGACAGAAGATAGAGAAGAAGAAGAAGAACCAGCATGTCTTTTGGAATCAGCTTCAGCTCTCAAGTTTTGAGCGAGGGCTCTCTCTTCAAATTGAAGAGTGCCATAAAGTGATTCCAGGTCATGCTGTTTCAACTGCTTAGTGGTCCTTAAGATTTGTCTTAGACCTTGCCACTTAATGGGCAAGCTGTCGATGAACTTGTGGCATACTTCAAGCATATCATGCTCTATGCCAGCATTAGTCATGTCATTCAGAAGACATTTAAAACGGTTATAAGTTTCATCCAGATTCTCATTAGGAAGAGAAAAGAATCCTTCATAGGCACGTTTCAGATCTATTTTCTTGGTAGCAAGAACATCTTCTGTACCATCAAATCTGATACAAAGATTATCCCATACCCTTTTTTGCAGAAGGAAGTTGTTGAGTCAACGATTCGCTGACCAGACTGGTCGGAGGGTGTTGATGATAAGATTTCTTAACCGAGCATCCAGAATTGACACCTACGCCTATCATCTGTAATTTACTAGTTTTATGAGCTCAGTGACAACCTCAGGAGCATCAGTGGTGGCTCCTGGTGTCCTGGTAACCAGAACCGGTACATATGGCCCTCTGGTCAGAATAGTCATCAAGTAAGGTTCAACTCCTACTATGTGTAGGAGCATTCTCTCTTTCCAAGATCCGAAATCATGGGTCTCGAATCTTGGTGGGATGGAGACATACCCAAAATCTCTGGTCTTAACCAGAGTAGGAACATGAGCCATAATAAAAGAAAAGTTTTAAAAAGAAAGAAAAGAAAAGATTTTAGATGCAGAAAATTAAAAGTACAGAAAGAAAGATAATCTTGCAAACACTTTTCAGATAGTTTCAGTGTATCGAAACACTGCTCTGATACCAACTGAAAGTCCCAAGTTTGCAACGATTATGTAATTAAACAACTAATGTAAATTACACTAAGAAAGTAAGAAAGTAAAGATGTTTAATCATAAGTAACATAGATTAAACAGTGAATACATGGTCGGTTTACAAAGAAAAAAAGAGAAAATATTGTTAAGTTTTTGACACACTAAAAACTTAACAATTATACAAAGAGAAAAACACACTATGTGTAAATATGGCACACACCAACACTTTTGCGGTTAGGTCAAGTGATGCCTTATATAGGAGAGAAAAGACTTCACATGACAACCCAATAGATGTTGACACATGAAGGTTGTCAACTATCTATTGGTGTGTAAGACTGGTCTTCAGGAATCTCTGGTTACCATCTTGTTTCTTTCCCAAAACGGTATGAAAGAGAAACACCTTAGTACCATTTTGGTATAAGGTCACATGTCTTCATTCTGATCTATCAACACGTGTCCTTGGGGACCAGCCTTCTTATCTTCATCTTCCCGCCCATATTTGACTTACAAAACATGGCAGTGAGTCATTGAACTTATCCTTTAACTCGAAGATAAGATGGTCGCTGAGAGATCGCTGACGAAGTCACTCGCTGAGTCTCTCAGCGAATCCATGACTCAACAACGTTTAATATGATGGGTTCACAAACTATAGATGGATATGGATGGGAGGGAGAGATACGATCTTCTCAGTTAAAGGTGTAAAAGAGTTTCTGACAAGCGGGAAAGATTTTAGTGATCTTTTCGTTTCCCAAGAACAGGAATGTAGTTCTTAAAAGTGTGGAATGCGTAATATGCGAGGCTATGGAAGAAACTCTGGAGCATATCTTATGTTCATGCTATCCAGCGAGTTACTTACTTACTTACTATAGAATTAGCATATAGTGCAAGGTGAAACCTCTATTCTTTTTTTTCTGTCAAAGACCTATTTGGGATTGAGGAACACTTGGGTCTCGAAGGAACTACTAAAAAGATCTTCAACGGTATTATTTGTGTGACGTGTTGGTGCATGTGGTCTGTGTGATGTCTCTTAAACTAGACTATCCTTATATATGAATGTGCATGTATTTATGTAACATCCTACAATTTAATTTTCCTTAATAATTTTATTAACAAGAGTAAAGCCTAATTAGCACATGATATCTAGACTATGCCCTAACCATTAAGTGTTAAATTAGTTGTCTATATATACTATTATTATAGTTGTACGTGTAATACATATACATCTGAGCTATTAAATTGTTCATAAGTGATCTATTTATATTATTATAAGTTAAGTATACAATTTATCATATATGTTTTAACATGAAAGTTGAGGGGCTGACTTTGTGAAGTTGTTAAAATGTTCATGTACAAAATCTGTCATATGCAAGTTAGAAAGAAAAATAACATATATTATATATATAAACTAGTGCTTAGACCCGTGCGATTAGGGTTTCAGTAAGTTTTTGGGCCGCTCATATAAACCTGGGCCATATGAACGACCAAGAGAAAATATAAAGACAATATAATAATAACAATATATGCGCATCACCTATTTGTGAACCTATACGCACGTAGCCATTCAAACATCTGTAGATCGAAAGCGAGATGGAAAGAACGAGAGTTTGATCGATCATGGTGCTTAATAGTTTCAAGCTTGCTGGCGAAACCCGCCGTCAACATTATGAGTTTATTGCTATTTTTGGTGGCGGTGTAGATGCCAGAGTTTGGTTTCGTTGGGGTCGCACAAATCAAACTGCCCGAGGATCGTTTGTTCATTACGTTAGTTTTAAACTTGAGAAGGAAAGCGTTGGTCTACATGTGAGTAATAACGTAGATACTGTGAAATGCAAGCGAGTTCAATTCATTGAAGTGTCGTGGGGTACGAGCCTCGGCTTGGTTTCGTTTAGAAGGTATATTTAACTTGATCTTCGTTTCGAACTAGAATTTGTATGTTACGTATGGATAAGAAGCTAGAGTTATTTTATCAAAAGGCCTTGGAGAAACAATAATTGAAGTAGCAAATAACGTAATTTGAATAACTATATGATCATCTTTTATTACGTAGAGTTCCCCGATATCAAGTGGTAAAGGCCGATAGTTCGTGGTAGTCTCATTTATTTTGAAAAATTAACATTTATCTAATAAGATATTTGAGGTAATTACTATATTGAAGCAAGTCATAAAGCTAACTACGTTAATGGTGATTGTTGTCCGTTAAGGATGGATCATACCTGTCAGTATATAATCTAAAGTTACCATTGATATATAAAAATAACTACGTTAATGGTGATTGTTGTATGGTGATATAAGTGGAATTCTTGCAAGAACATAATATATGATTCATACAGATTAGTCTCATAAGAAGTAATATTGGTAGTCATAGAATTGAAATGGTCATAAATGGGTGGAATTATACTACATGCCACATATGGATCTTTTACGTGAGTGTGCATTGCATATGGTAGTTGATGACTTATCAATTTAAATACTTAGGGCATGTTTGGTTGGCATAATTTGAAGGAATTTGATAGAATTGGAATGTAAATTCCATCCCATTTCATGTTTGGTTGCAATAATATGAAGGAATTCAATTCCTATGGAATGTAAAGATTCCTCCATTCATATGAATCAAATTCTTTTGGTGGATGTGAAAGAATTTAATTCCATGATGGCTTGAATCTACAAAGTACCATATTATCCCTACAATCTCATCTTCTTTAAACCTTCTCAGCATGTCTTCTCCAACTTCTGGCCAACCACGACAACCACTCATGCCGGAAACAGTCACCGTCACCCACCAACCGGAAACAACCACCGTCACCCAACCGCCGGAAATAACCCACCAGTCACAACAACAAAGAACCCCCACCACCCACAACCGGAAACAAACCTCAGCCACCCATAGCCGGAAACAACCACCGTCACCCACCCGTCGGAAATAACACACCAGTCACAACTAGAAAAAAAACCCCACCATCGACAACCGGAAACAAACCTCAGCCAACCATAGCCGAAAACAACCACCGTCACCTACTCGCCGGAAATAAACCACCACCATCTACAACAAGAAACTTCATTTATCTTTTATATATACATATATATGTGATTTGCTGGATATGTTGGTGGTATAACTAAAATAAAAATAACTATTATAATAATAATAATGTGAAGTTGTTGAATAAATGGTGATGCAGGTGGTGGTTTAAAATAATTGGAGATGGGAGAGGTTGGTGTGAAATCAAGAAAGAAGAAAGTGTGTATAAGAACAAACGACTGAAGGGTTATAAACATAAAGAGAAATAAATAAGGGTAGTTGTGTCATTGACTAGTATATGAGATAATACATTCCTTTTTGCAATTTACCAACCAAAGACACTATTTAATTAAATTCCATTCCATCAAATTCCATTCCTTCTAAAAACATTCCGCGAACCAAACGCGACCTAAGAATTACAACAATTATTAATACATTTAATTTATAATACAAAAAATTCACAAAAGTCGGTGATGTCTCTTAAACTACTGTAGCGGTTTACTGTAGGAAAAAAATAATTTTTTATTGTTAACATAGATACTCACATACCGCCATACCACCATCATCTGCATTCTTTTTCTTTACCCCTTTCCACCTACTTCTGCCTTGCCCTTCTCTTCCACCATCAAGCTCCCTTTGCTGCTGCCACAATCGCAGAATCGGCTGAAGACAATCAATTATTATCAGCTTCATGTGGAACCGATCGGTCTCCATTAGCACCAGGTATAACCTCCCAAGCACACCCTCATATCTCTGTCACACTAATCTGTCTCTCTCTATCCTTCCCGCCCTCTTCAACTTCTTTTTTTAATAAAAAAAATAAAATTGGTATAAGTATTCCATAAAAGTAGCAATAAGAAATAGAGTTATGGTCGGGCATAGAAAGAGATGTTTGATTCATAGAGGTTACAAAGAAAAAGGGGGTTATCACATGAAAATATTCCTGCTTTCTCCAACTCTACATTATTCTTTCATAGACGTTTTTTTTTCTTAGATGACTGCTGAGCCACTAAACTAATCATTTTAGTAACTATTTACATAAAGATTTCAAAAAATGGTGATCCCTGCCTTCAAAACAACCAGGTAACAGTTCTAATTTTCTTATTTTATTGTGTTTTTGTTGTGATATATGACGAAAAAACATAGTATTATAATCCACTACGAGATGAAACCAAGCAGCAAAGAAGTTAATCTTTGAGGGTTGTTTGTTGTATTCTTTGATTCTTTTTGTGGATTTGATTCAAAAAATGGAGATAGGTAGATACAAATTTTATTATGTTTATATGGGTTATGTCCACCATGTGTTTGATGAAATGCTCCTTAGAGTTTGAGCTCAGTAGCAAAAAGTGTGTTCTACCAGATACTTCTGATCACGGTTATGGGGCACTTGGGGATGGAGATTTAAGGGAAATGGTTCATGGTGTGTGATGTA
>CM067167.1:10187475-10208076 GCA_034093135.1 Erigeron breviscapus
AGCTTATATTACTATCTTTATAACACACCCTCTAAAATACCCACCTTATCCTTTAATTAAAATTTAACCTACTCACAAAACATACGCTCCTTCACGCTCGTTGGCTCGCTGCTTAGTGAGAGAAATGGGTTTGCTTTATTATGAAATATAGATTTATACCACCTATGGGTTTATTCGTGTATCCACACAACAAGAAGGTATCGCCACATTTAACCGCCACTTTTTTTAAGGTTGCGCTGCATCGCACGGGTATAATGCTAATACAATCATACTTAAACTTCTTTGAAGCAATTTTTCCTTTTGTTTCCATCTAATTAAACGAGCATAGTGCCCGTGCGTTGCGGCGGCTAGAAGGCGAGGACAATATAAAAGGGAGGCGGTGGTGGAGATCGAGAGAGGCAGTGGAGAAGTTGGGCGACAGCGGAGGGTGATAAAAGGTCGATGAGAGCGTGTAATGATTAGAAAGAATGGAAGAAATGAATGTCCAAAGAAGCAACAACTTCATATTACTCAAAGAAACGAGTTAAGACCAAACTCGTGAAGACTGAACCAAAGACCATTAAGTTAGAAACCTTTGTTGCTACCCCAGTGAAACATGTCAAAGAGGAACAAGCTGAGACCCCACTCAGGACAAAGTACACCAAAGTGAAACTTCCGAAAGACTATCTTAATGCTTCTCAATCTAGCTCTCAATCTAGCTCTATACCTAAGGTGTCTAAGTCTAGCGATGTTTCGCTAACTAAGGATGCATCAAATGGTACAACTAGATATAGGGATAGATATGGATGGTTTTCTCATGATAAACCAAAGAAGCAAGAAGTTTCCTCACCTCCAACAGATTCCAAAAAGATGAAAGTGTTTAAAACTCCTAGTTCTAATCTTCTTAGTTTCAATTCAACAGGTGGAAAGAGCATAACTAGTGGTGCTAAATGGGTTGCTAATACATTAGTACCTAAGATCACTAGTAATCAAAAGGATGTTGAGAAAAAGAAGAAAAGAAGGAGGAGAAAGGCTGTTAATAGGAGGAAGGGTGTTCCTGTTAATCAAAACAATTTTTCTTTGTTAAATAATGTTGAAAATGCCAAGGCAAGACCTTGTGAGCTTGTAAACAATCTTAATTCCCGTACATGTGTGACTGATGTTAATGCTTGTAGACATGTTACCTTTAATTCTCATGTGAATGTTCGTACTTTTTATTCAAATGTGTTTTTTGATAATGTGCTTGTTAATGATTATGTTGATTCGAAAACATGTTTGAATGCATATCCTAAGTTATATACCCTGCCTGTTTTAACTAACCATAAAGGACCCGTCTTCAAGTGGGTACCTAAAAACGGTTAAATTTTGTTGATTGCAGGAAATAACCATCTGTGTTTGGATACTCGATTCCGGGTGTTCGAAGCACATGACTGGAAATAAATCTTTGCTCAAGAATTTTGTTGAACGATTCATGGGAACAGTTCGCTTTGGAAACAACAATTTCGCTCCTATTTTAGGTTATGGAGACATTGAACGAAATGGAATTGTCATCAAGAAAGTTCACTATGTTGAAGGATTAAGTCACAACTTGTTCAGTGTTGGACAATTCTGTGATAACAATCTTCAAGTTCTTTTTCGACAATCTCTGTGTAAAGTCCAAACTCTAGATGGAGTTGATATTCTTTGCGGTGATCGTGATGATAATCTTTTTACCGTCAATCTCGATGATAACCAACCAACCGATAATATTTGTCTCATTTCAAAGGCTACTTCAAAGAATTCTTGGTTATGGCATAGAAGGCTTTCTCATCTGAATTTCCAAACCATCAATACTTTGGTCAACAAGCATCTTGTTGAAGGCTTACCTGACTATAAGTATGAAAGTGAGCATGTCTGTCCTTCTTGTGCTGTTGGGAAGATTAAGAGAACTTCTCATAAACCGAAGAAATCTCCAAATTCTTTAGCACCTCTTCATTTGCTTCACATGATCTTTGTGGGCCGATGAAAGTACAAAGCCGAAATGGGAAAATACATCTTGGTTATTGTTGATGATTATTCAAGATATACTTGGGTCAAGTTCCTTGCATCCAAAGATGAAACAACTCAGATGTTGATAGATTTCATCACAAATACTCAAGTAAATCTTCAACTTCCAGTTCGTTACATCCGTTCGGATAACGGAACTGAGTTCAAGAATGCTGTTTTTGATGAATTCTGCAAATCCAAAGGTATAACTCATCAATTCTTAGCAGTTCGCACCCCACAACAAAACGGTGTTGTTGAAAGGAGAAATCGATCGCTGGTGGAAGCAGCAAGGACAATGCTTGCTTATTCCAATTGCCATCCAATATGTGGGCTGAAGCTGTTGACACTGCTTGTCACACTCAGAATCGGTCCATTATCAATCAGCGATTCGAAAAGACTCCTTATGAGGTTATTAACAAACGCAAACCCAACATCAACTACTTTCATATATTTGGGTGTGTTTGTTACACTTTGAATGATCGAGAGAATCTTGGAAAGTTCGAGAAGAAAGGTGATGAAGGATATTTTGTTGGTTATTCCAAAACATCAATTGCCTACCGAATCTATAATCGTCGAACAAACACAATTCAAGAAACTATGAATGTTTGGTTTGATGAGATGTCAGGCATGATTTTTGAGCAAGAAAGTTTGCTACCAACAAGTAATGATCCAAGTGTTTCAAGTACTTCTACAAGGAATTCTACCTTAGCTTCTAAATTCAAGAAGTTTCCAACTCCAACAAGTGATGAATTAGATATTCTTTTTGAAGAATTCTATAATTCAAAACCGATTCATGATCAAGAACCTCAAGTCATCGTTGAACCAATTCAAAACAATGAACCTCTTCATAATAACGATCCAGTTCCTGACATCATTCATGAATCATCATCAAGTTCTTCAGAGCAAAAAAAAAAAAAAATAAAAAAAAAAAAAAAAAAAAAAAAAAAAAAAAAAAAAAAAAAAAAAAAAAAAAAAAATAAAAAAAAAAAAAAAAAAAAAATACAAAAAAAATCAAAGTTCTTCAGAGCAAGAATTCCTCTTCTACTGATACTTCTCCATCATCCTCTCCTGATAATTCTTCTCAAGTGAATGTTCAAGAACAACCTTCTCAAATTACTCAGACAACAAATTCTTTGAACACTCCAAATGTGTATGTACCACTTGACTTTGATCATCCAGATTATGAGGAAAGAGTTATACCAAGTTATGACTCCATCTCTCAACAAAACTCAAGTTTTAATGATGGTGATGTTGATCTTCAAAGATCCTCTTCCTCATGCTCACAAGTGGACACGTATGCAGAAATACCATCCTACTGATCAAATAATTGGAGATCCACAAGCAGGAGTAACTACTCGTACTTCAGTAAATGAGTGTCTTGTTGCACTTTCTCTTAGCAATATCGAACCCAAAACAGTATCTGAAGCTCTTCGTGATCCAGAGTGGGTTAGGGCAATGCAAGATGAACTCGCACAATTTGAAAGACTGAAGGTATGGAGATTAGTTCCAAATCCTAGAAAAGATGATCCTATCGGAACAAAGTGGATATTCAAAAACAAAAAGGATGAGAATGGAATGGTAGTAAGGAATAAAGCTCGACTTGTTGCAAAGGGTTATTGCCAACAACCTGGTGTTGACTTCGACGAAACTTTTGCTCCAGTAGCAAGAATGGAAGCCATTCGAATATTCTTAGCTTATGCCGCATTCCGAAACTTTACTGTGTTTCAAATGGATGTGAAGACTGCCTTCTTGAATGGTGACCTCAAAGAAGAAGTTTACGTTGATCAACCAGAAGGTTTTGTTGATCCTCAAAGGCCAAACCATGTCTACAGGTTAGACAAGGCTCTCTACGGTCTTAAGCAAGCACCCCGAGCATGGTATGATTCTTTAACTACTTTCTTACTAAGAGGTGGCTTTACCAAAGGCACAATTGACCCTACCTTGTTCATTCGCAAACAAGGTAAGCACGTTCTACTTGTTCAAATATATGTTGATGACATTATCTTTGGGTCGACCAGTCAAACATTTTGCCGAAACTTTTCATCTCTGATGGTAAATCATTTTGAAATGAGCATGATTGGGGAAATGAATTACTTTTTGGGTCTTCAAATCAAACAATTACCAACTGGTATTTTTATATCACAAGGTAAATACATAAATGATATGTTGAAAAAGTTTGATATGACTTCATGTTCTTCAATTTCTACCCCAATGGCTGCTCGAACAAACATAAATGCTGATAAAATGGGAAACCATTTGACCAAAAGAGATATCGAAGTATGATTGGTTCGTTGTTGTACCTAACAGCATCTCGCCCAGATATAATGTTTGCAACATGTATGTGTGCTAGATATCAAGCTGCTCCAACTGATTTACATTATCAAACTGTGAAACGAATCTTTCGTTATCTGAAGGGTACACCCGATTTAGGTCTCTGGTATCCAAGGGATACTGGATTCAATCTAACTGCTTATTCAGATGCAGATCATGCGGGTTGTAAACTTGATCGCAAGAGCACTTCCGGTACTCTACAATTTTTAGGTGATAAAATTGTGAGTTGGTCTTCCAAGAAACAGAATTGTGTATCACTATCAACGGCTGAAGCTGAATATGTGGCTGCGGCTAGTTGTTGTGCTCAAGTTTTATGGATGAAGACACAACTAACTGATTATGGTCTGAAATATGATCATATTCCTATCTATTGTGATTCTCAGAGTGCCATTGCCATTGCAGTCAACTCAGTAAACCACTCTCGATCAAAACATATTGATGTTAGATATCATTTTCTCAAAGATCATATTGAGAAAGGTGACATCGAGCTCTACTTTGTGGGTACTGAATTTCAACTTGCAGATTTGTTCACAAAACCATTGGATGAAAGGAGGTTTAACTTTCTTATCTCCAAGCTAGGTATGTTAAATCTTAAACCTTAACTCTTTTTCCATTTGAAGGAATTCTTGACACATTCCAGAAAAACAAAATACAAAATTTGAAAAGAAAAACTCAAATACAAAATTACAAATTTTCAAAAATAAACAAAAAGATATTTATTTCAGTGGCTTGCATATACTATGTATGCAACCCGTTCTTAAATGATTATTTATTTTAGAGTGGTTATACATTCTAAGATCTTGTTATTATACATATAGATTGATATAAGATAACAAGGAATCGAACGCCTTTGTGTACTTCCAAGTGTTCTTATATGAATATGTATGTGTAATAGATATCAAGTTTTCAAATAAAGTTTTCAAACTCTCAATTGTTGATATGAGACGCAAAGGATCGAACGCCTTTGTGTACTCCCTTGTTGTCTCATCTTGAACAATTGATTGGGTTAATTTTTGCTTAAATGTTTTAATTGCCTCCAACTTGTTGTTGTAAGATGCGAAGGATTGAACGCCTTTGTGTACTCCCTAGCTGTCTTACTCTCAACATTGTTGTTGACGCAAAACTTTGTGTTTTTCAAATAAAAATCTTGTTCACAATAGACTCTCAAATTTTTCCGAAAATATCACAACAAAGATTTTACTCATTTTGATCTCACAAAAACAATTTTTGCTCCACCTTTCTATGGAAAACTTTTTGATCTATTCTTGCATAGATTAAGGAGGAGTTTGTGATTTCAACAACCTTCAAAACTTCAAATGTGTTTCAAATTTTTTTTCATACACACATTTGATGTTTTTCCAATGATTTTAAATCAAATGGAGTTCGGAGATTAGTTTGCACATGAGTGATAAGTATTTCTCAAAATTTACTCCATGAACTTCATCACGGCCGATGAGTTCTAAACCCGGAGTATTCACTTCTTTCATTAGATAGTGAGGGTATTTTGAGTGATGTTGTTTTCATGCAAATAGGATGGAGGGAGTATAGTCGAAAAGTGAGAGGTTAAGGTGATATGTTATGAGAAAAGGGTTAAAAGAAATGATACCCTTCCCTAAATTCTCAAAAAGCCGGGTAAACACGTTACTATCGGATTTCATTTGTTGATTTCTCGATATTGAAGAAGTCTTCATGGACCCAGTGAAGCGATGCACATCTTTCCTAACCACTCAAGTGTTTCTTAACAAATACTTGTTTCATTTCTCACGGAGATTTTCAAATTTCTATTGACTCTTCATTTGGAAGATGTTGATATTGAAAAAGGGCGACATTCTGCTCCAGTCCCCGACTTCATTTGATCACGTTGTGTCTAGAGCTATCTTGATTGGTCATTAATTTGATCATCCTTTACTTCTTTAGGACACACTCGAGTCATATCTTTGTGATATTATTGCTTATCTTTGTGATATAGCCGGAACATTTGTAGTGATATCTTCATTGATATTCCACGATGATCGAATGGAAATCCTACCAATGCTAACATCCTTTCCAACATTGAACGTAGGTCTCACATTTTCATTTTATGAATTTGTTGAGTTAACAAGAAGTCTATGTGACCTCAGATGTTATTTCCCAAAAGTCTTTGAGGATAGTAAGACATGGTCATCACTGATCATGAATTACATTCTTTGAAGCAATCTCGTGGTTGCAAAGCCGCAGATCAAACTATGTTAGAGAATTGTTTTGTGCATGTCTCAATGATACATAGGAAATCCGAAAAATGTTATACATTTCAATCGGTCATTTCATTAATCCTTTCGATTTTTGAACATGCTAACGGATCATTCTTATCCGGTTTCTTTTCTCATCACACAAACACAGAAAACACCAACACAAATGATATAACGTTTGTACCAACAACTTCGATCTTACATTTTAGTCACCCTAGGATTTCTTGGGTTGGGCTAATGGTTTGGGTTGATGTTTTGATGGTTGACATTTCTTCATGTGATCATGTTATTCCTTTAGACATTTAATCAATCAAATGTGTACATAATGACATTGGTTCCCAATTTTGTCATTATGAGGGGGAGAAAATATTATGATTGATTTACTAATTGATAAGGAAACAAGGAGAAAAGTTTGTGTATAGGGGGAGAAAATTCTTCATGATGTGTCAATAGTTTCAGATTTTCACTAGACTTTAGTTGATTGAGATTTTGATTTTAAAAGGGGGAATCTGAATTGACGTCAAAGATAAGAATGAAACCGAAGATGAAAAGATTTTCACTCAAGATGCTTCAAAAGTTCAAAGATGCTCCAAAAATGTTTATACTCATGGATTGAGGGGGAGCATGATTACTTCATAAGAATTTCATCCAAACCTTCATTCAATTGCTTACTCTCCAAAGTGTTCAAGTTGATGTGACAAAGATCAAAGCTTCAAAAAGGTTGAAAGATTTGTTAGAAAATTCAAGTCAAAGAAGTAAAGCTCCAAAAGAGTCTTCATCAAATACAATTCATTCAAGATCTTCAATTCATACAAACTACATTTTATCAAGAAACCTCAAATGCATACATCAAGGGGGAGAGTACATATTCATGAAACTTTATTTCAAGAAGATGAGATTCACTCAAGAATCAAAGAATGAAGAATCGAAAAGTTGAATTTCACTCAAGAATTCGAAGATTGAAACATTCGAAACCAAGATTCATACCTTCCGCATTTCAAAAGACAACTCTGATTCATGATTCAACAATCCTCGAAGATTCAAGACACACCTGCTTTCATTATTCTCTGTTCAAAAAGAACATTGAGAATCTTCACATGATTTAACTTCAAGAAGTCCAAGACCAAGACTGAATCAAGTTCTCCAAAGACAAAAGAGAAAGATTTGAAGACTTGTTTCAACACACCAATTGTCTTCACCACCGGGCTCATCAAATTCATTCCTACAAGACAAGATAACACGTACTTCATTAATTACAATATATCACTAAGGGGGAGAATGTTAGAAATCCAAAAATAGTGATAAATTATAATTTAGATTAGAGGACTTTCTTGTTGTTAAGTCATAGATAAATGATCACTAAGGTTGAGGGGCTAATTGTGATAATTAGCATAATTGTATAGTTAGCCTATAAATACCCCTCTCATACCTTAGAGATCATAACCTTTTTCATAACTTTTGTATAATCCTTTCAAAATTTTCATACCTGATAACTTTAATACCAATTCACACACAGTTTCATACAATTCTCTCTCAAAACACACACAAACACCAAGAACACACACTCACCAAATCCACCATTGATGACTTGAATTCAGTGATAGAAATCGTGTTATAACATTCATTCAATGATTCACCCTTCTGTTGCTTGAAAGTTTCATACATGTTCAGAACAGTCGACAATCTTATGGTGTTTGACACATCAGATCCTTCCATCTGCTTCTCCACTTCATCCCATATGTCTTTTTCTGTTTCATAGGAGTCCACATTGCAGTAAATGTCATCAGGAAGTGCTTGGTAAAGATAGGCAATTGCACTTTGATCAGCCTCAACTCTATTTTTCTGATCTGCATTCCAACTCTCTTCAGGTAAAGCTTCTCCATTAACAGGGTTCTTTGGAATTTCAGGACCATCTTTGTATGATTTCCTCAGAAGTTTTCCATTCTTCTGTCTGTCTATCCAGTTCAGAAACCTTTTCTTCCATTGAGGATAAGAACCTCTAAACAAGACAGGAGGTCTTCCTTCAGAACCAAGAGCTAAAGCTTCCCTTGAAGCCATTTCAAATAAATTCCAAAAAAAAATTGAAATTTTTTCTATTTTAACTAGATGCAGAGCTTAGACCTCTGCAAATAGAACAAGTAGAAATTTGAAAATTTTGATTTTCTTCCCACTTGAAGAATATTGAGAAAAAATGGTTTTGAATTGATTTTCTTGAAAAATTTTGATTTGAGAATTTCAAAAAACAACTAAATGCCGAGCTTAATCCTCTGCAAATAGTGTAAGTAGCCAAGTTACAACCCAAGTACACTGATCAATAACCAATTTCAACTGAATGCCGAGCTTAAATCTTTGCAAACAGCACAACTAATAAAATCACTTGGTCGTAGAATCAAAATCAACTATTTGCCGAGCAAATAACTCTGCAAATAGCACAAATAGAACTTGTACTTAGTCGCACCAACCAAGAATACTTGTTTGCCGAGCTTAAACTTCTGCAAACAATACAAGTAGCACCAGTCTCAAATCAAAAATTCTCAAACAACTATTTGCCGAGCAAAGAGCTCTGCAAATAGAACAAGTAGCCTCAACCTTAACCAAAAATTCTGTAAACACCTATTTGCCGAGCAGTGAGCTCTGCAAATAGAACAAGTAAAAGCAAGTCTTAGCCAACGATCTCTGCAAACACTAGTAAACACTAGGCGACAAAATAGACGGTTACTGTTCGTCTTCTTCGTTCAGCCAAACCTTCAAATGCAGAGAAGACTGTAAATCTTCAATTTCTCCTTCATTTTTGCGAATTAAAGCTCGTATTTTATATCAAAATGATCAGGAAAACAATGCGCACAAATCCTTGAACAAATTAGATGCTAATTTCAACTAGAATTCAAACCCACTCGAACATGCGATTTGCCGAGCTCGAGCAAAAACAACTCAAGTGATGAAATTAACTTCTGAAATTGATAACGAAGGATGATATACTGATTATAAATCGATCGGTGAACAAAATTCGAACAAACACACACTTAATTTGCAGAAATCACTCAAACAGTGATCTCGGCAAATGAACCTTTCAGAAAATAAGCCAAATTCTGAAATTAAGCACAAATTAAGCTTGTATTAAGCTTGTGGATCGTTCAGCAACTCTGATTGTGCTCTGATACCAATTGTAAAGTTAAGAATTCGAGCTTATGTGTGTGTAAGTGTGTGTAACAATGGTGGTTGGAAGAGAGAGAAAGTAGAGAGAGAAAGTGTGTTTGGCTGGAAGATTAGTTTGCATAAAATGAGGTGAAAGGTTACATTTTGCATTATGGAGGGGGTTTATATACCTATACACATATTAAAATATGCCCCCTTCCATACTTAGATATTTACATTGTAAGTACAAGAGATACAAATCAACTACTACATTTATATTTCTAACACATACTCATTTCAAAATGTTTGACCATTAATGCAGAAAAGTTTTTGCAGTACTTAGGATTAGTGGACCCGAAAATTATGTCATCTACATAGATTTGGATTAAAAGAATGTCACTACCTTGACGTTTGATGAACAAAGTAGTGTCAATTGTACCTTTGCTGAATCCAGATTGTAATAGATAGGCAGACAGAGCATCATACCAAGCACGAGGGGCTTGTTTAAGGCCATACACAGCCTTATCTAACCTGTAAACATGATTTGGACGCTTAGGATCCACAAAGCCCTCGGGTTGACCAACATAAACTTCTTCTTTCAGCACACCATTCAGAAAAGCAGACTTGACATCCATTTGATAAACCGTAAAGTTTTTGAATGCCGCATATGCCAGGAAGATTCGAATGGCCTCAATGCGAGCAACAGGAGCAAACGTCTCATCATAATCAACACCATCTTGCTGAGAAAAACCTTTAGCAACCAACCTAGCCT
The DNA here is from genome assembly GCA_034093135.1 of Erigeron breviscapus. Lineage (NCBI taxonomy): Eukaryota > Viridiplantae > Streptophyta > Magnoliopsida > Asterales > Asteraceae > Erigeron > Erigeron breviscapus. The sequence goes on from CM067167.1 coordinate 10,197,946, forward strand.
TGTTTCGAACAACAACTCCATTCTCATCCTTTTTATTCTTGAAGATCCACTTAGTTTTGATCGGTTCTTTATGCGTGTATGGATTAGGAACAAGTTTCCATACTTCAAGGCGCTCAAACTGAGATAGCTCTTCTTGCATGGCTTTTACCCAATCCGGATCATGAAGAGCCTCATTGACATTACTGGGTTCAACCATGCTCAAGAAGTTGACAAATAAACATTCATTTGCAGAGGCAGCACGTGTGGTTGGGCCAGCGTTTGGATCCCCAATAATCTGAGTGGGAGGATGAGGAAGCATGGAGCGAGACCATTTCCTGGAGTGAGGAAGTGGATCAGTGGGATCATTATTTTCATCAGGATTGATAAAGCCTGGAGAATGTTGTTCAGCGACTTGCTCAAAGCTCGGCTCATTTGGTAGGACAAATTCTTCTTCATCAGAGTCAGAATCAGTTGATTGATTGGATCCTGGAGAATTTTGCTGAGCAGGCACTAATAAAGGATCATGTGGTGCTGATGACAAGTTAGAAGAGTCAGGGGAAGATACATTTGTAGACGAAGAATTGACCGAAGGTGGAGAAGATGAATCATGAGAAGAAGTTGCAGGAGATGAACTTTGTTGATCAGCAGATGAGCTCTCAGGTTGAGAGGTATTGGAAAACGACTGTTCAGGTGAAGGCAAGGGTGGGACCAAAGTAGAAGGACGACCATGATAAAATTCTTCAAACAAAATGTCTAACTCTTTAGTGGTTGGTTTGGAGAAACTCTGTTTATCAGAAGTTCTGTTCTGTGTAGCGGAAGCTTGTGGACATTGAAGATCGGGTCTTGAACCGTGTTGTTCAAGAACCATACCAGAGAGTTCATCAAATTTAACATTCATACTCTCTACAATTTGCTTGGTTCTACGGTTATAGACACGATAAGCAATAGATTCTCTTGAATAACCAACAAAATAACCCTCGTCACCTTTTGGTTCAAATTTTCCAAGATTATCTCTATTATTTAAGACATAACAGACACACCCAAATATATGGAAATAGTTCACATTGGGTCTTCTCTTGTTGATGACTTCATATGGAGTAATGTCAAACCTCTTGTTGATGATAGATCTGTTTTGTGTGAAGCAGGCAGTTGCAATGGCTTCAGCCCATAGATTTGGTGGTAATCTAGAATGAGCAAGCATAGTACGAGCAGCTTCAACAAGAGTGCGATTTCTTCTTTCAACGACTCCATTTTGTTGAGGTGTTCGTGCAGCTGAAAATTGATGAGTGATACCGACAGAAGAGAAGTATGATCTAAGAGTAACGTTCTTGAATTCGGTACCATTATCAGAACGTACAATACGAACAGAAGTTTGAAGATTTACTTGTGTCCTTTTGATGAAGTCAATGATTACTTGAGGAGCCTCACTCTTTTCTCGAAGAAAATAGACCCAAGTATAGCGAGAGTAATCATCAACAATAACAAGAATGTATCGCTTAGCATGAATACTTTGGACACGCATAGGGCCACACAAATCCATGTGAAGGAGATGAAGAGGAGCATCAGTGCTTAGATGCTTCTTTGGTCTATGGGACGCTCTCTTGAGTTTTCCAATTGAACATGCTGAACAAACATGATTGGTGTCATACTTGAAATCAGGTAGACCATCGACGAGTTGTTTATCAACCAGAGTATTAATTGTATGGAAATTAAGATGAGAGAGACGACGATGCCATAGCCAAGATTGCTGAGCTGAAGCTTTAGACAGAAGACAAATATTTGAAGATGGAGTTGGAATATTGTTGAGATCAATGGTGAACAGGTTGTTATCTCGTGAACCAGTAAGAATATCGACACCATCTTCGGTTTGAACTTTACATTCATATCTTCTAAAGAGGACTTGCAGATCATTGTCACAAAATTGGCCAACACTGAAAAGATTATGGCCCAAACCTTCAACATATGACACACGTTTTATGGTGATGCCATTTTGAACAATATCCCCATAGCCAAGAATGGGAGCTAGATGATCATTTCCAAATCTAACCGTTCCCATAAAACGTTCAACAAAGTTCTTTAGCAAGGATTTATCACCAGTCATGTGTCTAGAGCATCCGGAATCGACATACCAGACACAGATGAGAAATTCCTGTAAAATCAGGAAGTAAGGTTTTAGGTACCCACTTAGACTGGGTCCATGAAAGGTTAGGGGTTCATCATGCAATCACATTTATTAGAAGAACAAGTAAATTAAAGAGCAAACAAACGAAAAAATAAGATAAACATGAACATTAAACAAATATACGAACAAACACACAATCCATCATGGAATTTATTGAAAGCAAGAAAACACACAAACAGAGTTCAAATGTAAAGGTACGAATTACAGAACAAAACACTTATTACAAAGTTTGAGAACAAGATGGACTAGTCCTAGAAGCATTTGATCTATCTAGAGCATTAGGTCTACGAACTATCCACTCTTGTTTTACAGATGTAGCATTTCCAGCAAGCTTGACTTTCCTAGTAGCATGAAAGTATCTATCTTTAGGAAGCCATTTACTTTGACAACTTAAGCACAAGTAACCTGAAACATGAACATTTTTAGAGTTAGTGGATGACTGTGTGTGTATGTTCTTGACAAGTTTCTTCTTGATGGTCTCTTTGGCAGGTGGTGCTTGCTTTTTGTATGTGGGAGAAAACCAACCATACTGATCTTGATATCTAACTATTCCTACAGCATCATCTCTAAATACCTTTAAGACGTTCTTAGATGTAACTGAAGATTGCTTAGGAGAGCTAGAATACCTGTGATTTCTAGGTTGTGCAGAAGCATGATTACCAATTGGAGGTTGTTTCATCTTATTGAGTTGGGGTTTTGGGGTAGGAGTCTTCTGTGCTTTAGAAGTTTTGGGTACTTGGTTGGTCTTAGGTCTTTGAAACTTCTCATGAAATGGGGTGTGCTTCGAAGAGTGTGATTTTGGAATCCTTTTCAATGAAAATTTAACCTTTTCTTCCTTTTGATCAAATTGTTTTTCAAAATCAGGATCATATGAATGATCTTCTTCTAAAAAGTTGTTTAGATTAGGAAGATTTGAGAAATCCATTTTGGAATATGTAACTTTAGATTTGGATTCCAGACTCACACTTGGGACATTTGGTTTAGGATGACAAGGACTTTCGTTGGATGAGATTGAAGCATTTGTTGCATTTGAAAACTTTGAGTGACTTATTTCACCTGATTTGACTGAACTGTAACTTCCCTTGAGTAAATTTGAAGCTTTTTCATTGTTATTATCTGCAAAAGCTTGAAGAACAATATTCTTGTACTCCATTTCCATCTTAATTTTATTAAGTTCAGCGAGTACTTTCAATCTTTGTTCTCTTTCTTTTTCAAACTTTTTCGATAAAGTATCAAATTCATTCAAGTAAGTTTGTGTTTCCTCAGAAAACTTGAGAGGTTCAGTATCAAAAACGTTTGGAAAGAAATGATCTTTTTCAACTTCGTATTCACAATCAGTTTGACCCGAAACGTGAACACCTTCAAAAATTTCCTTTTTGATACACCGTTCCTTTTCTAAATCAAGTTTTAATGCAGCAATCTCATCCAAGTAAATCTGGGGGTCAATTGGGATCTCATTGGTAGGAATGTCAAGGTCTGTTTGAATTGAAACATTATATGTCTTAACAGAATCCCATTCAGTTTGCACAGCAGCATCAACAAGATCACATGCAGAAATATAGGAAAGAGAAGAAGAAGACATGATGTCTTCACAAGCAGAGCAGTTAGGTTCAGCACAATCATAGACAACACCAATTGGTGTGGTAGGAACAACTGGCACAATCTTGTGACAGTGATTTTGAGGCATTAGATTATCTAGCAAAAGTTGTTTTTCATCAAGTGTTCTTTTTAGATCTTCAATTTGCTTTTCCAAAACACTTTGTGGAATGTATGGTCGAACTGAAGCAGGTTTTGGAACAGAACTTTCTTCCACTTGTTTAGACTCATTAGAAAGAACCACAAGTTGTTGGTCACCAGAATTATCATCAAGTTCAACAATTGTAACAGAGTGAGTTTTTCTTTTAGGAACAAGGGGAAGATTGAAAAGATCATTTGACTCATTGATTTTATCATAATTACATTTAATTGCACACTTTGCTAGACAATCCTCTGTCTCATAATCACCATAACTTGGTCGAACATACAGAATGGTCATGCCATATCTCATTAAGTTGGCGTCATATAACGGTGGAACTTCCTGTTGTGCTTTGAGCAAATTCTTTGGATTTTCAAAACCCAACCCTTGAGTAAACCCATCGGCAAAATCTCTTGGCTTGTTCAAAAAGATTTGTTTATTCGATCGATCGATCTTGTAAACTTTCACTTGATAAAACTTGATTTCCTCTTTAAGTTCATCAATTTTCTTATCCAGTTTTTGGTTATATGAATCTTTTATGCAACAAGCATAATTTAAGTCGGAGATTTTGTCTTCTAATTCTTTTAAAGCAGGGTTGGTCTCTTCAAATTTAATTTTCAAGGACTCAAGATCTTCGGCCAAAGCATTTGCTCGAAACATTTCATTGGACTTTGCAATTTGGATTTCTTTGATGGTTTGAGTTAGGTCAAAAACTTTGGTCTCAAGTTCTTGATTTGCTATAAGCAACTCAGAAGAAGGAGTATAGGAAACAGAAATTTGATTAGCTGTCAAATCATCAAAATCTTTTTGCAGTTTGTCATGTTTGTTTTGAAATTCAATCAAAGAATTTTCTTTCTCTTTCAAAGATTCAATTAAATTAGAAACTTCTTTCTGCAAAGATTCATTAGTTTCGACAGCTTTATTCATGTATTGATCAAGATCACGTTTAGAGATAGTGCATACCTCATCATCATCAGATTCAGAACTGGTACCACCTTCATCAAGTTCCGTGGATCGCTTGATCTTGGTCATGAAGCAAACATTAGCTACAAGTTCTTCAGTCTCTTCATCCGATAGGTGTAGCCATTTGTCATCCTCAGCAAGAAGAGCAATTCCACTTTCCTGTTGTTTCACTAGCAAGAGCTTGTTCTGGTAGTAGTTCGAATTTTTCTGACGAGGTTTGGTGCAGTGGATAGCAAAATGACCAGTGAGACCACAATTGTAGCATTTTCTATCTTCGGTTTTCTTCTCAAGAACCCTCTTTTCGAACTTCTTTGGCGCTTCATACTTCCTTTCTCCACCAGCATTGTCATAATGCTTGTCAAATTTTGGAGCTTGGGAGTTCTTGACATAGGAAGACACAGATGAAGTTCGAAGTTGATTGTTTGTAGGTTTCTTTGTGAAGAACTTTTTCTTGAAGGATCTGGTGAAGTAGGCTAAGTCTCTGGACATCTCCTTTTCTTTTTCATCCATTTCAGGATCACTGGGATCACTCGATTCATCATCATCAGCAGTTTCAACAACATTTTTCCTTGACGATCTGGATGGCTTTCTATCAACAACTAAAGCAAGTGGATCTGATGAGGAGCTTCCTTCAGTCTTCATTTGTTGCTTTTGGACAGCTCGAAGGTTGATCTTCAACTTCTCATACAAGGTATGAATAGAAAGTTTGCCAAATTCATCTTGTTGATTGAGTTGAGCACCAAAGACTTGCCATTCTTCATGGAGATTTCTCAGAAATTTGATGTTTAGTTCCAAGTCAGTCTTTTTAATAGCATTCTTTCTCAGTTCATTGATCACGTTACAGAAACGTGTATACGCTTCTTCCAACGTTTCACTGTTCTCTTGTTTGAATGATTCATACATATCAAGAACATTGGATAATCTGATCGTTGAAGACACCTCTGAACCTTGCAATTGCTTTTCAATTTCATCCCAAATCTCTTTTCCAGTTTCATATGAATCAACATTGGAATAAATATCATTAGGAAGAGCCATGTAGAGATGAGATCTTGCGAGATTATCAGCCTGAGTGCGGTTCTTTTGAGCTGTGCTCCAACTTTCTTTTGGAAGAAGTTCTTTGGTGACTGGATTTGTATGAACAGCCGGGCCTTCTTCATAAGAAGCTTTGATGTCGTCCCCAAGAGGTTGTCTTTCAATCCAATCCAAAAACCGTTTTTTTCCATTGGGGATATGACCCACGATACAAAACAGGAGGTCTTGAATCGGAACCGAGAATCAAGGAGTCAGTCATCGACATTCTGAGAAAATGTGAAGAAAAACCGGTTTTCAGTAAATGTGTACTAAATCCGGGTTTCAGAAAATGTGTACTAAATCCGGGTTTCAGAAAATGTGTACTAAATCCGGTATTCGTCTCGAAACTTGGACAGATTAACTTTTCACAAAGTTGAAGAAATTGAGAACTAATACCGGTTTTGGGGTAAACCAGGTATTAAAATATAATAAAACCGGATTTGAAGAGAAATTCTATACAAATACCGGTATTGGTAAAATGTATAGTAAATCCGGTTTTCGAGGGTAACAACGGACAGAATTTCGACTTGAAAAGTGAAGAAATTAAGAACTAATACCGGTTTTGGGGTAAACCAGGTATTTTCACAACCAATATTACTTAAAGACACAAATCTTCACTAAATCCGGTATTCAGTTAATTCTTAACAAAAACCGGAATTCAAGAAATTCTTTACTAAATCCGGTTTTCGTGGAGAAAGTTGAACATTACGACGAGATGGAAAATGAAGAAATTAAGTACAAATATCGGTTTTGGTGTAAACCAGATATTTCAGAATATAACAACAAAATTTAAAATTTTTACCAAATTGAAAACCGGAAGGAATACCGGAAGGAAAACCGGTAGGAAAACCGGAAGGAAAGCCGGTTTTACAACTGAAATTCAAAGGAAAATGAAAACCGGAATGAAAATTGGATTTCAGAACATAAACCTTTAAATTCAATTTCAGGCCATTTGGTTTAGAATTAGGATTTGAAACTTTTCAAGGATGATTATAGGAAGGTAATGAGTGGAATGAAACTAAAAAGGAAGGAACTTTAACATGTTAAGAGGGTAAAGATTGGAACTTTCGGTAAAGTGGAAAAAACACAATTTAGCACAAAATAGAACAAAATCAAGCCATGGATCTTTCACAAGTTGTGATTTTTCTCTGATACCAAATGTAAACTATGTTAAATCGTGAATCAAGGTTATAAGGCTTAAGTGTGTGAGAGAGAAAGTAGAGAGAATATGGAAATGTAAGGAAAAATATATTTCAAGGTGTAACCTTACAATGGATGGGGTGGGGGGTTTATATAGGCTTGACATTTGCTCTAAACCCCCTCCCTAATTACAAACAAGTCCTTGTCTAATTACATTAACAACCTTCCACATTAAACAAGATTAGACAAAAGGACAATTCTATTACATTGTTACAAACATGCACTAACTATATTATTAAAGCTAACATAATTCATTCAAAATCTTTTGTCTCAAAAACCGTATATCGATAAATTATAAAATTATATGGGTGTTCTTAAAATTTCATGCTCTTTCATTAGAGAGGTCATTCGAAATACTTTCGACGAATTTTTAAATCCGAGGGCGGAGCACGTACGGCTAAGGACGGAGTCCGTCAGGTAGATCACCCCATCACCGCCACCGCCATTACATCACCACCCCGCCATCACCGCCGCAACGCGCGGATACCTTTCTCTCGTATAATATAGTACATGAATTGATTTCATCAAAAAGACTAGATTTGTGGCTTTGAAATATTAAATACCTCAATTACCACAAAGTCACTAAAGTGGTGTTTTAAAAAACGTATTTTTTTGTTCTATACAGGGTTTAGTATCTCAAAATGTAAACAACTTTACACAAATTATCATAGTACGTAACGAATTTTAATCATGTGCATTGTATGTAATGAACTTTCAAATTCCGGTTATTGTATGTATCGAGGTATATGTGGCAACCATATAAGCCGTCACGTCTAATGTTACGTTGTCAGTTTGCAAATTTTTATGGGGTTAGTACATTATAATGTAAGAAACTTTATACGAATTGTCATAGTACGTATCGAACTTCAATTATGTGCATTGTATGTATTAAACTTTCGAATCCTGTGCATTGTATGTACTCGTGTATATGTGGCAACCATATAGGCTGTCACTTGTAACTTTTTTATTGGTCGGATATATACAATAACCAGGATTTGAAAGTTCATTACATACAATACACGATTGAAGTTTGAGGTACCAACTCGATTTTATATACATAAAATTTAGTACATTTGAAGCACCATTTAAGTGTACTACAGTCTACATATTCTATGCAACCAGGGCTACTATCTTTATAAATCAAGAATAACAAGTTAACATAATGAGAAAAGAATCAAAAGAATGTAGTTTTTATCTCGAATCCAAAATTTGAAATACTTAAGAAATAAATCAAAAACCCTTCTATTCTACCATTTCCTTAATATGAAGGTTTCAAATATGTAAAAATGAATCTCACAAAGAATATAACATAGAAACACTTGGCGCAAATAAAAATCTCAAGCCATATCTGGACCCCTGGGGAGTGGTTCATAGCCGTCATGCTGCTTGGCCACGACGGGATGTGCAGAAGAGACAACCGAGATGTATTTCAGGGCGGCTCCAATAGGCAGGCTAATGGCTCCCAACAGAACACTAGTTAACCACAAGGACCAACTTAGTGGCACCGTAGATGCAAATGTGCCTAATAATTCGACAATGATGATTTGGAACGTCACAGTACAGACCATGACTAACATGAACACCCAACTTTTGAACATTCCTTTAAGCACATTTATCTTTTCCATATCACGACTGTTTATTTCATTAAATACCTAAAAAGAACACAAGTAAACAAGGTAAGTTCGTAGCTAAAATTTTCGTATAAATACAAACATATTCTGCTTCTGATTGTATAGTCATTTTTATCATAGCTGCACAATGTAGCACATGATCCTAAAACTGTGAATGTGAGACGTTACCTGGCAGAAAACAAAGGTATTGAAGATCATTGTATTGAGAACAGCGGTAGAATCTGGACCATTGAGATTAAGAAGGTTTTTTCCATCAAACTGGAGGATGCCGAGGACGATGAGTTGATAAACGCTTTGACCAATGATGTTCCTCCACATAACCTTTGTTATAAAGTTGACATCCCTTCCGATAGGTGGTCTTTTCATTAGACCGTCATGAGGTGGTTCTGTAGCTAAAGCTAAAGCACCAAGTGTGTCCATTATCATGTTAACCCAAAGCAATTGGACGGCAGTAAGAGGAGCAGAGCCTGAAATATATTACTTGAAAAGACTCTTTAGTGATTGTTACTGAACCGTAAATACAGCAACCAAAAAGTTACTTGAAAAACTAACCTGATGTGCATGCAGAAACGAAATTGGTCATGAGGGCGACCACATTAACTGTCAACTGGAATTGCACGAACTTTTGTATGTTAATGTAAACTGAACGACCCCATCTGGCAACGTATACTATTGTCTTAAAATTGTCATCCATAATGACTACATCGGCATTTTCCTTTGCAACCTGTGGAGATTCAAGCACATCATATAGAAATCTCTGATTCTTTATCTGTTTTTTCTCACTTTACAAAAATAAGTTTTTATTACAATAGTAGCAAATTTATCTAAACTAGACCGAGTCGACACGTGAGATGGTCCTGCTGTTAATCTTTACACACTTTAGATTTGCTTTTATCATAAGTTTTTTTTTTTTTAATAAAGTGGATATTTTTTCACTAATTAATCAGATATATCTTTGAATAGGAGAAATGAAGCACTTTCACCAGTACACTTTGGGTGAATTTCGACCCGTTTGACCTGAGATAAAACATAGTCCAAAGTGACCCATTCATAGGAAACTGGTCGGAATTTTCATCTCATATATATTTTCAAAATATAAGAAAATCGGCACAAACCTCAGTTCCAGCTATACCCATGGCTAGTCCAATATCAGCTTCATGTAATGCAGGGGCATCATTAGTCCCATCACCAGTTACAGCAACAACTTCCTTAAATTCATTTCTTAAAAACGTAACAAGTTTATGTTTATCCAGAGGCAATGATCTTGCCATCACTTGAAGTTTCGGTATTATATCCCTCAACTGTTCAGGAGTTTTTTCACGAAATGCTGGTCCTTCGATAGCCAAACCATCAGGAGTCAAAATCCCACA
>CM067167.1:10209076-10227281 GCA_034093135.1 Erigeron breviscapus
AACAAGGCTGACTGCGGCGCAGTGGGCCTTGGGCACCCCCACTGCGGCGCAGTCTGAATCTGCTGGTCCAAATAACACTTTTTCACTATGAACATGCTGAACTTTTTCTATCTTTCCACATGAACAACTCTCGAACTCACAAATCAACATCTTGGCTTCTGAAATCATCCGAACTTGCACCAAATGGACACGTAACCTGTTTAGAGCCTGAAACACTAACAAACAACATAAACGCGCCAAATGCACACAAAATCGACTTAAATCACTTAATAAAATGGCCAATAATGATGTGGGCGATGGGTATAAATTGGTCACATCAAATCCCCCCACACTTGAGCATTGCTTGTCCTCAAGCAAATCCGGAATTAAAGTAAAGTATTCCTTGGCAATGAAGCTAAATAAACAATTACGAGTATCAAAAAGAAGCAAAACCAAGTATGTCAAAGACAAAGAAGTTGGGTGAAGCAGTTTTAATCTTAAATGAAAACCCGAAATGTTTTGACAATATCTGAACAATCCACAAGCCTCAATAACACGACTAAGCACAAGTGAAACAAATGAACCTATCAATATCATTCTACTCCAACAAACTTACTTTTGGGGTAGAATATATCAAGAATCACTCATAGCACGGTCGTGATGCATATCTTACCATAGGCTTGAACAAGGATCATAGATCCACCGACATGGCGTAAGCACCGAGTACATCATCAAAATAGGCATATAGGACGGTTGTATAGTTAAGCTAAGGTATATATAGTGGATATTTACAAAGGAGAATGGGAGTGTAGGTTAGAAATGAAAGGAAACAATCAAAAGTATAAGGTATGTATGAAATATGTACAAAATCGTCTAATCCAAACCATTAATTGCCAACAAACCATCAACCCATAAGATGTTATCCCGCTAAGACACCTCAAAAATACCAAGCAAACCCGACACCATTGTGGTGTATCAACTTCAAACAACTTATAACCAACCAAGTCTTCCATTCTTAATGATACAACAAAACTTTAGACATATAAAAATGAGAAGTACCCCCTAGTAGCCCAAGTTCTTTTTTTTTTTTTTTTTCACTTTTCACTTTTTTCTATTATTGAACCACTTTTACTCTACTAGTAGGCACCCTCTTACAATGATGATCATGTCTAAAACACTTACTTCCTTTTGAACAATCCAACACATTCCCATAGACCAAAAATATTCCACCGACACCCCATTGAAGCTCTCCCAAACCGTCCAAACAAACCAATGACAATCAATGGCCCCAGATTAGACTATCGGTATAGTAAGGTATAATTAGGTAAAGTTTACATAAATGAGTGGATATATACAATGGAAAAGGCTAAGTAAAAGGATGTATAAGAAAGGTTTACAAAGAAAGGAAGGATGTATATGTAAGTGAGTATAAGTATAGTAAGGGTATGAATATACAAAAGGAAAAGTGAAAATAAAGAAAGAAAGAAAAGTATGGGTCAAACCTATATGCCAATTCGTTATCCGATGTACTTTTATCACAAAAGTGATCTCACTGCGGTCTCGTCACGATCACAAGGCCAAGTTCTAGCTCAACACATCACCGGCACACTCAAATCAAAGAAAAGAACCCGAAAATGGAATAAATTAACCTCAAATTCGCACATCTTAGTGCAGAGTTCGAAATGGAACCCTTACTCCCGAATAAATCCAAGAGCCTAAGAGAGGGACAAATTACAAGGCAATCAAACCAAAACCGTAAACACCTAGCACATCTATATATGAACAATGAATCTCACAACTTTAGGTGTTTGGGAAATTTTGAGTATGCAAGTGATGTTATTAATCCACAAGGATAAGCCCAATAACCGTTCAGAACACATTTCGCCGATTAAAATTTTACCAAGGAAAAATTTGTAGTAAAATTGCTCATTAAATTATTATGAATTAAGTGACAAAAGCAATTTACCACAAGGACAAACTCAACACAAGTTTCAAAACCATATCAACTTCTATCATCCCACCAAATTGCAAACAACCAATCTCAAACATGCACATCATAGTTCAGAGTTCAAGATAGAACCCTTACTCTTGGATAAAACCCAAAAGCCTACGAGAGGGACACATCCACAAGAACGGCTAAAATCACAATGGCAAAACAACAAAAGAGATAGACCCGGTAGCTTAAACCTATTTGCCACCCCCCACACTTAAGATGGACAATGCCCTCAATGTCCATATTCGGTCAAACAAAGGTAAATAGGGGTAAGCAACATAGAAAAATCAGAACACATACCGGAGTAAGGACTCATCCCGTTTTGAAACAAGTTAGTCGACCCCGTGTCACAAATGGCGCTTCCGAAAAAGGAAGAACACTTTGCTTGGCGGGGGAAACAAGTTGTACCAAAACGGAAAGTGCGAGAGTAAAGATGAGACAGAGTAAAGATGAGAAGAGAATCCAATGGGTTATCCCCCCACACTTGTGTTGTACAATAGCCATCAAATTGAGAAATCCTGCTTCACTTGCACCACAAATAAACCACATATCCAACATATCAAAGTACCTACTGTTTTATGCAGAAAAATAAAAACCGAAAAGAAAGAAAACAGACGAAGTACAATGTCTCATCACCCCGTAGGGTGGATACCAGAAAATAAAGACAGAAAATAAGAAATAATGTATAAAGTACAGTCATCCAAATACCAATCATATCAATCACCAAATGATTCCATCCCACTGAAAAGTACCAAACTGCACCAGGCCACGAGGAGATCCTCCCAAGTCATGGGGCCGTGGTGACATGTCCCCCGGAGAAGTAGGGAAGAATGACTGACCACCCTGGCGGTAAGCTGGAACATGAATAGGCGGTGGGCTAAACTCAGGAACCGGAATAGGTCTTACAAACTCCCGACCATGATACTGTGCATCCCACATCGGCTGGTAATAATCAAGTGTGTAATTAGTGTGGGCCTGCTGCGATCCAATCCAAGTCATATCCTGATCCATCCTCCTCTGGTACTCATCGAATGCTCGGCGGCTAGCTTGCTGATCATCATAAATATTTTGCACCGTCTGTCCCAGAAGTGTAAGATCAAAAGAACTCGGGACAGGAATGGTGCGAGCACGCGGCCTGGTTTGCTCCTGGGGAACATCACCCATCTCAACATCAGCATCTTCCAAGTCTGGAGGTGGTCCCTCAATAACACCAGTATCATCCATCAACCGCTCTGGCTCCCCTGCTTCTTCTTGACAATCTTACCCCGAATCAATTCTTTAACATTGAAATCCTCTTGATTGACTTGTGGAGACAAATGGGTCTGGCACTCCTCTGAATCAAAAACACCCATCCTCTTGTAAATACGGGTGATAAAGTGCCCCAAAACCAACTCTGCATCAGAATGATTACACATCCTATCAAGTACAACCATCGGGGCCAATGCAAACTTCCTAGGAGCCCTTCAGAAAACAACTTAATCAACCATAAATCTAGTTGGTACGCCTTGTCCCAATGTGTGGATCTCTGAACCAAGAACGTAACGATCATCCTATGCAACAACCTCAACCTAACACTCTGAATTTTTGACACACTAACTGACCCACCAGTCGGCCAAGCTTCTCCTCCAGAAATCCGAGTCCAATATTGTGAAATGGACTCACCATCCCCCAAATCACCCTTGACATAATAACCCTGCTCAAAAGTTTCCTGAATTCCTGGTTATCCAACTCCTGCCTAGAATACATACCGGTATAAAACCCAAACTCAGCTATAGACAGCTTTCTCTGCTGTCCCCCACACAAAAACCAAACAACTCTTTCTCCAAAAATATCCTTGATTTTATTCAATTCCTTAGTCAGTTTCAAAGTAGGAATAAAATTCAAGGCACAACTCACGGTAAATGGGTTCCCTGTTCAGAAAAATTTGTTGCCACATATCACTGCGAACTACCCTATCACCAACCCTTGCCTCTATACTGAACCATCTGCCAATATCACCCTGAACCCCAAAAAACTGAGCATCAGAATGAGCGAGATACCTGGGTGGGCACACAACATGCTTGTGAAGCGTGTAAAGCTTGTTCAGATAATTGTTCTTGTGGGGTTGCCTAACCCCGTCAAACTCTAGCCATGCATGCCTCTCGTTCAATGCACCCGGCCAATGATTTAGAGGAGGTACCTCCGGTTCCTTCCTCACCGACTTAGCTGGGACTTCAGCAGTCCCGCTAGACTGTCTCACTTCTCCTTGCTTCCTCTTGTCAGTAGCGGACTGCAATCACAAACATTAAAGCAAACAAAAATGAGATATAAAGAATGCAAAACTGAACCCTCATTAAACATCAACCTCAAATGTTGGACAGAATATTCCCACTGCGGCGCAGTGGGACAGGTGGGTCCTCACTGCGGCGCAGTGAGGCCATTATCACGTGCAGGTCAGAGGATGGCCACTGCGGCGCAGTGGCTAACACACAACACCACTGCGGCGCAGTGGCAAAAAAATTCTGGGCAAGATGATGGTGTTCATCACAATTTCCAGCAAAAGGGGAAGATTCATATCATCAATTAACATTATTTCAGCAATGTAACAACTCCTAGGCCATCATTAACCTCCCCCCACACTTGTTCATCAAAAACCCCAATTTTCAAAACCCTAGTTTCAAAATCAAAATCAAATCCGGATGAACAAGTGTTAGAATCGAAAAATTAAACACCACATAAGCCTCAATATCACAAAACTAACAAAACCCACTAATTAATTTGAAAATTAAAACCCTAAAAATTAAAAAATTAAAATTAAAGAAATAAAAAGAAAAATCAAGAAATCTTACCTCTTTACCCATGATGATGAAAGAAAGATGATAATCTAAGACAAAGAAGAAGAAAAATGCAAGATAGGTGAATTAGTGGGTGAATTTTGGAGCTTTGGGAGGTGTTTGGAAGCTTGAGTTCGGTTTTGAGAGAAAAGGGAGGAAACAAAACTGATAAAAATATTTGATTGGTAAAAAGTAACTCCCATTGACTTACATATTACACCACTCCCAAGTTGACTGGTCACAAGTCCCACTGCGGCGCAGTGGGCATCAGCCTCACCCACTGCGGCGCAGTGGGGCGATTTCGCACCCAAGGACAGAACAATTCAACTGCGGCGCAGTGGCCAAAACACACCCCCACTGTGGCGCAGTGGGGATTCTCTGTCCGAATTTCCCATTTTTTTCCTTAGAAAAATTTTTGCATGACAAATCAAATACAACATACCTCAATCCACTTCACACCAAATTTGCACCTGCACTTTCTTGACAATACAACATCAAATCTAACTAACAAAATGCAATAAAATAACACGGGTTGCCTCCCGAGAAGCGCTTAATTTATTTACGAGTCGTTAGCTAGACTCGACTACCTTTCAAGCTTCAAATTCAAAAATGGGGATCTCCTCGATTATCCCCTCCACTTGTTCTTCTTCCAAGTACAACTTAAGTCTATGACCATTTACAATGAAAGAACCGTCTCCATTTCTCTTAAACAATTCAACATATCCCGACGGATAAACATGCTTGATAACAAAAGGGCCAATCCACCTAGAAGTTAGCTTAGGTTGCTTGATCTTAAACTTAGACAAAAACAACAAAACCTTAGCTCCAACCTTAAATTCCTTCCTACGGATCCTTTTGTCATGCCAAACCTTGGTTCGCTCCTTGTAAAGCCTAGAATTCTCATATGCACCCAACCTAAGCTCATCGAGCTCATGAAGTTGCAACATTCTAAGTTCACTAGCTTCCATCATATCCAAGTTCAAGTTCCTCAATGCCCAATATGCCTTATGCTCTATCTCAATAGAGAGATGACAAGTCTTACCATAGAGCAACCGGTATGGCGTGGTGCCAATCGGCGTCTTAAAAGCCGTCCTAAACGCCCACAAGGCGTCATCTAACTTCTTTGACCAAACCTTGGGATTATCACCAACAGTCTTCTCTAAGATTCTTTTCAGGGCCCTATTGGTGTTTTCTACTTGTCCACTAGTTTGTGGATGATAAGAAGTAGAAAAATAATGCACAACACCATACCTCTTCATGACCTTAGCTAATTGATGATTTGCAAAATGGGTTCCTCGGTCACTAATCAAAGCTCTAGGGCAACCAAATCGACAAAATAACTGTTTAAGGAAATCAATGACTACCCTCGCGTCATTCGTGGGCAAAGCCTTGGCTTCAGCCCATTTAGACACATAGTCAACGGCAACAAGAATATATTGAAACTTGTTAGACGGTGGGAATGGTCCCATGAAGTCTACCCCAAATATCAAATACCTCACATACCTGAATGCTTTGTTGAGGCATCTCATCCCGCTTGGTAATGCTCCCTTGTCTTTGACAAATGTCACAAGTCTCTACCAAAGTTTAAGCCTCTTTGAAAATGGTAGGCCAATAGAAACCTGCATCAAACACTTTTTTACCTGTAACCGAAGGACCGTAATGACCTCCTGTTGGACCATAATGACAAGCATCAAGAATCTCCCTCGTCTCAGCTCCAGCTACACATCTCCTTACCATACCATCTGCAAAAACACGAAACAAGTATGGACTATCCCAAAAATAGTGCTTAGCATCCGATATGAGCTTCTTCTTTTGCTGGGAAGTGAAATCATTCGGTATCTCACCTGCAACCAAATAATTAGCAATATCTGCAAACCAAGGAGCATCATCAGAATTAGATATAAACATTAAAGATTCATCAGGGAAGTGATCATTGATCTCCCCTTCACGAAGTTCCTCCCGGTGAGGATCTTCCAAACGACTCAAATGGTCGGCAGCCAAATTTTCAGCCCCTTTCTTATCATTGATTTCTATATCAAATTCTTGCAACAAAAGAATCCAACGGATAAGCCTGGGTTTAGCATCCTGTTTCGAGAACAGGTACTTCAGGGCTGAATGGTCAGTAAAAACTATGGTCTTACTCAAAACTAGATATGATCTAAACTTATCAAATGCAAATACCACTGCAAGCAACTCCTTCTCTGTAGTTGTATAATTTTGCTGGGCGGGGTTCAAAGTTTTACTAGCAAAGTAAATGGGCTTGAAATGCTTTTCCATCCTTTGCCCAAGCACGGCTCCCACAACATAGTCACTTGCATCGCACATCAACTCGAATGGCAATTCCCAATCCGGTACCAACCATGATAGGAGAATTAGTCAACTTCTCCTTCAAAACCTGAAAAGCACTCAAACAAGCATCATCAAATACAAAAAGGACGTCCTTCTCCAACAAGTGGGTCATAGGACGAGTAATTTTAGAAAAATCTTTAATAAAACGGCGGTAAAAACCGGCATGTCCAAGAAAACTCCTTACCCCTTTCACATTGGAAGGCGGGGGGAATTTGGCTATAACATCTATCTTAGCCCTATCAACTTCAATCCCGGCCTTAGACACTTTATGCCCTAACACAATACCCTCGGTCACCATGAAATGACACTTTTCCTAATTCAAAACAAGGTGTGCCCTCTCACACCGTTCCAACATCCTTTCTAAGTTATGCAAGCAAGTCTGGAAAGAGTCCCCAAAAACCGAGAAATCATCCATGAAGACCTCCATGGAGGTTTCAAGCATGTCCTGGAAAATAGCTATCATGTACCTTTGAAAGGTGCCTGGGGCATTACACAAACCAAACGGCATTCGCCGGTAAGCAAAAGTACCAAATGGGCATGTGAAGGTGGTCTTTTCTTGATCCTTGGGATCAATGGGTATTTGGAAGTACCCGGAGAAACCCATCTAAGAAACAAAAATACTCATTACCTGCAAGTCTTTCTAACATCTGATCAATGAAAGGCAGGGGAAAGTGATCCTTACGGGTGGCATCATTAAGCTTACGGTAATCAATACAAACCCGCCAACCCGTTATAGTCCTAGTGGCAAAAAGCTCTTTATTATCATTTTCAATGACTGTCATGCCCCCCTTTTTGGGCACACAGTGGACAGGACTTACCCATGGACTATCAGCAATAGGAAAAATGATTCCTGCATCTAACAACTTAATAACCTCCTTCTTAACAACTTCTTTCATGTTCGGATTAAGCCTCCTTTGTCTCTGGACAACGGGCTTAACGTCATCAAGAAAATCAATCTTATGCTGGCAGAAGTTAGGACTAATACCTGGAATATCGGTGGTCTTCCAAGCAAAAGCCCGCTTATGGGCTCGAAGCACAGATAAAAGACAATCTTTCTCGTCACTCGAGAGTGAGGACGAGATAACCATGGGTAAAGAAGATTCACCTGACAAATAAGCATACTCCAAATGGGAAGGTAATGGCTTAAGCTCCAAATCAGTGGGTGGTACATCAACCGAATTCGGTACCCTCGAACTTCCATCAGCAACAACCTCCTCAAAACTCTCCACCTCGGGAGGTGTCTCATCCAAGCTAAGCGCCATAACCTCTGCAAACAAATCATCATCAGATATATCTCCCGACCTAAATTAGCAATCTCCTCATCTCCAGTGTCGGTCTCCTAAGTTCCTGAAACTCTCGGTCTAAAGCATCATCAATGACGTCAATCTTGAAACAAGACTCATCATTAGAATATGAATGCTTGATAGACTTTTCAACATTAAAAACAATTCTATCCGTACCCACACCCAAAGAAATTTCCTTATCCTTCACACGGATGATAGCATCCGCGGTATTAAGGAATGGGCGTCCAAGAATAAGGGGTACCTGTGCATCCTCCTCCATCTCGAGGATAACGAAGTCAACAAGAAAAACAATATGGCCCACGTTGACTCTAATGTTTTCAGCAATCCCCATGGGATACTGAAATGAATGGTCAGCTAGTCTAATACTCATGCGAGTCGAGGCGAAGGATTCCTAAAGCCAACTTACTCCAAACCGAGTAAGGCATCAAATTAATGCTAGCACCTAAATCAGTCAAAGCCTTACAAATTATGGTTCTAATAGAGCAAGTAATAAGGAAACTCCCTGGGTCTTCAAGCTTAGGGGGAATGCGGTTCTGCAAGATAGCAGAACACTCGGCATTGAGAAAAGTAGCTTTTGCCTCCTCCATCTTTCCTTTATCCGTCACAAGCTCCTTAATGAACTTGGCATAATGAGGCATCCCCTGTATCAAATCAACTAAAGGCACATTAATATGAACATTTGAAATCATTTGAACAAACTTGTTATATTGTTCCTTTAACTTTGCCTTCCTGAACCGCTGTGGAAATGGAACCTTTGGCTTATATGGCTTAACCTCTGGAACCACATCCGGTTTTGGTGGAGTGACCGGAGTCTTCACGGTCGGATTCTTCTCCATCTCAATCTCTTCATCAACTTCATCATCATCACTCCCTTTTTCCTGCACATCTGAAACAACAACATCAGGTATAGTAGGAGGGTCATAGGATTTACCTGTACGAGTGGTGATGGCCTTGGCTTCCTCATTACGGGCTTGAGGTGGAGTGTACTTCTGCCCCTGAATTGGCCCATGCTAAACTGAGGCTTAGGATTCTGTTGAGTATTGCTAGGTAAAGTACCTGGAGGCCTAGAAAGGGCAGCCATCCTACTCTCAAAATCCTTAAAGTTAACACATTGATTCTTCATATTTATCTCTACCTTGCCATCTATCCTATCCAACCTCTCATTCAATGCCTTAGTATCATCCCGAATCATCTGAATGCTAGTGTTTGTCTCAGCCTGATTAGTCACCAACTGTTTCATCATCTCCCTCAACTCGGCATTTGGATCGGCATTAGAAGAAGAACCTGATCCTTTTCCTTGTTGAGTTTGTTGTTGTGGCTGACTCTGAAAGTTATCCCTTTGCACCTATTTCCTGAAAAACGAGAATTATTAGTAGGAAAAGAAGAGTTATAAGAAGGATTACCTGAAGAACGGTTCTGGACCGGTATTGCGCTGGTAGCTCCCTTGTTGTTGATTCTGGACGTAACTCACATCTTCGGGTCCCCGATTGGGACACTCATCAGAATAATGCATATCATCACAATGATCACATCCATCGGCTACTACCTTAACATCCTCTCAATTGCTCCAAACCGATTCTCTTGCATAGCAAATCCCTTTTCCATGCGCTCAAATAACGCTCTAATCTCTCCAATCATCCCAGAATCATGACTAGCTTCAACCTTTGCAACCCTACCTTGGCTAGTACCTTTCTTTAACCTTCTCTCATTCTTCAAGAATCTATCATCATCCATATTCGCATTGTCCTTTGCCATGGACTCCAAAATTTCAAAACCTTCATTTGGTGTGATCTTGTTGAAACCACCCCCAAAAGCATATCCTAACTCCCGTTTAGACTTCTTATCTAGGCCATCAAAGAAAAGCTCAACATATTGCTCCTTAGTCATGTTATGGCCCGGACAATTCCTCAACATTCCTTAAACCGAATCCATGCATCTACCACATCTTCATCTTCATCTTGGTCAAAGGACCTAATCAAATTCTCCAACTCCTTTGAGTTCTAAGTGAATAAAACTCACCAATGAAAGCTTGCTTGAGTTGGTTCCAAGTTGTGATCGAATTTCCGGAAGATCATTAAACCAATCTAGAGCATCCCCGGTAATGGACA
This sequence comes from Erigeron breviscapus, assembly GCA_034093135.1. NCBI lineage: Eukaryota > Viridiplantae > Streptophyta > Magnoliopsida > Asterales > Asteraceae > Erigeron > Erigeron breviscapus. The sequence goes on from CM067167.1 coordinate 10,219,623, forward strand.
TGGGAAATGTTTCAAGCTTAACGGCATCCATTTGGTTTTGCCCATATTGGTATAACCGTGCCAACTTTCAAACCTTTCCAAGTGTTGGTATGGATCCCATTTCCTTTTGCCATCAAACTGTTGCTCCTCAATACTTTTAAGATGATTACCTTTCAGATTGAAATCATGAGCAATGGCCGGAGGTCTTATAGGACTACCACGGTTGGCAGGAATAGTACGGACCCTCTCACCATAACGTATATCATTCGGATCCCTTTCTTCGTCTCCCATTTCCTCTTCTAACTTAACTTCTAAATTGAAAAACTCATCCAAATAGAACCCTTCTTCGTCCGAATCAGGAGTGGGTCTAGCAATAGGTGAGAATGGTGTAGGTGTTGTGAAGTTAAACCTACGTCTTGTTGGTGTTCTCAAAGGACTATTTAGAGGTAAACCCGAAGACCGCAAGTTCATCAACTAAGAAGTAGACCTGCAAAACACAACTAACCAAACACGTCAACTGCACCTGTGATAAGACAAGAAAAGAAAAGCTAAACTATTAAAGCAATAACTTCCTCACGCGTGAGGAAGGATCAAACCACTAAATTAACAACTAAAACGGCACACAATCCCCGGCAGCGGCGCCAAAATCTTGATGTGTGAAATCGAGTTTAAAAATTTAAAACAAGAAGTACCTCGAAACTCACTACTACACACTATCGGGCAGTGGACCCGATCGTATGCAATATAGTTACAAAGTAAGTCCAGGTTCGTTCACGGGGATTGGTTTGAATCAATTGTCTAATAAAGTAGTTTGGAAAACAGGGTGGAACACTTTGAATCTCACTTTGACAATTAAATTAAAGTAAATTTAAAAGACAAAACACTTAAAAGTAAAGAAAAGCTTCGAACAATAACAGTAAAGATCATCCACCTTGAATTCGCTAGACTTCAAACATGATTGCATTCAATTAAGACCAAATTCATTTAGAGTTGACAAGATAATCGTGAAAGGATAAAATGCTCGCGTGGTACCACCAACCACTCACAAATCACCCAAACACCTAAGTTGCTAGTTTAATTACCCAAGCCGGTACCACCAATGCCTAGACAACCTTACCAACAATTAGTTTACTTGATTATCCAATTAACAATTGTGCCTATGTGAATTAAAACGTGGTACCACCAACCGTTTCTAAACACGTTGACAAAATGATTCCTATTATTAAAATGACATTCACTATCATACCATGAACTAGTGATAATTGCTCATAGACAAGCAACCGTTTGAAAATCACATATGTATCCAACTAGTACCACTAACGAAGAATACACATGCCACCAATATCATAATAATATATATAAAGGAATTAAATCATCAAGATCTCGACACAACGATGATTGAAATCAACTCTTTGAATTAAAACATATAGCAATCACATCATTCGTCTAGTTTCATCAAGGTGGATGATTAAAAGATTAGCCACTCATGATTAAATTGAAATAACAATCAAAATAAAGGAAGAACATGATGTACCAATCGTTTGAGAAATAGAAATTGCAAAACAATAAAATAGATACGATCTAAGTGGGTGCACGTGAATCTTCAATGAATCGGAAAGATGATGAAATCTTGATTCGATCCTTGAAGGTGTTCCCTGAAGTGCAGCTCTTAGAAAGAAAACTTGATACTTTGGGAATTAGGTTTTGTTTTCTATTTATACCCCCCCAAATCTGATGCAAAAGCTGCCCAAAACCTATCAGCCCGTCACCCCACTGCGGCGCAGTGGGCGAGTGATGCCCCCACTGCGGCGCAGTGGTTATCCCCTGGTCACTGGGTCGTTTGTCTTCAGTTTGACTGCGGCGCAGTGGGCACATGCACTCCCCACTGCGGCGCAGTCATATTCCACTGGACAGGTCTTCGATTTCAACAAGGCTGACTGCGGCGCAGTGGGCCTTGGGCACCCCCACTGCGGCGCAGTCTGAATCTGCTGGTCCAAATAACACTTTTTCACTATGAACTTGCTGAACTTTTTTCTATCTTTCCACATGAACAACTCTCGAACTCACAAATCAACATCTTGGCTTCTGAAATCATCCGAACTTGCACCAAATGGACACGTAACCTGTTTAGAGCCTGAAACACTAACAAACAACATAAACGCGCCAAATGCACACAAAATTGACTTAAATCACTTAATAAAATGGCCAATAATGATGTGGGCGATGGGTATAAATTGGTCACATCAATGGTTCTTGGTGTGCTTTTTGCAAGATTGTTCATGAAGGTCAATGTTCCGACAAGACAAGAAGGTGTCATAAGTGTGGGAAGTCGGGACATCTTGCAACAGAATGTAGGGACAAGACTCGTTGCTACAAGTGTCAAGAAATGGGTCATCTCATTGCCGATTGTCCACAAATGAAGAACGACGGAAAGAGGATAGCCACGACAGCAACAAAAGTGAGAGCCTTGCAGATGACTGTTGATGATGCTAAGAACAACGACGAGGTGGTAAGTGGTACTTTCCTTGTTATTTCAAAACCTGCCTCTGTTTTATTTGATTCGGGTGCAAATAGGTCGTTTGTGTCTACTTTATTTGCTCCTAAGCTAGAAAGAGTCACTACCCTTTAGATTGCTCGATAGAGGTAGAGATTGCTAATGGTACGGTTAGTGATATACGTGTGGGATATGATGATTGTGACATTGAGATTGAAGGTCGTTTGTTTCCGGTCCAGTTATTGCCTACTACCTTAGCCGGTTTTGATGTAGTGATAGGTATGGATTGGTTGTCTCAAAATGAAGCTAATATTTTGTGTTCACAAAAGATTATTCGGTTTTCTACACCCGATGGTAAAGTGGTAACGGTTTATGGAGATAAGAAGAGAGAGGGGATAAAGATCATTAGTATGATGAAGGCTATTAAATGTATAAGGAAGAATAAGAGTCATTTCTTGGCCTATGTTATTGATGTAAGAAAGGAGAAGCCTTCTATTGCTAGTGTTGATGTAGTATCCGATTTTCCCGATGTGTTTCCTGATGATCTTCCAGGTATTCCTCCCGATCGTGAAGTTTTTTTCCAGATAGATCTTATTCCCGGTGCTACACCTGTTGCTAAAGCACCTTACCGATTAGCTCTTACGGAAATGAAGGAGTTAATGGCTCAACTTCAGGAATTACTTGACAAAGGGTTCATACAACCTAGTTCCTCGCCTTGGGGAGCTCCGGTTCTTTTTGTTAAGAAGAAGGATGGATCTATGCGCATGTGCATAGACTACTGTGAGCTGAATAAGCGAACGGTTAAGAATAAATATCCTCTCCCATGAATTGATGATCTCTTTGATCAACTACACGGTGCTTCATATTTTTCAAAGATAGATTTACGGTCCGGTTATCATCAATTGAAGGTTAAGAAGGAGGATGTAGCAAAGACAGCTTTCCGGACTAGATATGGCATTATGAGTTCTTGGTCATGCCATTTGGGTTGACTAATGCTCCAGCCGCGTTTATGGACTTAATGAATCGGGTATGCCGTCCCTTTCTAGATCATTTTGTTATTGTGTTTATTGACGATATTTTGATCTATTCTAAGTCAGAAGATGAGCACCGTGAGCACTTGAAAGCAGTTTTGGAGGTGTTGAGGGAGAAGAAGTTGTATGCCAAGTTTTCTAAATGCGAGTTTTGGCTTCGAGAAGTGCAGTTTCTTGGTCATGTCATTTCATCAGAAGGTATTAAAGTAGATCCTTCAAAGATTGAAGCTGTTTCAAAGTGGGAGCAGCCAAAGACTCCTACTGAGATTAAAAGTTTTCTTGGTTTGGCTGGATATTATAGAAGATTCATTCAGGATTTCTCCCGAATAGCCAAGCCTATGACTGAACTAACGAAGAAGGGAGTAAAGTTTGAGTGGACCGATAAGCAGGAGAATGCATTTCAAACATTGAAAAAGAAGTTGTGTGAAGCTCCTATACTTGCCATGCCTGAAGGTACCGATGATTTGGTTGTGTATAGTGATGCATCTATTACGGGTTTGGGTTGTGTACTGATGCAGAGGGACAAGGTGATCGCCTATGCTTCACGCCAGTTGAAGCCACATGAGAAGAATTACCTACCCATGATCTTGAGTTGGCAGCAGTTGTATTTGCATTGAAATTTTGGAGACATTACCTTTATGGTACAAAATGCACTTTGTTTACCGATCATAAAAGTTTGCAGTATGTCTTTAATCAAAAGGAGATGAACGTGAGACAAAGGAGGTGGATGGAATTACTTAAGGATTATGATTGTGAAATCAAATACCACCCGGGTAAAGCCAATGTAGTGGCGGATGCACTAAGTAGGAAGGTGCAAAGTTCTTCTTGTAAGTTGATGAGCATGCAAGTTCAAGCCAAGTCGGGGCTACTTGATCAAATTAAAGAAGCACAAGCGAGGGCATTAATGAAGGATAACATTGACAAAGAAAGCATTGGAAAGAAGAAACGTCTTGTGATGGAGACTAATAGCCGTGGGTTCAAAACATACAAGGGTCGAATTTGGGTGCCATTGCTTGGTGGTAATCGAGAATTGATCCTTGAGGAAGCCCATAGAAGTAGATATTCGGTTCATCCTGGTGTCACCAAAATGTATGCAGATTTGAAGCCGATTTATTGGTGGCCGGATATTAAAGGAGAAGTAGCTCATTTTGTAGCAAAGTGTTTGACGTGTGCACGTGTGAAAACGGACCATCAAAAGCCGTATGGTTTGTTGATCAATTAGACATTCCCGAGTGGAAATGGGATCATATTACCATGGACTTTGTAACGAAGCTACTAAAACGCCGAAAGGGAATGATATGATATGGGTGATTGTAGATAGATTGACGAAGAGTGCTCATTTTCTAGCTACCCGACAAGATGTGCCTCTAACGAAGATGGCAAAGATATACATTGATGAAGTAGTCTCAAAACATGGAGTCCCTTTATCTATTGTTTCGGACCGAGACTCGAGATTTGTGTCAAACGTTTGGAAGGGTCTTCAACGGGAGTTGGGTAGTAGAATAAATTTGAGTACCGCCTATCATCCTCAAACCGATGGGCAAAGTGAGAGGACTATTCAAACATTGGAGGATATGCTGAGGACGTGTGTACTAGAGTATGGTGGAGCATGGGATGATCATTTGAGGTTGATTGAGTTTGCTTACAACAATAGTTACCATGCAAGCATTGGAATGCCACCATTTGAAATGCTCTATGGTAGGAGATGTAGGACTCCAAGTTGTTGGATGGAGCCCGGTGAAAAGCAAATCACAAGGCCTGAAATTATAGAGATCTCAGCGGAGAAAGTTAATGTAGCTAAAGAAGCTTTACGTGTGGCAAGAGAAAGACAGAAAACATATGCAGATAAGAAAAGGAGACCGATTGAGTTTAATGTTGGTGATTTAGTGATGCTGGAAGTGTCACCATGGAAAGGAGTTATTAGATTTGGAAAGAAGGGAAAGTTGAGTCCACGTTTCATTGGACCTTTTAAAGTCTTGAAACGCATTAAAGATGTGGCATATCAGTTGGAATTACCTCCAGAATTGGATGGAATTCACAACACCTTTCATGTATCCTACTTGAGGAAATGCTTAGCCGATGAGTCAAGTGTGATCCCATTGAAGATGTGAGTATTGACCCAATGAAGAGAATAGTAGATGAACCGGTGGCGATACTTGGAAGGAAGCAAAAGAAGTTACGCCGAAAAGTGATTGATCTTGTATTGATAAAGTGGAAGCATAATCATGGAGAAAGCTTAACGTGGGAAACCGAAGCAGTAATGAAGGAGAAGTATCCGGAGTTATTCCTTTCTGATGAGATTCCGGGGACGGAATCCTCTTAAGGGGGAGGTAATTGTAACATCCTAAACTTTTTATTTAACAGTTGACTAATGTCGTTAAGTCAACATAAGGTGTCGTTAAGTCTATTTTAGATTTAATGCTTATACGTAGTTATTGTGTGTTATGTGTGAGGCTTGAAAGCCTAAAATGTGTAATACAGGATGTGTGTAAAATGTAGTTAAATGCTAATGTAGTGGTATTTAAAGAAGTAATCATGTTATATATGGTCCATATGGTAGTTTGTGACTAGTAATGAAGGATTAGGAAGCTTAGGGACTAGTTTTGACATAGGAGCAAAGTCAAAAACGGGTTAAGGGGTTTAGGGAGTGTCATTAGGTCATTAGTTGCAGATTTCCTTCCTCCTAAACAAGCCCTAACCGCCCCACATAGTTCCTCCATCAAATAGCAAGCCGAAAAGCTTCCTTACGTGTGATTCGAGTGTGTATTGTCAAGAGTTTTGCATCCTAATTGATATCTACAGGTAGAGCAGGTATAATTTCATTGTTTTCAGGTCCTTTTGATATTATGAGTCATTAGGATTAATTATTGGATTTTGGGGGAATCGTTTAACGAAGATTAATGGTGGTTTTGATGGATTAAAGTCATATATGGTGTAATTAATGGTTAAAATGCTTTGTAATGGTTTGAATATGAAGGATTTTGATGTATGAAAGTCTTGTATTTGATTTAGAATTGTTTGGACCTGGTTTGGGGTGTAATCGAGCAAACTAGTGCAGAATCGGGGCCAGTTGCGGCGCAACTGGTTTCCAGAAAGTTAAGTTGCGGCGCATTGAGAAGCATTGCGGCGCAACGAAAGGTGTGAGCTGCGGCGCAACTCTGTGTTGCGGCGCAACTTATCTATTTTCAGAAAATGTATACTTTTGAACCGTAACGTCGTTTGACATGTAGATTAGACCTGAATCATAAGTGAGTCTTTAAAGTGTGTGGGTCTAGTTATTGGCCTTAATGACGTGAGTATGAGCTTGTCTAATAATCGTTTACTAATTATAGGTAGACGAGCATAGTTGCTTTACACAGTGACTAGTTATTGATTGTTGTGGACTACGCCGAGGTAAGATACACTACTTTGACACGCTGGGGGATTCAACGAAAAGCTGGTTTCAAATCATAAATACTTCCATTTGGTATCATTATATTGCTTGTGGGCATATGGGGTTACACGGGAGGTATTATGGGTTATGTAGTTGACCATGAGACCTGAAATGCAGTCCCTAATGTAGTGAAATTATGTATTGCTTAATGTAGTGTATTGTTATGCAGTTTATGTAGTGTTACGAAGTATCTCATTATGCATGAAACGTAGAAATGAAGTTGATGTGTGATATATGCATGCTTACATGGCTTGTACACCTAGCTCACTAGACTTATTAGGTTGCCATGTCACTTGCACGTTTAAGGATCCAAACGTAATGAAGATAAAGTGTGTGAATGTATAGGAATGTGTGTTACCTAGACTATATGTGTGTGACGGTTTAGGAATGTGTGTTACCTAAACCATATGTGTGAAACCGAGCTCGTAAATATAATGCAGGGAAAGTGTTAAGCTTAACCCATACTGGTCTTAGCCGGACGAGTGCGTTGACGTAGTTGTTGCTTGGGTGGCTCCTTGCAACATGGTCATTATAATGCAGGGCGAGTAATACGAGGGGTTTGACCAACCTCCACATACGGATTACTCTTGGATTGGCTTGCCATTCCTTAACGACGAAGTATGACTCGCTTTTTGGTGAAGCATCTAGTCGGGTGTGACTTATGTTACATTTATATGCAGTTAACAAAGATACGTGTGATAACGTGTGAATAAAATGAAGGA
>CM067167.1:10228281-10250637 GCA_034093135.1 Erigeron breviscapus
TTAGTCAAACAAGTCTTTCCAGTTCATACTTGTACAGATACAAGAACTCAAAAAGACTTGGCAATATTTCAGGACAAATAGGGTGTAACGTCCTAAACTTTTTATTTAACAGTTGACTAATGTCATTAAGTCAACATAGGGTGTCGTTAAGTCTATTTTAGATTTAATGCTTATACGTAGTTATTGTGTGTTATGTGTGAGGCTTGAAAGCCTAAAATGTATAATGCAGGATATGTGTGTAAAATGTAGCTAAATGCCAATGTAGTGGTATTTAAAGAAGTAATCATGTTATATATGGTCCATATGGTAGTTTGTGACTAGTAATGAAGGATTAGGAAGCTTAGGGACTAGTTTTGACATAGGAGCAAAGTCAAAAACGGGTTAAGGGGTTTAGGGAGTGTCATTAGGTCATTAGTTGCAGATTTCCTTCCTCCTAAACAAGCCCTAACCGCCCCACATAGTTCCTCCATCAAATTGCAAGCCGAAAAGCTTCCTTATGTGTGATTCGAGTATGTATTGTCAAGAGTTTTGCATCCTAATTGATATCTACAGGTAGAGCAGGTATAATTTCATTGTTTTCAGGTCCTTTTGATATTATGAGTCATTAGGATTAAAGTCATATATGGTGTAATTAATGGTTGAAATGCTTTGAATATGAAGGATTTTGATGTATGAAAGTCTTGTATTTGATTTAGAATTGTTTGGACCTGGTTTGGGGTGTAATCGAGCAAACTAGTGCAGAATCGGGGCCAGTTGCGGCGCAACTGGTTTCCAGAAAGTTAAGTTGCGGCGCAATGAGAAGCATTGCGGCGCAACGAAAGGTGTGAGCTGCGGCGCAACTCTGTGTTGCGGCGCAACTTATCTATTTTCAGAAAATGTATACTTTTGAACCGTAACGTCGTTTGACATGTAGATTAGACCTGAATCATAAGTGAGTCTTTAAAGTGTGTGGGTCTAGTTATTGGCCTTGATGACGTGAGTATGTAGCTTGTCTAATAATCGTTTACTAATTATAGGTAGACGAGCATAGTTGCTTTACACAGTGACTAGTTGTTGATTGTTGTGGACTACGCCGAGGTAAGATACACTACTTTGACACGCTGGGGGATTCAACGAAAAGCTGGTTTCAAATCATAAATACTTCCATTTGGTATCATTATATTTCTTGTGGGCATATGGGGTTATACGGAAGGTATTATGGGTTATGTAGTTGACCATGAGACCTGAAATGCAGTCCCTAATGTAGTGAAATTATGTATTGCTTAATGTAGTGTATTGTTATGCAGTTTATGTAGTGTTACGAAGTATCTCATTATGCATGAAACGTAGAAATGAAGTTGATGTGTGATATATGCATGCTTACATGGCTTGTACACCTAGCTCACTAGACTTATTAGGTTGCCATGTCACTTGCACATTTAAGGATCCAAACGTAATGAAGATAAAGTGTGTGAATGTCTAGGAATGTGTGTTACCTAAACCATATGTGTGAAACCGAGCTCGTAAATATAATGTAGAGAAAGTGTTAAGCTTAACCCGTACTGGTCTTAGCCGGACGAGTGCGTTGACGTAGTTGTTGCTTGGGTGGCTCCTTGCAACATGGTCATTATAATGCAGGGCGAGTAATACGAGGGGTTTGACCAACCTCCACATACGGATTACTCTTGGATTGGCTTGCCATTCCTTAACGACGAAGTATGACTCGCCTTTTGGTGAAGCATCTAGTCGGGTGTGACTTATGTTACATTTATATGCAGTTAACAAAGATACGTGTGAGAACATGTGAATAAAATGAAGGATAGGCACATTTAGGGGGATTCACCCTAATTGATATGAAGTTGATATGCAGTTATGTGTGAATGTGTGATGTGTGTTGTGCCTAAATAAACTTGTCTAATAATGAAGATTGTTTTAATTGGACAAATGTTTATATAACATAGTGTTATCTTACTTAGCTAATTCGTTAGCTAACACTTGTTTCTTAAATGTGGTTGTTCCCTCAGGTTTAGCTTGAAGGACTAGTTGATGCAGGAAGAGTGAGAGTTGGGTAGATGCATGCAGGAGAACTTAGCTACCCATAGACGACTATCTCTTTAGACATTTATTTACATTTCGTACTTGATGTCGAATTTATGTAGTGTTGTTGAACGGTTGTTTTGTGTTGGGCAACCGTTGGGTTTTCATTTTAAACTATTTGATGGTATTGCATGTAACACCAACTAAACGTAGAAACCGAACAGTCTTTATCGGTTTTGACTTTTAAAGTCTTTTCTTCCGCAATTTGACACCGTTAGGTGAAAGTTTTTGAAAACCCATATTTTTAAATGACGGGTGTTACAAGTTGGTATCAGAGAATAGGTTTAAGTGAACCAAAATTCGACCTATGCCGTAGGATTTTGGACTTAGACCGATGAGAAGTAGGTTAGGCTTAAGTAGGATGCCTAGCCAATGAAGTGAAATGCTTTAAGATGGGTTGGGGAGTGAGTGAGAGTGTGATTTAAGGCTTGTTTATTATGTGTGATAATGTAGTTATATGTAGCATGGCCTTAACATATGTAGTCACTCTTTAACTCTTGCTAACCATCGTCGTTGCCTTGTAGAGTTAATGGCAAACACTAGAGCTAGTAGCCAGAGAGGAGGAGGAAATGGTGGTGGTGTTCCTCCTAATGGAAATGGGGCTGGAGATGGAGTTAACCAAAGGCCTCCGCGAAGGCCACTCCCGGGTGCACAGCCCACAAGGTCGGAAATTGATAGGGCAAACCCGGTGATTGAACAAGTTCCCAATCAAGCAGAATTACATGAGGAGTTGAGAGCTATTCGAGCTCTTCTAATGAGAAATGAAGAGAAGTTAGCACAGTTTAGGGCAGAGAGAGGTGCTGAAAGGAATGGGAGTGAACAAAGGGGTGAGCGTTCGGAAGGGAATTACTCTAATCCCTCCCAAAGTGGTGAACCATCCATAGCAGCCGTGGGTGTTAATGGAGTTAATGGTGGAGGACTTGGAGTTGTTAATGCACCTCGTGTTAATAACTTCAAATATGAAAGCTTTCAGAAATGTGGTGCCAAGGAGTTTGATGGTACCCAAAATGCAGTGGGTGCTATGGAGTGGATTGAGGACATTGAAGTAGTATTTGCTTCATGCTATTGTCCCGATGATATGAAGGTTTTGTGTGCAAGTAGGATGTTGAAGAAGAATGCCCGTAATTGGTGGAGGGCTACTACAGTTTCTATGGCTCCTGAGGTACTTGCAGTTATGCCTTGGGGAACATTTAAGGAGAAGTTTCTAGAGGAGTATGTGGGAACTCGTGAGTTAAGACTGATTGAAAAGGAGTTTAGATCGTTGGTTGCAAAACCCGGTGCAATTTCTGATTATGCACATTCATTTATGGAGAAGTTGAAGTTTGTTGGACACTTGGTTCGAAGGCAGGAGGACCAAATTGAGGCTTATTGTGATGGTCTCCCCGCTAGTTATCGTGGATTATGTAGACAACATGTGACTTTGTCGGCGGCTATTAAGGAGTCAAAGAGGTTGGATGATGACTTCAAAAGCGAGAAAGTTGTGGAGAAAGTTGATGACAAGAAAACAGGGTTCAAAAGAAGGTCAAATTGGTCATCTAACAACAACAACAATAATAAGAAGTTCCGTGGGAATTCTAGCTCAAGTGGTGACAAAGATAAAAAGAAGAATGGTTGATGTGTGAAATCGAGTTTAAAAATTTAAAACAAGAAATACCTCGAAACTCACTACTACACACTATCGGGCAGTGGACCCGATCGTATGCAATATAGTTACAAAGTAAGTCCAGGTTCGTTCACGGGGATTGGTTTGAATCAATTGTCTAATAAAGTAGTTTGGAAAACAGGGTGAAACACTTTGAATCTCACTTTGACAATTAAATTAAAGTAAATTTAAAAGACAAAACACTTAAAAGTAAAGAAAAGCTTCGAACAATAACAGTAAAGATCATCCACCTTGAATTCGCTAGACTTCAAACATGATTGCATTCAATTAAGACCAAATTCATTTAGAGTTGACAAGATAATCGTGAAAGGATAAAATGCTCGCGTGGTACCACCAACCGCTCACAAATCACCCAAACACCTAAGTTGCTAGTTTAATTACCCAAGCCGGTACCACCAATGCCTAGACAACCTTACCAACAATTAGTTTACTTGATTATCCAATTAACAATTGTGCCTATGTGAATTAAAACGTGGTACCACCAACCGTTTCTAAACACGTTGACAAAATGATTCCTATTATTAAAATGACATTCACTATCATACCATGAACTAGTGATAATTGCTCATAGACAAGCAACCGTTTGAAAATCACATATGTATCCAACTAGTACCACTAACGAAGAATACACATGCCACCAATATCATAATAATATATATAAAGGAATTAAATCATCAAGATCTCGACACAACGATGATTGAAATCAACTCTTTGAATCAAAACATATAGCAATCACATCATTCGTCTAGTTTCATCAAGGTGGATGATTAAAAGATTAGCCACTCATGATTAAATTGAAATAACAATCAAAATAAAGGAAGAACATGATGTACCAATCGTTTGAGAAATAGAAATTGCAAGACAATAAAATAGATACGATCTAAGTGGGTGCACGTGAATCTTCAATGAATCGAAAGATGATGAAATCTTGATTCGATCCTTGAAGGTGTTCCCTGAAGTGCAGCTCTTAGAAAGAAAACTTGATACTTTGGGAATTAGGTTTTGTTTTCTATTTATACCCCCCCAAATCTGATGCAAAAGCTGCCCAAAACCTATCAGCCCGTCACCCCACTGCGGCGCAGTGGGCGAGTGATGCCCCCACTGCGGCGCAGTGGGACATGATCCCCACTGCGGCGCAGTGGGCACATGCACTCCCCACTGCGGCGCAGTGGGCACATACTCCACTGCGGCGCAGTGGGCACATGCACTCCCCACTGCGGCGCAGTGGGCACATACTCCACTGCGGCGCAGTGGGCACATGCACTCCCCACTGCGGCGCAGTGGGCACATACTCCACTGCGGCGCAGTGGGCACATGACTCCCCACTGCGGCGCAGTGGTCTTCATATACTGCGGCGCAGTGGGCACATGCACTCCCCACTGCGGCGCAGTCATATTCCACTGGACAGGTCATTCACTTTCAATATAACTGACTGCGGCGCAGTGGGCCTTGGTCACCCCCACTGCGGTGCAGTCCATGACTCCCCACTGCGGCGCAGTGGGCACATGCACTCCCCACTGCGGCGCAGTGGGCACATGCACTCCCCACTGCGGCGCAGTGGGCACATACTTCCACTGCGGCGCAGTGGGCACATAACTCACTGCGGCGCAGTGGGCACATGACTCCCCACTGCGGCGCAGTGGGCACATATCCCACTGCGGCGCAGTGGGCACATGCACTCCCCACTGCGGCGCAGTGGGCACATGCACTCCCCACTGCGGCGCAGTGGGCACATGACTCCCCACTGCGGCGCAGTGGGCACATGACTCCCACTGCGGCGCAGTGGGCACATGCACTCCCCACTGCGGCGCAGTCCATATTCCACTGCGGCGCAGTGGGCAACATAACTCCCCACTGCGGCGCAGTGGGCCTTGGTCACCCCCACTGCGGCGCAGTGGGCACATGCACTCCCCACTGCGGCGCAGTGGGCACATGCACTCCCCACTGCGGCGCAGTGGGCACATGCACTCCCCACTGCGGCGCAGTGGGCACATACTCCACTGCGGCGCAGTGGGCACATGCACTCCCCACTGCGGCGCAGTGGGCACATACTCCACTGCGGCGCAGTGGGCACATGCACTCCCCACTGCGGCGCAGTGGGCACATACTCCACTGCGGCGCAGTGGGCACATGCACTCCCCACTGCGGCGCAGTCCATATTCCACTGCGGCGCAGTGGGCAACATAACTCCCCACTGCGGCGCAGTGGGCCTTGACTGCGGCGCAGTGGGCACATGCACTCCCCACTGCGGCGCAGTCATATTCCACTGGACAGGTCTTCGATTTCAACAAGGCTGACTGCGGCGCAGTGGGCCTTGGGCACCCCCACTGCGGCGCAGTCTGAATCTGCTGGTCCAAATAACACTTTTTCACTATGAACTTGCTGAACTTTTTTCTATCTTTCCACATGAACAACTCTCGAACTCACAAATCAACATCTTGGCTTCTGAAATCATCCGAACTTGCACCAAATGGACACGTAACCTGTTTAGAGCCTGAAACACTAACAAACAACATAAACGCGCCAAATGCACACAAAATCGACTTAAATCACTTAATAAAATGGCCAATAATGATGTGGGCGATGGGTATAAATTGGTCACATCAAATCCCCCCACACTTGAGCATTGCTTGTCCTCAAGCAAATCCGGAATTAAAGTAAAAATATTCCTTGGCAATGAAGCTAAATAAACAATTACGAGTATCAAAAAGAAGCAACACCAAGTATGTCAAAGACAAAGAAGTTGGGTGAAGCAGTTTTAATCTTAAATGAAAACCCGAAATGTTTGACAATATCTGAACAATCCACAAGCCTCAATAACACGACTAAGCATAAGTGAAACAAATGAACCTATCAATATCATTCTACTCCAACAAACTTACTTTTGGGGTTGAATATATCAAGAATCACTCATAGCACGGACGTGATGCATATCTTACCATAGGCTTGAACAAGGATCATAGCTCCACCGACATGGCGTAAGCACCGAGTACATCATCAAAATAGGCATATAGGACGGTTGTATAGTTAAGCTAAGGTATATATAGTGGATATTTACAAAGGAGAATGGGAGTGTAGGTTAGAAATGAAAGGAAACAATCAAAAGTATAAGGTATGTATGAAATATGTACAAAATAGTCTAATCAAAACCCGTACCATTGATTGCCAACAAACCATCAACCCATAAGATGTTATCCCGCTAAGACACCACAAAAGTAACCAAGCAACCCCGACACCATTGTGGTGTATCAACTTCAAACAACTTATAACCAACCAAGTCTTCCATTCTTAACGATACAACACAACTCTAGACATATAAAAATGAGAAGTACCCACTAGTAGCCCAAGTTCTTTTTTTTTTTTTTCTTTTCACTTTTCTCTTTTTTCTATTATTGAACCACTTTTACTCTACTAGTAGGCACCCTCTTACAATGATGATCATGTCTAAAACACTTACTTCCCTTTGAACAATCCAACACATTCCCATAGACCAAAAATATTCCACCGACACCCCATTGAAGCTCTCCCAAACCGTCCAAACAAACCAATGACAATCAATGGCCCCCCAGATTAGACTATCGGTATAGTAAGGTATAATTAGGTAAAGTTTACATAAATGAGTGGATATATACAATGGAAAAGGCTAAGTTAAAAGGATGTATAAGAAAGGTTTACAAAGAAAGGAAGGATGTATATGTAAGTGAGTATAAGTATAGTAAGGGTATGAATATACAAAAGGAAAAGTGAAAATAAAGAAAGAAAGAAAAGTATGGGTCAAACCTATATGCCAATTCGTCATCCGATGTACTTTTATCACAAAAGTGATCTCACTGCGGTCTCGTCACGATCACAAGGCCAAGTTCTAGCTCAACACATCACCGGCACACTCAAATCAAAGAAAAGAACCCGAAAATGGAATAAATTAACCTCAAATTCGCACATCTTAGTGCAGAGTTCGAAATGGAACCCTTACTCCCGAATAAATCCAAGAGCCTAAGAGAGGGACAAATTACAAGGCAATCAAACCAAAACCGTAAACACCTAGCACATCTATAAATGAACAATGAATCTCACAACTTTAGGTGTTTGGGAAATTTTGAGTATGCAAGTGATGTTATTAATCCACAAGGATAAGCCCAATAACCGTTCAGAACACATTTCGCCGATTTAAAATTTTACCAAGGAAAAATTTGTAGTAAAATTGCTCATTAAATTATTATGAATTAAGTGACAAAAGCAATTTACCACAAGGACAAGCTCAACACAAGTTTCAAAACCATATCAACTTCTATCATCCCGCCAAATTGAAACAACCAATTCTCAAACATGCACATCATAGTTCAAAGTTCAAAATAAACAAACAAACAAAACAAAACAAAACAAAACAAAACAAAACAAAACAAAACAAAACAAAACAAAACAAAACAAAACAAAACAAAACAAAACAAAACAAAACAAAACAAAACAAAACAAAACAAAACAAAACAAAACAAAACAAAACAAAACAAAACAAAACAAAACAAAACAAAACAAAACAAAACAAAACAAAACAAAACAAAACAAAACAAAACAAAACAAAACAAAACAAAACAAAACAAAACAAAACAAAACAAAACAAAACAAAACAAAACAAAACAAAACAAAACAAAACAAAACAAAACAAAACAAAACAAAACAAAACAAAACAAAACAAAACAAAACAAAACAAAACAAAACAAAACAAAACAAAACAAAACAAAACAAAACAAAACAAAACAAAACAAAACAAAACAAAACAAAACAAAACAAAACAAAACAAAACAAAACAAAACAAAACAAAACAAAACAAAACAAAACAAAACAAAACAAAACAAAACAAAACAAAACAAAACAAAACAAAACAAAACAAAACAAAACAAAACAAAACAAAACAAAACAAAACAAAACAAAACAAAACAAAACAAAACAAAACAAAACAAAACAAAACATCTATACAAAACAAACTAACAAAAAAAATTAATAACAAATAACCATAGAAAGAAAAAAAATAAAAATAAAAACATATCAGAAAAAGAAACAAAAACAAAACAAAACAAAACAAAATACAATGTCTCATCACCCCGTAGGGTGGATACCAGAAAATAAAGACAGAAAATAAGAAATAATGTATAAAGTACAGTCATCCAAATACCAATCATCATCACAAATCATAAAATGATTCCATCCCACGGAACCGGATGGGAACCATAATCATCATCACATCGACTGTCCATGATAGCCATAGGGAAGACCAGATGTATCAAAAAGATCGGTGATCCAATTTCTCTCCCTTTCTTGACCTGAACCAGAGGCGCCAACATCTCCTCCAGACGGTCCACCACCAAAGCCTGAGCCAGAACCTGCAACAAAATCAGGGATAAAAGAAGATGAACCACCTGCATCATAACCCCCTGAAAACCTCCGGATCCACCAGCATCATGAAAAGTACCAAACTGCACCGGCCACGAGGAGATCCTCCCAAGTCATGGGGCCGTGGTGACATGTCCCCCGGAGAAGTAGGGAAGAATGACTGACCACCCTGGCGGTAAGCTGGAACATGAATAGGCGGTGGGCTAAACTCAGGAACCGGAATAGGTCTTACAAACTCCCGACCATGATACTGTGCATCCCACATCGGCTGGTAATAATCAAGTGTGTAATTAGTGTGGGCCTGCTGCGATCCAATCCAAGTCATATCCTGATCCATACGCCGCTGATAATCATCAAATGCTCGGCGGCTAGCTTGCTGATCATCATAAATATTTTGCACCGTCTGTCCCAGAAGTGTAAGATCAAAAGAACTCGGGACAGGAATGGTGCGAGCACGCGGCCTGGTTTGCTCCTGGGGAACATCACCCATCTCAACATCAGCATCCTCCAAGTCTGGAGGTGGTCCCTCAATAACACCGGTATCATCCAGTAATCTAGTCGGCTGGCTCCCCTGCTTCTTCTTGACAATCTTACCCTGAATCAATTCTTTAACATTGAAATCCTCTTGATTGACTTGTGGAGACAAATGGGTCTGGCACTCCTCTGAATCAAAAACACCCATCCTCTTGTAAATACGGGTGATAAAGTGCCCCAAAACCAACTCTGCATCAGAATGATTACACATCCTATCAAGTACAACCATCGGGGCCAATGCAAACTTCCTAGGAGCCCCTTCAGAAAACAACTTAATCAACCATAAATCTAGCTGGTACGCCTTGTCCCAATGTGTGGATCTCTGAACCAAGAACGTAACGATCATCCTATGCAACAACCTCAACCTAACACTCTGAATTTTTGACACACTAACTGACCCACCAGTCGGCCAAGCTTCTCCTCCAGAAATCCGAGTCCAATATTGTGAAATGGACTCACCATCCCCCAAATCACCCTTGACATAATAACCCTGCTTCAAAAGTTGTTTGAATTCCTGGTTATCCAACTCCTGCCTAGAATACATACCGGTATAAAACCCAAACTCAGCTATAGACAGCTTTCTCTGCTGTCCCCCACACAAAAACCAAACAACTCTTTCTCCAAAAATATCCTTGATTTTATGCAATTCCTTAGTCAGTTTCAAAGTAGAATAAAATTCAAGGCACAACTCACGGTAAACGGGTTCCCTGTTCAGAAAAATTTGTTGCCACATATCACTGCGAACTACCCTATCACCAACCCTTGCCTCTATACTGAACCATCTGCCAATATCACCCTGAACCCCAAAAAACTGAGCATCAGAATGAGCGAGATACCTGGGTGGGCACACAACATGCTTGTGAAGCGTGTAAAGCTTGTTCAGATAATTGTTCTTGTGGGGTTGCCTAACCCCGTCAAACTCTAGCCATGCATGCCTCTCGTTCATTGCACCCGGCCAATGATTTAGAGGAGGTACCTCCGGTTCTTTCCTAGCCGACTTAGCTGGGACTTCGGCAGTCCCGCTAGATTGTCCCACTTCTCCTTGCTTCCTCTTGTCAGTAGCGGACTGCAATCACAAACATTAAAGCAAACAAAAATGAGATATAAAGAATGCAAAACTGAACCCTCATTAAACATCAACCTCAAATGTTGGACAGAATATTCCCACTGCGGCGCAGTGGGCATCAGCCTCACCCACTGCGGCGCAGTGGGCATCAGCCTCACCCACTGCGGCGCAGTGGGGCATCACCTCACCCACTGCGGCGCAGTGGGCATCAGCCTCACCCACTGCGGCGCAGTGGGCATCAGCCTCACCCACTGCGGCGCAGTGGGCATCAGCCTCACCCACTGCGGCGCAGTGGGCATCAGCCTCACCCACTGCGGCGCAGTGGGCATCAGCCTCACCCACTGCGGCGCAGTGGGCATCAGCCTCACCCACTGCGGCGCAGTGGGCATCAGCCTCACCCACTGCGGCGCAGTGGGGCATTTCGCAGCCTCACCCACTGCGGCGCAGTGGGCATCAGCCTCACCCACTGCGGCGCAGTGGGCATCAGCCTCACCCACTGCGGCGCAGTGGGCATCAGCCTCACCCACTGCGGCGCAGTGGGGCATCAGCCTCACCCACTGCGGCGCAGTGGGCATCAGCCTCACCCACTGCGGCGCAGTGGGCATCAGCCTCACCCACTGCGGCGCAGTGGGCATCAGCCTCACCCACTGCGGCGCAGTGGGGCATTTCGCAGCCTCACCCACTGCGGCGCAGTGGGCATCAGCCTCACCCACTGCGGCGCAGTGGGCATCAGCCTCACCCACTGCGGCGCAGTGGGCATCAGCCTCACCCACTGCGGCGCAGTGGGCATCAGCCTCACCCACTGCGGCGCAGTGGGCATCAGCCTCACCCACTGCGGCGCAGTGGGCATCAGCCTCACCCACTGCGGCGCAGTGGGCATCAGCCTCACCCACTGCGGCGCAGTGGGCATCAGCCTCACCCACTGCGGCGCAGTGGGCATCAGCCTCACCCACTGCGGCGCAGTGGGGCATCAGCCTCACCCACTGCGGCGCAGTGGGCATCAGCCTCACCCACTGCGGCGCAGTGGGGCATCAGCCTCACCCACTGCGGCGCAGTGGGCATCAGCCTCACCCACTGCGGCGCAGTGGGCATCAGCCTCACCCACTGCGGCGCAGTGGGCATCAGCCTCACCCACTGCGGCGCAGTGGGGCATCAGCCTCACCCACTGCGGCGCAGTGGGCATCAGCCTCACCCACTGCGGCGCAGTGGGGCGATCAGCCTCACCCACTGCGGCGCAGTGGGCATCAGCCTCACCCACTGCGGCGCAGTGGGCATCAGCCTCACCCACTGCGGCGCAGTGGGTCAGGTGGGTCCTCACTGCGGCGCAGTGAGGCCATTATCACGTGCAGGTCAGAGGATGGCCACTGCGGCGCAGTGGCTAACACACAACACCACTGCGGCGCAGTGGCAAAAAAATTCTGGGCAAGATGATGGTGTTCATCACAATTTCCAGCAAAAGGGGAAGATTCATATCATCAATTAACATTATTTCAGCAATGTAACAACACCTAGGCTATCATTAACCTCCCCCCACACTTGTTCATCAAAAACCCCAATTTTCAAAACCCTAGTTTCAAAATCAAAATCAAATCCGGATGAACAAGTGTTAGAATCGAAAAATTAAACACCACATTAGCATCAATAGCCCATAACTAACATAACCCACTAATTAATTTGAAAATTAAAACCCTAAAAATTAAAAGAACCAAAAATATAGAAATAAATAAATAAAAGAGTCAAGAAAACTTACTCCTCTTCCCATGATGGTGAAAGATAAGTGATGATCTAAGAGAAAAGAAGAAGAAAAATGCAAGATTTGGTGAATTAGTGGGTGAATTTGGGAGCTTTGGGAGGTGTTTGGAAGCTTGAGTTCGGTTTTGAGAGAAAAGGGAGGAAACAAAACTGATAAAAATATTTGATTGGTAAAAAGTAACTCCCATTGACTCACATATTACACCACTCCCATGTTGACTGGTCACAAGTCCCACTGCGGCGCAGTGGGCATCAGCCTCACCCACTGCGGCGCAGTGGGGCGATTTCGCACCCAAGGACAGAACAATTCAACTGCGGCGCAGTGGCCAAAACACACCCCCACTGCGGCGCAGTGGGGATTCTCTGTCCGAATTTCCCATTTTTTTCCTTAGAAAAATTTTTGCATGACAAATCAAATACAACATACCTCAATCCACTTCACACCAAATTTGCACCTGCACTTTCTTGACAATACAACATCAAATCTAACTAACAAAATGCAATAAAATAACACGGGTTGCCTCCCGAGAAGCGCTTAATTTATTTACGAGTCATTAGCTAGACTCGACTACCTTTCAAGCTTCAAATTCAAAAATGGGGATCTCCTCGATTATCCCCTCCACTTGTTCTTCTTCCAAGTACAACTTAAGTCTATGACCATTTACAATGAAAGAACCGTCTCCATTTCTCTTAAACAATTCAACATATCCCGACGGATAAACATGCTTGATAACAAAAGGGCCAATCCACCTAGAAGTTAGCTTAGGTTGCTTGATCTTAAACTTAGACAAAAACAACAAAACCTTAGCTCCAACCTTAAATTCCTTTCTACGGATCCTTTTGTCATGCCATACCTTGGTTCGCTCCTTGTAAAGCCTAGAATTCTCATATGCACCCAACCTAAGCTCATCGAGCTCATGAAGTTGCAACATTCTAAGTTCACTAGCTTCCATCATATCCAAGTTCAAGTTCCTCAATGCCCAATATGCCTTATGCTCTATCTCAATAGGGAGATGACAAGTCTTACCATAGAGCAACCGGTATGGCGTGGTGCCAATCGGCGTCTTAAAAGCCGTCCTAAACGCCCACAAGGCGTCATCTAACTTCTTTGACCAAACCTTGGGATTATCACCAACAGTCTTCTCTAAGATTCTTTTCAGGGCCCTATTGGTGTTTTCTACTTGTCCACTAGTTTGTGGATGATAGGAAGTAGAAAAGTAATGCACAACACCATATCTTTTCATGACCTTGGCTAATTGATGATTTGCAAAATGGGTTCCTCGGTCACTAATCAAAGCTCTAGGGCAACCAAATCGACAAAATAACTGTTTAAGGAAATCAATGACTACCCTCGCGTCATTCGTGGGCAAAGCCTTGGCTTCAGCCCATTTAGACACGTAGTCAACGGCAACAAGAATATATTGAAACTTGTTAGACGGTGGGAATGGTCCCATGAAGTCTATGCCCCAAATATCAAATACCTCACATACCTGAATGCTTTGTTGAGGCATCTCATCCCGCTTGGTAATGCTCCCTTGCCTTTGACAAATGTCACAAGTCTCTACCAAAGTTTGAGCCTCTTTGAAAATGGTAGGCCAATAGAAACCTGCATCAAACACTTTTTTACCTGTAACCGAAGGACCGTAATGACCTCCAGTTGGACCATAATGACAAGCATCAAGAATCTCCCTCGTCTCAGCCCCAGCTACACATCTCCTTACCATACCATCTGCACAAACACGAAACAAGTATGGGCTATCCCAAAAATAGTACTTAGCATCCGATATGAGCTTCTTCTTTTGCTGGGACGTGAAATCATTCGGTATCTCACCTGCAACCAAATAATTAGCAATATCTGCAAACCAAGGAGCATCATCAGAATTAGATATAAACATTAAAGATTCATCAGGGAAGTGATCATTGATCTCCCCTTCACGAAGTTCCTCCCGGTGAGGATCTTCCAAACGACTCAAATGGTCGGCAGCCAAATTTTCAGCCCCTTTCTTATCCTTGATTTCTATATCAAATTCTTGCAACAAAAGAATCCAACGGATAAGCCTGGGTTTAGCATCCTGTTTCGAGAACAGGTATTTCAGGGCTGAATGGTCAGTAAAAACTATGGTCTTACTCAAAACTAGATATGATCTAAACTTATCAAATGCAAAGACCACTGCAAGCAACTCCTTCTCTGTAGTTGTATAATTCTGCTGGGCGGGGTTCAAAGTTTTACTAGCAAAGTAAATGGGCTTGAAATGCTTTTCCATCCTTTGCCCAAGCACGGCTCCCACAGCATAGTCACTTGCATCGCACATCAACTCGAATGGCAATTCCCAATCCGGTCCAACCATGATAGGAGAGTTAGTCAACTTCTCCTTCAAGACCTGAAAAGCACTCAAACAAGCATCATCAAATACAAAAGGGACGTCCTTCTCCAACAAGTGGGTCATAGGACGAGTAATTTTAGAAAAATCTTTAATAAAACGGCGGTAAAAACCGGCATGTCCAAGAAAACTCCTTACCCCTTTCACATTGGAAGGCGGGGGTAATTTGGCTATAACATCTATCTTAGCCCTATCAACTTCAATCCCGGCCTTAGACACTTTATGCCCTAACACAATACCCTCGGTCACCATGAAATGACACTTTTCCCAATTCAAAACAAGGTGTGCCCTCTCACACCGTTCCAACATCCTTTCTAAGTTATGCAAGCAAGTCTGGAAAGAGTCCCCAAAAACCGAGAAATCATCCATGAAGACCTCCATGGAGGTTTCAAGCATGTCCTGGAAAATAGCTATCATGCACCTTTGAAAGGTGCCTGGGGCATTACACAAACCAAACGGCATTCGCCGGTAAGCAAAAGTACCAAATGGGCATGTGAAGGTGGTCTTTTCTTGATCCTTGGGATCAATGGGTATTTGGAAGTACCCGGAGAACCCATCTAAGAAACAAAAATACTCATTACCTGCAAGTCTTTCTAACATCTGATCAATGAAAGGCAGGGGAAAGTGATCCTTACGGGTGGCATCATTAAGCTTACGGTAATCAATACAAACCCGCCAACCCGTTATAGTCCTAGTGGCCAAAAGCTCTTTATTATCATTTTCAATGACTGTCATGCCCCCCTTTTTGGGCACACATTGGACAGGACTTACCCATGGACTATCAGCAATAGGAAAAATGATCCCTGCATCTAACAACTTAATAACCTCTTTCTTAACAACTTCTTTCATGTTCGGATTAAGCCTCCTTTGTCTCTGGACAACGGGCTTAACGTCATCAAGAAAATCAATCTTATGCTGGCAGAAGTTAGGACTAATACCTGGAATATCGGTGGTCTTCCAAGCAAAAGCCCGCTTATGGGCTCGAAGCACAGATAAAAGACAATCTTTCTCGTCACTCGAGAGTGAGGACGAGATAACCACGGGTAAAGAAGATTCACCTGACAAATAAGCATACTCCAAGTGGGAAGGTAATGGCTTAAGCTCCAAATCAGTTGGTGGTACATCAACCGAATTCGGTACCCTCGAACTTCCATCAGCAACAACCTCCTCAAAACTCTCAACCTCGGGAGGTGTCTCATCCAAGCTAAGCGCCATAACCTCTGCAAACAAATCATCATCAGATATATCTCCCGACCCTAAATCAGCAGTCTCCTCATCTCCAATATCGGTCTCCATCAATTCCTGAAACTCTCGGTCTAAAACATCATCAATGACGTCAATCCTGAAACAAGACTCATCATTAGAATATGAATGCTTGATAGACTTCTCAACATTAAAAACAATTCTATCCGTACCCACACCCAAAGAAATTTCCTTATCCTTCACACGGATGATAGCATCCGCGGTATTAAGGAATGGGCGTCCAAGAATAAGGGGTACCTGTGCATCCTCCTCCATCTCGAGGATAACGAAGTCAACAAGAAAAACAATATGGCCCACGTTGACTCTAATGTTTTCAGCAATCCCCATGGGATACTGAAATGAATGGTCAGCTAGTCTAATACTCATGCGAGTCGGGCGAAGGATTCCTAAAGCCAACTTACTCCAAACCGAGTAAGGCATCAAATTAATGCTAGCACCTAAATCAGCCAAAGCCTTACAAATTATGGTTCTAATAGAGCAAGTAATAAGGAAACTCCCTGGGTCTTCAAGCTTAGGGGGAATGCGGTTCTGCAAGATAGCAGAACACTCGGCATTGAGAAAAGTAGCTTTTGCCTCCTCCATCTTTCCTTTATCCGTCACAAGCTCCTTAATGAACTTGGCATAATGAGGCATCCCCTGTATCAAATCAACTAAAGGCACATTAATATGAACATTTGAAATCATTTGAACAAACTTGTTATATTGTTCCTTTAACTTTGCCTTCCTGAACCGCTGTGGAAATGGAACCTTTGGCTTATATGGCTTAACCTCTGGAACCACATCCGGTTTTGGTGGAGTGACCGGAGTCTTCACGGTCGGATTCTTCTCCATCTCAATCTCTTCATCAACTTCATCATCATCACTCCCTTTTTCCTGCACATCTGAAACAACAACATCAGGTATAGTAGGAGGGTCATAGGATTTACCTGTACGAGTGGTGATGGCCTTGGCTTCCTCATTACGGGCTTGAGGTGGAGTGTACTTCTGCCCCTGAATTGGCCCCATGCTAAACTGAGGCTTAGGATTCTGTTGAGTATTGCTAGGTAAAGTACCTGGAGGCCTAGAAAGGGCAGCCATCCTACTCTCAAGATCCTTAAAGTTAACACATTGATTCTTCATATTTATCTCTACCTTGCCATCTATCCTATCCAACCTCTCATTCAATGCCTTAGTATCAACCCGAATCATCTGAATGCTAGTGTTTGTCTCAGCCTGATTAGTCACCAACTGTTTCATCATCTCCCTCAACTCGGCATTTGGATCGGCATTAGAAGAAGAACCTGATCCTTTTCCTTGTTGAGTTTGTTGTTGTGGCTGATTCTGAAAGTTATCCCTTTGCCACCTATTTCCTGAAAAACAAGAATTATTAGTAGGAAAAGAAGAGTTATAAGAAGGATTACCTGAAGAACGGTTCTGGAAACCGGTATTGCGCGGGTAGCTCCCTTGTTGTTGATTCTGGATGTAACTCACATCTTCGGGTCCCCGATTGGGACACTCATCAGAATAATGCATATCACCACAATGATCACATCCATCGGCTACTACCTTAACATCCCTCTCAATTGCTCTAAACCGATTCTCTTGCATAGCAAATCCCTTTTCCATGCGCTCAGATAGCGCTCTAATCTCTCCAATCATCCCAGAATCATGACTAGCTTCAACCTTTGCAACCCTACCTTGGCTAGTACCTTTCTTTAACCTTCTCTCATTCTTCAAGAATCTATCATCATCCATATTCGCATTGTCCTTTGCCATGGACTCCAAAATTTCAAAACCTTCATTTGGTGTGATCTTGTTGAATCCACCCCCAAAAGCATATCCTAACTCCCGCTTAGACTTCTTATCTAGGCCATCAAAGAAAAGCTCAACATATTGCTCCTTAGTCATGTTATGGCCCGGACAATTCCTCAACATTTCCTTAAACCGAATCCATGCATCTACCACATCTTCATCTTCATCTTGGTCAAAGGACCTAATCAAATTCTCCAACTTCCTTTGAGTTCTAAGTGAATAAAACTCACCAATGAAAGCTTGCTTGAGTTGGTTCCAAGTTGTGATCGAATTTTCCGGAAGATCATTAAACCAATCTAGAGCATCCCCAGTAATGGACATGGGAAATGTTTCAAGCTTAACGGCATCCATTTGGTTTTGCCCATATTGGTATAACCATGCCAACTTTTCAAACCTTTCCAAGTGTTGGTATGGATCCCATTTCCTTTTGCCATCAAACTGTTGCTCCTCAATACTTTTAAGATGATTACCTTTCAGATTGAAATCATGAGCAATGGCCGGAGGTCTTATAGGACTACCACGGTTGGCAGGAATAGTACGGACCCTCTCACCATAACGTATATCATTTGGATCCCTTTCTTCGTCTCCCATTTCCTCTTCTAACTTAACTTCTAAATTGAAAAACTCATCCAAATAGAACCCTTCTTCGTCCGAATCAGGAGTGGGTCTAGCAATAGGTGAGAATGGTGTAGGTGTTGTGAAGTTAAACCTACGTCTTGTTAGTGTTCTCAAAGGACTATTTAGAGGTAAACCCGAAGACCGCAAGTTCATCAACTAAGAAGTAGACCTGCAAAACACAACTAACCAAACACGTCAACTGCACCTGTGATAAGACAAGAAAAGAAAAGCTAAACTATTAAAGCAAATAACTTCCTCACGTGTGAGGAAGGATCAAACCACTAAATTAACAACTAAAACGGCACACAATCCCCGGCAGCGGCGCCAAAATCTTGATGTGTGAAATCGAGTTTAAAAATTTAAAACAAGAAATACCTCGAAACTCACTACTACACACTATCGGGCAGTGGACCCGATCGTATGCAATATAGTTACAAAGTAAGTCCAGGTTCGTTCACGGGGATTGGTTTGAATCAATTGTCTAATAAAGTAGTTTGGAAAACAGGGTGGAACACTTTGAATCTCACTTTGACAATTAAATTAAAGTAAATTTAAAAGACAAAACACTTAAAAGTAAAGAAAAGCTTCGAACAATAACAGTAAAGATCATCCACCTTGAATTCGCTAGACTTCAAACATGATTGCATTCAATTAAGACCAAATTCATTTAGAGTTGACAAGATAATCGTGAAAGGATAAAATGCTCGCGTGGTACCACCAACCGCTCACAAATCACCCAAACACCTAAGTTGCTAGTTTAATTACCCAAGCCGGTACCACCAATGCCTAGACAACCTTACCAACAATTAGTTTACTTGATTATCCAATTAACAAATGTGCCTATGTGAATTAAAACGTGGTACCACCAACCGTTTCTAAACACGTTGACAAAATGATTCCTATTATTAAAATGACATTCACTATCATACCATGAACTAGTGATAATTGCTCATAGACAAGCAACCGTTTGAAAATCACATATGTATCCAACTAGTACCACTAACGAAGAATACACATGCCACCAATATCATAATAATATATATAAAGGAATTAAATCATCAAGATCTCGACACAACGATGATTGAAATCAACTCTTTGAATCAAAACATATAGCAATCACATCATTCGTCTAGTTTCATCAAGGTGGATGATTAAAAGATTAGCCACTCATGATTAAATTGAAATAACAATCAAAATAAAGGAAGAACATGATGTACCAATCGTTTGAGAAATAGAAATTGCAAGACAATAAAATAGATACGATCTAAGTGGGTGCACGTGAATCTTCAATGAATCGGAAGATGATGAAATCTTGATTCGATCCTTGAAGGTGTTCCCTGAAGTGCAGCTCTTAGAAAGAAAACTTGATACTTTGGGAATTAGGTTTTGTTTTCTATTTATACCCCCCCAAATCTGATGCAAAAGCTGCCCAAAACCTATCAGCCCGTCACCCCACTGCGGCGCAGTGGGCGAGTGATGCCCCCACTGCGGCGCAGTGGTTATCCCCTGGTCACTGGGTCGTTTGTCTTCAGTTTGACTGCGGCGCAGTGGGCACATGCACTCCCCACTGCGGCGCAGTCATATTCCACTGGACAGGTCTTCGATTTCAACAAGGCTGACTGCGGCGCAGTGGGCCTTGGGCACCCCCACTGCGGCGCAGTCTGAATCTGCTGGTCCAAATAACACTTTTTCACTATGAACTTGCTGAACTTTTTTCTATCTTTCCACATGAACAACTCTCGAACTCACAAATCAACATCTTGGCTTCTGAAATCATCCGAACTTGCACCAAATGGACACGTAACCTGTTTAGAGCCTGAAATACTAACAAACAACATAAACGCGCCAAATGCACACAAAATCGACTTAAATCACTTAATAAAATGGCCAATAATGATGTGGGCGATGGGTATAAATTGGTCACATCAATGGTTCTTGGTGTGCTTTTTGCAAGATTGTTCATGAAGGTCAATGTTCCGACAAGACAAGAAGGTGTCATAAGTGTGGGAAGTCGGGACATCTTGCAACGGAATGTAGGGACAAGACTCGTTGCTACAAGTGTCAAGAAAACGGGTCATCTCATTGCCGATTGTCCACAAATGAAGAACGACGGAAAGAGGATAGCCACGACAGCAACAAAAGTGAGAGCCTTGCAGATGACTGTTGATGATGCTAAGAACAACGACGAGGTGGTAAGTGGTACTTTCCTTGTTTAATTCAAAACCTGCCTCTGTTTTATTTGATTCGGGTGCAAATAGGTCGTTTGTGTCTACTTTATTTGCTCCTAAGCTAGAAAGAGTCACTACCCCTTTAGATTGCTCGATAGAGGTAGAGATTGCTAATGGTACGGTTAGTGATATACGTGTGGGATATGATGATTGTGACATTGAGATTGAAGGTCGTTTGTTTCCGGTCCAGTTAATGCCTACTACCTTAGCCGGTTTTGATGTAGTGATAGGTATGGATTGGTTGTCTAGAAATGAAGCTAATATTTTGTGTTCACAAAAGATTATTCGGTTTTCTACACCCGATGGTAAAGTGGTAACGGTTTATGGAGATAAGAAGAGAGGGGGGATAAAGATCATTAGTATGATGAAGGCTATTAAATGTATAAGGAAGAATAAGAGTCATTTCTTGGCCTATGTTATTGATGTAAGAAAGGAGAAGCCTTCTATTGCTAGTGTTGATGTAGTATCCGATTTTCCCGATGTGTTTCCTGATGATCTTCCAGGTATTCCTCCCGATCGTGAAGTTTTTTTCCAGATAGATCTTATTCCCGGTGCTACACCTGTTGCTAAAGCACCTTACCGATTAGCTCTTACGGAAATGAAGGAGTTAATGGCTCAACTTCAGGAATTACTTGACAAAGGGTTCATACAACCTAGTTCCTCGCCTTGGGGAGCTCCGGTTCTTTTTGTTAAGAAGAAGGATGGATCTATGCGCATGTGCATAGACTACTGTGAGCTGAATAAGCGAACGGTTAAGAATAAATATCCTCTCCCACGAATTGATGATCTCTTTGATCAACTACACGGTGCTTCATATTTTTCAAAGATAGATTGTTAAGTAGAAATTTGAGCTTGATTTGTGCAAAAATGGAGTTAGTGTGTGAAAAGGTGTAGTGTGTGTTTTGGAGGTTGAAGATGAAGATCAGAGAGAATTGAGGTTGAATTGTTGTGATTAATTAAGGAAATGGGGGAAAAGCTTACAATTTTGGGTATGGAAAGGAGTATTTATACACTTGACTAACTTTCACTAATACTCCTTCCATTATTAAAATAATTGCATTTTAACACCATTTTTGGATTTCTAACATTCTTCCCCTTGGTGTTGAAATGTAATTCATGCAAGATATCATCTATAAATACGAATTTGTTGATGAAGGTCTTCGAAGCTTTCTCATTGTCTTCAAGATCTTCCATCAAACTTGTCTTTATGCTCTTTAATCTTCACACTTACCTTAAAGATGTTTCTTTCAGTCTTGAACTTCTCAGAGTATGAGCATTGCGGAAACTTGATCTTGGCTCTTTAGATTTGAACATGAAAGCCTCTTCTTGACAATCTTAACTTTGTCATACTTCCCCTTAATTAATGAATCTTTCTCTTGAAGCATTTGGACACACATCTTTTTCATCACATACTTCCCCTCGATCAAGCAATCATATTTGCGTACCACCAACGCTTATGTATAGGGTGTACCCGCGGCGTACCCACCACGTTGGCGATAACTATCTTCAAAGAATAATTTGGGGATCACTTTAGTCAACAATTTATCTTTCTTCCCCTCAACTGATGAATTCTTCTTTCTCCCCATCAAAATCAAG
>CM067167.1:10251637-10274137 GCA_034093135.1 Erigeron breviscapus
TCAATAACAACTTATTACATGCTTAAAAACTTGTACATTATATATTAAACACCAACCCCTGAATTCTGCAACTGTAAGGTACAATTTTTAATGCACCAAATTAGTTATTAGTGACAACCCTTAAGGCTGTCATTAACAAAACTCTTTTTTTTTACATGAAATTTGATAAACATAATTATAATCCTCTAGGTCATTTTCGATTACCAGTACGAGGTAGTTGTCACAATTGTATTCATCCATCCAATCATAAGGGTGGAGGGAGTGATCACTCTCATCCCCTTCTTTATCCAATCAAATTACTCCACCTCATTATAGCCTTTCAATCTTTTTTTAACTTTTTTTTTCAACCTTTTTTTTTTTTTTTTTTTTTTTTTTTTTTTTTTTTTTTTTTTTTTTTTTTTTTTTTTTTTTTTTTTTTTTTTTTTTTTTTTTTTTTTTTTTTTTTTTTTTTTTTTTTTTTTTTTTTTTTTTTTTTTTTTTTTTTTTTTTTTTTTTTTTTTTTTTTTTTTTTTTTTTTTTTTTTTTTTTTTTTTTTTTTTTTTTTTTTTTTTTTTTTTTTTTTTTTTTTTTTTTTTTTTTTTTTTTTTTTTTTTTTTTTTTTTTTTTTTTTTTTTTTTTTTTTTTTTTTTTTTTTTTTTTTTTTTTTTTTTTTTTTTTTTTTTTTTTTTTTTTTTTTTTTTTTTTTTTTTTTTTTTTTTTTTTTTTTTTTTTTTTTTTTTTTTTTTTTTTTTTTTTTTTTTTTTTTTTTTTTTTTTTTTTTTTTTTTTTTTTTTTTTTTTTTTTTTTTTTTTTTTTTTTTTTTTTTTTTTTTTTTTTTTTTTTTTTTTTTTTTTTTTTTTTTTTTTTTTTTTTTTTTTTTTTTTTTTTTTTTTTTTTTTTTTTTTTTTTTTTTTTTTTTTTTTTTTTTTTTTTTTTTTTTTTTTTTTTTTTTTTTTTTTTTTTTTTTTTTTTTTTTTTTTTTTTTTTTTTTTTTTTTTTTTTTTTTTTTTTTTTTTTTTTTTTTTTTTTTTTTTTTTTTTTTTTTTTTTTTTTTTTTTTTTTTTTTTTTTTTTTTTTTTTTTTTTTTTTTTTTTTTTTTTTTTTTTTTTTTTTTTTTTTTTTTTTTTTTTTTTTTTTTTTTTTTTTTTTTTTTTTTTTTTTTTTTTTTTTTTTTTTTTTTTTTTTTTTTTTTTTTTTTTTTTTTTTTTTTTTTTTTTTTTTTTTTTTTTTTTTTTTTTTTTTTTTTTTTTTAAGGGTTGTCAATAACAACTTATTACATGCTTAAAAACTTGTACATTATATATTAAACACCAACCCCTGAATTCTGCAACTGTAAGGTACAATTTTTAATGCACCAAATTAGTTATTAGTGACAACCCTTAAGGCTGTCATTAACAAAACTCTTTTTTTTTACATGAAATTTGATAAACATAATTATAATCCTCTAGGTCATTTTCGATTACCAGTACGAGGTAGTTGTCACAATTGTATTCATCCATCCAATCATAAGGGTGGAGGGAGTGATCACTCTCATCCCCTTCTTTATCCAATCAAATTACTCCACCTCATTATAGCCTTTCAATCTTTTTTTAACTTTTTTTTTTCAACCTTTTTTAGTAGCAATCATTACTCCCAATCTTTTCTTCAAATATTCATAATTTATCCTTAACTTTTCAAACATATATTAAGCAAATTTTATTAAAAAGTAACATTACATTCATATAATAAAAAAGTTCGAATTACAGAAATACTAAAACACGAGAATTAAAACGTTCGTTACACAAATACTTAATCATGATAAATGTCCTAAATATCACAATCCCAATCATACTTTGCGGCAATCTCACGCTTTTTGTTTAGTGTCCATTTCAACATTTTCGGGTCGGTGATTTTGTGGTGTGGTTTAGTGAAAAACTTGTGATCGGCCATCATTTGCTTCGTTTCGATCAATTCGACCCTTTTATGTTTTCCTCGATAATTTATCTTAACCTTCGGTTAATTTACTTCGCCGAAAGGGAGTATATATTAGTATTTATTTTCTTTTTGTTAGGTTTAAGTCTGACAAACCTAACAAAAAGAAAATAAAGAATGGCCTAAGGACTATTGAATAAAATACAGTAAATTATGTTATTATTAATGATGATTGCATGTTGTCTATAGACTATGAGCTGTGATCAATATCAAACCCCATTAATTTATTGTAACTAATTGCTTCATGTGCTTTTATTAGTTGGTTACATGCCAAACTAAAACATTTGATCGAACTAACTTCCGAGTTTAAGTAAAACGTATTTTTCATATAAAATTAACACATAAGTTAGGTTTTCCCACAAATAAATCAATCAAATTTCAAAACAGAATTGATTCATACATTATTATACAAAAATATATCGTTTTCTATAATAATTTTATAATATAATGTACAATACAAATTGAACCATTTGAAATTTTCATATACATAAGTACTAGATTATAGACCCGTGTCCAATGCACGGGGCTTATCATATTATCAATATTAGATATTCATACATGTAACTTAAAATCCTATAATGCATGGATGTTTAGCTAGCATAAATGTTGAATTACTGAATTTTTACTTCTAATTAAATTCGGGATAATTCAAAACCCTCCTTTAAGTAGATGTGCGGAATTTGGAAACAAAAAGTAATGGATTGAGCAGTATATCTTGTTACCCTATTAAAGATGACATTCACACAATTAATCTCATGAAAAATTCCTTTGAGGTGAGAACTCCAAGACTCGAACATGAGACTTTTGGTAAACTCATCACCGGGACCCACATAGTGGATTTTAAAGATATTCCTGGCCAACTCACCTAAATGATCGAGTTGGTTAATTAGAGCTTTTTTCAAATATTTTAATTACACTAAGATACTTTAAACATAAAACTTAAACATAAAAAGTAAAAGATTTATACCGTTTTAATTTGGAAAAAATTATGAATCTTGAATGAAGTTTGAATTATGACTATAACATCTTTGGTGCATGACAATAGCTTCAAACTATAACAAAAACACTACACTGCTTTTGAAAAAATCACATATTTTAATTGATTAAAATGTTTCATTAAGCTAAGGTGGTATTGTGATAAATAGGAATTAAAGTATTAGACGGCTTTAGAAATTAATTTGGTCATTAGTCATATAAATCTATACACATTAAGAAAAATACCCGATCAACTATTAGAATTGGAAATCTTATCCATATAAATTACTTTTTATATAAATTCCTCTTAATGTACATATAATAAATCTGATCGACTCTTTGTATATAATAATCTACTATTTATTTATTATTTATTTAGTCAACAAAAGTCAAAATTAAAATTTGAAAGAAATCGAAAGCTGTGATTGATTAATAAGTTATTAGAGTAACTGTCTTTTAGTATATAAAGAGAGATAGTACAGGACTAAAGGAGATATTAAAAGAATCACAAAAATCTCCGTATAATGTTGAATACCAATTATTTTATTTTTTTTGATAAATCGAATATTAATTTATAGCCAAAAGTAACGCTTAGCTAGCCTAAAAGCATGCATGTTGGATTTATACAAGTTCGATACACATACTTATTTAAAAATTTATATTTTATCCCCTAATAAAAACAAACAAACAAAAACCAGCTTTTAAAAAGTCCTCCTATACTTTTGGAGAATATTTGGATCTGACACTCGACCTCAAGACTCCTGAAAGCACATGTTTCTTTTGTCGTTTTAAGGCCTCTCCTTATAAGGAATTACTTCTAACCCACTTCTAACCCACTTCTAACACTATTCATTCATTATTATATTATTTTATTTTTATTTTTTTTGATAAATCGAATATTAATTTATAGCCAAAAGTAACGCTTAGCTAGCCTAAAAGCATGCATGTTGGATTTATACAAGTTCGATACACATACTTATTTAAAAATTTATATTTTATCCCCTAATAAAAACAAACAAACAAAAACCAGCTTTTAAAAAGTCCTCCTATACTTTTGGAGAATATTTGGATCTGACACTCGACCTCAAGACTCCTGAAAGCACATGTTTCTTTTGTCGTTTTAAGGCCTCTCCTTATAAGGAATTCTACTTCTAACCCACTTCTAACATTATTCATCACTTCTAGACACACCAACAACACCCCCTCCTTATAACCCCCACTTCTAACCCACTTCTAACACTATTCATTCATTATTATATTATTTCATTTTTATTTTTCACAAAACTAAACAAACACATTTTATTATAATTAAAACACATTACATTACTTAAAAATAAAAGATACTACAATAATAAAAAAGACAGTTTGATTGACATTTTTCCTAATCCACGGTAAGCCGTTTCATTGGCCCACCACTGGTCGTGTTGTGGGCATTTGACTTCCCACGTTGATTTGTCTTCTCCGCAGTTATCGTGGTACGATTCGGCCCAAGTGCATTGGTCGGTCAACGTGTGACCGGCCTTAAAAACATGATCGATCGCCCTCTTCACCCTTTTGCTCTCATCCTGCAGAAAATAAGAATATGTCTCTTCGTGTTTCGAGACCCTGCGACCTGGTGCTTCTATTTCCTGAACGTGTTGGTCGCATTGGTGTCTCTTCTTCCGTAGGAAACCCAGAACCCCAGAGAGTTCATTTTGAAGGAGGGTGTCCTCTTTGACATCGGCCATGATTCGTGTTTTCATCTCATCTTCGGTGAGACGAGGTCGGTGAACGTTCTTCTTTGATGATGATGAAGCCACATTTGGAATAGTGAGTGAGTTAGCAACAAAAGTCAAAATTAAAATTTGAAAGAAATCGAAAGCTGTGATTGATTAATAAGTTATTAGAGTAACTGTCTTTTAGTATATAAAGAGAGATAGTACAGGACTAAAGGAGATATTAAAAGAATCACAAAAATCTCCGTATAATGTTGAATACCAATTATTTTATTTTTTTTGATAAATCGAATATTAATTTATAGCCAAAAGTAACGCTTAGCTAGCCTAAAAGCATGCATGTTGGATTTATACAAGTTCGATACACATACTTATTTAAAAATTTATATTTTATCCCCTAATAAAAACAAACAAACAAAAACCAGCTTTTAAAAAGTCCTCCTATACTTTTGGAGAATATTTGGATCTGACACTCGACCTCAAGACTCCTGAAAGCACATGTTTCTTTTGTCGTTTTAAGGCCTCTCCTTATAAGGAATTACTTCTAACCCACTTCTAACATTATTCATCACTTCTAGACACACCAACAACACCCCCTCCTTATAACCCCCACTTCTAACCCACTTCTAACATTATTCATCACTTCTAGACACACCAACAACACCCCCTCCTTATAACCCCCACTTCTAACCCACTTCTAACACTATTCATCACTTCTAGACACACCAACAACACCCCCTCCTTATAACCCCCACTTCTAACCCACTTCTAACACTATTCATTCATTATTATATTATTTCATTTTTATTTTTCACAAAACTAAACAAACACATTTTATTATAATTAAAACACATTACATTACTTAAAAATAAAAGATACTACAATAATAAAAAAGACAGTACTGGGAAAAAACATGAAATACATAATAATGATACGATTAGTCTTCATCGTCATCGTCTTTGATTGACATTTTTCCTAATCCACGGTAAGCCGTTTCATTGGCCCACCACTGGTCGTGTTGTGGGCATTTGACTTCCCACGTTGATTTGTCTTCTCCGCAGTTATCGTGGTACGATTCGGCCCAAGTGCATTGGTCGGTCAACGTGTGACCGGCCTTAAAAACATGATCGATCGCCCTCTTCACCCTTTTGCTCTCATCCTGCAGAAAATAAGA
This sequence comes from Erigeron breviscapus, assembly GCA_034093135.1. Lineage (NCBI taxonomy): Eukaryota > Viridiplantae > Streptophyta > Magnoliopsida > Asterales > Asteraceae > Erigeron > Erigeron breviscapus. The sequence continues at coordinate 10,257,452 of CM067167.1, forward strand.
ATATGTCTCTTCGTGTTTCGAGACCCTGCGACCTGGTGCTTCTATTTCCTGAACGTGTTGGTCGCATTGGTGTCTCTTCTTCCGTAGGAAACCCAGAACCCCAGAGAGTTCATTTTGAAGGAGGGTGTCCTCTTTGACATCGGCCATGATTCGTGTTTTCATCTCATCTTCGGTGAGACGAGGTCGGTGAACGTTCTTCTTTGATGATGATGAAGCCACATTTGGAATAGTGAGTGAGTTAGCAGATGAAACAAGTTTGTAGATTAAACACAAGTGGAATGGTGATGAAACTGGTAAATGCTTTGGGTTGGTATTTATAGATTGATAATGTAGCTAGCCGTTAAGGGACTGTAAATGTAAATTTTTTTGAATTTTTGGCCGTTTGAGGGACTGTAATTGTAAATATTTTGAAGTGAACGTTGGAGGGACTGTAATTGTAAATATTTTGAATTCTGAACGTTGGAGGAGCGTCTTTGACTTCAGCTATAAATACTGCCTCCTTACCAGATATTTCATGTCAAAACTCAAACTTTTATACATCTGCAATGGCTTCTTCGTCAAATGCCCCTTACCGAAAACGACCAATGACTGTCGATCAAGTGAATGACAGTATCATGGCTGATATCCTCGACCACCAAATGTTCAAAGACCAACTTGTTGAAATTGGTCTAAAACTTCAAGCGAAAAAGAAATGGTGTCAAGAACAAATCAATTATATACAAACGGGGCATTGTACTGAGCTTGAGTGTCAATACTTTACTTATTTGCAGGGGAAGTTTGACAAGATTCAAGAAGCTGTGGAAGAAATTGCTTGTGCGGTCATCACCTTGAATGAGTTCATCAACTTTGCCAAAGCAGTTTATGCCCAGAAGAAATAAGTAGGCTCTTTTAATGTTATGTTGTATGTTTTTCTTTATTAAGTTTGTATTGTTTTAAAATTATGAATAAACTTATGTTCTTAAAGTAGACTTATTTTATTACAATAGTAAAAGACAACACACAACACAACTCAAACTGCTAAAACACACTTAATCAAACTACAAAGTCTACTTCATAATCCAGAACAACTAAAAAGGAACAAAGATAAGCTGCCTGAAGCAGTGCTCGTATCTGAATCCCCTGCCATGCTTCTCCCGATATATCTGATGCGCCGTTGCATAATATTGCTCATCTTCATCGCCGGGCCTCTCCTGTGCATTCAACTGCGAGCAAATTGCCTCAAACTGTTTGCATTCATTCCGAATCCTGCTCCAGTGACCTTGTAGTTGAGCCTTGCTTCGTGGTCCTCCAGTGGTCTCCGTGTTGAACATTGCAGTAACGTCGTCCCAAAAGGATACGCCGGGATTACTCATTTCACACCTAACCGTTACAGGATCCGGTCTCCTCAACACCCAACACCTCGACAAACAAAGATCTTCTGATTGAGTCCACACACTTCTAGACATTGTGAATGGAATGGTTTATGAAAAATGGTATATGAAATGGTTTATGGAAGATGAAAAGGAGTAGAAATAAATAAGTTGTGATTTGAAATGTTATGTGAAGTTGGGAATAAATAGAGGTTTGAAAAAATAAAAATAAAAAATGGAATACTAGCCGTTACATTTAAATTAGAATAAATTAATGTTTTTTTTTAATTTCGGACCCCACCTGGAGCCTCTTTATCGCGTCTGAAATCGGAAGCAACCTCCCAGACGCCGCCCGGACGCAGCCGGTGCTAATAGCGTCTGGGCCGAAACGTGCGTCGGACGCACGTCGGAAGCGGGGATGACGCCTTATAAGGAGCGGCCTAAAAGATCCATCAAGAATCTATATATCATGGATATATGGAAAAAAATAAAATACTAAAAATCCAGATCGACCACACGTACAATATATAGACACACACAATGAACAATATCGATATCGATATCTTTAACATGTATCGTTAATTAACTAATTATCGTTCGGGTTAGGTTTTTTTTCAAACGTGCGTATGGATCCAAAAACAGATCCAATTATTAAAAATAAAAAAACTCTTAAGATGATATAAAGATTTAGCAAACAAAACACACACGAAATCATATAATTAAACAAAATCGGGCATCAAAAAACATGTGTTTTGATAAATTAAGAAATATTAATTACCTTGCCGTCGTTACTATTGTTATCGCCGTAGTATTGGGGTCCGGTTTGAGGTTGTGCACTCATGATGATTGCAAGCAGAAAATAGAGAGAAAAGGTGTGTCAGTGTATGTCGAGTGATGAAAATAAGGCAAATAGAGAGTGTGGTTTATATATTTGAGAAGAGGAAGAGGAATTGTGTGTGGGATGTAATAATAATGATAATATTTATGAAGAGTTATATAAAGTGGGATAACCGTTGAGATTAGATTCACGTAAATGGTGTGAGATGCAAATTATTAATTAATATATATAGATCGAATGAATTATAAGAGAGGTGTACTATATATAAAAGCGATAACACAATATGTTGACTTATATATTATGGATGGATGGATGAATACTTATCAAAATAGGGTAATGGCCGGTTTAGTGATGGCCAAAATAGAAAAGGACTAGGATACCTTTTTTGATATATTAAAATGAGTTTCCTGTTATGATGGTTTATCCTTGTTGGGATACATCATAAATATATTATTCGTATCCTAGATTATTAATTTTTATTATCGATCCGATTGATTATCTTATTATTATTATCATTAGGTATGTAGTGTTATTAAGTTTACGAGTCATCTCTATATCTATATATTAAAACAGTAGTTATTCTAGCAATATTAAGCCTTCCATCTCAATTCAAAGTTCACCTTAAATATTGCCACTTAAGATTTATCTTATGTGCCAGCTCTATAATTTTTGTACAATATTTATGTAAAATAAAATGAAAACAACACGCGGATCTAAATAACCCGGCCCGTGTTCTTTATTTTGTCAAACTTATTTATCATCCTAAACCTAATCATGCTCGATCTTTCTCTTCAGTATCTTCATCTCCATATGTAAGTTACTCTAGCTTTTTGTCTGTCTTAATCAATAATATATCTTCAGCACTAAATTAAACCTTCTTATTACGTTGATGATTTTGTTATTATTTCTGAATTCACACATGGCTTTTCCCTGCAAGTTTATTTTTCAACAAATTTAGGGTTCTAAATTTTAGTTTATAATTTGTTTCCGATCAAACATAAGAAAAAATCACGAGGATAGTTTTTCTTTTTTTAACAGATATATATCAATATCTCATCATGTTCTTTTTCATATGAAATCATTATTGCTATATTTTTTTCCATTCAATTTTGTGTAATTTTATGATCAAATAATGCAGTAAGTAGTTTTCTATAGCTATATGATTAAGTGAAGGGATTATACATCATTTGCTCTTGATCTAAAGAGATTTGGTATTGCTACCCCCATGGACACTCTATTTGTCATGTTCCCCATTCTTTTATTTAATTTTAGTATTTCACGTTTATTGTTAGTACTTTATCCTTTTTATTTAGTACATTGTTATATTTGAATTAGAGGGTTATGAGTTATATAGACTATTATTAGATATTTATGATTTGAAGTATTGGCTCAGATTGATAATAGAATGTATATCTGGAACTTCATGTGTTCTTACATTCAATATCAACTTTGTAAATTCCCATCTGATGTTGGCAATAAGTTATCCTTATTAATCATGTAAGTTTTAATTCCGACCTTCGATTAGATGGTTGAATTTATGCATTGCTTGAATTTATGCCAATGATTACTTATTTTAGACTAAGGTCTTGGACTTACGGATAGGATGGATCTGCTTATGCTTAAGCTTTTTATTCCATGGTATGAGTTTTGTGTTTTGTAAATTCAGGAGGCGTTTGGTTCACGGAATGCGATGGAATGAAATTTGAAGATTTTTACCTTTAATATATTTTTTTCCATTCAATTTTGTGTAATTTTATGATCAAATAATGCAGTAAGTAGTTTTCTATAGCTATATGATTAAGTGAAGGGATTATACATCATTTGCTCTTGATCTAAAGAGATTTGGTATTGCTACCCCCATGGACACTCTATTTGTCATGTTCCCCATTCTTTTATTTAATTTTAGTATTTCACGTTTATTGTTAGTACTTTATCCTTTTTATTTAGTACATTGTTATATTTGAATTAGAGGGTTATGAGTTATATAGACTATTATTAGATATTTATGATTTGAAGTATTGGCTCAGATTGATAATAGAATGTATATCTGGAACTTCATGTGTTCTTACATTCAATATCAACTTTGTAAATTCCCATCTGATGTTGGCAATAAGTTATCCTTATTAATCATGTAAGTTTTAATTCCGACCTTCGATTAGATGGTTGAATTTATGCATTGCTTGAATTTATGCCAATGATTACTTATTTTAGACTAAGGTCTTGGACTTACGGATAGGATGGATCTGCTTATGCTTAAGCTTTTTATTCCATGGTATGAGTTTTGTGTTTTGTATTATGCATTGCTTGAATTTATGCATTGCTTGAATTTATGCATTGCTTGAATTTATGCATTGCTTGAATTTATGCATTGCTTGAATTTATGCATTGCTTGAATTTATGCATTGCTTGAATTTATGCATTGCTTGAATTTATGCATTGCTTGAATTTATGCATTGCTTGAATTTATGCATTGCTTGAATTTATGCATTGCTTGAATTTATGCATTGCTTGAATTTATGCATTGCTTGAATTTATGCATTGCTTGAATTTATGCATTGCTTGAATTTATGCATTGCTTGAATTTATGCATTGCTTGAATTTATGCATTGCTTGAATTTATGCATTGCTTGAATTTATGCATTGCTTGAATTTATGCATTGCTTGAATTTATGCATTGCTTGAATTTATGCATTGCTTGAATTTATGCATTGCTTGAATTTATGCATTGCTTGAATTTATGCATTGCTTGAATTTATGCATTGCTTGAATTTATGCATTGCTTGAATTTATGCATTGCTTGAATTTTCTTCTTATCCTTTCTCCTTCCTTCTCTTTCTTATTCTATCTCTTATCTCTTTCTCTCTTTCTCTCAAAAGCAAGACAAAACCCATTTCAATCTCTTCACATTTTCTTGCATCAAACTAGTAGTGGGTCGATTATAACACAAGAATCATCACCATCTATACCACATTATCGTCATATCGAAGAATCAAAGGTGGAAGTTCTCGCATTTTGTCCACTTTGACCTAATTTCGGGTTCTAGCTCAAAGGGAAGTTTTGGTAAGTCAAATTCATCCCATTTACACCTACTTATGTTTGTTTAAGCATTTCTAGTCATCTTGAACAATTGCAAGTCTTGAATCGAGTCAAAAGACGATTTGGGTCAAATTAGGGTTTCGATTAGGGTTGGAGCGATTTGTTATGATTTTGATGTTTTGGGTCGAATTTGTGGATTGGGTTATGTTTATTTATGGTTAATGGTGTCTATTTATGCTTCAAAATAAGTTTCAAGTTCATACAAATCGATTTGGAGGTCGTTGGATCGTTTTCGGGTGTGTTTGGGTCGTTTTTGCTGCACTTGCAGCTGCTGGTTCTGAATCTGCAGGTTGTCCCACTGCGGCGCAGTGGGAGGGCATAGTCCCCACTGCGGTGCAGTGGATTCTCTCGGCCATTCTTGCTCCTTAGCCCACTGCGGCGCAGTGGGCATGGTTTTGGCTCACTGCGGCGCAGTGGATACTTTCGGGGAAATTTTGCGCGTCAGTTTTAAAACATTAATAACTTTTGATCCGTAAGTCCAAATAAGTCGTATGACCTATCGTTGGAATCGTAAGAGAGTCTAGTTTCTAGTAGTAACACTCTTTTTGTATGAATCTTTTTTCATTTCTAAAAAGGTCGAATCGAATGCGTCTTGTTCCTACTCGTTTAAGTTGTAAAGGCGTTTAGGGTTTGTGACTTGACCTAATTGTGCTAAACCAACTTGTTTATGATTGTAGAGTTGACATTACGGTATTATGATGTATAATTATAGGTTGTGGACGTGTGGACCCTATTACTCGTTTGTAATCTTATTCTAGCTTCTTTGCCGGACAAGGTGAGTTTCGTATCTCCCTACTCGCTTGAGATTCGGGCTGAAAAGTGTAAACCTGGCGTGTTTAATTGCATTTAGTGAGTTATTGATTGTTGACTTGATTGTTGGATTGACGTGACGGTTCTTTCGTTTGATTGACTTGGAAAGCGTGTTAGTTAAGTGTTACATTATATTAGGATAGATGTACATACATGGAAGTCGGTTATGCCTTCATTGGGTTTTAGATGTGGTGGGAAGGCTGCGGGTGACCCTATATATAAGCATCTGGGACTTGAAGAAAGTAGAATCCTCTGAAGTATATGTACGTATAGTTGGCTTGAATTGTGATTAGTGGTTTATGATTGTTGAATATTGATTGATGGACTATAGAGGTCGAATATTGATCTGTTGGCTTATGGTTGTCGTATATGGATTTTGGCTTATGTATGATGAATAATGATTGATGGCACAGGTGCATCGTATATTGATCGTTGATTTACGATTTATGCATTTACATTTGAGTGTAAACATTGCATACATTGTTGATGAGCCCTCGGCAGGGGATTGCCGACATCCTGGTGCATAGATGTATGCACCCATTTTGGATGTAGATCTTGACCCCGAGTATATAGACATATATATCTCGATGATTTTGAGATACAGCCTTGTTCATTGTTATGACAGAAGGGTATCGTTGCATAAGTGACGGAGATCACGCATAGGATAGGCATGTTGGCTTATTCATGCATCTGGCACTTATATTGATTCGTATAGCATTTGTGCATTCTTATTACACATTTACTTGTCTTGTGTAATCTTGTTGTTGGACGATATTGTGTTGCTTAGAGGCTCGCTGTAAGTCATGCCTAGCCTCTATTTGTATATCGTGATTATTGACGTTGGTTCTTTATGAATCATTACTACGAACTCACCAACCTTGTGTTGACTATGCTTAGTACACTTTTCAGGTAATCAGGTTCTCCCAGGGCGTGGAGTGTAGTTGCTTTGCTTGCTGTTAAACCCGGATTATGGACCTCATGGATCAAGGATTCATCGGCCTGTCTTTTGCATTATACTTAGGATCGTTTGCCATCTTTGGATGTTATTTTGTTAACTTTGATGGCTATTTGCTCCTGTTGTATTTTGTTACTTGCTTCGTTATGTTTTGGATTCACCGAATCTTTAATTGCATTTAGTTTGTTCTATTGTAATTCCACCTGGTGCTATGTGATTTCCGTGATATTCTGAGCCTTGGCTTGGGGTGTTACAGAATGGTGGCCCATGCGAGGTCGTAGAGAATTAGGCGGTTTGACCTAGACTACGGCTTAAGTTAAAACTCTTCATATAGCATGCATGGTTAGGAAATTCGTGTGCAATGTAAATTATGTGAATCCCCGTGTGAGTTCGTAGTTAAGACCACTTGTGTGATAGTTTGAATTCGATGTGATGAAGGTGGTTGTTATGATTGATTGTTGTTATTTGTTGGAGCCAATTTGATGATTTAGGGCAAAGTGAAGTGATGCCATTAACTTAGTATAATATTGTGGCAACCCTAAAAGAACCCGATCAACTCTTTTATGGTTACCCGGTACTATAGCAAGTTCATGACATCGTGGATTGCGCACGTGTAGCTTAAAGTATAATAAGGAACCGATATGCTTGATGGAAGTTGATTAGGTGGAAGGTTAGCCGTTGGTACACCTTGTATACATACCCGGTCAACAACTAGAGAGCATATCGAATTCGGATTATACTTTGAATCATTCGTGTTAGTTATTTGATTGCATGATGAAATGAACACGATTACTTAAATTAACGATGAAGTATTGCAATAAATTCAACTTGATGTTATGATATGTAAAAATCCCTTATGATTCTAACACTTTTGCCTTAGCATAATATTACGTAATGAGTATGTGGTGTCGGTATGAGAGCATTGACTACTTGTGTGACTAACATGCGAGCATTTGAGACTAACTCTCGGGTCAACGTGTCACTTGTTTTATAGAAATGGATAGACCAAGGAGAGTCAGGACGAATAATAGGGCTGAAGAGGAAGAAGCTCAACCGGAAGTACAGGGAGGTAGAGGCCGTGGTAGAGGCCGTGGTAGGGGCCGTGGTAGGGGTCGTGGTGGAGCTCCTGAGCCAAACTTGGCTGAGGTAATTGCTCAAACGGTTGCCGGCATTATGCCAACCATCATTGCTCAAGTCACGGCAAGTCTTGGGCAAAATAATGTGGCTCAAAACGACGAAATCCCAGAAAATGAAAATAATGAAAATGATCAACATCATGCCGAAGAAGAGGAAGAAGAGGGACCAGTGGGGGTTGGTATAGGGATGCCCATGAATAATCAATATGGCGGATACCGCCAAGGGTGTATCTTTAAGGATTTTAAAAGTTGTGGGGCACCGGAGTTTGATGGGAAAGGTGGTCCCACGGAATGTATAAGATGGTTTGAGGCGATAGAAGCGGTGATTGAGAGGAGTCATTGCACCTATGATGACCGGATTTCCTATGCATCCGGCATGTTTAGGCATGACGCCTTGAGTTGGTGGAACCAGGAAATAACATTGGGGCGGACCCAGAATTTGGAGTGGATGGACTTCAAAGACAAAGTAAAGGCAAAGTTTTGCCCTCCGTATGAACTTCAAAACTTAACCATAGAATTTGCAAACCTCAACATGGAGGGAGCCGATTATAAGGGCTATGTGAGACGATTCCAAGAGTTGTCTACCCTCATTCCTCACTTGGTGGGTACCGAGTCACAGGCCATCCAGAAGTTTGTGTTGGGCTTGAATCCTCAAGTCCGATCTTATGTGAACTCCAACATGCCTACTTCTTTGGCTAATGCGGTCAACCAAGCCGGGAGTGTGACAGAAGATCTATTGAGGTGTGGCGTTTTGAGTAAATCCTCATCAAGCAAAAGGAAAGAAGTGGGGGAGTCGAGCGGGGCAAAGAAAGTGGGGAGGTTTGACCCCAAGAATGCATATAAGGGTAGAATGATGGCGGCGGTGGAGCCAACTAGGAAAATCTTTACGGGACCCCAACCTTTTTGTGGAAGATGCAACCAACATCACCCTGCCAATGCCCAATGCAAAACATGCTTTAACTGTAACCGAATCGGGCACCTCTCCAGGGATTGTAGGGCTCCAAGAGCGGGCCCAATGAATGCGGCTCCTATTCGGGCCGTTCCTCCTCAAGGTAACCAAAGAAGGGGAGAGTGTTTTGAATGTGGTAGCCGTGACCACTACCGTAATAATTGTCCTCGATGGGTGGGACAACAAGTACAAGTAGCCGTTCACCCCAATCAACTCCAAATGGTCGGGCCTAATCAAAACCGGGGACAACAAGGCCACCAAGTGCAACCACGAGGCCGAGCCTTTGCGGCAAATGTAAATGAAGCCCGCAATGATCCCAACGTTGTGGCAGGTACTTTTCTCCTTAATGGTCTCTATGCAACCGTCCTATTTGATTCCGGGGCCGATTATAGCCTCGTGTCTTCTAACTTTGTTCCTTTGATTGATGTGCATCCGTGTGCTCTAAACTACGTGCTTGATATTGAAATGGTAAATGGGTCACTAACTAGAATTAGCCAAATACTTCGAGAATGTGTCTTGACTTTAGAAGATGTCGACTTCTTCATCGATCTTATGCCTTTAGATATTGGTAGTTTTGATATTATAGTGGGTATGGATTGGTTAGCGGCGGTTAATGCGACGATTGATTGTGGTGAGAGAGTTGTTAAGATACCTTTGGCTAACGGTAAAATTCTTAGGGTTCAAGGCGAAATCTCCGATTCCTCAAATTCTAAAGTCTTTAGTGCTACCATCACAAAGGTAGAATTGAAGACCGTTCCTATTGTTTGTGATTTCCCCGATGTTTTTCCGGATGACTTACCGGGATTACCTCCGACTCGTGCGCTTGATTTTCGTATTAATCTTATTCCCGAAGCCGCGCCCGTAGCAAAAGCTCCTTATAGACTAGCTCTAACCGAAATGCAAGAGCTACAAACTCAACTCAAGGAACTCCAAGAGAAGGGTTTCATTCGCCCTAGTCAATCTCCTTGGGGTGCTCCTGTTCTCTTCGTCAAAAAGAAAGATGGATCCTTCAGAATGTGTATTGATTATCGGGAATTAAACAAGCTCACCGTGAAGAACCGATATCCTCTCCCAAGAATTGATGACTTATTTGATCAACTTCAAGGTGCTAAGCACTTTTCAAAAATCGATCTTCGCTCGGGTTATCATCAACTCCGGGTACATGAAGATGACATCCCCAAAACGGCTTTTCGCACAAGGTATGGTCATTTTGAATTCACCGTGATGCCTTTCGGGTTGACTAATGCACCGGCGGTGTTCATGGACTTGATGAACCGGGTGTGTCAACCATACTTAGACAAGTCCGTCATTGTGTTCATTGATGACATACTTGTATACTCAAAGACAAAGGAGGAGCATGTTGAGCACTTACGTGAGGTGCTTGAACTACTAAGAAAAGAGAAGTTGTATGCCAAATTCTCCAAGTGCGAGTTTTGGTTGGAAGAAGTCCACTTCCTTGGTCACGTAGTGAGCAAGGATGGTATTCATGTGGACCCAAGCAAGATTGAAGCGGTCAAGAATTGGAGAAGACCCGAAACGCCATCCGAGATCCGCCAATTCCTTGGATTGGCGGGTTACTATAGAAGATTCATTGAAAATTTCTCCCGTATTGCACAACCACTCACCCTCTTGACTCAAAAAGATAGAAACTTCGAATGGGGCGAAAGACAAGAGAACGCCTTCCAAACGCTTAAGGATATGCTATGTGATGCTCCTATTTTGACGCTACCGGATGGGATAGAAGATTTTGTTGTTTATTGTGATGCATCGGGACAAGGGTTGGGTTGTGTTCTTATGCAAAGGGGTAAGGTTATTGCTTATGCCTCTCGTCAATTGAAGGTGCATGAGAAGAACTACCCGACACATGATTTGGAATTGGGAGCGGTTGTGTTTGCTTTGAAATGTTGGAGGCATTATCTCTATGGCACCAAATGTGTGATTTATACCGATCACAAAAGTCTCCAACACATCTTTAACCAAAGCGAATTGAATATGAGGCAAAGGCGTTGGTTAGAACTATTTAGTGATTATGATTGTGACATCCGTTATCACCCGGGCAAGGCAAATGTGGTAGCCGATGCCTTGAGCCGAAAGGAGAGAGTGAAGCCAAGACGGGCTAGAGCTATGAGCCTCACGGTAGGGCCAAATATTCGTGATCGGATTATTGAAGCCCAAATTCAAGCCACCCTACCGGAAAACTTTGGAAACGAAAACCTAGATGGCATGGAACAACTTTTTGACCGAAGGAATGATAATGGGCTATATATGGTTGAAAGACTTTGGGTTCCTATTTTCGGTGATTTAAGAACGCTTATTATGAATGAAGCTCACCTATCGCCTTATTCGGTCCATCCCGGGTCGGATAAGATGTATTTTGACTTGAAGGAATTGTATTGGTGGCCGGGCATGAAGCGTGATGTGGCTAAGTATGTGAGTGAGTGCCTTACTTGCTTACAAGTTAAGGCCGATCACAAGAAGCCACCCGGATTGTTGGTACAACCGGTGATGCCCGAATGGAAGTGGGAGCATATTTCAATGGACTTCATTACTAAACTACCGAAGACTAGAAGCGGCCGTGACACGATTTGGGTGATAGTAGATCGGTTAACGAAGTCGGCTCACTTTTTAGCCATTCGTGAAACCGATAAGTTTGACACTTTGGCTCGTTTGTACATCAAGGAAGTAATATCTAAGCATGGAGTGCCGATTTCTATCATTTCGGATAGGGATGCCCGTTTCAAATCAAAATTTTGGGAAGCCTTTCAAAAAGCCATGGGTACCCGACTTGACATGAGCACGGCATTTCACCCTCAAACGGATGGGCAAACCGAGAGAACCATTCAAACACTTGAAGATATGTTGAGGGCGTGTGCAATTGATTTTGGTGGAAGTTGGGAAGACCATTTGCCGCTAGTTGAGTTTTCATACAACAATAGTTACCATGCTACCATTCAAATGGCACCCTTTAAGGCCTTGTATGGTAGGGTATGTCGTTCTCCTTTAGCTTGGGCGGAAATTGGAGAGAGTCAACTCATCGGGCCAGAAATTGTGATTGAAACGACAAAGGTAATATCTCAAATTAAGGAGAAGTTGCAATTGGCCCGCGAACGTCAAAAGAAGTATGCCGATGTGAGACGAAGACCGTTGGAGTTTGAAGTTGGTGAATTTGTACTTTTGAAAGTGTCACCTTGGAAAGGCGTTGTACGATTTGTGAAGCGGGGAAAACTTGCGCCAAGGTATGTTGGTCCTTTCAAGATTCTTGAACGGGTTGGGAAAGTTGCTTATCGGCTAGAATTGCCTCAAGAACTTAGCGGGGTGCATGATGTGTTTCATATTTGTAACTTGCGCAAGTGCTTGGCGGATCCTACACATCATGTGCCTATGGACGAAATTAGGGTTGATTCGAGCCTAAACTTTGTTGAAGAACCGGTAGAGATCTTGGACCGTCAAGAAAAGAAACTCAAGAAGAAACGCTACACAATTGTCAAGGTTAGATGGAGTGCTAGACGTGGAGCCGAGTTCACTTGGGAGAGAGAAGATCACATGAAGTCGAAGTATCCGCATTTATTTGATAATTAGGGTTTTGTTGAATTTCGGGACGAAATTCTTTTAACGGGGGAATAATGTAACATCCGTGAATTTTGACCCGTTGACTTTTTGTGTAATTTGACTAACAAACTTGTTGAATGAAATAATTGGGCCCATTTGTGATTATATGACTATGTGATATGTTAGTCGGGTCGTTAATATGTTTGTTTGGCGTTTAACTGTGTAACTAAGGTAATGTGGCTAGAGAAGGGAAACGGGTCGGCCCGTGGGTAGTCCATGACCCACCAGCCCTAGACCCATTTTCTCCCCCCCCCTTATCCTTTCCTTCCTTCTCTTTCTTATTCTATCTCTTATCTCTTTCTCTCTTCTCTCAAAAGCAAGACAAACCCATTTCAATCTCTTCACATTTTCTTGCATCAAACTAGTAGTGGATCGATTATAACACAAAAATCATCACCATCTATACCACATTATCGTCATATCGAAGAATCAAAGGTGGAAGTTCTCGCATTTTGTCCACTTTGACCTAATTTCGGGTTCTAGCTCAAAAGGAAGTTTTGGTAAGTCAAATTCATCCCATTTACACCTACTTATGTTTGTTTAAGCATTTCTAGTCATCTTGAACAATTGCAAGTCTTGAATCGAGTCAAAAGACGATTTGGGTCAAATTAGGGTTTCGATTAGGGTTGGAGCGATTTGTTATGATTTTGATGTTTTGGGTCGAATTTGTGGATTGGGTTATGTTTATTTATGGTTAATGGTGTCTATTTATGCTTCAAAATAAGTTTCAAGTTCATACAAATCGATTTGGAGGTCGTTGGATCGTTTTCGGGTGTGTTTGGGTCGTTTTTGCTGCACTTGCAGCTGCTGGTTCTGAATCTGCTGGTTGTCCCACTGCGGCGCAGTGGGAGGGCATAGTCCCCACTGCGGCGCAGTGGATTCTCTCGGCCATTCTTGCTCCTTAGCCCACTGCGGCGCAGTGGGCATGGTTTTGGCTCACTGCGGCGCAGTGGATACTTTCGGGGAAATTTTGCGCGTCAGTTTTAAAACATTAATAACTTTTGATCCGTAAGTCCAAATAAGTCGTATGACCTATCGTTGGAATCGTAAGAGAGTCTAGTTTCTAGTAGTAACACTCTTTTTGTATGAATCTTTTGTCATTTCTAAAAAGGTCGAATCGAATGCGTCTTGTTCCTACTCGTTTAAGTTGTAAAGGCGTTTAGGGTTTGTGACTTGACCTAATTGTGCTAAACCTACTTGTTTATGATTGTATAGTTGACATTACGGTATTATGATGTATAATTATAGGTTGTGGACGTGTGGACCTTATTACTCGTTTGTAATCTTATTCTAGCTTCTTTGCCGGGCAAGGTGAGTTTCGTATCTCCCTACTCGCTTGAGATTCGGGCTGAAAAGTGTAAACCTGGCGTGTTTAATTGCATTTAGTGAGTTATTGATTGTTGACTTGATTGTTGGATTGACGTGACGGTTCTTTCGTTTGATTGACTTGGAAAGCGTGTTAGTTAAGTGTTACATTATATTAGGATAGATGTACATACATGGAAGTCGGTTATGCCTTCATTGAGTTTTAGATGTGGTGGGAAGGCTGCGGGTGACCCTATATATAAGCATCTGGGACTTGAAGAAAGTAGAATCCTCTGAAGTATATGTACGTATAGTTGGCTTGAATTGTGATTAGTGGTTTATGATTGTTGAATATTGATTGATGGACTATAGAGGTCGAATATTGATCTGTTGGCTTATGGTTGTCGTATATGGATTTTGGCTTATGTATGATGAATAATGATTGATGGCACAGGTGCATCGTATATTGATCGTTGATTTACGATTTATGCATTTACATTTGAGTGTAAACATTGCATACATTGTTGATGAGCCCTCGGCAGGGGATTGCCGACATCCTGGTGCATAGATGTATGCACCCATTTTGGATGTAGATCTTGACCCCGAGTATATAGACATATATATCTCGATGATTTTGAGATACAGCCTTGTTCATTGTTATGACAGAAGGGTATCGTTGCATAAGTGACGGAGATCACGCATAGGATAGGCATGTTGGCTTATTCATGCATCTGGCACTTATATTGATTCGTATAGCATTTGTGCATTCTTATTACACATTTACTTGTCTTGTGTAATCTTGTTGTTGGACGATATTGTGTTGCTTAGAGGCTCGCTGTAAGTCATGCCTAGCCTCTATTTGTATATCGTGATTATTGACGTTGGTTCTTTATGAACCATTACTACGAACTCACCAACCTTGTGTTGACTATGCTTAGTACACTTTTCAGGTAATCAGGTTCTCCCAGGGCGTGGAGTGTAGTTGCTTTGCTTGCTGTTAAACCCGGATTATGGACCTCATGGATCAAGGATTCATCGGCCTGTCTTTTGCATTATACTTAGGATCGTTTGCCATCTTTGGATGTTATTTTGTTAACTTTGATGGCTATTTGCTCCTGTTGTATTTTGTTACTTGCTTCGTTATGTTTGGATTCACCGAATCTTTAATTGCATTTAGTTTGTTCTATTGTAATTCCACCTGGTGCTATGTGATTTCCGTGATATTCTGAGCCTTGGCTTGGGGTGTTACAGAATGGTTTAAGTTGGGTAGTGAAGGAATTTGTAATGGAATGAATTCCTTTAATCAATAGAATTTTGTATTATTATTTATAAATATTTTTTTGCCAAAAATAATTAATATTAAATATATCAAATTCATAAAAAAATTCATCTTCAAAAAGATTTTTCCTAGTTCTTTTTAAAAAATAATCATGATGATATAAATATATCAAATTCATAAAAAAATTCATCTTCAAAAAGATTTTTCCTAGTTCTTTTTAAAAAATAATCATGATGATATAAATATATCAAATTCATAAAAAAATTCATCTTCAAAAAGATTTTTCCTAGTTCTTTTTAAAAAATAATCATGATGATATAAATATATAGGTAAAAGGTTACTCATACGTGTATGAACATGCATGTTAAACAAAAACATTTAAGTTTATCTATTATATTTAGTATGAAGAGAGATAAATATAGAAGTGTAATTTATATAGTGTATCTTTTTTCTTATATCTTTTATATATTAATTTAGTATGAAGAGAGATAAATATATAAGTGTAATTTATATAGTAGTATCTTTTATTCTTATTTCTTTTATATATTAAAATTAAATAATATATTTATTATGTACTTTTTATCTTTTTAGTATCAAAATAATATACTTTTTTGACAGGTTTGAATCGAATATCATAATAGAGGATCTAAATTATGTTTGTTTTAATCGGGTCCATGTTAGAAAGCCCTTTCACTTAATACCATGTAGGAGAAAAAAAACCCACCTAATAGTCCATACAAAATAACATATTAGAAAAAAAACTTTGCCCCATTACACTCAAACCCAAGTCTCCTAAATCCAAGCTCTCACATAGGGACTTCCTTACCACTGGCTATTAACCCGTGGTTTATTAAAATAAAATCTAACTTATCTAATTCAATTTATTAAGATATGTATGTTATCTCATCTATAAACTAAAAGAGTACTCACACAAAACGGAAGGGTGACAGCTACGGTTTGATGGTGGGGGCGCCAACTGGTGGCGGGGACAACGACTGGTGAAGATTCATTACAGCTTGCTTTTGAATAGTATTTTAATCTAGAAAGCTTATGGTAATTATTTATAACCTTTATCAATATGGACAGTCCCAAGCGGAACTTAACCAGACTTTTCCATTTGAATTTATATTAACGTCTATTTTATGATATGTAATCATTCACATCAAATTTTACAATTGTTTTTAATTAATGCATATAGTTTAGAAAAATCATAGACAAGATTAGAACGCACAACCTCTACCTTTTAATGTGAAACACAAACCACTTGATCTAATAAGATTTTTGTTTACTTTTTGCAACATGTAATAGATATTCTGTCTAAAATCCCATAGAATTTGTTAAAATTATTATTTATAAATAT
>CM067167.1:10279137-10293782 GCA_034093135.1 Erigeron breviscapus
ACGGGCTGAACAAGAACAGGAACATAATACGAAGGTCTAGATCGATTTTAAACATGTTAGAGCATAGCACTAGTACTTATATGCACAATAACATCATTTTATATCACTTTTACTGATTTCCAAGATCAAATATAACATAAACAAGTCATAACTTCAAGAACAAGTTGTACTTTCATTTTCAAAAATGGGTTTTGTAGATTAAAGCATGTTATGACCCAAATTTGTTCACACAAATGTTGTTAAACACATTTAGACACAAACCCATTAACATTGAACATGATTTTTGTTCAAGAACTGGACCAAATCATCAAGAACATAAACTTGAAAAAGTACACTTTTAATTTGATCAAAAACTCATAATTCATTGTTGTTACCTGAGATTTGATTCCAGAAATATGTTTTGATTATCACAAGGATGCTAAAAGTACAAACGATTTTGATTTAACAATCCAAAATCAAAAGATGAATTTTGTGTGTGTTTTATGGCTGCCTATGTGTTTTAGTGAGAGAGTGGAGAGATAGAGAAGATGATGAATAGGGTTTTCTCTCTCTAAACTCTTCTATTTATAGTCTTCCCACAATAAATGAACTTAATAAATGCAAGGACTAATTGCGAACATTTTTGAACTAGAACTTTTATGAACACGAACGTTTATGAACCGAACTTTATTATTTCTTTGCACATAATCATGAACTCGTCTATTAAAGCACAATTTAAGATCAAATTGACCTTCATATAAGCACATAATTCAAGTCTAAAGTACGTCAAGAACTTATATAAATTGAACTGTCTGGCCGTTCCGGTGGCGAAAGTACGTTTCAGAGAACTTATTTAGAACATTTCTAAGACGGTTGTTACATTCTCCCCTACTTAGAGGATTTCGTCCTCGAAATTAAGAGTCTTGCCGATCAAAAAAGATGAGGGTACTTCTTCTTAATGAAGTCCTCGCGTTCCCAAGTATCATTATATCCATGTCTGGCACCCCAACGTACACGAACTAGTGGTACTCTGCTCTGTCTGGTCTGTTTAGTATCTCTATCAATGATCTCAATAGGCTTTTCAGTGAACTCAAGCCCTTCGTCGATATGAACATCCTTAATAGGAATGACGGTCGGGTCGTCAGCCAAGCACTTCTTTAAATTGGACACGTGGAATGTGTCATGAACATTGCCAAGTTCTAGGGGTAGTTCCAGTTTGTACGCAACTGGTCCAATCCGTTTAATGATCTTATAAGGTCCGATGTACCGAGGCGCCAATTTGCCTTTCTTGCCAAAACGGGCAGTACCCTTCCATGGGGAAACTTTTAATAGAACTTTATCGCCTACCTGGAACTCTAAGGGTTTACGGCGTTTGTCAGCGTAGGACTTTTGTCTGTCCTGAGCAGCCTTAAGCTTTTCTTTGATAACAGCGATTTTGTCAATAGTGAACTGCACGACTGGGAGCTTCATCCAGCTTCTTTCGCCGGTGTCTAGCCAACAAAGTGGTGATCTGCACTTACGCCCATATAAGGCCTCGAACGGTGCACACTGAATACTAGTGTGATAGCTGTTATTGTACGAGAACTCGATCAACGGAAGATGTTTATCCCAACTTCCTCTGAACTCTAATGCACAAGAATGGAGCATGTCCTCCAAGGTCTGAATAGTACGTTCGCTTTGCCCGTCCGTCTCTGGGTGATAAGCGGTGCTCAAGTTAAGTCTAGTACCTAACGCTTCTTGAAGTGACTGCCAAAAGTCAGATGTGAAGCGAGGATCTCGATCGGACACTATTGATAAAGGGACACCGTACTTGGTCACAATATCATCTATATAGATCTCAGCGAGTCTCTCCAGTGAGTAGTCATCACGAATTGGAAGAAAACGAGCTGATTTCGTCAGTCTGTCTACGATAACCCAAATAGAGTTATGGTTGTCCTTTGTACGAGGCAGTTTCATGATGAAGTCCATGGTAATGTCTTCCCACTTCCACACCGGAACTTCTAATTGTTTCAATAAACCGGAAGGTTTCTGATGCTCGATCTTAACTTTAGAACATGTCAGACATCTACTGACGTACTCAAAGATCTCTCTCTTCATCCCAGGCCACCAGTAATCTTGCTTCAAGTTCTTGTACATCTTGTCTGCGCCCGGATGAATCGAGTACCTTGAACTGTGAGCTTCCTGCATGATGATCTCTCTAACACCATTAACTGCAGGGATCCAAACTCGGTTTTTGAACTTCCTGACTCCTTCGTCATCAATTTCCAGTTCTTGAGCGATTGGGCCTAACCGTTCTGCCTTTATGTTTTCCTTTGACTCCAATCCGATCTCTTGACCTGCGATCACACGTTGTTTCAAGTCTGTACGATCGACCTCCTTGATAGACAAGATTTTGACTCGTTCCTTTCTGCTTAGAGCGTCAGCTACTACATTCGCCTTTCCGGGGTGATACTTGATGTCACAATCGTAATCACTTAGTAACTCCACCAGCGCCTTTGTCTCATATTCAGCTCTTTCTGATTATACACGTGTTGCAAGCTCTTATGATCGGTGAAGATAGTACATTTAGTTCCGTACAAGTAGTGTCTCCAAATCTTTAGGGCAAAAACAACTGCTCCAAGTTCTAGATCATGGGTGGTATAATTCTTCTCATGCACTTTGAGTTGTCTGGATGCGTAGGCGATCACTTTGCCTCTTTGCATCAGTACGCAGCCTAGTCCTTGATGTGAAGCGTCGCAGTACACGACGAAGTCTTCGGTGCCTTCTGGTAAAGCTAGAACAGGTGCTTCACACAGTCTGTCTTTTAGGGTTTGGAATGCTCGTTCTTGTTGTTCACCCCAAATAAAGTCTTTGGTCTTTTGAGTCAGTTGAGTCAAGGGTAGTGCGATCTTAGAAAAGTTCTCGATAAAACGACGATAATAACCAGCTAGTCCAAGAAAACTACGAACTTCGGTAGGAGCTTTCGGAGCTTCCCACTTTTTGATGGCTTCAACTTTGGCCGGGTCGACATGAATGCCTTGTTCGTTTACGACGTGGCCGAGGAACTGTACTTGGCGAAGCCAGAACTCGCACTTAGAGAACTTAGCGTACAACTCTTCTTCTCGAAGAAGTTGAAGAATAGAACGTAAATGTTGTTCATGATCAGTCTTGTTCCGAGAGTACACGAGTATGTCGTCAATGAATACAATAACAAATTTGTCCAAGAACGGACGACAGACACGGTTCATTAAGTCCATAAAAATTGCTGGAGCATTAGTCAGTCCAAATGGCATAACGAGAAATTCGTAGTGGCCATAATGAGTACGAAAAGCTGTCTTTGGAACGTCACCATCCTGAACACGAATCTGGTGATAACCTGAACGTAGATCGATCTTAGAGAAGTACGAAGCACCTTGCAATTGATCAAACAGATCGTCTATGCGAGGTAGGGGATACCGGTTCTTAACGGTTAATTTGTTCAGTTCACGATAGTCTATGCACATTCTCATGGAGCCATCTTTCTTTTTAACGAACAAGATCGGTGCTCCCCAAGGGGATGAACTAGGACGGATAAAGCCTTTGCTCAAAAGTTCCTGTAATTGATTGGACAGTTCTTGCATTTCAGGAGGAGCTAAGCGATACGGTGCTTTAGCGACTGGTGCTGCACCGGGAACTAGATCAATATTGAACTCGACTTGTCTAACAGGTGGAATGCCTGGTAAGTCGTCAGGGAAGACATCTGGGAAGTCCCGAACAATGGGAATGTCTTGAACTTTTGGTTCTTTAGCACTTTTATCAATGACGTGAGCTAGGTACACAAGATGATCTTTCTTGTCCAAGTACTTACGGAATTTCATGGCTGAGACGATTTTAAGTTCGTTCGTGGACTTATCGCCTTGTACGATCAAGATCTCGCCGTTCGGGAGTGGTATATGAACTGATTTCTCATGGCAACAAATAGTCGCGTGGTGTTTGGATAGCCAATCCATTCCCACGATAATGTCGAAGCTACTAATCTTGACAGGGATTAGATCAATTGTAAAGTTCTTGTCTACTAGGATCAAAGGACAGTCTAAAGCAATTTCGTTAGTGCCGTACATTTGGCCATTTGCATACTCTACCACATATTTGTCATTTAGTTTGCCAGTTATCATGTTAGTCTTAGCTTTAAAGTCTAATGCAACAAAGCTACGTTCGGCACCGGAGTCAAATAGTACAGAAGCATAATGATCGTTCAGAAGAAAAGTACCTGTCACAACCCGAGGGTTCTGACGAGCTTCCTCAGCGTTCAAAGCAAAAACACGGGCGTTAGCAGGGCCTTGTTGGTTTTGCTGTTGCTGGTTGATCTGTTGGTTCTGGTTTCTTGGCCCGCGTGGATAAGCAACACGCTGAACTTGGGCGTTCTGGTTCTGGTTCCTTTGAACTGGGACAGTAGGTGGTAGTGGAGGTCTGGTATTTCTGATTGGCGGGTTCCTGTTCACTGGTGGAGGATTAGTTCTGATCAAGTTCGCTGAAACAGCATTGCAGTACTTAGCCATATGCCCAATTCCTTGGCACTTATAGCAGACAGGACAAGCACCAGTGTGATGAAGGTTACAACGGGCACACTTTGGATAAGCTCCAGAATATCTTGTTGGTTCAGGCACTGCGGTCACCGCATAGTTCCTCAAGATCTTCCCCTTCTTACTTGGGGGTTCAACCTTCTTTTCCACCACTTCTTCAGCCTTCCTCTTCCCCTTATCAGCATTCTCAGTCAAACCTCCTGACCGGATAATATCTTTGGTTAAGGTCTTAGCCAGTACAGTGGCTCTTGACATGGTCTTGGGGCCTTTACTGGTGAGGTCACGGCGGATCTCAGGAATCAAGCCCCAAATAAAGCGATCAATTTTCTTCTCCTCAGAAGAAGCTAAGTGTGGCACAAGTCTAGCAAGCTCATTAAACCTCAAAATGTACTTCTCGATCTCCAAACCTTCCATCTTCAAATCCCAAAACTCTTGTTCTAACTCCTGCAAGGCATCTTTGGTACAGAATTCAGTTCTCATCATCTTCTGAAGTTCTTCCCATGTGTAAGCATAAGCGGACTTCCTGCCAATAGTGGTGACGATGCCAGTCCACCAAGACCTAGCAGCTCCATCAAACTGGCTGGTCGCATGCTCCACCATCTTGTCTTCAGTAGTCTCAGTGTGGTACAGGGCTTCTTCCATGTTTTCAAACCACATTAATAGTTCTGCAGCACCTTTCTCCCCTGTGTAGACTGGGGGTTTGCACTGAGTGAAAGTCTTGAATTGGCACCCTCTGCTTCGGGTGACTCTGCCTTCAGTGGTGGCTCGGGTGTTAATCTGGCTAGCTCCATCCGAATCACCATTCACGTCTTGGTTCTGTTCAGGTTCTTCTTGAGTCCTCCTATTCTGAGTTGCTCTAGTAGTTCTAGTACCTTCAGTTAGTGGAATTTCCAGCATCTGAGCAACTTGAGTAGCAAGATTTGGCATCATCGCATTCATGCGGTCAGTGATGAGGTCTGCTACATCTTCCAAGGTAAAGTTGACATTCGCATTTATACCAGGTTGAGTAGGTTCAACAGCTGGTGCAGTCTTAGCTCTTCGTCCACGTTTAGGCGGCATTCTTCCTTATGCCCCTAATAAGATAGAAATATGAACTCGATTACGTTTCGCACAAGTCTATAGCTCCAAGTACGTAGTACGTTAATAAACGATCGTTGTTAGCACAATATATGAACAAGAACAGTCGTCGGTCGCACGATAAGGACCTATAGTCGTATAAGCTCTAAGGCCTATCCTCGAAGCACTAGAACGTATGTCTTAAGAGAACGAGTGAACTAGAACTGATATGATCGAAGAACGAGATTACACAAGGTTCTTACTAAGGCTCTAAGAGATGGGTGACACCTTCAATGACACACCTTGAGTACTAGGAACTATATCCGCAATTAGATGTAGTTGATCAGGTTACATCTAATTAGGGAAAAGTTCCCATTACTCAAACCGGTCATACAAAGGATCACCTCAGAGTGGATTCCAGTTATAGCTCGAGTTTTCCTTAGGAAAAGCTCGGTGTTCACTATAACCATGTCTCTGATACCAACTGTAACACCCCGCTAAAGCGGAAAATACGGGATGTACAGACAAGCACAAAAGCACACAGTACAAGTTCCAACACAGCCAATAACATAAAAGAAAAGAAGTATAAAAGTTATTACAGCATTTGGGATATACCCAGAATAGTTGATAATCAAAAGACAGAACAAATGTCTTGAAGTACTGGAGTCTGAACTGAATAAGCAAAGGGAGATCTTCACAGCTTCCGGTCTTGAACGTACGAACAATCGCCAAAAGAGATGAGCTTTAGAGAGGAAGACTCCTATGCTAAGAGATCTACTAGTCTAGCCTGAAAAGCATGTAAGTTCAAAGGTCAACTACAAAAGTAGTTGGTGAGATTCACATAAAGTACTAGTACGTATACATATAATAATATGTAGAGTAAGAACAAGTCATAAGATCTGTACGTTTAACAAAAGTACTTTGTGATAGTAAGAACAGTACAAGAACATATAATGAACTTTAAATGAATTGTCACTGCTAACCCGATTGGCCAGAACTGAACTGTAATGAACTTATGCACATAATAATCAAGTACTTCAAGAAGATCTAAATCAGAACAAGAACAGATAATATGCATCCTCCAGAACTGCGGAGAATGAGGGTGGGCCTACCCTAAACAGCGCTGTCCATAATTATCTACGGTTCAATCCCTGAACTGTGGGATATGATTGATAGCAGTGAATAAGAACTGAACAAGTACAAGTACGAACTAGAACATGTTAAAGATCAAGTACAGTAGTATGGAGGTATTTAAGATCCTGCCCATTCAAGACTTAAATACTCCCTTAAACAGTATAAATGTATTTAAGATCCTGCCCATTCAAGACTTAAATACTCTTTTAAATAATTAGGAATCATATCATAAGTACCTCGTAAGATCATAAAATAGTACGTGAATTAGTTCAAGATTATAATATAGTACGTAAAGTAGTTCAAGAACATATGTACAAGTACAAAGTAGTTTTCATGCTTTTCAGTCCCCGATAAAAGAACTTGAACAAAATGTACGAAAGGGGGATTAGTGAACTCACAGTGATCTGGTACAAGCACAGTAGTATAAGCACAGAGAACAAGCACAGAGATAGATAAGTTATATCTATCAGATTCCAAGTACGTCTTGATGGAAGCCTAAGTACAAGTTATTGATCATAGATATGCACACATATTAGTTCATATGATTAATTAATCACTGAAATGTCCTTGATGAACTGATGATTTGGTCCTTTGAAGATCTTTGAACGTTTTGACTCAAAAGAGTTTAATGAACTTTAAGTACGTGAACTGGACTCGAACTGAACGTCTTAGAACTCACACATAAGTACTTATCGTGTTAATGAGTTGAACATGTGACAACTCGTAATTTATTAACAACGGGTTAGTCTTAATCTCGATCATTATTATAATTTCGTCTAATTTAGAGATTATGACGTGGAAATTATTAGTTAATTGAACATTTGATATAGTTCAATTAGACGTATCCTTATGACGTAGACTATTAGCTATTTAGACGAATGCCGAGTCTTAAAATAACGTTAAATAAAGATTTAAATGTTATAATTGAACCCAGTAAATAGACTGTCTAAACTAAATATTTCTAAAAGTTTAGTTTATTTAATTTTATTTATTTGTCTCGACTAAAATGAGACGAGGGAAAATACCTTTACTTTACATTTTAACCTTTTAGTCAAACGGTATTTAATCGTAAGCATTTTACCAAATTAGGGGTAAGAAAAATATTCCATTTTTGGCCACATAGGCCGAATGGAAATTGAAAGGCAGGGAGGGAAATACCAAGCCCCATCCCCCTCTTTCCCTGGTTTCTTTTGACCACACATACCCACACCACACAAACACAACACACACACACACATTCATCACTCAAATTCTCTCAATCTCTTCTATCCTTTTCTTCAAAAATTTGGTCTTGCAAAGGTAGAAATCTTTTGGAGATTTTAAAGGGTTTATTATCATTATCAAACATCATCATCACCATCTTCATCTTAGTCAACTATCTTCAAGAACATCAATTTTTGGTAAGTCTAAATCATCCCTTTTGCATCTATTTATGTTTACTTACTCTTTTCTAGTCATTTCGAGCTTTTACATGGCCTAAAACAATTTAAATTGTATTTAGGGTTTAATTAGGGTTTTGGTTTGATTTGATCGTTTCGGAAGATTCAATGATGTTATGGATGAAATTATGGGTTGGGTTATGTGTAATTATGGTTAGTGATGTTTAGTTTTGCTTCAAATTTAGTTACAAACTCTTGCAAGTCGTTTTGGGTCGAAATTGAAGTGTTTTGGGTTGGGGTTCTGCACTGGGTGCTGCTGGTGCTGGCTGCAGAACCTGGCCACTGCGGCGCAGTGGGCACAACCCTTCCCCACTGCGGCGCAGTGCCATTGTACTGGTCCTGGTTCGATTTAGCCCACTGCGGCGCAGTGAGCATGGTTAGCCACTGCGGCGCAGTGTCCAGAATCTGGTCTGGTTTCGACTTAAGCCACTGCGGCGCAGTGAGCATGTTTCTGGCTCACTGCGACGCAGTGTATTGGTACTGTAAAATATTACGCGTCGATTTTTAAACGTTAATAACTTTAAATCCTTAAGTCTAAATAATTTTATTTACCTTTAGTTGATAAAAATCAATGTTTGAAACACGTTCTCGGTTATGGCATTCTAGGGTCTATAGCTAAGTAGTGGTATGTAGGATACTCGTCGTCAAGGGATTTGATCCTCATTATTGGTAATGATATCATAGGTTTTGGATAACCAGGAGAATTGACTGTGGATCTTCTCGAGCTACATTATACCTTTTAGCACTTAGATCGCTAAGGTGAGTTTATGGTGCCCTTTTTCCTTTTACTTTGGGCCTGAAAAGCATGTACTGTTGTATACACTATTTATTAAATAAATGATTGTTTTGTGAGTATGCCATGTGATTTGGATACTTAGATCATTTGACTTAAATTTGCCATGTTGGGCTGTCAAAAATGTGTATACGTGTCATTTATTAAATGTTGGATAAAATGACGTTGAATTGCCGTGTGATGGCTGATTAAAATGGTTTCTTGTGTTTGACAAACTAAAATGTTTCCCCTATTGGTTGTATTGTCGGATCTAGATATCTCG
Source organism: Erigeron breviscapus (assembly GCA_034093135.1). NCBI lineage: Eukaryota > Viridiplantae > Streptophyta > Magnoliopsida > Asterales > Asteraceae > Erigeron > Erigeron breviscapus. The sequence continues at coordinate 10,288,342 of CM067167.1, forward strand.
ACTGTGCGAGGTTATGGTCCGCACCCCATTGTTGAAGGGAAATCCTGTGCGAGGTTATGGTCCGCACCCCATTGTTGAAGGGAAATCCTGTGCGAGGTTATGGTCCGCACCCCATTGTTGAAGGGAAATCCTGTGCGAGGCATATGCTGTCATCAGATCTAGATATACTGATTGACGTGATATAAGATGAGTTCAGATTTAGATATACTGACTATCTTATTATAAATTGTGATATAAGATGAGTTCAGATTTAGATATACTGATTGCTTGTTATAAAAGTGTTGTCAGATTTAGATATACTGACTGTTTGATCTTTTATAACTATATGTCATTTGTGTGCTCACAATGACGAATAAACATTGGTCAAACATACTGTAAACTCACCAACTATTTCGATAGTTGATCCTCTCAAATTTCATGCTTTTCAGGTGACCATCAGTAAGTCTTGGAATCGTATATGGCATTTTGAAGCCAATCTTTTGACCTTGGACGTACAATTTGCATCAGACAGTGAGGACTCTCATGTTTTTAGCTTTAATTGTATTAGACTGTCCAGACTTTGAACTCGTATTTAGTGGGCCCAGTTCCAAATGAGGATGACTTGTATCCGTATTTTGGGGTCCACATTCTAAGACGATTGTACTTGTATTAGACTTGTATTTGGTATTAATGGATGTAATCTCTATTTACCTTCTGATAAGTACGCAATTAGTTAACCCTGTATTTCCGCTATAATGGGGTGTGACAGAACATGTCTTTAACAATGAACTTGTAGCCTTAAGAACTTAATTAACTGTTCATAGAACTCGTACATTAGTAATCCAGATAGGACAAGTCTTAGTTGTACTTAATTAAAGTTTGCACTTTGTACGCCGTCTTAGATCGAACCATGATCTAGTTTAAATGTAAATGATCAGCCTTTGATGTGTTTAATCAAGTAATGATGTTGTTATGAACTGATTAGATGATTAGGGATCAAGTGTGGTATAGTATAGAATAAGTACAAGTTGTTTTAAGGTTGCACAAAGTCGTCCTAGGGTTTTGGACAATTAGATCGTCCTAGGTACTTCAAGATCGTCCTAGGAACTAGTGGTTCAAGATCGTCTCATTTGTACTCAACTCAAGATCGTCTTAGTTATTCAAGGAATCAAGATCGTTTTAATGTTTAATCTGCCAAGATCGTTTTAATGTCTAGCAATTTAGATCGTCTCAAGGTTTATCTAAATTAAGATCGTCTTAAGGTTTATGAACTCAAGATCGTTTCAAAGTACAATGCTCAAGATCGTTTCAGATTTCACTGCTCAGGATCGTCCTAGTTTGTCTTAAGCCAAGATCGTTTTAGGGCCAAGCTAGGGTCAAGATCGTTTTAGAGTTGTACTAGGTCAGGATCGTCCTAGGTTCTCATCAGACCAAGGTCGTTCTAGATGATTTAGCACAAGATCATCTTACAATTCAAGGTTCAAGATCGTTTTACTTTCCAGGAACAAGAACAAGTGTTTGAGCAAAACCGATCCAAGGGATCAGTTACCCATTAAACGTACCAACAATATCACAACACCACACAAGATCGAACGAACAATTACTACTTACCAAAGGGGCTGCCTAGGACGATCTTGGGGTCAAGATCGTCCCAGCCAGGATCGTCCCAAGTCCCAAACGGGCTGAACAAGAACAGGAACATAATACGAAGGTCTAGATCGATTTTAAACATGTTAGAGCATAGCACTAGTACTTATATGCACAATAACATCATTTTATATCACTTTTACTGATTTCCAAGATCAAATATAACATAAACAAGTCATAACTTCAAGAACAAGTTGTACTTTCATTTTCAAAATGGGTTTTGTAGATTAAAGCATGTTATGACCCAAATTTGTTCACACAAATGTTGTTAAACACATTTAGACACAAACCCATTAACATTGAACATGATTTTCGTTCAAGAACTGGACCAAATCATCAAGAACATAAACTTGAAAAAGTACACTTTTAATTTGATCAAAAACTCATAATTCATTGTTGTTACCTGAGATTTGATTCCAGAAATATGTTTTGATTATCACAAGGATGCTAAAAGTACAAACGATTTTGATTTAACAATCCAAAATCGAAAGATGAATTTTTGTGTGTTTTATGTGGCTGCCTATGTGTTTTAGTGAGAGAGTGGAGAGATGGAGAAGAGAATGAATAGGGTTTTCTCTCTCTAAACTCTTCTATTTATAGTCTTCCCATAATAAATGAATTTAATAAATGCAAGGACTAATTGCGAACATTTTTGAACTAGAACTTTTATGACACGACGTTTATGAACCGAACTTTATTATTTCTTTGCACATAATCATGAACTCGTCTATTAAAGCACAATTTAAGATCAAATTGACCTTCATATACGCACCTAATTCAAGTCTAAAGTACGTCAAGAACTTATATAAATTGAACTGTCTGGCCGTTCCGGTGGCGAAAGTACGTTTCAGAGAACTTATTTAGAACATTTCTAAGACGGTTGTTACATATGTCGGGAAAGATTGGATTGTATTATAGGTTTAAAGGTTACAATTAACATAATGGAGGGGGTTTATATACATATGAGCTATTTACACTATGCCCCCTTCCATTGTAACAAGTTTACAATATAAGTACAAATTAACATAAGGTACACAAATCAACTACTACATTTATATTTCTAACAATCTCCCCCTTAGTAGTGATTTGTGAAAAATATCCAGTCTTTGTCTTTCTTCAAGCTCTTGTATTTGGTCTACCTTTGTTTGGATGCCAGAACCAATTTTCTCCTTCGGGTCTATCATCAGGAACAACCATGTTGTCTGCAAAGTTTCTTGGAGGAATGTTCTGTGGACCTGGACGATGACTGGGTTCGTATTTGATCCAACAACCTCCTCTTCGACGTACGACGTACTTAGACTTCTGAGCATTCTTTGCTTCTCTCATCATTCTAATGCTGTCTCTGTACTCGAGTCTTTGATTAATCTTGGATATTGCTTTATCAAACACTTCCTTTTTCTTTTCATCTTGCTCGTCTTCTTGCAGGCACAACAACACATTCTTACAAAACTCCAAAGTTCCATCAGAATAAGAAGCAAGTTCATCCATGCGAATGAAAATCTTCTTCTTTCTGCTATTCAAAAAGACAACACCGAAGGATGGTTCTTCTATATATGACCAATACTTAGCTGTTCAATATTTGCAGTGTATAGACTTTGATCTGGATACGGCACATTAATCTTTCTCTTCACAACTTCAAATCCTATCTGAAAATCTTCCAATGAAGCATATTGAATGCAGCTTGACATATATCATTTAACAGCTTCAAAGGCAATAACATCTTCACGATATCTCTGCATAGCATTCACGAAATGATTGTAGAGAAAGATAATGTCATCAACTGGCAGCAGCTTGAACTGTGTTTCAGTAAATCTGTAGCTCTTGCCATTATCTCTTTTGACATGAAAACTTGGGATTGAGATAGTATTCCTTTTAACCAAAATAACTCTGATCAGCACCAAGATCTTGTGATTTCTTTGTTCTTCAAGGAGTTTGGGATTATATTGCTTGGTGAGTTTAAGAAGCTCTTTGTATTCTTCTACTTGTCTTGCTTCCTTAAACTTGTACATTGATTCCAACTCAGGTCTTTTGGTTTTAGTAACTTTGGTAGCTCCACAAAAGATTGGAAAAGCTCTTTCTTCCAAGAATCTAGACTTCTTAGCTGCCTCCTTTGGCTTAACACCCAGTGCAACCATTCTTTCTTTATCCCTCAAGAAGTATCCCCGATTAATGAACCTCCTTTGTTCATCAGTCAATTCAGTTGGAAAGTAATCAGGAAGAACTTCCTCGGATACAATTGCATCTTTCAACACTTGTTTATATGTTGATTTCTTGAAGTTCTGAGATGCAGCCTCAGGAGTCTTTCTCAATTCATCAAAGCTATTGAAGTCTTCAAAGGTATAGTGTTGAGGAGTTGTGAAACCCTGAGTAGAAGATTCTCCAGCATCTTTTCTGCTTGATGAACCTGTTTCAAAATAATCAAGATCTGGGAAGTCTTCAAACACAGGTTCCTCAACAGCTTCTACATTTACTGGATTCTCAACTATCTCCGGCTCATCCAAAGTTACATTATCTTTTAAGGCTTCAATATCTGCATCTCTCTCAGCATATTCAACTATCTCATTTTCAATCACATACCCTTCATCTTCATTTTCAACAACATTTTCATTATCTTCATCATCATCATCATCATCAGAACTAGTTCCAAAAACTTCCCTAAGTCTTCTTTGAATTTCTTCATTTTCATCTTGGTTACCACCTTCAGTTCTTTCTTCCATCACCACATCTTCAACAATTCCTTCAACTCTTGCCGAAGTATTATCAATATTCGTTTGACCTTCTCCTTGGTTCTCCCCCTCGGGGTGATCATCAGAATCAGGATCATCCCGTCGAGAAGCAACCGAGGCCGGTCGACAAGATTCTAATGCCAACAATCTTAATTCAAAAGCAGCAAGCTTTGCATCATATTCAGCTTTTTGACGTTCAACTTGATCTTGTAAAGCTTTTACTCTTCTTTCAGTTGCAATTTCCCTTTCTCTAACTTCCAAAGCATTCAACACTCCTTTTTCAGTAACAGTCAACAAATCACCCTCAGACCTTAAGATATTCAATAAAACTTCACAAGCAGAGTCTTTGGTTGGTAGATTTGTTGATGGTGGAGACACGTTAAGTGAATTTTGGGGTTGTTGTGACACACGTGGTTGGTCCGACCAGGGGGTGGTTTGGTCCCTTGGGACACGTGTTGAATCTTTGGTTGGTTGATTTGTTGATGTTGATGGAATTTCAGTTGGTGTTGGTGTTCTTTGTGTTGGTGTTTGATGTGGAGGATCCAACCCGGAGGTTGTTGGCACACTTGTGGTGTGACCTAAATTCAGCGATGCTGATTCAGGATTTCCTGCGGATCCTCGGGTTATACCCTCACCAGCAGTTTCAGATTCATGGGCTTTGCAACCCGAATCAATTGGTGTCCTAGACTGTGATAAATCACTGTCCTGGACTTGTTGTTGGGCAACACCACTAACAACACCGGGGTCACTGAGAATGCCCGTTAATATAGTCTCAGGTTGATCCTGAGGAACAGCAGTGTCACTACGGCGTTCATACTGCTCCCCAGTCTCGGTCTGAGGACTGTTACCTGCGGCTAAAGCTTGCGTGATGTTAGCTAAGGCAGGATTTCCAAGCTGTCCTTGAGGGTCACACAAAGTGGGTCCCTCTCCGCTTGTTCGGCACCAGTACTCAACTGGGCTTGTGAATCAGTGTCCCTAGGAGATCTAGACTCTTGTGCATGAACTGAAGGCGAGAGGTGGGGCTGGTCCTCTCTAATTTCAACACTCTCATCCTCCAAATGAGGAGAGTGTGGTGAGCGTGGCTTATCC
>CM067167.1:10294782-10329152 GCA_034093135.1 Erigeron breviscapus
CATCCTGAACTGTGGGATATGAATTGATAGCAGTGAATAAGAACTGAACAAGTACAAGTACGAACTAGAACATGTTAAGATCAATATAGTGGTATGGAGGTATTTAAGATCCTGCCCATTCAAGACTTAAATACTCCCTTAAACAGTATAAATGTATTTAAGATCCTGCCCATTCAAGACTTAAATACTCTTTTAAATAATTAGGAATCATATCATAAGTACCTCGTAAGATCATAAATAGTACGTAATAGTTCAAGAACATATGTACAAGTACAAATAGTTTTCATGCTTTTCAGTCCCCGCTAAAGAACTTTGAACAAATGTACGAAAAGGGGGATTAGTGAACTCACCGTGATCTGGTACAAGCACAGTAGTATAAGCACAGAGAACAAGCACAGAGATAGATAAGTTATATCTATCAGGTTCCAAGTACGTCTTGAAGGAAGCCTAATTACAAGTTATTGTTCATAGATATGCACACATATTAGTTCAAATGACTAATTAATTACTGAAATGTCCTTGATGAACTGATGATTTGGTCCCTTGAAGATCTTTGAACGTTTTGACTCAAAATGAGTTTAAATGGACTTTAAGTACATGAACTGGACTCGAACTGAACGTCTTAGAACTCACACATAAGTACTTATCGTGTTAATGAGTTGAACGTGTCTTTAATAATGAACTTTAGCCTTAAGGACTCAATTTAGTTGTTCATAGTACTCGTACTTTAGTAATTAAGATAGAACATGTCTTTGGTGTACTTCAATTAGGGTTTGCACAATGTACGTTGTTTTAGATCGATTTAGGAACTAGCTTTATTGTCAATAAGTAGCCTTGAATGTGATTGATCATGTGATAATGATGTTATGAACTGGTTTGGTGATTAATGATCAAGTGTGGTATGTTATAGAACAAGTACAAGATCGTCTAGGGTTTTGGACTTCAAGATCGTCCCACTGTTTGATCAGGATCGTTTCAGGTTTTACTGCTCAGGATCGTCCTAGTTTGTCTTAAGCCAAGATCGTTTTAGGGTTGCACTAGGTCAGGATCGTCCTGGTTTCTCATCAGACCAAGGTCGTTCTAGATGTTTAGCACAAGATCGTCTTACAATTCCTAGTTCAAGATCGTTTCACAGGTCAAGGTTCAAGATCGTTTTAGCTTTTCAAGTTCAAGATCGTCTCAAGTGTTTCACTGGCTCAAGGTCGTCTTAGGTTCCAATGTACAAGGTCGTCTTAGGTTCTAATGTACAAGATCGTCTTAAAGGTTGATAGCTCAAGATCGTTTTAGGGCACAATATGGTCAAGATCGTTCTAAGTCAAAGCAAGAACACATTCACCTTGATTCAAGAACAAGGGTTGAGCAAAACCGATCTTAGAAGATCAGTTACCCATTAATGTACCAACAACAACACAACATCACACGAGATCGAACGAACAAGAACTATAGAACATGAACTGCCCTAGGACGGTCTTGGTGATCAAGATCGTCCTAGTGCTTAAGAGTGAGACCGTCCCAAGCTCTAAAACGAGCTGAACAAGAACGGGTGCGCAAATGAATGACTAGGTCGATTTCGGGTCTTGTTAGAACATAGCACTGGTACATATATGCACAATAACATCATTTACTAACACATTCACTGGTTTCAAGATCAAATATCACATGAACAAGTCATGGCACTCAAGAACAAGTTGTACCTTTATAATCAAAAATGGGTTTTGTAGATTAAAGCACGTTACGACCCAAATTTGTTCATACAATGTTAATAAACACACTTAGACACAAACCCATTAACATTTAACATGATTTTCGTTCAAGAACTGGACCAAATCATCAAGAACATAAACTTGAAAAAGTACACTTTTAATTTGATCAAAACTCATAATTAGTTGTTGTTACCTGAGATTTGATTCCAGAAATATGTTTTGATTATCACAAGGATGCTAAAAGTACAAACGATTTTGATTTAACAATCCAAAATCAAAAGATGAATTTTTGGTTGGTTATGGCTGCCTGGAGAGGTTTTTTAGTGAGAGAAGTGAAATTGAGAGTGATAATGAATAGGGTTTTCTCTCACTAAACCTTCTATTTATAGTCTTCTCATATTAAATGAACATCATAAATGCAAGGACCATTTGCAATTATTTTGAACTAGAACTGTTAAGAACACGAACGTTTACGTACTGCACTTTAGTATTTCATTGAACTTAATCATAAATTCGTCATATAAGTCAAGAATTAAGATCAAATTGACCTTCATATAAGCACATAATTTAGGTCTGAAGTACGTCAAGAACTTAAATAAATTGAACTGTCTAGCCGTTCGAGTGGCGAAAGTACTTCTTAAAGAACTTATTTAGAACATTTCTAGGACGGTTGTTACAGCTACGTGCGCGTATTCATTAAAAAGGAAATTTGATGCTTCAAGTTAATTAATATGACTGTACTGACCCATATTAATGTAATGCTTTTCAAGTTGTAGTTTGCATTACATATTAGAATGTATCAATGAAATCAATCACTAAGTTCAATAACTTTTACCTTAATGTCGTTTATAAAATTCAAACATTTATCGTACTATGGGTCAGTATTGCATATAACCAAGTACCTGATTAATGTTGTTATAAAATTCAAACATTATTATCTTTGATTTGTTTCTACTGCAAATTGCGTGAACTCTGAAGTTTTTAATTGGTAAAGCATAAGCATTTTCTATTTTTATTATATGTCTTCCACAAATGAAAATGTCTAGTGTATAGTGTATGTATATAGAATGACTTTTCTTGAAAATAAGTCTTATGTAAAAGTCGACATGTGGCCTGGATTTATTGTATTATGGGTGAATATATACTACTTGGTACCAATGTACCATTGTACTCTCTTACCCCAAAAAAGAAAAGTCTAGTGTTAATTTTTTAAGCGCAAATTTCTTTACAACACCTATATTATTCTCGAATAATCTTAAATATGCACCAAGTGGGCTAATCCCATACTGGCAAAACAAATCTTTTGTTATATACTTATATATGCTAAGCCTAATATGTATCTATTGTGATTCTGCCATACTTGTTATACATAACATGTACAAAACAAAAACTCAAATAGGGGCATAGATTGGGTTATCGAAGTGAAATAGAGACGTAACCGTTTGCAAAGACAACCCCGGGAGATTTATTATTATTTAGTTTTTGTACTAGTTGTTTGTTTTCGTTCTCCGCCGTTCGGGAACCATTTCTCCGATGAAGATCTTTCCCGCCTTATATCACACATGGTTGATGGGCCAGATATAAAGTAAGGCTTAATTTTGACTTTTGAGGTTTGTGTAAGCCCCTTAATAAAAGAATGGGCTTTTCAGATGTATTTATATCGGGTTTATAATCTGGCTATTTTTACAATATATCGGTTTGGATTCGATTTAAAGAGGGTTTATAACTCATTAACTTAACTTATTTTTCTAATATATTAATCCTAGTTTGTATCAAATACTAATCCTAATTTGTATCAAATACGAAAAGGTTTAGAGATATAAAAAGGGAAAAACAAAAGCCCTACTCACTTCTTCCTCCTCCCTCCTCTATGGTTCGGCCGAAACTCTCCCAAAACAAAAGGGATTTCGGTTTTAGTTGTTTGACAAATCAAAGAGAGAAAGCCAAGTGTTTGCGGTTCGTGATCAAGTACTAGCATACGTACATCCGTGTGTCGTGTGTGCAAACGTAGAGGGATTTACTTCAAATCCTCATAAAGTTTCTTACTTTATTTTTCTTCAAATCAAAGGTACATGTTTTCTATTCTTGGTTAATTAATTAATTACATAGATTAATTTTTCCGCTGCGTGCTTTGTGATTTAATTTGATAATTGTTATAACACCCGACGTTTAAAAATATGGGTTTTCAAAAACTTTCACCTAACGTTGTCAAATTGCGGAAGAAAAGACTTTAAAAGTCAAAACCGATAAAAACATTTCGGTTCTGCATTTATTTGGTGTTACATGCCATATCAACAATAGTTCAAATGAAAACCCAACGGTTGCCCAACATAAAACAACCGTTCACACGACACTACATAAATTCGACATTAAGTACGAAATGTAACTAAATGTCTAAGAAGAATCGTCTATGGGTAGCTAAGGCTCCTTCATTGCATCTACCCAAGCTCACATGTCCTGCGTCACTAGTCCATCAAGCTAAACCTGAGGGAACAACCACATTAAAGAAACAAGTGTTAGCTATAAGAATAGCTAAGTAAGATCACACTCAATATAAAAGCATTTGTCCAATTAAAACATTTCTTCATTATTAGACAAACTCATTAGGCACAACACACCACACATATCTGCATATCAACTTCATATCAAATAGGATAATCATCCTAAATGTGCCTATCCTGCATTAGTTCACACATTGTCACACATATCTTCGTTATCTGCATATAAGTGTGCCCTGCATCACACCCGACTGGATGATCAACCAAAGGCTAATCATCGTACGTCGTTAAGGAATGGCAAGTCAATCCAAGAGTAATCCGTATGTGGAGGTTGGTCAAACCCCTCGTATTACTCGCCCTGCATTATAAAGACCATGTTGCAAGAGCCACCCAAGCAACAACTACGTCAACGCACTTAGCCGGGCTAGGCAAGTACGGGTTAAGCTTAACACTTTCCTGCATCAAGGTTTAACGAGCTCGATCCTGCATTATTTAGTTTAGGTGACTGCATTACCTAAACATTTACTACGTTTACTGCTTTTACGTTTTGGGCCCTTAAACGTGCACGTGTCATGGCAACTTAACAAGTCTAGTGAACTAGTTGAGCAAGCCATACAATCATGCACATATCAACAATCAACAACATATACTACATCTCAAAGCATCACAAGCTACTTCGTAATACTACATAAACTGCATAACAATATACTACATTAAGCAATACTTCATTTCACTACGTTAGGGTCTGCATTTCAGGTCTCATGGTCAACTACATATCCCATAATACCTCCCGTGTAACCCGAGATACCCACATATATCATAGGTTACCGTTAAGGAAGTTATAAGTATGAAACCTTTGCTTGTTGAACCCTCAGCGTGACAAAAGTAGTGTATCTTACCTCGATACGGTTTAACAACAAGCTATAAGCACAATACAACGATGACTAGGTGTCTCCAATAACCTAGAACAAGTATAAGATCGAAAGATAAGCTAAACGACACATTTTGTGAAATCTGGCATGTGGTGCGCCGCACCTTCCATGTGGTGCGTCGCACCAATCCTCCAGGGATTTCCTATCAACAATAGGTGCGCCGCACCAGCCCTTGGTGCGTCGCATATCGGGGTCCATCATAAGAAACCCAAAACCCAACTGGGCAGTGGTGCGCCGCACCACTCCCTTGGTGCGCCGCACCTGGGGTGCAGACCAGCAACTCAATTTTGTTCTTTGATCAAACGAATTCCATACGAACCCATACCCCAAATCCAACCTGGGGACTTAAAATTAATCCTTTTAATTGCACTTTCATCACCTTTAATCATCCTATTAATCCCTTAATCCTTTACATCATAAATCAACCATTTAATCACCCGAATAACATGAAATTGATGAACGTTTAATCAAATAACCCAACCCAAACCCCTTATGGCCTGGATTAAGACTAATATAAGACTCACACAATCAGATCTCAGAAGAGAATACCTATATTACCTGTATTAGGTGACAAAGATCCAAGATCTAAGCAATACACGATCGATTTGGCTCCAAAACGAATAGATCTAGCGAGAAACTTGAGAGGGAAGGGAGGGGATCAGCTAGGGCTTTGTTTAGGGGAATAAAATCTGCATAATGGCTCTCTAATGACAACCCTAAGCCTCTAAACCCGTTTTTGACTTTGCACACATGTCAAAACTAGCCCCTAAGCTTCCCAATCCTTCATTATTGGTCACAAACTACTTTATTGACCATATACATCATTAATCTTCATTAAATGTCACTACATAGACATTAATCTTCATATTACACACATTTATACTACATTAATATTTAGGCTTACAAGCCTCACACATAACACACATTAACTACATATAAGCATTAAATCTAAAATAGACTTAACGACACACACATATTGACTTAACGACATTAGTCAACTAGTAAAGAAAAGTTTGGGATGTTACAATTACCTCCCCCTTAAGAGGATTCCGTCCCCGGAATCTCATCAGTAAGGAACAACTCGGGATACTTTTCCTTCATTACTGCTTCAGTTTCCCACGTTAAGCTTTCTCCATGATTATGCTTCCACTTTATCAACACAAGTTCAATCACTTTTCGACGTAACTTCTTTTGCTTTCTTCCAAGTATCGCTACCGGTTCGTCTACTATTCTCTTCATTGGGTCAATACTCACGTCTTTAATAGGAATCACACTTGACTCCTCAGCTAAACATTTCCTCAAGTAGGATACATGGAAGGTGTTGTGAATTCCATCCAATTCTGGAGGTAGTTCCAACTGATATGCCACATCTTTGATGCGCTTCACAACTTTAAAAGGTCCAATGAAACGTGGACTCAACTTTCCCTTCTTTCCAAATCGAATAACTCCTTTCCAAGGTGATACTTTCAGCATCACTAAATCACCAACATTAAACTCATCGGTCTCCTTTTCTTATCTGCATATGTTTTCTGCCTTTCTCTTGCCACACGCAAGGCTTCTTTAGCTATATTAACCTTTTCAGAGGTGATTTCAATAATTTCAGGACCGGTCAACTGCTTTTCACCGGGCTCCATCCAACAATTTGGAGTCCTACACCTTCTTCCATATAACATCTCAAATGGTGGCATTCCAATGCTTGCATGGTGACTATTGTTGTAAGCAAACTCAATCATCTTCAAATGATCATCCCATGCTCCACCGTATTCAAGTACACACGTTCTCAACATATCCTCCAAGGTTTGAATGGTTCTCTCACTTTGCCCATCGGTTTGAGGATGATAGGCGGTACTCAAATTTATTCTACTACCCAATTCCCGTTGAAGACCCTTCAAAAGTTTGACACAAACCTCGAGTCTCGATCCGAAACAATAGATAAAGGAACTCCATGTTTCACAACTACTTCATCAATGTACATCTTTGCCATCTTCGTTAAAGGCACATCTTGTCGGGTAGCTAGAAAATGAGCACTCTTCGTCAATCTATCTACAATCACCCATATCATATCATTCCCTTTCGGCGTTTTAGGTAGCTTCGTTACAAAGTCCATGGTAATATGATCCCATTTCCACTCGGGAATGTCTAATTGATGCAACAAACCATACGGCTTTTGATGGTCTGTTTTCACACGTGCACACGTCAAACACTTTGCTACAAAATGAGCTACTTCTCCTTTAATATCCGGCCACCAATAAATCGGCTTCAAATCTGCATACATTTTGGTGACACCGGGATGAACCGAATATCTACTTCTATGGGCTTCCTCAAGGATCAATTCTCGGTTACCACCAAGCAATGGCACCCAAATTCGACCCTTGTATGTTCTGAACCCACGGCTATTAGTCTCCATCACAAGACGTTTCTTCTTTCCAATGCTTTCATTGTCAATGTTATCCTTCATCAATGCCCTCACTTGTGCTTCTTTAATTCGTTCAAGTAGCCCCGACTTGGCTTGAACTTGCATGCTCATCAACTTACAAGAAGAACTTTGCACCTTCCTACTTAGTGCATCCGCCACTACATTGGCTTTACCCGGATGGTATTTGATTTCACAATCATAATCCTTAAGTAATTCCATCCACCTCCTTTGTCTCACGTTCATCTCCTTTTGATTAAAGACATACTGCAAACTTTATGATCGGTAAACAAAGTGCATTTTGTACCATAAAGGTAATGTCTCCACAATTTCAATGCAAATATAACTGCGGCCAATTCAAGATCATGGGTAGGGTAATTCTTCTCATGTGGTTTCAACTGGCGGGAAGCATAGGCGATCACCTTGTCCCTCTGCATCAGTACACAACCCAAACCCGTGATAGATGCATCACTATACACAACCAATCATCGGTACCTTCAGGTAAGGCAAGTATAGGAGCTTCACACAACTTCTTCTTCAACGTTTGAAATGCATTCTCCTGCTTATCGGTCCACTCAAACTTTACTCCTTTCTTCGTTAGTTCAGTCATAGGCTTGGCTATTCGGGAGAAATCCTGAATGAATCTTCTATAATATCCAGCCAAACCAAGAAAACTTTTAATCTCAGTAGGAGTCTTTGGCTGCTCCCACTTTGAAACAGCTTCAATCTTTGAAGGATCTACTTTAATACCTTCCGATGAAATAACATGACCAAGAAACTGCACCTCTCGAAGCCAAAACTCACATTTAGAAAACTTGGCATACAACTTCTTCTCCCTCAACACCTCCAAAACTGCTTTCAAGTGCTCTCGGTGCTCATCTTCTGACTTAGAATAGATCAAAATATCGTCAATAAACACAATAACAAAATGATCTAGAAAGGGACGGCATACCCGATTCATTAAATCCATAAACGCGGCTGGAGCATTAGTCAACCCAAATGGCATGACCAAGAACTCATAATGACCATATCTAGTCCGGAAAGCTGTCTTTGTTACATCTTCCTTCTTAACTTTCAATTGATGATAACCGGACCGTAAATCTATCTTTGAAAAATATGAAGCACCATGTAGTTGATCAAAGAGATCATCAATTCGCGGGAGAGGATATTATTCTTAACCGTTCGCTTATTCAACTCGCGGTAGTCTATGCACATGCGCATAGATCCATCCTTCTTTTTAACAAAGAGAACCGGAGCTCCCCAAGGCGAGGAACTAGGTTGTATGAAACCTTTGTCAAGTAATTCCTGAAGTTGGGACATTAACTCTTTCATTTCTGTAGGAGCTAATCGGTAAGGTGCTTTAGCAACAGGTGTAGCACCGGGAATAAGATCTATCTGAAAAGTAACTTCGCGGTCAGGAGGAATACCGGGAAGATCTTCGGGAAACACATCGGGAAAATCGGATACTACATCAACACTAGCAATAGAAGGCTTCTCCTTTCTCACATTAATAACATAGGCCAAGAAATGACTCTTATTCTTCCTTATACATTTAATAGCCTTCATCATACTAATGATCTTTATTCCCCCTCTTTTCTTATCTCCATAAACCGTTACCACATTACCATCGAATGTAGGAAACCGAATAATCTTTTGGGAACACAAAATATTAGCTTCATTTCTAGACAACCAATCCATACCAATCACTACATCAAAACCGGCTAAGGTAGTAGGCAATAACTGGACTGGAAACAAACGACCTTCAATCTCAATGTCACAATCATCATATCCCTCACGTATATCACTAACCGTACCATTAGCAATTTCCACCTCTATCGAGCAATCTAAAGGGGTAGTGACTCTTCCTAGTTTAGGAGCAAATAAAGTAGACACAAACGACCTATTTGCACCCGAATCAAATAAAACAGAAGCAGGCTTTGAATTAACAAGGAAAGTACCACTTACCACCTCGTCGTTGTTCTTAGCATCATCAACAGTCATCTGCAAGGCTCTCACTTTTGTTGCTGAAGTGGTTGCTTTCTTCCCGTCATTCTTCATTTGTGGGCAATCGGCAATAAGATGACCCGTTTCTTGACACTTGTAGCAACGAATCTTGTCCCTACATTCTGTTGCAAGATGTCCCGACTTCCCACACTTATGACACCTTCTTGTCTTGTCGGAACATTGACCTTCATGAACATTCTTGCAAAAAGCACACCAAGACCCATTCTTCTTTTTATCTTTGTCACCACTTGAGCTAGAATTTCCACGAAACTTCTTATTATTATTATTGTTGTTAGATGACCAATTTGACCTTCTTTTGAACCCTGCTTTCTTGTCATCAACCTTCACCACAACTTTCTCACTTTTGAAGTCATCATCCAACCTCTTTGACTCCTTAATAGCCGCCGATAAAGTCACATGTTGTCTACATAATCCACGGTAACTAACGGGGAGACCATCACAATAAGCCTCAATTTGGTCCTCCTGCCTTCGAACCAAGTGTCCAACAAACTTCAACTTCTCCATAAACGAGTGTGCATATTCAGAAATTGCACCGGGTTTAGCAACCAACGATCTAAACTCCTTTTCAATCAACCTTAACTCACGCGTTCCCACATACTCCTCTAGAAACTTCTCCTTAAATGTTCCCCAAGGCATAACTGCAAGTACCTCAGGAGTCATAGACACTGTAGTAGCCCTCCACCAATTACGGGCATTCTTCTTCAACATCCTACTAGCACACAAAACCTTCATATCATTCGGACAATAGCAAGATGCAAAAACTACCTCAATGTCCTCGATCCACTCCATAGCACCTACTGCATTTTGGGTACCATCAAACTCCTTGGCACCACATTTCTGAAAACTTTCATATTTGAAGTTATTAACACGAGATGCATTAACAACTCCAAGTCCTCCACCATTAACTTCATTAACACCCACGGCTGCCATGGATGGTTCAGCACTTTGGGAGGGATTAGAATAATTCCCTTCCGAACGCTCACCCCTTTGTTCACTCCCAATCCTTTCTGCATTTCTTTCAGCCCTCAATTGAGCTAACTCTTCTTCATTTCTCATTAAGAGAGCTCGGATAGCTCTCAATTCTTCATGTAATTGGGCTTGATTGGGAACCTGCTCTATTACCGGTTTGCCCTATCTACTTCAGAGACGGTTGGTGGATCACCAAGACGGCGATTTTGTACACGGGGTAGCCTTTGCTCTACTTCATTTCCAGCCCCGTTTCCATTTGGAGGAACACCACCACCATTTCCTCCTGCTCTTTGATTACTAGCTCTAGTGTTTGCCATTAACTCTACAAAGCAATGACGACGGTTAGCAAGAGTTAAAGAGTGACTACATATGTTAAGGCTCTACTACATATAACTACATTATTACACACAATAAATAAGCCTTAAATCACACTCTCACTCACTCCCCAACCCGTCTTAGAGCATTCCACTTCATTAGCTAGGCATCCTACTTAAGCCTAACCTACTTCTCATCGGTCTAAGTCCAAAATCCTACGGCATAAGTCAAATTTTGGTTCACTTAAACCAATTCTCTGATACCAACTTGTAACACCCGACGTTTTAAAATATGGGTTTTCAAAAACTTTCACCTAACGGTGTCAAATTGCGGAAGAAAAGACTTTAAAAGTCAAAACCGATAAAAACATTTCGGTTTCTGCGTTTTGTTGGTGTTACATGCCATATCAAACAATAGTTCAAATGAAAACCCAACGATTGCCCAACATAAAACAACCGTTCACACGACACTACATAAATTCGACATTAAGTACGAAATGTAACTAAATGTCTAAGAAAGAATCGTCTATGGGTAGCTAAGGCTCCTTCATTGCATCTACCCAAGCTCACATGTCCTGCGTCACTAGTCCATCAAGCTAAACCTGAGGGAACAACCACATTAAAGAAACAAGTGTTAGCTATAAGAATAGCTAAGTAAGATCACACTCAATATAAAAGCATTTGTCCAATTAAAACATTTCTTCATTATTAGACAAACTCATTAGGCACAACACACCACACATATCTGCATATCAACTTCATATCAAATAGGATAATCATCCTAAATGTGCCTATCCTGCATTAGTTCACACATTGTCACACATATCTTCGTTATCTGCATATAAGTGTGCCCTGCATCACACCCGACTGGATGATCAACCAAAGGCTAATCATCGTACGTCGTTAAGGAATGGCAAGCCAATCCAAGAGTAATCCGTATGTGGGGGTTGGTCAAACCCCTCGTATTACTCGCCCTGCATTATAAAGACCATGTTGCAAGGAGCCACCCAAGCAACAACTACGTCAACGCACTTAGCCGGGCTAGGGCAAGTACGGGTTAAGCTTAACACTTTCCTGCATCAAGGTTTAACGAGCTCGATCCTGCATTATTTAGTTTAGGTGACTGCATTACCTAAACATTTACTACGTTTACTGCTTTTATGTTTTGGGCCCTTAAACGTGCACGTGTCATGGCAACTTAACAAGTCTAGTGAACTAGTTGAGCAAGCCATACAATCATGCACATATCAACAATCAACAACATATACTACATCTCAAAGCATCACAAGCTACTTCGTAATACTACATAAACTGCATAACAATATACTACATTAAGCAATACTTCATTTCACTACGTTAGGGTCTGCATTTCAGGTCTCATGGTCAACTACATATCCCATAATACCTCCCGTGTAACCCGAGATACCCACATATATCATAAGTTACCGTTAAGGAAGTTATAAGTATGAAACCTTTGCTTGTTGAACCCTCAGCGTGACAAAAGTAGTGTATCTTACCTCGATACGGTTTAACAACAAGCTATAAGCACAATACAACGATGACTAGGTGTCTCCAATAACCTAGAACAAGTATAAGATCGAAATATAAGCTAAACGACACATTTTGTGAAATCTGGCCATGTGGTGCGCCGCACCTTCCATGTGGTGCGTCGCACCAATCCTCCAGGGAATTTCTATCAACAATAGGTGCGCCGCACCTACCCTTTGGTGCGTCGCATATCGGGGTCCACCAAAAACCCAAACTGGGCAGTGGTGCGCCGCACCACTCCCTTGGTGCGCCGCACCTGGGGTGCAGATCAGCAACTCAATTTTGTTCTTTGATCAAACAAATTCCATACGAACCCATACCCCAAATCCAACCTGGGGACTTAAAATTAATCCTTTTAATTGCACTTTCATCACCTTTAATCATCCTATTAATCCCTTAATCCTTTACATCATAAATCAACCATTTAATCACCCGAATAACATGAAATTGATGAACGTTTAATCAAATAACCCAACCCAAACCCTTATGGCCTGGATTAAGACTAATATAAGACTCACACAATCAGATCTCAGAAGAGGAATACCTATATTACCTGTATTAGGTGACAAAGATCCAAGATCTAAGCAATACACGATCGATTTGGCTCCAAAACGAATAGATCTAGCGAGAAACTTGAGAGGGAAGGGAGGGGATCAGCTAGGGCTTTGTTTAGGGGAATAAAATCTGCATAATGGCTCCCTAATGACAACCCTAAGCCTCTAAACCCGTTTTTGACTTTGCACACATGTCAAAACTAGCCCCTAAGCTTCCTAATCCTTCATTATTGGTCACAAACTACTTTATTGACCATATACATCATTAATCCTTCATTAAATGTCACTACATAGACATTAATCTTCATATTACACACATTTATACTACATTAATATTTAGGCTTACAAGCCTCACACATAACACACATTAACTACATATAAGCATTAAATCTAAAATAGACTTAACGACACACACCATATTGACTTAACGGCATTAGTCAACTAGTAAAGAAAAGTTTGGGATGTTACATATCTTACTGCCGTATTTATGTTAATGCACTTCCCAATGATACGTAAACAAGGGATTTCTGGTCCTTTATAGAGAAGATATAGAATAGATCTTTTGAATTCATCATTTATCATTTGGGGTAGGAACGATAGTATTTTATTGCTACAAGTATGGATTATTGAAAATAATAAGACATGTATTTGGATATTTCCCTTGAACTCCGCAATATTTTTTATTTGGCATCAATAGTTGAAGGGAATTTTCCGAAGAGAAAATGGATTAAAGTGGTTGTTGAAAAAGGTGTGACACTAATATTATTTCTTATAACTTACCTCCTTTCACTATTTCACTTTTCACTAACTCTTTTCAATTTCAATCTGTAATAATATTATTATTCTTATCATATCATAAACTAATTACTAATACCTACTTTATTTCCTACAATTTCAATCTATACCACATGATCTTACAACAAAACCAGGAAACATACGTAAAGTAATATATACTAACCTTGCATGATCTTCCTTGTATCACAACGTGATCACCTACTCTGACAGCTCTTGCAGTTATGTTTATGTCGGCCATTGAACCTAAAAGAAAAAAAAATGATTAGTTTTTTACTAGTTATATGGTTTTGTATGGTTTCATTTTCATTCTTTTCATTTACTCCTTCCGTCCCATTAAATTTATCCACTTTCAAAATTGAAAGTCAAACTTTATCAACTTTGACCATAAATATTTTATTTTGCGTTATATAATAGTTGATGAAAGTTTTATGAATCACACATCTAAAACACAATCATATAATATAACTTTCATCAAATATTATATAATATAAACAAAAAAATTTATGGACAAAATTCGTAAAGTTTGACTTTGAAAAGTTAAAAGTGGAGTAATTTTTACAAGTTGTAATAAATGTAGGTAGTTGTGATAGTAATAAATGTTTTCAACAACCCTCCTTAATATTCAAAAACTTAATGCAAGGCTAATAATATTGGATGGAGATCCCCTAAAGTTGAAAACAACTTGAGGGGTAATGTTAAGAGAATCATGACCCTTTGATTAAAATCAAGGGTCAAGATTGGTCATTGATTTTAATCAAAGGGTCATGATTCTCTTAACTTGACTAGTCGGGGAATCCTTATCCAATAATATTAATGTTGGTCTCGATTATTTGGCAACAATCGACCTTAGTATTCAAAAACTTAATGCAAGGCTAGTAATGCCAATGTTGGTCTTGATTATTTGGCAAAGACCGATTTTAAAACCGACTATACTACTTTTATAATTTGTTTTTGACAAATATACATTTATACCCCACAAAATTATTTTTTTCTTCTAACACGTTTCATTTTTCATTGTACAATTAACTCTTTTTTTAATTTTTTTGGCTTATAAAAGGGGATTCTTGTCCAAATAGGGTTTTCATGGTTTCAATACCAATGGGATAAGAGGTAACAAAAGAAGGTTCCCAAGGCATTGATTATTTGCTCACTTAAGAAGCAGTGACGGATCCAAGATTTATTGTCATGCGGGTCATTCAGATTGTTAGAATGACTTAGTTGAGGGTGGAAAAAACTAAAATGATTCGGGTCAACGGCTCTGGTCTTAAATGAAATCATAATAGCATAATATAACGACACTGTTAAAGAATAAAAATTATTATAAGATTATCCGACGATGTTTCTAAACTTTGAAATTTTACATAAATTCATCGGATCAACAAGAAGTACAATTAAATCGGCTTTGCGCTAAAAAAAAAAAATGCTAAACTTACAAACAAACGTTTATAAATTTATATATCATCAATAAAATATAAAAAATAAACTTAAAGTATAAATAATGTAATCTATCAACCTTCACTAACTAAAAGTAAGCCTATCTTAAACACATAGATGATCCATTCAACTACTTACAAATGAAAAAATCACTCAACTGCCACGTGCTTGGATGTGCCACGTGCGCATCATTCAACTACATACAAACATATTTAACAAATTCATACACATTTGGTAGTATCACAAATCAAAAAAGAAAAAAAAATCCACTTTATTTTGTCTCTAAGAAAAAAAATGTACCATGTTTGGAGAATTAAACTCCATCCGAATGTAGTCAATTAAGAGAAAAGTTGGCTAATTTCAAAAACAAGCAAAGCGCAAGTTTAAAAAAATTTGGATAACATGACGTGGTGGAAGAAAAAAGAAAAAAAGAAAAGAACAATCAAGAAGAAACACAAGCTTCAGTATATCACGCATATAGTGTCAATAAATAATATTAATCAACTTAAATCATATGCCTAAAAATTAACCTAAAACCTTAAGAATTTAACATGTGGATTCTATTAATTCTCTTTTCTAATCTTGCCTCTTGATTTTTTCACATATCATCATCCTATAATTAGGTTGATTTTTAAGCATACAAATTAGGTTGATTTATCATTATCCAGTGTCAATATACTTTTTCAGTGATAATTTCTAATAGGGTCCAAATATGGGTTTTGCTGTAAAACTTTCTTGTAAACACCCATGAAAGTAGTTAAAAATCATCATTTCACTTAAGTACTACTTCATACAATATAAAGTAGTTAAAAATCATACGATATATGTAACAACCGTCTTAGAACTGTTCTAAATAAGTTCCTCGAATCGTACTTTCGCCATTTGAACGGCTAGACAGTTCAATTTATTTAAGTTCTTGACGTACTTTAGACCCGATTATGTGCTTATATGAAGGTCAATTTGATCTTAAATCTTGATTTATATGACGAGTTTTCTGATTTAATGCGACGCAATACTAAATTTCGGCTCGTAAACGTTCATGTTCATAAAAGTTCTAGTCCAAATGTTCATAAATAGTCCTTGCATTTATTAAGTTCATTTATTATGGGAAGACTATAAATAGAAGAGTTTAGAGAGAGAAAACCCTATTCATCATCTTCTCCTCCTCTCCACTCTCTCACTAAAACACACACTCAGACGCCATGAAACACACACTAGAGCATCTCTTGATTTTGGATTGTTTAATCAAAATCGTTTGTACTTTTAGCATCCTTGGGATAATCAAAACACACTTCTTGAATCATTTCTCAGGTAACAACAACATTTGATGGGTTTTTGATCAAATTAAAAGTGTACTTTTTCAAGTTCATTATTAAAGACACGTTCAACTCATTAACACGATAAGTACTTATGTGTGAGTTCTAAGACGTTCAGTTCGAGTCCAGTTCGAGTACTTAAGTTCATTCAAACCTTTTTTTTTGAGTCAAAACGTTCAAAGATCATCAAGGACCAAATCATCAGTTCATCAAGGACATTTCAGTGATTAATTAATCATATGAACTAATATGTGTGCGCATTTATGATCAATAACTTGTACTTAGGCTTCCATCAAGACGTACTTGGAATCTGATAGATATAACTTATCTATCTCTGTGCTTGTTCTCTGTGCTTATACTACTGTGCTTGTACCAGATCACTGTGAGTTCACTAATTCCCCCTTTCGTACATTTTGTTCAAGTTCTTTTATCGGGGACTGAAAAGCATGAAAACTATTTGTACTTGTACATATGTTCTTGAACTATTTTACGTACTATTTTATGATCTTACGAAGTACTTATGATATGATTCTTAACTGTTCAAAAAGAGTATTTAAGTCTTGAATGGGCAAGATCCTTAAATACATTTATACTGTTTAAAAGAGTATTTAAGTCTTGAATGGGCAGGATCTTAAATACCTCTATACTACTGTACTTGATCTTTAACATGTTCTAGTTCGTACTTGTACTTGTTCTGTTCTTGTTCACTGCTATCAATTCATATCCCACAGTTCAGGGATTGAACCGTAGGTAATTATGGACAGCGTTGTTTAGGGTAGGCCCACCCTCATTCTCCGCAGTTCTGGAGGATGCATATTATCTGTTCTTGTTCTGGTTTAGATCTTGAAGTACTTGATTATTATGTGCATAAGTTCATTACAGTTCAGTTCTGGCCAATCGGGTTAGCAGTGACAATACACTTAAAGTTCATTATATGTTCTTGTACTGTCCTTACTATCACAAAGTACTTTTGTTAAACGTACAGATCTTATGACTTGTTCTTACTCTACATATTATTATATGTATACGTACTAGTACTTTATGTGAATCTCACCAACTACTTTGTAGTTGACCTTTGAACTTACATGCTTTTTAGGCTAGGCTAGTAGATCTCTTAGCATAGGAGTCTTCCTCTTTAAAGCTCATCTCTTTTGGCGACTGTTCGTACGTTCAAGACCGGAAGCCGTGAAGATCTCCCTTTGCTTATTCAGTTCAGACTCCAGTACTTCAAGACAATTGTTCTGTCTTTTGATTATTAACTATTCTGGGTATATCCCAAGTGCTGTAATAACTTTTATACTTCTTCTCTTTTATGTTATTGGCTGTGTTGGAACTTGTACTGTGTGCATTTGTGCTTGTCTGTACATCCGTATATTCCGCTTTAGCGGGGTGTTACAGTTGGTATCAGAGACATGGTTATAGTGAACACCGAGCTTTTTCCTAAGGAAAACTCGAGCTATAACTAGAATCCACTCTGAGGTGATCCTTTGTATGACCGGTTTGAGTAATGGGAACTTTTCCCTAATTAGATGTAACCTGATCAAATTGCGGATATAGTTCCTAGTACTCAAGGTGTGTCATTGAAGGTGTCACCCATTTCTTAGAGCCTTAGTAAGAACCTCGTGCAATCTCGTTCTTCGATCATATCAGTTCTAGTTCACTCGTTCTCTTAAGACATACGTTCTAGTGCTTCGAGGATAGGCCTTAGAGCTTATACGACTATAGGTCCTTATCGTGCGACCGACGACTGTTCTTGTTCATATATTGTGCTAACGACGATCGTTTATTAACGTACTACGTACTTGGAGCTATAGACTTGTACGAAATGTAATCGAGTTCATATTTCTATCTTATTAGGGGCATAAGGAAGAATGCCGCCTAAACGTGGACGAAAAGCTAAGACTGCACCAGCTGTTGAACCTACTCAACCGGGTATTAATGCGAATGTCAACTTTACCTTGGATGATGTAGCAGACCTCATCACTGACCGCATGAATGCGATGATGCCAAATCTTGCTACTCAAGTTGCTCAGATGCTGGAAATTCCACTAACTGAAGGTACTAGAACTACTAGAGCAACTCAGAATAGGAGGACTCAAGAAGAACCCGAACAGAATCAGGAAGTGAACAGTGATTCGGATGGAGCTAGTCATAACAACACTCGAGCTACTGCTGAAGGCAGAGTCAGCCAAAGCAGAGGGTGTTCATTTAAGACCTTCACTCAGTGCAAACCCCCAGTCTACACAGGGGAGAAAGGAGCTGCAGAACTATTGATGTGGTTCGAGAATATGGAAGAGGCCTTGTACCACACTCAAACCTCTGAGGACAAGATGGTGGAGCATGCGACCAGCCAATTTGATGGTGCTGCTAGGTCCTGGTGGACGGGCATCGTTACCACTATTGGCAGGAAGTCCGCCTATGCTTACACCTGGGAAGAACTTCAGAAAATGATGAGAGCTGAATTCTGCACTAAGGATGCATTGCAAGAATTGGAACAAGAGTTTTGGGATCTGAAGATGGAAGGTTTGGAGATTGAAAAGTATATTTTGAGGTTCAATGAGCTTGCCAGACTTGTACCACATTTGGCTTCTACCGAAGAGAAGAGAATCGATCGTTTCATTTGGGTTTAATTCCTGAGATCCGCCGTGACCTCACCAGTAAAGGCCCCAAGACCATGTCAAGAGCCACTGTACTGGCCAAGACCTTGACCAAAGATATTATCAGGTCAGGAGGTTTGACTGAGAATGCTGATAAGGGGAAGAGGAAGGCTGAAGAAGTGGTGGAAAAGAAGGTTGAACCCCCAAGTAAGAAGGGGAAGATCTTGAGGAACTATGCGGTGACCGCAGTGCCTGAACCAACAAGATATTCTGGAGCTTATCCAAGTGTACCCGTTGTAACCTTCATCACACTGGTGCTTGTCCTGTTTGCTATAAGTGCCAAGGATTGGGCACATGGCAAAGTACTGTAATGCTGGCTCAGTGAACTTGATCAGAACCAACCTCCCGCCAGTCAACAGAAATCCACCAATGAGGAATGCCAGACCTCCGCTACCACCTGCTGTACCAGTTCAAAGGAACCAGAACCAGAACGCCCAAGTTCAGCGTGTTGCTTATCCACGCGGGCCAAGGAACCAGAACCAGCAGAACAACCAGCAACAGCAAAACCAACAAGGCCCTGCTAACGCCCGTGTTTTTGCTCTGAACGCTGAGGAAGCTCGTCAGAACCCTCGGGTTGTGACAGGTACTTTTCTCCTGAACGATCATTATGCTTCTGTACTATTTGACTCCGGTGCCGAACGTAGCTTTGTTGCATTAGACTTTAAAGCTAAGACTAACATGATAACTGGCAAACTAAATGACAAATATGTGGTAGAATATGCAAATGGCCAAAGGTACGGTACCAATGAAATTGCTCTAGATTGTCCTTTGACTTTAGTAGACAAGAACTTTACCATTGATCTAATCCCCGTTGAGATTAGTAGCTTTGACGTTATCGTGGGAATGGATTGGCTATCCAAACATCACGCGACTATTTGTTGTCACGAGAAATCAGTTCATATACCACTCCCGAACGGCGAGATCTTGATCGTACAAGGCGATAAGTCCACGAACGAACTTAAAATCGTCTCAGCCATGAAATTCCGTAAGTACTTGGACAAGAAAGATCATCTTGTGTACCTAGCTCACGTCATTGATAAAAGTGCTAAAGAACCAAAAGTTCAAGACATTCCCATTGTTCGGGACTTCCCAGATGTCTTTCCTGACGACTTACCAGGCATTCCACCTGTTAGACAAGTCGAGTTCAATATTGATCTAGTTCCCGGTGCAGCACCAGTCGCTAAAGCACCGTATCGCTTAGCTCCTCCTGAAATGCAAGAACTGTCCAATCAATTACAGGAACTTTTGAGCAAAGGCTTTATTCGTCCTAGTTCATCCCCTTGGGGAGCACCGATCTTGTTCGTAAAAAGAAAGATGGCTCCATGAGAATGTGCATAGACTATCGTGAACTGAACAAATTAACCGTTAAGAACCGGTATCCCCTACCTCGCATAGACGATCTGTTTGATCAACTGCAAGGTGCTTCGTACTTCTCTAAGATTGATC
Organism: Erigeron breviscapus; assembly: GCA_034093135.1. NCBI lineage: Eukaryota > Viridiplantae > Streptophyta > Magnoliopsida > Asterales > Asteraceae > Erigeron > Erigeron breviscapus. Next base: position 10,315,387 of record CM067167.1, read on the forward strand.
TACGTTCAGGTTATCACCAGATCCGTGTTCAGGATGGTGACGTTCCAAAGACAGCTTTTTCGTACTCGTTATGGCCACTACGAATTTCTCGTTATGCCATTTGGTCTGACTAATGCTCCAGCGATTTTTATGGACTTAATGAACCGTGTCTGTCGTCCGTTCTTAGACAAATTTGTTATTGTGTTCATTGACGACATACTCGTGTACTCTCGGAACAAGACGGATCATGAACAACATTTACATTCTATTCTTCAACTTCTTCGAGAAGAAGAGTTGTACGCTAAGTTCTCTAAGTGCGAGTTCTGGCTTCGCCAAGTACAGTTCCTCGGACACGTCGTAAACGAACAAGGCATTCATGTCGACCCGGCCAAAATTGAAGCCATCAAAAAGTGGGAGGCTCCGAAAGCTCCTACTGAAGTTCGTAGTTTTCTTGGACTAGCTGGTTATTATCGTCGTTTTATTGAGAACTTTTCTAAGATCGCACTACCTTTGACTCAACTGACTCAAAAGACCAAAGACTTTATTTGGGGTGAACAACAAGAACGAGCGTTCCAAACCCTAAAAGACAGACTATGTGAAGCACCTGTTCTAGCTTTACCAGAAGGCACCGAAGACTTCGTCGTGTACTGTGACGCTTCACATCAAGGACTAGGCTGCGTACTGATGCAAAGAGGCAAAGTGATCGCCTACGCATCCAGACAACTTAAAGTGCATGAGAAGAATTATACCACCCATGATCTAGAACTTGGAGCAGTTGTTTTTGCCCTAAAGATTTGGAGGCACTACTTGTACGGAACTAAATGTACTATCTTCACCGATCATAAGAGCTTGCAACACGTGTATAATCAGAAAGAGCTGAATATGAGACAAAGGCGCTGGGTGGAGTTACTAAGTGATTACGATTGTGACATCAAGTATCATCCCGGAAAGGCGAATGTAGTAGCTGATGCTCTAAGCAGAAAAGAACGAGTCAAGATCTTATCTATCAAGGAAACAGATCGTACAGACTTAAGACAACTTGTGATCGCAAGTCAAGAGATCGGATTAGCATCAAAAGATAATATAAAGGCAGAACGGTTAGGCTCAATCGCTCAAGAACTGGAAATTGATGACGAAGGAGTCAGAAAGTTCAAAAACCGAGTTTGGATCCCTGCAGTTAATGGTGTTAGAGAGATCATCATGCAGGAAGCTCACAGTTCAAGGTACTCGATTCATCCGGGCGCAGACAAGATGTACAAGAACTTGAAGCAGGACTACTGGTGGCCTGGGATGAAGAGAGAGATCTTTGAGTACGTCAGTAGATGTCTGACATGTTCTAAAGTTAAGATCGAACATCAGAAACCTTCCGGTTTATTGAAACAATTAGAAGTTCCGGTGTGGAAGTGGGAAGATATCACCATGGACTTCATCATGAAACTGCCTCGTACAAAAGACAACCATAACTCTATTTGGGTTATCGTAGACAGACTGACGAAATCAGCTTGTTTTCTTCCAATTCGTGATGACTACTCACTGGAAAGACTCGCTGAGATCTATATAGACGATATTGTGACCAAGTACGGTGTCCCTTTATCAATAGTGTCTGATCGAGATCCCTCGCTTCACATCTGACTTTTGGCAGTCACTTCAAGAAGCATTAGGTACTAGACTTAACTTGAGCACCGCTTATCACCCACAGACGGACGGGCAAAGCGAACGTACTATTCAGACCTTGGAGGACATGCTCCGTTCTTGTGCAATAGAGTTCAGAGGAAGTTGGGATAAACATCTTCCATTGATCGAGTTCTCGTACAAAAATAGCTATCACACTAGCATTCAGTGTGCACCGTTCGAAGCCTTATATGGGCGTAAGTGCAGATCACCCCTTGTGGCTAGACGCCGGTGAGAGAAGCTGGATGAAGCTCCCAGTTGTACAGTTCACTATTGACAAAATCGCTGTTATCAAAGAAAAGCTAAAGGCTGCCCAAGACAGACAAAAGTCCTACGCTGACAAACGCCGTAAACCTTTAGAGTTTCAAGTAGGCGATAAAGTTCTATTAAAAGTTTCCCCTTGGAAAGGTACTGCCCGTTTTGGCAAGAAAGGCAAATTGGCACCTCGGTACATCGGACCTTATAAGATCATTGAACGTATTGGGCCAGTTGCGTACAAACTGGAACTACCCCTAGAACTTGGCAATGTTCATGACACATTTCACGTGTCCAATTTAAAGAAGTGCTTGGCTGACGACCTGACCGTCATTCCTGTTAAGGATGTTCATATCGATGAAGGGCTTGAGTTCACTGAAGAGCCCATCGAGATCATTGACAGAGATGCTAAACGACTAGACAGAGCAGAGTACCACTAGTTCGGGTACGTTGGAGTGCTAGACATGGATATAATGACACTTGGGAACGCGAGGACTTCATTAAGAAGAAGTACCCTCATCTTTTTGATCGGCAAGACTCTTAATTTCGAGGACGAAATCCTCTAAGTAGGGGAGAATGTAACAACCGTCTTAGAACTGTTCTGAATAAGTTCCTCGAATCGTACTTTCGCCATTTGAACGGCTAGACAGTTCAATTTATTTAAGTTCTTGACGTACTTTAGACCCGATTATGTGCTTATATGAAGGTCAATTTGATCTTAAATCTTGATTTATATGACGAGTTCCTGATTAAGTACGATGAAATATTAAAGTTCGGCCGTAAATGTTCGTGTTCATAAACGTTCTAGTTCAAAAATGTTCATAAATAGTCCTTTCATTTAGTAAGTTCATTATTATGGGAAGACTATAAATAGAAGAGTTTAGAGAGAGAAAACCCTATTCATCATCTTCTCCTCCTCTCCACTCTCTCTCTAAAACACACACTCTCAGACGCCATAAAACACACACTAGAGCATCTCTTGATTTTTGGATTGTTTAATCAAAATCGTTTGTACTTTTAGCATCCTTGTGATAATCAAAACACACTTCTTGAATCATTTCTCAGGTAACAACAACATTTGATGGGTTTTTGATCAAATTAAAAGTGTACTTTTTCAAGTTCATGTTCTTGATGATTTGGTCCAATTTTGAATGAAAATCGTGTTAAAAGTTAATGGGTTTGTGTCTAAATGTGTTTAACAACACATGTATGAACAAAATTGGGTCGTAACGTGCTTTAATCCACAAAACCCGTTTTTGGAAAGTGAGGGTACAAACTAGTTCTTGAAGTTATGACTTGTTTATGTTATGTTTGATCTTGGAAACCAGTAAAAGTGATATAAAATGATGTTATTGTATATATATGTACTAGTGCCATGTTCTAACAAGTCCTGAAATCGATCTAGACCTTTGTATTGTGTGCTTGTTCTTGTTCAGACCCGTGTGGTACTTGGGACGATCCTGAATGGGACGATCTTGGTCCCAAGATCGTCCTAGGCAGCCCACCTTGGTACCTTGTGCTTGTTCGTCGATCTTGTGTGGTGTTGTGATGTTGTTGGTACGTTTATTGGGTAACTAATCCTTTGGATCGGTTTTGCTCAAACATTCGTTCTTAAACTGAACGACCTTGTACTTAATGCACCTGAAACGATCTTGATATAGAACTATTAAAACGATCTTGGCTTGGCAACTAAGACGATCTTGAATCTGGTCCAGTAAGACGATCTTGACCTAATGGCAATGAAACGATCTTGAGCATTGAAACTAGGACGATCTTGTGCCACAAACTAGGACGATCTTGTGCCACAAACTAGGACGATCCTGAGCAGTGAAACCTAAAACGATCTTGAGCCTTAATACTTGAAACAATCTTGGCTATCCAGTGGGACGATCTTGAAGTTCCAAAACCCTAGACGATCTTGTACTCTTTAGAAAACAACATGAACTTGTTCTATAACATACCACACTTGATCATTACACAAACCAGTTCATAACATCATTATCACATGATCAATCACATTCAAGGCTACTTATTGACAATAAAGCTAGTTCTTAAATCGATCTAAAACAACGTACATTGTGCAAACCCTAATTGAAGTACACCAAAGACATGTTCTATCTTAATTACTAAAGTACGAGTTCTATGAACAACTAAATTGAGTTCTTAAGGCTAAAGTTCATTATTAAAGACACGTTCAACTCATTAACACGATAAGTACTTATGTGTGAGTTCTAAGACGTTCAGTTCGAGTCCAGTTCGAGTACTTAAGTTCATTCAAACCTTTTTTTTTGAGTCAAAACGTTCAAAGATCATCAAGGACCAAATCATCAGTTCATCAAGGACATTTCATGATTAATTAATCATATGAACTAATATGTGTGCGCATTTATGATCAATAACTTGTACTTAGGCTTCCATCAAGACGTACTTGGAATCCTGATAGATATAACTTATCTATCTCTGTGCTTGTTCTCTGTGCTATATAACTGTGCTTGTACCAGATCACTGTGAGTTCACTAATCCCCCTTTCGTACATTTTGTTCAAGTTCTTTTATCGGGGACTGAAAAGCATGAAAACTATTTGTACTTGTACATATGTTCTTGAACTATTTTACGTACTATTTTATGATCTTACGAAGTACTTATGATATGATTCCTAATTTTAAAAGAGTATTTAAGTCTTGAATGGGCAGGATCTTAAATACATTTATACTGTTTAAGGGAGTATTTAAGTCTTGAATGGGCAGGATCTTAAATACCTCCATACTACTATATTGATCTTAACATGTTCTAGTTCGTACTTGTACTTGTTCAGTTCTTGTTCACCGCTATCAATTCATATCCCACAGTTCAGGGATTGAACCGTAGGTAATTATGGACAGCGCTGTTAGGGTAGGCCCACCCTCATTCTCCACAGTTCAGGAGAATGCATATTACTTGTTCTTGTTCTTGTCACTGTTCTGACATAGATCTTGATTATTATGAGCATATCTTCACATTACAGTTCAGTTCTGGCCAATCGGGTTAGCAGTGACAATACCCTTAAAGTTCATTATGTGTTCTTGTACTGTCCTTGCTATCACAAAGTACTTTTGTTAAACGTACAGATCTTATGACTTGTTCTTACTCTACATATTATTATATGTATACGTACTAGTACTTTATGTGAATCTCACCAACTACTTTTGTAGTTGACCTTTGAACTTACATGCTTTTCAGGCTAGGCTAGTAGATCTCTTAGCATAGGAGTCTTCCTCTTTAAAGCTCATCTCTTTTGGCGATTGTTCGTACGTTCAAGACCGGAAGCCGTGAAGATCTCCCTTTGCTTATTCAGTTCAGACTCCTGTACTTCAAGACAATTGTTCTGTCTTTTGATTATTAACTATTCTGGGTATATCCCAATGCTGTAATAACTTTTATACTTCTTTTCTTTTATGTTATTGGCTGTGTTGGAACTTGTACTGTGTACTTTTGTGCTTGTCTGTACATCCCGTATATTCCGCTTTAGCGGGGTGTTACAGTTGGTATCAGAGACATGGTTATAGTGAACACCGAGCTTTTTCCTAAGGAAAACTCGAGCTATAACTGGAATCCACTCTGAGGTGATCCTTTGTATGACCGGTTTGAGTAATAGGTACTTTTCCCTAATTAGATGTAACCTGATCAACTACATCTAATTGCGGATATAGTTCCTAGTACTCAAGGTGTGTCATTGAAGGTGTCACCCCTTTCTTAGAACCTTAGTAAGAACCTCGTGCAAACTCGCTCTTCAATTCATATCAGTTCTAGTTCACTCGTTCTCTTAAGACATACGTTCTAGTGCTTCGATGATAGGCCTTAGAGCTTATACGACTATAGGTCCTTATCGTGCGACCGACGACTGTTCTTGTCCATATATTGTGCTGAATAGAAAAATGGGGAGGGCATGGTGAAACCGAGGGAGATAAAACTAGGGAGGCACCCACAACAAAAGAGAAAGAAAAGCGAAGCAAAAACGGGGGACAGGGGGAAAAGATAGTGTCTAGTATAGGCCTAGAGCTTATACGACTATAGGTCCTTATCGTGCGACCGACGACTGTTCTTGTTCATATATTGTGCTAACGACGATCGTTTATTAACGTACTACGTACTTGGAGCTATAGACTTGTGCGAAACGTAATCGAGTTCATATTTCTATCTTATTAGGGGCATAAGGAAGAATGCCGCCTAAACGTGGACGAAGAGCTAAGACCGCACCAGCTGTTGAACCTACTCAACCTGGTATTAATGCGAATGTCAACTTTACCTTGAATGATGTAGCAGACCTCATCACTAACCGCATGAATGCGATGATGCCAAATCTTGCTACTCAAGTTGCTCAAATGCTGGAAATTCCACTAACTGAATGTACTAGAACTACTAGAGCAACTCAGAATAGGAGGACTCAAGAAGAACCCGAACAGAATCAGGAAGTGAACAGTGATTCGGATGGAGCTAGTCATAACAACACTCGAGCTACTGCTGAAGGCAGAGTCAGCCAAAGCAGAGGGTGTTCATTTAAGACCTTCACTCAGTGCAAACCCCCAGTCTACACAGGGGAGAAAGGAGCTGCAGAACTATTGATGTGGTTCGAGAATATGGAAGAGGCCTTGTACCACACTCAAACCTCTGAGGACAAGATGGTGGAGCATGCGACCAGCCAATTTGATGGTGCTGCTAGGTTCTGGTGGACGGGCATTGTTACCACTATTGGCAGGAAGTCCGCCTATGCTTACACCTGGGAAGAACTTCAGAAAATGATGAGAGCTGAATTCTGCACTAAGGATGCATTGCAAGAATTGGAACAAGAGTTTTGGGATCTGAAGATGGAAGGTTTGGAGATTGAAAAGTATATTTTGAGGTTCAATGAGCTTGCCAGACTTGTACCACATTTGGCTTCTACCGAAGAGAAGAAGATTGATCGCTTTATTTGGGGTTTGATTCCTGAAATCCGCCGTGACCTCACCAGTAAAGGCCCCAAGACCATGTCAAGAGCCACTGTACTGGCTAAGACCTTGACCAAAGATATTATCCGGTCAGGAGGTTTGACTGAGAATGCTGATAAGGGGAAGAGGAAGGCTGAAGAAGTGGTGGAAAAGAAGCTGAACCCCCAAGTAAGAAGGGGAAGATCTTGAAGAACTATGCGGTGACCGCCGTGCCTGAACCAACAAGGTATTCTGGAGCTTATCCAAAGTGTACCCGTTGTAACCTTCATCACACTGGTGTTTGTCCTGTTTGCTATAAGTGCCAAGGAATTGGGCACATGGCAAAGTACTGTAATGCTGGCTCAGTGAACTTGATCAAAACCAACCTCCCGCCAGTCAACAGAAATCCACCAATGAGAAATGCCAGACCTCCGCTACCACCTGCTGTACCAGTTCAAAGGAACCAGAACCAGAACGCCCAAGTTCAGCGTGTTGCTTATCCACGCGGGCCAAGAAACCAGAACCAGCAGAACAACCAGCAACAGCAAAACCAACAAGGCCCTGCTAACGCCCGTGTTTTTGCTCTGAACGCTGAGGAAGCTCGTCAGAACCCTCGGGTTGTGACAGGTACTTTTCTTCTGAACGATCATATGCTTCTGTACTATTTGACTCCGGTGCCGAACGTAGCTTTGTTGCATTAGACTTTAAAGCTAAGACTAACATGATAACTGGCAAACTAAATGACAAATATGTGGTAGAATATGCAAATGGCCAAAGGTACGGTACCAATGAAATTGCTCTAAATTGTCCTTTGACTTTAGTAGACAAGAACTTTACAATTGATCTAATCCCTGTTGAGATTAGTAGCTTTGACGTTATCGTGGGAATGGATTGGCTATCCAAACATCACGCGACTATTTGTTGTCACGAGAAATCAGTTCATATACCACTCCCGAACGGCGAGATCTTGATCGTACAAGGCGATAAGTCCACGAACGAACTTAAAATCGTCTCAGCTATGAAATTCCGTAAGTACTTGGACAAGAAAGATCATCTTGTGTACCTAGCTCATGTCATTGATAAAAGTGCTAAAGAACCTAAAGTTCAAGACATTCCCTTTGTTCGGGACTTCCCAGATGTCTTTCCTGACGACTTACCAGGCATTCCACCTGTTAGACAAGTCGAGTTCAATATTGATCTAGTTCCCGGTGCAGCACCAGTCGCTAAAGCACCGTATCGCTTAGCTCCTCCTGAAATGCAAGAACTGTCCAATCATTTACAGGAACTTTTGAGCAAAGGCTTTATTCGTCCTAGTTCATCCCCTTGGGGAGCACCGATCTTGTTCGCTAAAAAGAAAGATGGCTCCATGAGAATGTGCATAGACTATCGTGAACTGAACAAATTAACCGTTAAGAACCGGTATCCCCTACCTCGCATAGACGATCTGTTTGATCAATTGCAAGGTGCTTCGTACTTCTCTAAGATTGATCTACGTTCAGGTTATCACCAGATCCGTGTTCAGGATGGTGACGTTCCAAAGACAGCTTTTCGTACTCGTTATGGCCACTACGAATTTCTCGTTATGCCATTTGGTCTGACTAATGCTCCAGCGATTTTTATGGACTTAATGAACCGTGTCTGTCGTCCGTTCTTGGACAAATTTGTTATTGTATTCATTGACGACATACTTGTGTACTCTCGGAACAAGACTGATCATGAACAACATTTACGTTCTATTCTTCAACTCCTTCGAGAAGAAGAGTTGTACGCTAAGTTCTCTAAGTGCGAGTTCTGGCTTCGCCAAGTACAGTTCCTCGGCTACGTCGTAAACGAACAAGGCATTCATGTCGACCCGGCCAAAATTGAAGCCATCAAAAAGTGGGAGGCTCCGAAAGCTCCTACTGAAGTTCGTAGTTTTCTTGGACTAGCTGGTTATTATCGTCGTTTTATTGAGAACTTTTCTAAGATCGCACTACCTTTGACTCAACTGACTCAAAAGACCAAAGACTTTATTTGGGGAGAACAACAAGAACGAGCGTTCCAAACCCTAAAAGACAGACTGTGTGAAGCACCTGTTCTAGCTTTACCAGAAGGCACCGAAGACTTCGTCGTGTACTGTGACGCTTCACATCAAGGACTGGGCTGCGTACTGATGCAAAGAGGCAAAGTGATCGCCTACGCATCCAGACAACTCAAAGTGCATGAGAAGAATTATACCACCCATGATCTAGAACTTGGAGCAGTTGTTTTTGCCCTAAAGATTTGGAGGCACTACTTGTACGGAACAAAATGTACTATCTTCACCGATCATAAGAGCTTGCAACACGTGTATAATCAGAAAGAGCTGAATATGAGACAAAGGCGCTGGGTGGAGTTACTAAGTGATTACGATTGTGACATCAAGTATCATCCCGGAAAGGCGAATGTAGTAGCTGACGCTCTAAGCAGAAAGGAACGAGTCAAAATCTTGTCTATCAAGAGGCCGATCGTACAGACTTGAAACAACGTGTGATCGCAGGTCAAGAGATCGGATTGGAGTCAAAGGAAAACATAAAGGCAGAACGGTTAGGCCCAATCGCTCAGAACTGGAAATTGATGACGAAGGAGTCAGGAAGTTCAAAAACCGAGTTTGGATCCCTGCAGTTAATGGTGTTAGAGAGATCATCATGCAGGAAGCTCACAGTTCAAGGTACTCGATTCATCCGGGCGCAGACAAAATGTACAAGAACTTGAAGCAAGACTACTGGTGGCCTGGGATGAAGAGAGAGATCTTTGAGTACGTCAGTAGATGTCTGACATGTTCTAAAGTTAAGATCGAACATCAAAAACCTTCCGGTTTATTGAAACAGTTAGAAGTTCCGGTGTGGAAGTGGGAAGATATTACCATGGACTTCATCATGAAACTGCCTCGTACAAAGGACAACCATAACTCTATTTGGGTTATCGTAGACAGACTGACGAAATCAGCTCGTTTTCTTCCAATTCGTGATGACTACTCACTGGAGAGACTCGCTGAGATCTACATAGACGATATTGTGACCAAGTACGGTGTCCCTTTATCAATAGTGTCCGATCGAGATCCTCGCTTCACATCTGACTTTTGGCAGTCACTTCAAGAAGCGTTAGGTACTAGACTTAACTTGAGCACCGCTTATCACCCACAGACGGACGGGCAAAGCGAACGTACTATTCAAACCTTGGAGGACATGCTCCGTTCTTGTGCATTAGAGTTCAGAGGAAGTTGGGATAAACATCTTCCATTGATCGAGTTCTCGTACAACAATAGCTATCACACTAGCATTCAGTGTGCACCGTTCGAAGCCTTATATGGGCGTAAGTGCAGATCACCACTTTGTTGGCTAGACGCCGGCGAAAGAAGCTGGATGAAGCTACCAGTTGTACAGTTCACTATTGACAAAATCGCTGTTATCAAAGAAAAGCTTAAGGCTGCCCAAGACAGACAAAATTCCTACGCTGACAAACGCCGTAAACCCTTAGAGTTCCAAGTAGGCGATAAAGTTCTATTAAAAGTTTCCCCATGGAAAGGTACTGCCCGTTTTGGCAAGAAAGGCAAATTGGCGCCTCGGTACATCGGACCTTATAAGATCATTAAACGGATTGGACCAGTTGCGTACAAACTGGAACTACCCCTAGAACTTGGCAATGTTCATGACACATTTCACGTGTCCAATTTAAAGAAGTGCTTGGCTGACGACCTGACCGTCATTCCTGTTAAGGATGTTCATATCGACGAAGGGCTTGAGTTCACTGAAGAGCCCATCGAGATCATTGACAGAGATGCTAAACGACTAGACAGAGCAGAGTACCACTAGTTCGTGTACGTTGGAGTGCTAGACATGGATATAATGACAATTGGGAACGCGAGGACTTCATTAAGAAGAAGTACCCTCATCTTTTGATCGGCAAGACTCTTAATTTCGAGGACGAAATCCTCTAAGTAGGGGAGAATGTAACAACCGTCTTAGAAATGTTCTAAATAAGTTCCTCGAATCGTACTTTCGCCATTGAACGGCTAACAGTTCAATTTTATTTAGTCTTGACGACTTTAGACCTATATGTGCTTATATGAAGGTCAATTTGATCTTATATCTTGCTTTGTATGACGAGTCTATAACTAAATATGATGAAATACTAAAGTTCGGTTCGTATATGTTCGTGTTCATAAACGTTCTAGTTCAAAAATGTTCATAAATAGTCCTTGCATTTAGTAAGTCCATTTAATATGGAAGACTATAAATAGAAGAGTTTAGAGAGAGAAAACCCTATTCATCATCTTCTCCTCCTCTCCACTCTCTCACTAAAACACACACTCAGACGCCATAAAACACACACTAGAGCATCTCTTGATTTTGGATTTTTAATCAAAATTGTTTGTACTTTTAGCATCCTTGTGATAATCAAAACATACTTCTCGAATCATTTCTCAGGTAACAACAACATTTGATGGGTTTTTGAGCAATTTAAAAGTGTATTTTTTCAAGTTCATGTTCTTGATGATTTGGTCCAATTTTGAATGAAAATCGTGTTAAAAGTTAATGGGTTTGTGTCTAAATGTGTTTAACAACACATGTATGAACAAAATTGGGTCGTAACGTGCTTTAATCCACAAAACCCGTTTTTGGAAAGTGAAGGTACAAACTAGTTCTTGAAGTTATGACTTGTTTATGTTATGTTTGATCTTGGAAACCAGTAAAAGTGATATAAAATGATGTTATTGTATATATATGTACTAGTGCCATGTTCTAACAAGTCCTGAAATTGATCTAGACCTTTGTATTGTGTGCTTGCTCTTGTTCAGCCCGTGTGGTACTTGGGACGATCCTGAATGGGACGATCTTGGTCCCAAGATCGTCCTAGGCAGCCCACCTTGGTACCTTGTGCTTGTTCGTCGATCTTGTGTGGTGTTGTGATGTTGTTGGTACGTTTATTGGGTAACTAATCCTTTGGATCGGTTTTGCTCAAACATTCGTTCTTAAACTAGAAACGACCTTGTACTTAATGCACCTGAAACGATCTTGATATAGAACTATTAAAACGATCTTGGCTTGGCAACTAAGACGATCTTGAATCTGGTCCAGTAAGACGATCTTGACCTAATGGCAATGAAACGATCTTGAGCATTGAAACTAGGACGATCTTGTGCCACAAACTAGATCTTGTTAACAACCTAGGACGATCTTGACTTAATGCACCTAAAACGATCTTGAGCCTTAATACTTGAAACGATCTTGGCTATCCAGTGGGACGATCTTGAAGTTCCAAAACCCAAGACGATATTGTACTCTTTAGAAAACAACCTAAACTTGTTCTATAACATACCACACTTGATCATTAATCACCAAACCAGTTCATAACATCATTATCACATGATCAATCACATTCAAGGCTACTTATTGACAATAAAGCTAGTTCTTAAATCGATCTAAAACAACGTACATTGTGCAAACCCTAATTGAAGTACACCAAAGACATGTTCTATCTTAATTACTAAAGTACGAGTTCTATGAACAACTAAATTGAGTTCTTAAGGCTAAAGTTCATTATTAAAGACACGTTCAACTCATTAACACGATAAGTACTTATGTGTGAGTTCTAAGACGTTCAGTTCGAGTCCAGTTCGAGTACTTAAGTTCATTCAAACCTTTTTTTTTGAGTCAAAACGTTCAAAGATCATTAAGGACCAAATCATCAGTTCATCAAGGACATTTCAATGATTAATTAATCATGTGAATTAATACGCGTATTTATTTATGATCAATGATATGTACTTAGGCTTCCATCAAGACGTACTTGGATTTCGATAGATATAACTTATCTATCTCGGTGCTTGTTCTCTGTGCTATAAACTGTGCTTATACCAGATCACTGTGAGTTCACTAATCCCCCTTTCGTACATTTTGTTCAAGTTCTTTTATCGGGGACTGAAAAAGCATGAAAACTACTTTGTACTTGTACATATGTTCTTGAACTACTTTACGTACTATTTATGATCTTACAAGGTACTTATGACATGATTCCTAATTATTCAAAAGAGTATTTAAGTCTTGAATGGGCAGGATCTTAAATACATTTATACTGTTTAAGGGAGTATTTAAGTCTTGAATGGGCAGGATCTTAAATACCTCCTTACTACTATATTGATCTTTAACATGTTCTAGTTTGTACTTGTACTTGTTCAGTTCTTATTCACTGCTATCAATTCATATCCCACAGTTCAGGGATTGAACCGTAGATAATTATGGACAGCGCTGTTTAGGGTAGGCCCACCCTCATTCTCCGCAGTTCTGGAGGATGCATATTATCTGTTCTTGTTCTGATTTAGATCTTCGTGAAGTACTTGATTATTATGTGCATAAGTTCATTACAGTTCAGTTCTGGCCAATCGGGTTAGCAGTGACAATTCATTTAAAGTTCATTATATGTTCTTGTACTGTTCTTACTATCACAAAGCATTTTTGTTAAACGTACAGATCTTATGACTTGTTCTTACTCTACATATTATTATATGTATACGTACTAGTACTTTATGTGAATCTCACCAACTACTTTTGTAGTTGACCTTTGAACTTACATGCTTTTCAGGCTAGGCTAGTAGATCTCTTAGCATAGGAGTCTTCCTCTTTAAAGCTCATCTCTTTTGGCGATTGTTCGTACGTTCAAGACCGGAAGCTGTGAAGATCTCCCTTTGCTTATTCATTTCAGACTCCAGTACTTCAAGACAATTGTTCTGTCTTTTGATTATTAACTATTCTGGGTATATCCCAAGTGCTGTAATACTTTTATACTTCTTCTCTTTTATGTTATTGGCTGTGTTGGAACTTGTACTGTGTGCTTTTGTGCTTGTCTGTACATCCCGTATATTCCGCTTTAGCGGGGTGTTACAGTTGGTATTTATTA
>CM067167.1:10338208-10353915 GCA_034093135.1 Erigeron breviscapus
AAGGCAGGGATAAGTCTCAACTAGCTTGGCTAGGCTACCGGCAGTAACAGAGGTACAACACTCCTTGGCTAAGGTTGGAGGTCTCCTAACTTTGCTAACCTTAGGTTGGGACCCACTAGCTTCCTCAATATGGTCACTACTAGCCTCAGACATGGTGACATCCTAAAGCAAAACTTCTATCTTTTCAAAATCAAGGATGAAGCAAAGAACAACACCTGTACCAAACAAAATCCTAAATAAGGATATGAATCAAAACCTTTCCTACATTTCAAGCAAGTTATCAAAAGATACATAAAGATTTGCACTCAAGCTATGTATTTGCACAATTGTGTACTTATATCAACAGAAATGTTATCATTGCAAAGAGTGACCATACTTATTATATATACACATTTTCTCAAATTCTTATACAAACAACATGTTAAACCATACATATTGGGTAAAGCAACATAGAAGGCATAGAAATGAGAGTTGGAATTATTAATTTGTTGGAATGCACATTGCAAACAATGTTGATGCAAGACAGAAAATCTAGACGATTTATGTCAACAAGCATATAGTGACATACATTTCATTATGTATCAGTTAAAAACACAAACAAATTATATTCCTCAAGACATGCCTTCAAAACAATTACATGTTCAACCCAAGGATAATAACATACAATTTTATCCATATTTCTTCTACAAGAACAAAGTATCATTTAGTAGAATCTAATAACAGAAGCACCAAATCTAAATAGAAGGTTCACCTTTGCAATCGGAGGAAGAAAGGAATCGGCTATGCTCTACCAACACCAACAAAAATCTCGAGAAAGAAAGGACAATGAAAATAAAAAGATCAAGTTCTCTTTTCCTTCTTACCTTCAAACTGTCTGAAAAGAAGCAAAGAAGAAAATAACGACCGACCTCACAAAAATAAAAAGAATTAAAGAAATCAAAAAGAAGGGTTTGAAGATTTATACCCCTCTTTTCTTTATTTTGGTTCAAGAAGAAATCAAGAAGATCGGTGAAGAGATAAGGTTGTATCACTTCTCTTGGGTACTATCAAATAAATGAAGCAAAAAGAAAGCAAAAGTCAGAAAAGAAGAAGAAGAAAGACGGTTTAAAGTGTACTCTTCTTTTTCCTTTGGTGTTTTGGCAGATACAAGAAAGAAACAAATATGTCCTTTTTGTGGTATTTTAATGGTTTGCAAGAAATTAAAGGCTTCTTCTTTCTTTCCTTAGATTTGCGATTAAGAAGAAATAAGAAAAGGGATAAAAATAAATAGAAAAGTAAAGAAAAGTTTGAATCCAAGAATTTTAAAAATTTACCTTTGCCTCAAACTTGGGGGACTTGAAGAGGTAGGGTGAATGAAACCCTAACTATATAATTGTTGGAAACAAAGTAGATCCATCAATACTTGTAAGGAAGGAAAGAAAGACAAGAGAGATAGCTTAGAAGAGTTTCAATCGAAGCCTCAATCCTTTTGTAAATTGATTTAGGTTTAAAAAATATATGTATATATATATATATATATATATTATATATATATATATTATATATATATATATATATTCGGAGCTTAAACTAATTCAAGAAGAGAGAGAATCGGTTCTTCAAAGCAAGGGAAAAGAATCCAGCGAGCCTTAGGGGTGAAGCCCAAGGGTGAGCTGTCGAAGTTTAAGGATGGAGAGAGAAGAGAGTCAAAGCTTATGAAACTAACGAGGCTTCGCTGGAAGTGGGACCCACTGACAAAGCTTAGGTCGAGCCCTAGAGAAAGGATTCCAGCGAGCCCTAAGCGAACTGTCGAGCTCTAGGGAGACAACAACCAGCAAAGATGTGTCGAGGTTTAAAGAGAAGGAAAGGCTTAGATAAATTGTCTAAATAATTTAATATATATATATATTAAAATCGAAGTATAGCTAGAGAGAGAGGCATATCTGTCGAAGCTAGGAGCGAGGCCTAAAGGTGAGTTGTCGAAGCTTTAGAGGAAGAGAGAGAATCGGAGTCAAGCTAGGAGGAGAGAGAAGCGAAGTCTTAATAAAGCTAGGCTTATGAGTCGGACCTTCGATGTATCGAGGCTTAGCTTAGATGTATCGATCCTCTCTCTTCACATGGGAGCTGACAAGGCTAAGTACAACGAACCCTGGACCTAGAATAGGACTTACATCGATCGAAGCTTAAGAAAGACTTGAAAGAAGAAAACCTAAATTAAAATAGGCGAGCCTTTCAATAAAGGGAATCCTTGCTAGGTCTTACCTTCGGACCTCCAATATATTTATATTATTATTGTTACAATAATAATAATATGTAAGCAAGAGGCTGGCGACGTGTACTCTGGAAAGTTCTGAACCTCGTATTGTCGTACTACGTACTGGGCCAGAGCCCATTTCTGACTGGCCCAAATCACGAGATTGCCCTAATTAGAGGTGTATAAATACCTTCATTATTGGTTGTCAGAATTCATTACAATTCAGTCATAATCAATTCATTCTCATTATATATAATATTCTCTGCACCAGCAGTACATTCAATAATATCATCAGTATATTCATAGATATTATCATCAACACATTCATCATCAATCAATCATAAACATCAAATCACATTATATTCATATCCTCCAAAGATCGAAACGTCTCTTTGGGAAAATCATCAAACACCTTAGATTCGTCAAGAGTTTATTAGGTTTGCACTACTTTGTAGGAGATCTTGATGATTTTCTTGGTTAAAACCCTTCTTTGATTGAGCTTCACATTTTCATGCTCAAACAGATATACGGGTTGTTGAACCCATATTATGATGTTATTATATATATATATATATTGACGATTATTGAGACATTGACGTTATTGTATTGATGAGCGTTCATTTTGTGATAAAAACCCCTATCGAAAGGCGTCATTTCAATGTCTAAATGAGTTAATATTCCGGAACTATCGATACTTAATGGATTCTATGTTTACATCAGGTTCACGGAAGATGCGAGTGAGGGTAAATGGCATCAAGTGACTCAAGATGGAAGCCTATGAAGTTACAAGACACAAGGAGGTGATTCGGAAGCCGAACGAAGCAAAACGAGAAGCAGCAGGAGCTGCCAGCGCCGCTGGAGCCCATCAGCGCCGCTGAGCCCAGTTCAGCGCCGCTGACCCATTCAGCGCCGCTGGGCGGCCCAGTTCAGCAGACCGACCTATTCACCTATTTAAGCCGAAGCAGCCCTCAAAACCCTAAGAGAGAGCCGATTCAGCAGCCCTAGCCGCCCACATTAAACCCTATGTCGACTTTGCAGATTCCAAGGAGGTTTTGGAGCTTCTAACACCTTCCGATCTTCATCATCAACCTAGATCTACTCTTTTATTTTACTTTCAGTTGGTAAACAATGTCTTTCATCTTTTCAGACTTTGTTATTCCTTTAATAATGGTAGGCTAGTAGGCTGAATACTTGTTTGGATCGATGTGATCATGTAGGCGTTTATCTATTTTACTTTATTTGTTAGATCTGTTGGAGTGTGTTTTACTGTTTGTCGTAGATCCATGTTTTACTAGTTCTTCATATTAATATCGGTTCTATATCTGCATGTATTGATTTAATTCTGATGACCGGTCTATAATCATACACTAGGATTAATACATAAGGATGGAAAACACTAGTCGGTCTTTAACTAGATGTAAAAGGTGATTCACTTATAACTGAGGATCCAGAACCATAGTAATTAGGATGAATAGAACATGATTCTTAACAATGTCAGACGCGATCCAGTGACATGGAAACGTGCACTGTGGTCACCGGAGAGAATTATTATCTGGTCATGGCTTAAGAGCCGGGTAACTTAAAGATGAATTAGTAACACAAACTTTAGGTCATTAATGCTTAAACAATGAATCTAACGAGAATTTGTTTAAAGAGTAGTGTGAGTCTAGGGACAACACTAGTTACTTAGGAAAAGTGAATCTAACGAGAATCTGAGCCGTGATTAAGTTTCCAACAGTCTAGCAAGTAGGTAGAATGATATCTGGTGGTACCATGAGATCTGAGATGCCAAACAAGTATTTTAATTTTATTACTGTTATTTGCTTTTTCAAACTATTTTCAGACTAAGCCTCTCGCTGAATAAGCGGTTGTGGCTTCTATTTACTTTTCAGTTATTTTAATTAGTTTAATAGGAAATCGTGACAACCCCCAACCGCTAGAATTACACATATTACTAGATTAGGTAAAGCAACGCGTCCCTGCGAACGATCCTATACTTATCACTTACTATACTACACTTGACCGGGTTCTCTGCCCGTTAGTGTGTGTTTAGTTTGAGGTAATTACTTGTACAACTTTTATAAATTTTAAATACAACGAAAAACACCCATCAAGTATTTTGGCGCCGCTGCCGGGGATGCGACACATTCTTAGTTTAGTAGTGTAATTGGATCCTTTCTTGTGTTTCGGCACGAGGAAGTTACTTTTCAGTTTTAGGTTAAGTCATTTTAGGGTTTAGTAGTCAAATTAGGTTTAGGTCAAAATTAGGGTTTAGTAGTATTTTCATTTTCTTTAAATTTTCAAAAATCCAAAAATATTTTTATTTTATCGTTTTTAGTTATTAAGTTTAGATTGTTTGCATTTAGGTTTATTTTGTTCTTGAAGTTACTAATCGTTTTCGTGTTTTGTGTTTGTTTTCGTTCTTGTTTTTCTTTTTCTTTCATTTTCGTTTAGTGTGTTTCAACTTAAGTTAGGTACAATGCATTGGAAAGGACTCGAGGAACCTGCCTCGAGAATGGAAGAAGACATTAAGGAGGCAAAAAACGAAAACAAAAGTTGTTCAGGAGGCCCCAGCGCCGCTGGGACGGCCGTGGTACCAGGCCAGCGCCGCTGGAGAAGTACCAGCGCCGCTGGGCATGTACGTACCACCCGAAAACCATCTTTTCGATTCCACTACTCCTTTTTGGTCATTTGATTACAGATCGGGAATAGAGAACCTCGATCAAGACACTTCAATATGCTTCGTCCCGGGAATTAAAGTAGCAAAGAAAACCCTCACAGGACTAACCAGCGCCGCTGGACACCCTTCAGCGCCGCTTCCGGAGATATTCATAAGTCAAGAAAGGCTAATGGAAGAAGTGAAGGCATTCAACCAACTTAATTATTTGAGTTGGGAGGAGGCATGGGAGAAAATAATGAGACTACATTGGCAATTCATCGGTTCTTTGAGGGAGATGGTGGATCACCTAAAAGAAGGCCCGTCAGAGGAGAGGGGGTACGAGAAGAATGTTTACGACCACTTCTTTGCAAGGGCTGAGGAAGCACAGACCCTATTGCATCAAAAGGCCGACGGAGTATGGAAAAGGATAGAAGAAAAGTTAGGAAGAGTGATTGACACTTTGACAGATCTGAGGCTAAAACGTGTGCAAGGACATGGAGGTGATGATAGAAGAGAACTACCAGAGGAGGTCGAGCTACATATTACGTTGACCCGAGTCAAGAGGGCATTGGAAAGCTTCAGAAGGGTGAAAAACAAAGCACAAGACCTCCAAC
This sequence comes from Erigeron breviscapus, assembly GCA_034093135.1. NCBI lineage: Eukaryota > Viridiplantae > Streptophyta > Magnoliopsida > Asterales > Asteraceae > Erigeron > Erigeron breviscapus. Next base: position 10,343,715 of record CM067167.1, read on the forward strand.
GCATGATTCCCAACCTGATCAGGCTCTACCACCGGGGAGTGGGAAGTGGGAAAAGAACAGGAGGGGGGGTGGTGGGGGAGTCCGCCGTTGGGCACCATCCAGCACCACTGGGAGTGCCAGGCAATCTGGTTTCACCCCAATTTCACACGGATCTAGAGGAGGAATAGAGCACTTATCGAGACCTAAGCTGAAGCAGGAAAGGAACAACACCAAAGACTTAAACTTTGGAAAGTTTGTCCTTCCATGTCGCATAAATCAATCTGAAAACATGCTCGCCGTTGCAGACTCCGGATCAAATGCCAACATAATGCCCAGAGCCCTGTTTGACCGTTTAGGACTTGAAAGAATCAAACCAGAAGGAATAAGGTTGGAAGTAGTGAATGGGATTTCGACGTGCCAAGGAGGAAGGGTGGAGAGTGTAGTTGTTACGGTAAAGGAGATAAGCTTCGAGACAACCTTCATGGTTCTAGATCTCCCGTCTTACCAAAGAATTCCACTGATTTTAGGAAGACCGTTCTTATATTCGGCAAGAGCGACGATAGACTTCGACAAAGGAGAGATGTTACTAAGACAAGGACCTGATTATGTATTCCTGAAAGCAAATGTCGAAGATGAAGAATCAAATGTGACATGCTACCGAGTTGAAGCGGAAAATGATGCCTTAAGAGAATTGGAAGAATTGGTCGAAATTAGGAATAATACATGGAGATTGGAGGATGAGAGTGACGACGAGTCGACGGAAGAAGAAGATGAGTTCGATGAGCTTAGTATGGATAGCTCGGTTATTTTTGATTTCAAGCAAAATGAGGACGAGATGCTCGAAGAGGCATGGGACCGCATCAACATTTTGGTTGATAGTTTTCCCTTAGGAACGTTTTGGGATGACGACATCATCGACTCGTTCTACTATGGCTTAGGGGATGTAGAGAAGAATATATTGGACGAAGCAGCGAGAGGAGACTTCCTAGCCATATCACTAACCGAGCAATTTCGAATCTTGGAGGAAGGAGATTATAAGAAGGTAGGTTTGGAAGAGAGAAGGAGATTGGCTAGAGAGTTACAACCAATCTTAGAGGTGAAGAGATTTGAACAGAAAGAAGAAGAAGGAATTGGAGATGCGTGGAGAACGAAAATTGCCCGGAAGGTACAATAGATGATGAAACACGCCTTGAATCCTTTTACCTTGGACTAAATGCGGAGACAAAGCAAGAGTTAGACGAAAAGGCCAAGGTAAACATCTATTCCTCACCACCACAAGAGTATATAGCAGCTATATTCAGGATAGACATTGAGGAGAAAGTTGCGCGGGAGAAGGAAGAAGCCGAATCGTGCAAAATCGGGAAATCGGGTATTGCCACGGAGGCACCAGCGCCGCTGGAACCCCCTGCAGTCCCGAAGTCCGCGAAATCAAATCCGTTACCACCCAAACCAGCCCTGGAAATCAAACACCGATCGACGTGGAAATGGTTGAAGCACGAAGGAACTCTGGGAGCTTGGAGGAGAGAAAAGGAACGAACGTCAAAGAAGCCATAAGTCACTTCGAACGTTACCCAACGGGAACCGGCCCCCGGCCAACCCCGTATTCTTCCTCAACCTAGTTCCTAGGCCAAGTCCGGCTGAAGACTCGTTAAACTTAGCGCTTCTTGGGAGGCAACCCAAGCCGTATTTTTTTTATTTTTATTTTTATTTTTAGGAATATGTGACTAATTGCAATTAAGTAAATTGTTTTGAATTTTATCATTTGTGATCTGTTTTATATAAGTTATATCTTTAGAATCACAGATGCAAGCTTTCAATGGATCGAAGAAACAAGTAACTTATTGCAATCGTATTTCGTTTTTATTTTTATTTTATGTTTTAGCTTGTTATTTTCCATTTTTATATTTTGATTGAAGTGTGCAGGAGTATTTAGCTTTGTATTCTGAAGAAAACCATGCACTTGGTCAAAAGCTAAGTGTGGGGGAATGCCGGAAGCAAATCGTGAAGGAAAATCAGACGTCGAAGCAAGTACAGGACTCGCAAGCGCCGCTAGAAGACTCCAGCGCCGCTGGGTAAGCACCTGGGCATCCCAGCGCCGCTCCCTGACTTCCAGCGCCGCTGGACCTGCACCTGTGCAAGTCCAGCGCCGCTCAAGCTCTGCCAGCGCCACTCCCACCAGTCCAGCGCCGCTCAGGCCAAGCCAGCGCCGCTCCTACATGTCCAGCGCCGCTCCCACTGTGCCAGCCGCTCCCACTGTGCCAGCGCCGCTCCCGACTCCAGTCTGCACACCAGATCGCGAAAAATCCAAAAAAAATCAGAAAAACCCAAAAATCCAAAAAATAAAAAAAATCAGAAAATACCAAAAAGAAAAGGAGATGGAGAAGCATCAATGGATCGCCATCAAACAGAGCCGACTCAAGTTTTTGAAGCTCAACAACGTTCAAGTCGCTCCACATATGCCATCTTCAACAACATTCATGCAATTTAAGCCCGGGAAGTTTCGTTAATCCTTTATCTTATCGTGTTTTTCCTATTACCCTTTTTGTTATGTCATGTTTAGTACAACGGGGACGTTGTACAATTTAAGTGTGGGGGGATGGAATAGGAAAAACCCGTGGTTTAATTGTTTGAATTTTCATAAGTTTTCTACTACTTAATTCATGCAAAATTTAAAATTTTTCTTGTGTCTGAAAATATTTTGAGAATATAAGCTTTGCAAGTAGACAAAAGATGATGATAACTAAGCAATATTAGCTTTGGTAGATGAACGGTTAGTTAGAACTGTTAGTTTAACTATAGATTTGTGGCTGTTCATTTTTCCAAATGGATTAGAGCTTAGCCTAAAACTGTATGCGATTATGTTTGCCATAGCACATTTAACCGGACTTTAATATGCCTAGCAATTAGAGCTATCTAGTTATTAGTATAGGTGTATTAATTGGACTTAATTATATACGTGCTTGTGTAGGAACTAGTTTAGACGTATGGTTCGCCTTAATTCTTACACTATTGATTGTGAACTAGTTGCATGCGGAGTAAGTGTATGAGTCATCTGGGGTCTCTGATAATGTCTATTGCATGAATAATATAGTAATCTTAAGAAAAGGCAATCAGTAGATTAATAAAAAGAGTTCAAAGAACTAATAACGAGTAAAATCTATACGCATCAAGTTATGTCGATTTGCGCGTGGGGAACCACCGACCTGTCACCACTGTCTTGATGTAAGGTATAAACTCTAACCATTAGTTGAGTTATGTCGCTCTGCGAGTGGGGAACCACGACCTGTCACCGCTGTCTCAACTATTAAAGATGATAATATCGTATAATTGCTTTAGTGTTTAGCTAGTGAGCATGACTGTAGTGTGAGAGTATGATGTGTAAAATCGAGTTTAAAAATTTATAAACTAGAAATACCTAATTATCGACTACTACACACTTATGGGCAGTGGACCCAACCGTATATAGTATAGAATAAAGGTAAGACCAGGTCGATCCACGGAGACTGTATACTAAGAATAAAGCGAGTTTAATGTAGTTCTGAAAGATTTAGATTTAAGGACTCTCGTCACCTTGGTTTTGAAAAGCAGTTAGTAGAAAAATAATTAGCAATTCCGTAGAATTTAATTGAAAAGAAGATTGTTGAAATCAATATTATTAAAAAGTCATCTACTTCGAATCCATGACACAATTTACCTTGGTTGCATATAAGTAAAACCCAATTCAATAACGTTGATTTAATAACTAGGTTTAAACAAAGAACTCACTAGTTGCGCACCTAGCTTATTACCCTATCCAAACCCATTAACCAATTGATTCAATTATAAAGACCGGCTACCACCTGACGTCTATTAAAATATCCCTAACTGATTAACTTGTTTTGTTATTATTTAACAATTATGTCTATCGATTCTACCAAACCGTTAACACGTTTAATCTTATTACCTATGATTGTTCTCTAACGCACTACCATGAATTAGAGTCAATTAATTCTACAAATACAATTAAAATAACACATACATAATCTAGCTACCACTAAAAATCATGCATATATTATCAACAAACCAATAGACAAATGACAAAGATTAAATATATTAAGATCTCGACACAACGTTAAACAAATCAACTTGAATTCATAAAATCATGCGACCGTTATCTATCGTATCACTTCATCTTAGTAGATGATAAAAGATTTAGCTACTCATGACAAGACTAGCAAACACAAACACAACTATTAATATAAAAGAATCCATATTAATATTGTATGATGTTAAAGTCTTATATTAAAAAGTAGAGAAGTAAAAGAGTTCGACCAGATTTGTTGCTAGCTGCTTCGAAAGCGAATTCGAAAGAAAACGTGAAGGTTTCTTATTTGGCGGCTCCCTTTTGTCGAACACCTCTCTCTGCCCTCTTGCGGCTTGAATACCCCACGTACCAAAACACCCTTTTGTCTTTTGCGGCTCCTCCCCACGTACCAAAACACCCTTTTGTCTCTTGCGGCTTGAATACCCCACGTACCAAAACACCCTTTTGTCTTTTGCGGCTCCTCCCCACGTACTAAGCAGCTCACGAATTCAATTCCCTACCAACCGACCTCCAACTCGTAACTCCCAGTAATTCTATATCCCTCATGGCCTCTTCTTTAAATATATATATATATATAGAGTTTCCTTATTTTGAGAACCATTTTTTTTGTAAGAACCATGAGAACTCTTAAATTATATATTTGTTCACATGTTTTTTTTGTTCATTCACATGTGAAATGATATAAAAATATATGTTGTAGAAGAAACTTTTTCAAGAAACCTTCAAATTAGCCTTTTATGAACTTGTGAATGAATTTGTTCACGTTTTTGTTCACATGTGACAAACGGCTATATATAAGGTTTCGGAAAAAAATTTCTTCTACAACATATGTTTTTATAACGTTTCACATGTGAATGAACAAAAAAAACATGTGTTCCAATATGAAATTTAAGAGTTCTCACGGTTCTTACAAAAAAATGGGTTCTCAAAATAAGGGTCCCCTATATATATATATATATATATCATATCTCTAATTCTACTAAAGGAGATTAGGAGATGAGCTAAGAAAAGCTAACGTGTCGACTATATAGGTTGTCCAACTAGGAAAAAGTGTATGGCGGCTGACCTCATCAATTAGTTAGGAAGAGGGTTAACGAGATAGTTGGCTGGTTAAAGGTTAAACAAGTTTGTATAGATATAGGTTAGTCAAAAGTTGCAGGTTTTATTATGTGTTCCCCATGCAAAAAGTAACCGATTTTCATGTTTTTGTGTTACAATGTTTGACTAAAAAGAGATTTAATTAATGTTAATGTACTATTTTGCAGGTAGGATTCGAATTTGTGTTGTTAATAAGGTATAAAGTTGCCGATATTTGTATTAGCTGGAACCATTTTTTCGAGATTAAGGCACGTACAGTCTGTTGGTGTACTGTTCCATCAACAACATGTCAAAATGTCAAAACTCTGCAACTTTTTTCCGAAATTCAAATTCAAATTTGAATCCTACCTTGGAGGACAAGTTAATATATGGGGATATTGTGTATTTAAAGCCGCATACATCACATATCCTCCCATCCTTTTTTTTTGCTTATTATTCTTATTTCTTATTATTCTGTTTTCATTAACTGATTATAATATGGAAGGCCATAATCTCAGTTTTGTTGAAGATTTGAGTGTCAGGAATGACTTTTGGCATATGAAGGCTAGAGTCATTAGAATGTGGGAGCAAACCTTTAAGTACGACATGATCCTTATCGATGAGAGGGTAATGTTTATTGATTGATTTCCTGCTTTGTATATTGCTTATTTTGTTGGCTAAATTGTTACTATTTGTTATTTTCAGGGAAAGAAAATTCAGGCAACTGTGAAAAGGAGCTTGATGCCTGACTTCCAGCAGTATCTGAAGGAGGATGCGATCATTGTAATAAGAAAGTTTGGAGTTGGCGAGCAAAAAGACAAGTATAAGGTGGTTCCTCTCAATCACAAGATAAACTTTTTCAAGTGTACATCTGTCCAGCCTGTTACTTCCTTTAGTGGCGATTTGTATGGGTTCGATTTGGTTTCTTTTCTTGACATCCTTCAGAACAGGGTACGCCAAAGGGCTACTGTTGGTAAGTAATTTAGGTTTTCTCTTTCACTTCACATAGATGAACTACTGATGTATGTTTATATCCTATATTTCTTGCAGATATCCTTGGTAAAATAGCTTGGTGTGGTGACCTTGATATCTTCAAGTCTTCAGACAAAGAAAGCAGGAGGGTCAACTTTGAGCTTCAGGACATTGAGTAATTAACAAATCTTTTTCCCTTTTTATTGTATTATTAGATGGCAAATGTACCATTACTGATTTAGGTAAAGCACTTAATCTCTTGATTACAATAACTACTAAAAGGTTATCATTGTGGATAAAACATGTTTGTGTATATAGAGGGACAATTCTAAAATGCACTGTTTGGGGAACATATGCTGACCAAATCAACAAATTCATATCCACAAACAAATCAACTGAGATGGTGATGTGTGTCCTCCAGCATGCCAAGGTTAAAAGATTTAACAGTAAGTCATCTTTCTAAGTTTAAGTATATATTTGTATACCATATATAAGTTTCCATAATTTAACCATAATTGCTGATATTTATAGGAGAAACCACCGTTCAGAATGACATGTATGGAACCAGAGTTTTCCTTAACTTGGACATTGATGTTGTCAATAACATGAGAAGGAGGTACATACATAGTTACTTTGTTGTTATTTAATATGTTAATATTGTTTCACTACTGCTAATAACCTTATTCTGCCATTAACAGCCTTATAGTCAAAGATAGTGGTTCTTCTCAAACAATATTATCTTCTCAGAAAGTGTATCCCTTCCATACTGAATTCGTTATGAAAACTGAAAGAAAACATGTAGACGAAATAAGTGAGGCTGTCGAGGTTAGCATTTCATGTTTTCATGTGTGTTTTCTGTTCATTATTTAATACCTATTTATTGACAGATCTTCTTTGACTTTTAACAGGAAGCTAATTATGTGGTGGTTGCTACAATAAGAATGATTGAAGAAGATTTTGGGTGGTTTTACATAGCATGTAGGCAACATAACAGGAAGGCGTTAACTAAAGACTTGTATCTGGAGCAAGCTGAAGATGTCCCATCTCATTTTCTTGAGGCTCCAATGGATAGCCTATGGTGTCTCACTTGCAAAGACATTGCAAAGTCTTTAATACCGAAGTATAATGAAATGCAATTCTCATGAACCATTTTCATTGGCTACATATTATTTTTAAGTTTAGGAGGAATTTTATAACATTTTTTTTAATGTTTTGACCCCAGGTTCAAGGTTCAATTTAAAGTCCAAGATCAAACTGGTTCTGTCTCCTTTGTCATGTTCGACAAAGATGTAGTCAAAATACTTGGTTTGTCTGCAAACGAAATCCGAGAGAGACAACTTAGGGGAGGTGATGTTGATGTGTTCCCTCATGAGCTCAATTTGCTGATTAACAAGCAACTTGCTTTCAAAATTACAGTTGCAAATTACAATCTTGAGAAGGATTATAAAGTATACATTGTGGCAAAGGTTTGTGATGATAAAGAGATTATTTCCGAGTTGCTAGCCAAAGATGATGCTGACGAGGAAGTAGGTGATTTACAAAATGCTACCGTAGAGGAGTCGTCTCACAATGGACTTGAATGCAAGGTAATTTTGACTAAAATGTTCTATTCTTTTTTCATTAGTTAGACGTGCTTTAATTTTAAATAATGAAATTAAATATTCGCTTACAGAATCTGTGTAATATATTTGAAGGTTGGTGTTTCCTTTACCGCCGATTCATCGATCACCGATTTAGACAACGACTCCGAGGCAAGTCCTGGTGAGAAAAGACCTTTTCCCTTTGACAATGTCGAAGCAACTCCTGGTGAAAATTGCTCTACTACAAAAACTGCAACAATGAAAAAGAAGAAGTTAGACAATACTTCGGTGGAACAGCCACAATTCTAAGAGTTATGTTGTTTATGTACTTTGGATATTCTGTTATGTTCAATTAGGTTCTCTGTAACACCCCACTTCTAAATTAAAGATGGGGTATCATTATGCAACTTAAATCAATACTAAACTTCCATAACAGAGCATTCTATACACAAATCCTCAGAATATTATTACAAATTTTCATATGCCAATGTATATCAACCTCAAGATCTCTCGAATCTTCTATATACGACAACTCTCAAACCTTATCTTCAGATTTAGTTATGCGAAAGCCAGCTATAATTCTTTTATCCTTTTAGTCTTAGTAAACCTGCCGCAGGGAAAGAAAAACTGCGGCTGAGCCAATTGCTCAGTGCGCGGATGTTGATAACAATAAACAATAATAATGATATAATGAAATAAGAAGGAAGATTAATCAAATCATTTTAATTCCAAAAGTCTCCATCAAGTACCACCCTTAACACCAGAGTAAAAATATTTTAAGGCTGAAGCAAAGAAAAGGTTTTGGGTTGTTTTATACCGAGTATCCTACATATCAAATATCCAAGAGCACACTCCCGGTGCCCAAATAATAATATCACAAATCAAAGTTAATACACCAGATGTGCACCTCTGTGTGTATCCAACCCGGAAGGTATGTATGGCACTACATCACACATCCGTACAATAATCATATCATATCATAATATAGCCTAGGATGCATCCATACGCCTCCACAAATAATCATAAAGCTCTCCCACGAGCATAATCACATATCACATATCATATAACAAAGGTGGAGACGCCGTGGACTAATCACACCGCCACGGATAGTGTCATGCCATTGGTCGCCACAATGACATGCCTGTGGTACCTCCACAGGTAGTTAACTCGGTATTCCTAACTCCTGTCTATAACTAAAGGGTTTCACATATTCACAAGTTTCACAAAATCCATCCTTACTCCAAAAGTATTTTCACAATGCATAAGGCTCAAATGAAACATATATCAAAAGCAGCTCATTTCAACAAGGTTTTATCTCAAAACAAGGTTCCGAAATTTATGAATTCCAAAATATCATTTTAGCTCAAGTAAAAGAGAATCAAATAATGAAGTCACGAAATATTTGAAGAATAGCAAAGATATATCCAAAGAATTATTTAAGAGCAACGCTGAAAGAATAAGTACGGGCATCCGTACCTGGTATAATATCTAGTGATAGTAACGCCCGAAAAATCCACCACGAATCTCCACAAAATCTATATCATGTAATTTAAGGTGAAGTTAAAGTCTTGCTATATATAGTCGTTCCCATCCATCCTATATTCTAACCTCTCGAACCCCATTTATAAACATCTAATTGTATATGAATTTCTCTAACAAAACTATACCTATATTGATTCATAGTAAAACTGGTAAATTTTGAATATATTTGTACGTTCATCAAAAAGAGCCTAGCTAGTGAACTCCCTAAGATATAAATTATCAACTGATTATAAAAATATACCGATTAAAGGTTCCAGCATTGACTGATGAGTTCATATTTTATGACACATAAATAATACCGTCTCGTCACCATTGATATGATGGCGAGTTTTTAGAATATGTTTACGGCTACTAAAATCTTAGATATAACCCCTACCGAAATTAAAATAGAAACTAGTTGAACAGGAGACTACTATACGAGAGTGGTTTTAGTTATACCTTTGACGTTAGACAATAGCGATAGTGAAAGCAGCAGCAAAGTAACCCGCTTCTTGTTACTATTAGACCCAACGATTAAGATCACTCCGGCCTGTTGTATTTTCTATACTGAACACCATCGTACTATGAGTTTGGAATCTAATATTACTCCAGCGACTTCCTGTCCAGACTCTCTCCCTCTTGCGTTCTCTTAACCACTCTTTATTTTAGACTTCTTTGTGTTACGTTGAAGATAATGAAGTGTGGGCTTTATAACTTAAGTCTAGCCGATAGGTATGGGAATAAGCTGATAAATTGGAGGAGTTAGTTGGAATAATGAGCATTAAACCATAACTCTCACGTCTCCTATAATTTCGTGATATATACAAACTTGTTATTAGCTTTACTTATAGAAGGTTTAACAAATTTAACACTATAATGTAACTTATGAGTCTTTAATTTATTATTCTAATATTTACAGTTATTACATTCTCTGTTTTTGTGGTTTGGTTTTATGTATTAGACATGGTTTAAGTTTAATGCTGCCACC
>CM067167.1:10354915-10400515 GCA_034093135.1 Erigeron breviscapus
AAAAAAAATTTCTCGACTTTTTCTTCCTCAGAATAGGTAACTTCAAATGCTTGCAACTCTGCTAGCAAATGATAATACCTTGTAATTAGTTGATCTAAGTTTTCACTTCTTAACCCATTAAATACATTATACTGATGCTTTAGAAGGTCTCTACGATTCTTTTTAAGTGTTTCATCCCCTTCACAATGATTTTTTAATGCTAACCAAAGTTCTTTTGATGTATTGAATCCATTAAATAAATGTAATATTTCTTGTGGCAGTGACATTTTTAAACATGATAGTGCCTTTTTCTCTGCCTCATACAATTTTTATTAGATTCAGTCATATCTTGGTAAGCATAAACTTTGTTAACACCACTGTCCTCATATGTTGGGGCACTATATCCTTCAGTCATACAAGTCCACATTCTAATATCCGTGAATAGCATAAAGGATTCGAATCGACCTTTCCAAGAAAAGTATTGGTCAATGATCATCAGTTTAGGTGTGAATTACCCTTACCGGTCTCATGGTCCATTAGTATTAATTGGTTAAGATAGTTTGCTGCCATTGTGTATGAAGTTTAACTTATAAACACTCAAATACACAAGAACACGCAAAAACAGGAACACTCAAATGAAACGAGCAAAAGTGTACTAAACAAGCAAACCACAAGAACTCTCAAAGCCTCAAGAACTCTCAAAGCCTCAAGAACTCTCAAAACCTCAAGAACTCTCAAAGAAACACGCAAAATTTGAGAAACACGCAGATCTGGGGATTGTACAGAAACACGCAAATGGTACAGTACCAGAAACACGCAAACGGTACAGTACCAAGAACACGCAAACACAGTTTTCTCACAATTTCTTAGATCCCGAACCCGATATTGTTCCTTGATCAGAGAAAACTTGAGAAAATGATTTTAGGAATGAGATATGTCTTATTTTGGTGTCAAGTTTGAACCTTTATTTCAAACGAACCCGAAAACACTTCTCCACCTAAAAAACATGCAAAAAGTGGGATACCCAAACCGTGATCAATCTCGAACCAAGGTTGTTGATAACCTATGGCTCTGATACCAGTTGTAAGTCCCCCGGGTCTTACCGAACCGAGATTGACTTAAGGATATGTCGAGGTGCGGAATTCCTCGAGATAACCCACGGTTTCTATATCTACCTTTTATGATATATATATATATCACTATATATATATATATATATAACTATATATATATATATATATATATCTTTTGCGTGAATATAAACACTCGTGTTTGGTTACTATAGTGAAACGGCTCTCCGGACAAACTTTACCAACCAACGTGGTAATCTAAGTCTACGAGCCGTCCAAACCGGGTGTGTGTTTGCGGTTCGTGCGTGAGTCGAGTACCACCCACAAGATCTACCCGTGCGTTCTTGGGTTTCTCTCTCTAGGTTTTGCTCGTTTCTCTCTCTACACTCTTGTTGAGAACACGCATGAACACACACCTCTATTTATAGGCAAGTGACAAGAACTCTCAAATCCAATGGATTTGAGTGTTCTCATGTCAAGCCCATTAGGGTTTTGGCCTGTTTGTGTGTTTCCCAGAACACACAAACTGTTTGAGAGTTCTTATGGATAAGCATGCTTTTGCTTGTTTCCACAGAAACTCTCAAACCATTTGAGAGTTCTTATGAACAAGCAAACTTTTGCTTGTTCCTCAGAAACTCTCAAATGACCATTTGAGTGTTCTTTCCACAAGCAACTATTTTGCTCGTTCCCAAGAACCCTCAAATAACACTTGGGAATATTTGAGTTAATGTTTCAACTGCTGTCAAGACGCAGAACCAACATTAACTCAGCCAATGTTTATACTGCTGTAAATATACGCAGAACCAACATCAGCTACGACAATGTTTCTACTGCTGTGAATACGCAGAAACAACATTGTCTATATTACCTATTGGAAGTATTGATTAAGTTAATGTTTCTCCTGCTGTTAATACACAGAAACACAATTAACTTAACTTCCATCTGGAAGTACATTAAGTTAATATTTCAACTGCTGTTAAACGCAGAAACAATATTAACTTAATGACTCTTTACATGTAATGTCTAGAACCTGTAAAACACAAATAATAAACACACATATAAACATAAATGTATCCCAATATGATCAACAATATATGCCAAGGTAATATTATTGACAAACGGTAATTACAAGATAAATTACAAGACTTGAATATATATGAATATATGTAACCAAATCTTTGGTCCTATACAAGCAGGTAAGTTATTTCAATGTAACTTTGAATTATATTTATAAATTTCATCTCTATTTGCGATAATTTAATTTTGACATATTTTCTTAACAGTTATTTACACTGTAGAATTTCAAAAACGTGGACTACCTCATGCGCACATCTGTGTGTTTTTGAGCCCTGAACACAAGTTTCCAACCGCATCACATGTTGACCGAGTCATTTGTGCAGAAATACCAGACAAAGAAGAGGATCCACAGTTGTATGACCTTGTCAATCAATTTATGATGCATGGCCCTTGTGGTAAAGACAACCCAAAATGTCCGTGTATGGTTCAAGATAAATGTTCGAAAAATTTCCCCAAGAAATTTAAAGATGAAACCTCTGTTGACGCCGAAGGATATCCGGTATATAGGCGTCGACAGACAGGGCATACCGTTGAAAAGAATGGCATCCCACTTGACAATCGATTTGTTGTCCCTTACAATGCTTCTCTTCTTAAAAAGTACCAGTGTCACATCAATGTAGAATGGTGCAACCAGTCAAGTTCTATAAAGTATTTATTTAAGTATATAAACAAGGGACCTGATAGAGTCACAGCATCCGTTGTTCAAACAAATCAAGACAACAATACTACTCAAGTTCCTAAAAAAGTGGATGAAGTAAAAAATTACCTTGATTGCAGGTATTCATAAATTCTTGAAGGATTTCACTTTAAAACTAACACTTTACATGTTTCCAAGTCATATACATTGCTGAATCATGTTATTCGTTGTAGGTATGTTTCTGCTTGTGAGGCGGCATGGAGGATTTTTGGTTATGATATACATTATAGGTGGCCTCCTGTCGAAGTACTACCTTTTCATGATGAAGATAAGCAATGCATAGTATATGACGAGAGATCTAATCTATGTGATGTTGTTACTAACCCAACGGTCAAACAGTCAATGTTCCTAAAGTGGATGGAATGTAACCTTGAAGATGAGTTTGCTAGAACCTTGAAGTATGTCGAATTTCCCAGGTATTTTGTTTGGATTCGTAAGGATAGAAAGTGGGTTAGAAGGACGCATCCAGGTGGTAGTATTGGAAGAATACATTATGTTCCACCGTCGCTTGGAGATGTTTACTATTTGAGGATGTTATTGAATCATGTTAAGGGACCCACCAGTTTTAAAGAAATCAAAACTGTTAATGGTACCCCTTTTGAAACCTACAAAGAGGCATGTCAAGAATTAGGACTTTTGAGCGATGATAAAGAATATGTCGAAGCCATAAGAGAAGCAAGCGCATGGGCCACAGGTCCTTTTTTACGTCATTTTTTTGTAATGTTACTACTTTCCAATTCTCTAACATCTCCGTTAGAATTGTTGGTCCAAAACCTGGGAGTATCTAAGTGAAGACATTCAGCATAGGCAACGGAACATTCTTAACTGCCCAGGTATAATACATGAATTTTTATATCTTATAAAATGACTTGCTGTATCCATCTACTTCCTATAACAATTTAATTGACCTTTCAAAATATTAACTTTCAAACATATTGTAGGGTTGGTTCTTCAAGAGGAAGCTCTAAAAAATCTTTGTCTTGCGGATATTGAAGGGTTGTTAAAAAGCAATGGTAGTACACTCAAAAATTTCCCGGAGTTGCCGTGCCCAGATGAGGAATATGTGACATCGCTGAATAATCAATTGATACGAAGAGAGCTAATGTACGATAAGGTAGCCTTAAAAACAGACCATGCTACTTATCTAAGTAGCTTAACACCAGAACAACTGCATATTTATGATACAGTAATTCAGGCAGTAGATAAAGATGAGGGGGTGTTTTTTTTGTATATGGATATGGTGGGACCGGTAAGACGTTTCTTTGGAAAACATTGACAGCTGCTTTACGCTGCAGAGGTGATATAGTGCTAAATGTTGCGTCCAGTGGAATTGCATCTCTGCTGCTCGATGGTGGGAGAACTGCACACTCTAGATTTGTGATCCCGATTCACATCTTGGAAAACTCAGTATGTTCCATCGACCCCCAAAGTGATCTTGCTTCTTTAATAAAGAAGACTAAATTGATCATTTGGGATGAAGCACCCATGATACATAAACATTGTTTTGAGGCTCTTGATAGGACTATGAGAGATATTTTACGTTCAACTAGGCCAAACAGCGAAGATTTAGTATTTGGGGGAAAAGTTGTTTTATTTGGTGGTGATTTTAGACAGATTCTCCCTGTCATCCCTAAAGGCACCCGTTCCGACATTGTTAACTCTTCTTTGAATTCTTCGTATCTATGGGATCACTGTCGTGTACTCAAGTTAACAGTTAATATGAGGCTAAGAGTAGGAGCTGCTCAGGGTGACTTACAAGAGATCAAAGAATTTGCAGATTGGATATTGAAGCTTGGTGATGGTCTCCTTGGTGGCCCAAATGACGGTGAAGTAGAAATTCCAATCCCGGATGAGCTACTTATTAATGACACAATTGATCCGGTTTCTTCTCTCATTTCTTTTACATATCCTAATATGAATGACAATTTGGGTGATGCTATTTATTTCCAACAGAGAGCCATACTTGCTCCAACTCACAATTTAGTGAATTCTATAAATGAAAAGTTGCTTCAAATGATGCCAGGTTATTACTCGATTCTTTCATTTTTATATTTGTTTTAAAAAACTCTATATTGAACTTTTTTGTTACGTTTATAATATTTTTCTTCGTATGTTAATTTTACAAATTTCAAACCCAGGTACTGAGATGATATATCTTAGTTCTGATAGTATTTGTGAGTCGGAAGAAGCTTCTGAGATTGATAATGCCTTATTCTCGACGGAGGTGTTAAATTGTATGCAACTATCCGGATTACCTAACCACAGATTAGTGTTGAAAGTGGGCACTCCTGTAATGCTACTTAGGAACATTGATCAATCCAATGGATTATGCAATGGCACCCGATTGCAAGTGATTAGGCTTGGAAAGCATGTGATTGAGGCAAAGGTAATAACTGGAACAAACGTTGGTCAATATACTTTAATTTCAAGATTGAAGATGACACCATCGGACAAAAGGATTCCCGTCAAGATATGTCGAAGACAGTTCCCTATTGCAGTATGCTTTGCTATGACGATCAACAAAAGTCAGGGTCAATCTCTGGATCGTGTGGGTTTGTATCTTCCACGTCCTGTGTTTAGTCATGGACAATTGTATGTGGCTGTTTCCAGGGTGAAAAGCAAGAAGGGATTGAAGATATTGATTGCTGATCAAGACAACAACATTAGCAAGACCACAACAAATGTTGTATACAAAGAAGTCTTGCAATATTTATAAGATTTGTATTTGTCTTTTAAATGCATTATATGTAGTTATGTTTTCAAGACATTCTTATAAAGTCGCCTATTTTTAGATTTGTATTTTCCGCATGTCATCAGAATGTATACCAACAAGCAAAATATGTAAGTAACAGGCTCAGAAACTTAACACTGGACATTACATATATATTCTTAAAAACAGTATTTTAATTGATTGAATAATCAAAAATCCTAACTTCAATCAATTTGAACCTACTCAGCACATTCATGGAAACATATATATATTTCATATCCCTATATATATATATATATATATACAAAAACATGCAGGATGATCCAAACAAATTAATCATTAAACTAATGAAAATCGGTTTTATTTATAAAATATCAAAACCTAAATCAACATGGTATGTTTTCAACTTCACAAACTTTCACAATCAACAGATAAATTAAATGTTAAACTAAATGAACATAAAACAACATATACAATAGACCGTACCTCAACCGCATGCTTCATTTTTGCTACAAAGTCAGATATCGTCAAGGAAGATGAGAAGTTCTATACTTGGGGGAACAATCGCAGGTGGGTTGGGTTAAAAAAAGGAGCTTTGTGCGGCTGTTGTTGATTAAGTAGGTGGGGTGTGAGACGTGAGGTATAAATTTAACTGAGTTTATATGTGCATAGAACTATTTATATGTGTATAGACTTTTAGATAAACAAATTTATATGTGTATAGAATATAGATATACATATTCAAATGGTTTTAATATTTTTCTTTTACTTTAAGTTTGTTGTTTTTTATATTAAATGATGTTAACTGATTTTATAGGATTACAATAAACTAATAGGTTAAATCATTTAAAAGTATAAAATTCAAAGTAAAACAAAAATCTAATGGTTGTGAAGGTTACTTAAAATTATATTCAAATCCTAATTACAATTTCTTGAATGGAAAATTACTTTATAAAACCCAAATGTGCTACATTATAACACTTTTTGATAACAATATCTCCAATTCTACTATGATATGTTAGATGATGAGCTAAGAAAGAGTTAGGTGTCACCAATATAAGACTGTCACACGGGAAAAAAGGTTGGTTGATAACGTAATTAATAATAGATATTTAATATAAGACTGTCACACGTGATATGCGGTGGTATAGATAATTATATTTTCATGGTTACATGTAATATTTATCTATACCCCCGCATATTACGTGGAATACAAATCTACGATGTCTTATGTATTTATTAGCCTAAATTGTTTTAAAGAATTAAAATTGTATATTATACACTACTTATCTTTCATTGTTTAAATTATATATTTTATGCCACTAATTTTGTACGGTTTATCTTATTTAAGGTCTATCGAGATTTCGTGTTTCTACACGGGTCTAAAACTAGTATATATATTGTTGTTAGTCGGTGTATCACCAACCGACTCCACCTCTTCTCTTTTGGCCCAAAATAACAAAAGTGGTATTATTTAGTGTTTGGTCTTCTTTTGTTTTTCTTCAGCCCACATCACACGTGACCACCACCTTTGTTTTATTCTTTCAGCCCAAATATATGACACCAATAATAATAATCTTTAGCCATTACGGATATAGTGTCCAATCTTCATTTTCTTCATAATTAACCTTTATTTAGCTCATTCTTGTCATATTTCATCTTATAAACCTAGCATCCAATAAAATCACATATTAAGTATAAAAGTCTATAAAAATGACAATAATACAAACATAAAAGAAATGATATCACGTAAAATAAATATATATAAAATAGGCGATATCGAATTTCCCCACACTTATGCTTTGCTTGTCCTCAAGCAAATCCAAACTTAAAATTATTCAAAGTTCCAAATTCACAAAATTTATCAAAGGAAACTTCACTAAAAATTCCTATCAAGCGGTCTTTGAATTCCACATGCATTTAAATGATATCTTTTCAAGAAAGCCTAAGACGAAATCAGAAACATTTGATTCAAACAATCAATCAATCATAATTAGAATCAAATCCATGTCCGTGTGAAAACCTCTTAACATTTCTATCTTTCCAACTAATATTAAGCTCATACCTACTAAGCACACAATTTATTCGCATACTTGATTATTATGGGCGATTTAATTAACAATCCAAGACGATTACCGATATTGTTGTCCACTTAAACACTCGGCACTTCCGGGTATCCATAAGTACTTTCTACTTTGTAGATTTATAACGCACTAAGTTTATAAGCTCACTTATGTGTCCCATAACTAGTCATACTCCCGCAATCGAGACAAGCATCAAAACAAACACATACTAGAAACCTATACGGAAAATGTCCTTAAACAAACTAAACAACACTTTATTCAACTTCATTGCTTTCATTTGTACATTGTACTCTTTACGACTTTGAATTTGAATTTATTCACCCTTGTGATGGCTTCGTGGCCTTTAATGCTTTTTACTTTGTAGACATTTCCCGCATAAACCCCTAATACATGAAGTAACAACACTAGCTCTTTCGCAAGATTTAAGGACGAGACATCGATTCACAAAGTGAAGAGCAGGCATTCAAAGCCATATAACTAGTTATGTTCCCCACAAGAGTAGAACCGTGGTGCTTTGTGCCTACCGGTACATCATATGATGGAGTCATTAACTAATTCATATTTCAATTAAGTACAATTAACGCATGCATTTGTAATTTCCTAAATTGTGTTGAAGTTCAAGACAAACCTACTATTAATTGAAAAGATGAAATGCCACGGACACTAGATATGTGAAAGCTAAAAATGACCAATCTCATGTTTATGTTATTTTTCTAACATTTTAAATCCCACAATTCATCACTTTTCGTCTTTAACTAAGCTAACTCAAAATTTAAAATTTAAGCCAAATATGCATGTAAAGATAGAAACTTGAAAAACTTAACATTTTTCACCCGGTTTTTCCTATTTACCTCTCCCCCCACACTTGAGTTGTACAATGTCCCCATTGTACAATGAACTAATTAAAACTATGGGAAATAGGAAAAAGCAAAATATAAGAAGAAAAAGAAAGTGAAACTTCCCGGGTTTGATGCGTGCTCCAAATGCTCGGTTGATTCCAAAGATACGCTATAAACTTTATTTCAACCGCATTTAAGTCCATTCTTATAGCTCTAACACGCACTCAATAAAACACATTAAAAACACCAAAATAAAAGAAAAAAGATAATAACTATAAAACACAAAATAAAAGTCCTAAATACGAAAAACAAATAAACTAAACTAAAAACAAAAATCTTTTTGTATTTTCTTTGTTTTTCAATTTTTTTGGATTTTTTAATATAAGAAATTCGAAATGCAAAAATAAAACTAAATAAGATAAAAAAAAAAAAATAATAAAGACTCGGGTTGCCTCCCGAGAAGCGCTTAATTTATTAACGAGTCGTTAGCTAGACTCATTCCCCAAATTTATCATGGTGGGGTCTTAAACGCCCCCACACTTAAAGTGTTGGGCGGTTTACGCGAATAAGGTGAATAAAATGTGAATTTTAACTTAACCATTACCCAAACCATCTCGTTCACCTTATCAAAATTCACTTTTAAGATGTCAAAATCCTTTGTTTTCTTTTTAAAACTCATCTTAAAAATCCAACCTTTCATCCTAACATAAAAAATTTCAAGACTTTTGTTATGGCACGGAATTTTCAAGTAATTCATGTCAAGGCTTATATCCGTCCATTCAAAAGGGTCGGGAGCTAAGGGGTCCGGGGCTAGTTTAAAGAATAAGAAATAATGCATGAAATTACTACTAGCCCTTAAACTAACTAAGTTAATGCATTCAAAACTGTTTAAAGCATAAGAAGTTAGAAAGCTCCCTGAATAACCCGACTTGGGTTGAAAATCATCTTGACTCTGTTGAGTCATGGATTCGCTGAAAGACTCAGCGATGGACTCTGTCAGCGAGTCATCAGCGACCATCATTCATCTTCGAGTAAAGGATAAGTTCAATGACTCACCCCAAGATTTGTAAGTCAAATATGGGCGGGAAGATGAAGATAAGAAGGCTGGTCCCCAAGGACACGTGTTGATCAAGCAGAATGAAGACATGTGACCTTGTACCAAAATGGTACTAAGGTGTTTCTCTTTCATACCCGTTTTGGAAAAGAAACAAGATGGAAAAAGAGATTCCTGCAGACCAGTCTTACACACCAATAGATGGTTGACAACCTTCATGTGTCAACATCTATTGGGTTGTCATGTGATGTCTTTTCTCCCCTATATAAAGCATCACTTGACCTAGCCACAACTCTGTTGGTTTGTTCCACAATTACACTTAGTGTGTTTTTCTCTCTTTGTAAATTGTTAAGTTTTTAGTGTGTCAAAAACTTAACAATATTTTCTCTTTTCTTTCTTTGTAAACCGACCATGTATTCATCGTTTAATCAATATCACTTATGATTAAACTTATTTAATTTCTTGTCTTATGTTCTTAGAGTAATTTACATTAGTTGTTAATTACATAATCTGTGCAAACTTGGGACTTTCAGTTGGTATCAGAGCGGTGTTTCGATACACTGAAACTGATCTGAAAAGTGTTTGCAAGATTATCTTTCTTTCTTTACTTTTTGTAAGTCCCAACTTGTTAGATGGTACTACTGAAGACACCTCTATGTCGATGGTGGAGTTACTTTGCAATATACTTACTAAACTGGAGACGACCATTAGATAAGTATATACCAAGTTCTAGATAGATTACTTATATAAAAGACAATAAGTAAAGAACAATGCAATAATACAAATAACTTGTAAACAATCTTGATGAGACAATATGTAGTTTTCAAAGTGTAATTTATTTATTGATATTAAACAAATTACAAGGTTGATGCGGAACCAAGATAATACACGAATGTAAATATCCTAACAACCTATGAAATACAATTGATCTATACTCGGAATTTCTCTTCTACAATCGAAACACTTAAAGTAGTGAAATGTTCCTTTTAGCGATTGAGAGAATATTGCACAAGTTCACCAAGAATATTGCAGGTATGCAAAGTATGAAGTTATTCGTTTTGTGAAGTAACTTGTGATTCTTGGTTGTGCAATGACTTGTATTTATAGGCAAAGTTAACATTGGGATGTTAACTTTAGCCGTACAAATGTGTTGGAAGCATTTAAGGAATAGCATTTAATTCCTTAAAAAGTGTTGTAAAGTCGCATGTTACAGTGACTTTACACAACCACCTTTATGTACCTTTTAATACTTAAATAATAAGACAAGGCTTATTATCCGGGTAAAGGTACATAAAGTATACAAGTCAATTCCTCGTAATCAGTGTAAAGCTTTGTAAGGGCTTTCCACTGATGGTCTCCAGTTTGTAACTGACTAGAATGTCAACTGGGCTTCGCTGCCATTGCCATTCTCTTTCTTCCATTTGTTGTCTTCGACTTCAACTGGAATGTTTCTTCAACTTGGTCAGTTCTCAACTGGAGGAAGTCTTCAGTTGCGTTGACTGTACGGTGCAACTGGACTTCAATATATTTCTCGACAAATCTTCTTGGTCACCAGTTTACTGGTCACCAGATGCAACTGGTGAACTGGTCAGTGTTAACTGGTGACTGGCCAGTTCCAGTGAACTGGTCCTAACAAATTCCCCCTATTTGTCTAGAAATATAGTCTAAGTCTTTTCTAGTTCTTGTATCTATACAAGTGTGAACTATAGAGACTTGTTTGATTTAAATCTATTTAAGTTATCTAAGGCATTTTTATAGATCAATAAATGCCTTAGGTTTTTCTTTTAGGTTTGTTTAGATTTTAATCTTTTATCTACCTTGTGGTTACAAACTGGTAACTTCTTTTATACAAGGGAGAACTTTACATAAGTTACAACAGAATGTACAACAATTACAAGAAGATAAAATGAAGAAAGAACTTAAACTGATGGCCCTTCGCCAGTTCTTCTTCTTTTGGCAACTGTAGAAATGGGCTGTTTGTCTTCAGGATCAACATTCAGTCTCTCTTCAATATTTTCTTTGAACTTGAGCAGACTTTGAAGAACAAACATCCATCCTCTTTCGACCTTGTTCCTTTGTTGCTTGGCCTCCAACAGTTTTGCCATCTCCACCAGTTCCGAGTAACCATAAGAAAGTACGTCAGGATTCTCAGTTTGCCTTAAGGGTCCATCCAGATGTTGAACCCCAACTGTGAAGTGTTTGGTACCTGGTTTGATAAAAACTTTCATATCAACAATCTTACCAGGGTGATATCTCCGCTGCTGCACTTCAGATAAATACTCTCTAGCTTCAGATTCATTGGCCAGTTTGATTTGACCAGTGCTCATACTATGCACTGCAGCTTTGATATCTTCACTTGAGGGTTCAGTTGTATCCACCCAGGTCCTAAGGTCAGCATCTCTTGGCAACATCTTAGGTTTACCTTTGGACTTAGGTGGATTCATCACCTGTTTGACCACCTTCTTAACATGTTCAGCTCTCTTGAGAATTCCTTCAGTTCTAACTTCTTTGGCC
Source organism: Erigeron breviscapus (assembly GCA_034093135.1). NCBI lineage: Eukaryota > Viridiplantae > Streptophyta > Magnoliopsida > Asterales > Asteraceae > Erigeron > Erigeron breviscapus. The sequence continues at coordinate 10,366,940 of CM067167.1, forward strand.
TTCTCCACTGTGATATTCAACACCTGGCATCATACTCAGCCTCATCCTCCCTATAATGTTTGTCAAGCTCAATCTCCAGTTGTTCTTTCAATGCATTTATAATTCTGGGATCAGCCTTGACTTTGGCATATCTCTGCAAGTGTCATGCCCAGAAGACGACCATCACTTATATCAAGAAGAGTTGGGGCTAAAGTATTTCTATCTTTTGTTTGATTCACCCTCATTTGTTTCTTTCTCTCCTTGATGGCATCTCCAAGCCTTGCCAGCTGCCTACTAACATCTTCTGAAACTGGAGGGAGCTGATCAATGTTGCCAGTTTCTAACACACTGGCTTCAGTACCAGTTGTTTTTGCTTGTTCACTAGTGGCCGGCCCAACTTCCTTTCCTTTCCCTTTATTCCCCCTATCAACCACATCTTCAAATTGTTCAATAACCTGCTCATCACCTTCATCTGACCCAACAACGGTCCTTTCCACCAGTTGTCTTGCACTAACTGGACCTGGCAGTCTTGGTCCAGGTGCAAGGATATTCCTTCTATCCCTTTCCCCCTTGGCAGCATCGAGACCTGCACGAATAGCTGCCCAGTCTTCATTGCTAGAGGGCAAACGGGCTAGAGGCTGCCACGATTGCATATCCTTGCACTCTCTGAAAACAGTGCATATCATTCGGAAGGATCTCCACAAGTGGTTAATTTCTTGAGACTGGACCAATACATTTGCTGCAGTTTGGTCCTGTCCAGTCTTCAAGTCTTTCAATAATTTTGAGTCTTCAACTAGACTTTTAACCACTTGTTCCTTCACCTCATCATCTTTCTTCTTCAAGTTCTCCACTTCAGTTGCCAATTTATTGATAGAAGAAGTGTGGGAGGCCAACTGAGTGTTCACTGCATTAACTGCACCCCTTAACTGGCTAACTTCACTTGCCAGAGGCTCCAGATTAATCTGAGGAGGTGGGAGCTTGGCAAATTCAGCCATAACCTTCTTTACTAGTTCATCTTCTCGACTGGCCAGTTTCTCATCAATCATCTGGCCAACAGAAGTGGCCACCTGCTCCAATATCAACTACATTAAGGCCAGGTCTTTCAAACAACTCTTTGACCTGCCTTTCTATCTCCTTCAGATCCACCTCTGATGATCGAACAGTGTTGCTTAAGAGGTTGGAGATAGATGTATTGACATTTGAATGGGTTAAGTCAAAAGCTTCCTTCAAAGAAGTGGACAAATTGTTACAGCTTGAGACTAACTCATTCAACTTTCTAAATACCAAGTCTTCATTAGCAGCAAACTTATTGATTCCCAGATCAACAACCTTTGAATTTATAATTGTTTCCTTGTTGAATCTGGAAATAGACTTGGCATTTTGCTCTATTGTCTTATGAACACCCTCCACCCGTTTGATCAGGTTTTGGATATCGGTTGAGAAAGAGACAAATTGAGCTTCCAGTGACAAAGGAGCAGTTGTCACTGGACCAGTAGCAGGCTGCACCAGTTCAACTGAAGGAGGCAAATCAAAGGGAGCCTCTCCAGTTGTTCCAGTGGCAGAAGAAGGAAATATAGGGGGTGAAAAAGAAGGCTGAGGAGAACAATGTGTTGGTCAGGCTGAGAATGCTCAGGTATGACCAACGGCGACGGTGGTGGTGATTGAGTTCTTTGTGGGGAATATTTGTAGGAGTATCTTGGTGGGAAACTGAAACTTGGTGTTCTAGGGGTTGATCAAAGAAAGAAGGGAGTTGAGCATGTACAGATGCATCAACCATTTCTTGATCAGCTTGTGTTTCTTCTGAATCCGAAGATTCAAGATGAAACTCATCCTCATTTATGCCTAGATTCATAAATGATAGGGATGGCTGAACATCATGTTCAGGCTCCTGATGACCAGTTCCAGTTACCTGGATGGTTTCATCAGTTGAAGGATCAGATGCCGGAACATCTTCACCAGGGATAGACGTGATAGGAATGGCTTCAGTTATGGTTGTTCTATCCTCAACCACAACTTGAGACGAACTGGAGGGTCCCTCATTATTTTGAGGCCCGCCCAGTTGTCTTTCTGGTTCACTTTCCAAAGGTGCACCAGTTTTAGCAAATGCCAGCTGCATCTGCTCAGGAATTTCAACCTCACCAGCTTCAGATACTAGTGAGTCTAGATTCCTCAAAACATCTGGCCTTGTGAACGGAGAGTCTGTATTTCTATACTCTTCTTCACCCAGAATTTGCTTGAAACATAAGGATAGAAATCTGGAAAAGGGGATACACACACCCCTGGAGCCTTTCAGCTTTTGCACTAGACTCCTATACAGTATATCAGCAAAATCCACCCTCAACCCCTTCCACAAACAATAAGCCATTTCAGCTTGTGAAGAGTTGATCTGGTCAAGACCACCTGAACTACCACCTAGACTTTCAACCAGATGTACAAAGAAATACCTCCATGAAGGTGTAAGGCCCTTCATGGTCATCGCCCCCTTGGTCTTTAACACACAATCATTGTCCAAGCACTCCTTATGACCCATCTCAAGGAGTACTTGACGAAAATTAACATTTGGGGCTAAAACAACTGGAGACTCACCCTCTCTCCAGTAATTGAGGTGAAGAGCATCCCTCAATACTTCAACATCCAAAGTACATTTGATTGTTCCATCCTTTAAAGTGAAACTGATGGAGGAACAATCGGAAGAAAGTGTGGCAGTGAACCAGAACTCACACAAGTAATCATGATACATCTTGCGTGGGTTCCTGGTGAATAAGGGTCCTATTGGAGAATCCTTCAAAAAATTTCTGATTCTACCAATAAGGGTTTTAGACCCTTGAGAGCCTTGTAGGCTAGCCAAAGGATTGTTTGGGTTTAATTTTAGGGCTGCACTATAAGGAGAACCAGGTGCCTGGGAGACATCTGGTGAGGGATTGTAAGGAGCGGTCAAGAGATTTACATCTCTTGAACGGGATGATTTAGGTGCCATGAATGAAATTGAAATTGAGGAATTTAGGGTTCTGAATTTGGAAGCAAAGAGAAGAATGAAGCAGTGATTTATGATTGGAAGTAAATGAAGATAGTAAATGAAGAGAATGAAAAAGAAAGTAAATGTGTTATGAAGTAAATAAGGGTATTTATAAGGGGATTCAAGATCCCAATGTAAACCCACAAATCATATTTTATTAAACCAAATATTTTCGAAGATATTTTGAAAATAAAATATAATTTTCCATGTAAGCATTAAATGTTACCATGTCAGCATTAAATGCTACGACGGCTTACTTTACCCATAACCCCACACACTTTTTGTTTCCCAACACAAACAGTTGTCAAGTACTAAAAATGGTTTCAACACGTCAGATCACGATATCAAGTAGTTAAAAACACTCGAGTATCATCACGTGTCACATAAATTGACCAAGTATTTGTAACGTTATAAAAATTAGACAAAGACTGAACCTGGTAACTGGAGGATCAATCCAGTACCAGTTCCAACTGAAGAGTTCTCCAGTTGCATTTTCAAACAAAACGAATTTTAGTCAGAAAATTATTTTGAGTCTTTCCCCCTAAAATGATGATCCAGATATCAATTAGTGCCAAGATAGTATCACAAAGGCGTTCGATAGCCTGACGAGCAAAGATAATCTGGACCTCCTCAACTGGAGAACTTCATCAGTGTCACTGACGCGTTCAATAACAAAGAAAGCTCCAGTTAAGGGTTTAACATTCCCAGTTCGCTGATGAGATGTTTAAAAGTTTTCTCATCGAGAGGTTTAGTAAAAACATCAGCTAACTGTTTGTCAGTGGGGATGAAATGAATTTCAATATCACCTTTCATAACATGATCTCTAATGAAATGATACCTGATGTCAATATGCTTTGTTTTCGAGTGCATCACTGGATTGTGAGAGATAGCAATTGCACTGGTGTTGTCACAAAAGATTGGGGTCTTGGTATACTTCTGACCATAATCTAGTAACTGGTTTTTGATCCAGAGAATCTGGGCACAACAACTGGCCGCAGAAATGTACTCTGCCTCAGTAGTGGACATAGAGACTGAAGTCTGCTTCTTGCTGGTCCAACTCACCAGTTTTCCTCCAAGGAAATGACAACCACCAGTTGTGGATTTTCTATCAATCTTACAACCTGCATGATCAGAATCTGAATAACCCATTAGATCTAATCCTGAGCCTTTGGGGTACCAAAGACCAAGATTAGGACACCCTTTCAGGTATCTAAAGATACGCTTTACAGCGTGCAAATGTGATTCTTTAGGGTTAGCCTGAAACCTGGCACATAAACATGTTGCAAACATTATATCTGGTCGACTGGCAGTTAAGTACATCAGTGAACCAACCATACCTCTATAGTCAGTTATGTTAACTGTTTTGCCAGTTGGGTCAGAGTCCAAATTCAATGGTGCTGCAATAGGTGTGTTTTTCGATGGGATTGAATCATATTTGTATTTTCTTAACAAATCTCTGACATATTTTCCTTGGTTTATAAAAATTCCATTTCCAGTTTGCTTAATCTGGAGACCTAAGAAAAATGTTAATTCACCCATTAAACTCATCTCATACTCAGATGACATGATTTTCGAAAACTTTTTACACATTGCATCATCAGTTGAACCAAAAATAATGTCATCAACATAAATTTGTACCAATAAGATATTACCTTTTTCTTTCAAGATAAACAAGGTATTATCTATTGCACCTCTTTGAAAGCCATTTTTAAGAAGATGTTTAGTTAAAGTATCATACCAGGCTCTTGGGGCTTGTCTTAGACCATACAATGCTTTGTTCAGTCTGTAAACCCAATGAGGATGCTTCTCATCGATGAAACCTGGAGTCTGCTTAACATAAACTTCTTCTTCCAATGTTCCATTAAGGAACGCACTTTTGACATCCATCTGGAAGACCTTGAACTGCAGATGGGCTGCATAGCCAAGAATATTCTAATGGCTTCAAGTCTTGCAACTGGAGCAAAAGTCTCATCAAAGTCAACACCCTCTGCTTGACAATAACCCTGGGCAACTAGTCTGGCCTTGTTTCTTACAACATGGCCATCCTCATCCATTTTATTTCGGTAGACCCATCTGGTACCAATAGGTTCTTTCTTTAACCCTGGTGGACAAGGAACAAGCTCCCAAACATTGTTCCTTTCAAACTGGAGGAGCTCTTCTGCATAGCTTCCACCCAGCTTGGGTCTGCCATAGCCTCGTCAATCTTCTTTGGTTCAATTAAAGATAAGAAGGTGACGTTTAAGCATTGCTCACTGGTGGCTTTTCTAGTCTGAACCCCACTAGTTGGATTACCCACAATTTGTTCAATTGGGTGGGCTTTAGTCCATCTAGTGTATTGACTAGGCTGGTGAACTACAATATCAGTGCAAGTCACCTGGCGATCTTCTTTAGTTGCAGCAGCATCTGGAGAAGGATCAGTCCAAACAACTTCTACATCCTCATCAGAGTCAATGAGGTCTCGATTGGCATCATGAAATTCCTCAGTTGAAGGTATTTCATGAGTAACTGGAGAAGTAGGTGCTTGAACTGGTGCTGATATTGGAGTGGCACGAACATCTGATCCAATCACCAATTCTTGTGGTAAGTTAAAATTGATGGAGGGATAAAATGATGTGTCACTGGTACTTTTCTTCTTCTTGACTGGTTCCAGTTTGTTGTAACTGGAAGCATCTTCTGGTGAAACAACTGACCGATGAACTTGGTCAGTTTCACCAAAATTGATTGGAATGACTGGAGAATATCAAGGCTTGGTCTCTTGTTGATTGCTTCAGTTGATTCATCGAATGTGACATGAATTGTCTCATGCACCTTTTTGGAGTCTATAATTATAAACTCTAAAGGCCTTTCGAATATCTGAATAGCCTAAAAATACCCCTTCATCAGCTTTTGCATCAAACTTTCCAAGCTGACTGGAATCGTTCAGTATATAAACTGGACAACCAAATACATGGAAATATCCAATGTTTGGTTTACGATTCCTGAGTACTTCGTAGGCAGTCTTCTTATGTCTCTTGATGTAGACTGACCGGTTTTGGGTGTGACAAGCAGTTGCAACTGCCTCAGCCCAAAAACTGGTGGGAAGACCAGATTCAGATAGCATGCTTCTGGCCGCTTCTATCAGTGTACGATTCTTTCTTTCAACAACTCCATTTTGCTCTGGAGAGTGAACTGATGAGAAGTTTTGAGAGATGCCAGTGTCAGTGCAAATGTTTCAAGTACCTTATTTTGGAATTCAGTACCATTATCACTTCGCAACTGACAAACTTTTCGAGTGTACTTGAGCTCAATTCTTTTGATGAGCGAGATGATTTCAGCAGGTGCATCACTTTTGGATCTGATGAATACCACCCAGCAATATCTGGTGAATTCATCAACCACAACTAGAGTGTATTTCTTTCCAGCTCTAGTTTGAACATTCACTGGACCAAAAAGATCCATATGAAGCATGTGAAGAGGTTCAGTGATGCTAAAATTTTGCCTAGTTTTGAAACTGGCTCTCTTCTGCTACCCATCTCACACCCTGGACATGGCTTTTTCCTTATTGAAGGAAATCTGGGGTATCCCATCAACCAGTTGTTTGCGAGACAACTTGTTAATGTTCTTGAAATTAAGGTGGGATAACCTTTTATGCCATAGCCAGTTGGTGTCCTCATCAGCTTTGGTATAGAAACATTGCTCTTTTGGAGCTGGTTCCATATCCATGATGTACACATTCCCTTTTCTTGGTGCAATCATCACCACTTTCCAATCCTTGTTAAATATGGTGCCTTGTGCAATATCGAACAATACTCTGAAGCCATCATCGCAAAGTTGGCTTACACTGATCAAGTTATATTTCAAACCAATCACAAATGCAACTCTTTTGAATTCGACTTGTCCATTATTGAGCACACCATATCCTTCAGTCTTTCCAGATTGATCGTTACCAAACGTCACTGTCGGTCCATCTTGGACAGTGAACTCTTCCAGTAGGGGCTTACATCCGGTCATAGTCCGGCCAGCAGCGCTGTCCAGATACCAGATATTCTTCTTTCGATCGCCCTACACACACACAAAAATCATTAGTTATTTTTGTGAACCCATCTTTTCTTGATGGGTCCACTGGACTTCTCTACAGAAGCCACAGTTGATTGTTGAGGTGTTGAACTGGAGGCTACATCTGGAGCATTATCACCAGCTCCAGGTGCAGAAGTAAAAACGATTGGTATTTGATACTTACTCACCTTATGTTTACCAGATTTTGTTCCTGATGGAACATTCTTTTGTTTAGGTACAGAAGGGAGTGATTTAATATTTTGTTTTAAAACTGGAGGTGGTGAACCTCCTTCCAGATTGTTAATCCGGGCAGTACAACTCTGAACCTGCCGAGACAAAAGTTGGAGTTGCCTTTCCAGATTAACCAAAATATTGTTTTGTTCAGGCAGTTGAACCTTGGACATTGGTTCAACTGGAGATTTAGTCTGTCGGGTCTTGGGCTCCTTAGACTTATGAGGTAAAGGCTTGTTAACAGTGGCCTTTTTGACTGGAGCTTTAGCCTGTTTGGCTCCAGTTTTAACCTCAATGGGGTGGTCTCATTGGTTTCAGTTTCAACAGCTTCAGGTTGATCATAAGGTGTTTCAACCTGGAGAGCTGGAGGCAATGCATGAAGATCTGGTATAAGAGCTGCCATCTCCAGATCTTCAGATTTCCATGCATTTTTCTGGGCATCGATAGTTCTTGAAAATGCATCATAGTTTTTGCCAGATGCTTTTACCCAGGACTTGATAATCTTTTGAGCTTTTTCAAAATCATCAGAAAGTTTTTGATTATCAAGTTCTAAAGCCTCAATCTTTAAAACTGACTCCTTGAGAGCCAACTGGACACTTTGCAAATCATTCAGTTGTGGCTTGACATTGTTTAGTTCAATTAAGATAGTGTCTAAATATCTTTCACTATCAGCTCTAACAGTTTCTACAAATGCCAAATCACCACTTAATGATTCAGCCAGGTCCAGTTTTAATTCAGGTCAACCTGGTGATCATAATCACATACCTTTTTCAGTATGATGTCCACCCATCTTCCAGAGATGACATCATCTTTCACCACATGCTGCTGTTGTTGTTGATCTTCCAAGGCCATGAAACACATGTCCCTTTCCTCTTCTTCATCATCAGATGAGTCATCAGAGTACTCCCATTTTCCTTCAGTTTGTGCAATTAAGCACTGGTCCTTTTTCTTATCCATGGACAGAAGGGCAATCTGGGCCTTAAGCTGCTTGTATTTAGCTTTGTAGCTATCATCAGGCCGATTGTAATTAGGGACAGAGGGGCCAGTTTGGTTATTCAACTGACTAGATCTGCATTCCTTCATAAAATGACCTTTCTTGCCACACTTATAGCATGTAAGATTGGTCTTATCCAGAGAGCTGGAGCTGGAAGCATTGTTGGGGCCATTAAATCTTTTAGATTTATGCTTAAACCTATTAAAGGTTTTAGCAATCATGGCGACCAGATCATCATCGTCAGTTTCATCATAACCTTCACTGTTTTCAGTGGTCAGCCCAGAGTTTAGGAAGCTGTTCAACATCTCCTTCATCGAGTGTGCCTGGACACTCTCAGCAGACATTAAAGCAGCACAAGGTCGCTCAATTGTATTAGCAACCTTTGGACTCTGAGCATGGTTCATGGCATCTTGCTCAGCCACAAGTCTTGCAGCATTATTATCTTCAGTGAATCTGAAGGCTCCATAGAGCGATGCAAGAGTGTGAGAGTGCAAGGTTTTACCTTGTCTCAAGACAAGAACCATGTTTTCCCATTTGGAAGGAAGAATATCACAAAACTTCTCAAGAAGAATATCCTTATCCTTCTCTACACCCAAACCTCTCAATTGATTGATGAGGCTAGAAAATCTGGTATATGTACCAGTTAAACTTTCGTTGGGCAAGGCAAAGAAGGATTCATACTTCTTGTTCAAGGCAACTTTTCTGGTGACGATTGTGTCATCACCTCCCTCAAATTGAATCACTAATTCATCCCACATAGACTTGGCACTGGGAAACAACACAAGTGTTGGAATTAGGTCTTCAGGGACAGCCCCAAGGATCATGTTTTTCAGTCTGGTGTCCAAGTCCACCAGTCTGCGATCCTCATCAGACCAATGGTCTTCTGGCTTTTCCCTTGAGCCTCTTCTTCCAGTTGGATCAAGAAGAGGACTCACCCCACCCCAATAGACATAGGTATATATGGTCCATCCTTAAGGATTTTCAACATATACCTCTCAATACCACCAAAATGCAACAGCATTCTAGCTTTCCATGTACCAAAGGTCTCACTGTTTCCATCAAATTTTGGAACAGGAGTATTGGAGTAATGTACATGGACGTGGTTTGGGGTAGAAGGAGGAGGAGGGTTGGTGTTAACGTTTTGAAAAGGTGATGCATTAGTGTTCGTAGGGTTTTCACCTGAACCAGAACCATCTCCACCTTCAGTAGTGTTCATCTTTGCAGATCTAGGCAAGTTTATTAGCCTTCTACTCTGATACCACTTGTAAGTCCCAACTTGTTAGATGGTACTACTGAAGACACCTTTATGTCGATGGTGGAGTTACTTTGCAATATACTTACTAAACTGGAGACGACCAGTTAGATAAGTATATACCAAGTTCTAGATAGATTACTTATATAAAAGACAATAAGTAAAGAACAATGCAATAATACAAATAACTTGTAAACAATCTTGATGAGACAATATGTAGTTTTCAAAGTGTAATTTATTTATTGATATTAAACAAATTACAAGGTTGATGCGGAACCAAGATAATACACGAATGTAAATATCCTAACAACCTATGAAATACAATTGATCTATACTCGGAATTTCTCTTCTACAATCGAAACACTTAAAGTAGTGAAATGTTCCTTTTAGCGATTGAGAGAATATTGCACAAGTTCACCAAGAATATTGCAGGTTTGCAAAGTATGAAGTTATTCGTTTGTGAAGTAACTTGTGATTCTTGGTTGTGCAATGACTTGTATTTATAGGCAAAGTTAACATTGGGATGTTAACTTTAGCCGTACAAATGTGGTTGGAAGCATTTAAGAATAGCATTTAATTCCTTAAAAAGTGTTGTAAAGTCGCATGTTACAGTGACTTTACTCAACCACCTTTATGTACCTTTTAATACTTAAATAATAAGACAAGGCTTATTATCCGGGTAAAGGTACATAAAGTATACAAGTCAATTCCTCGTAATCAGTGTAAAGCTTTGTAAGGGCTTTCCACTGATGGTCTCCAGTTTGTAACTGACTAGAATGTCAACTGGGCTTCGCTGCCATTGTCATTCTCTTTCTTCCATTTGTTGTCTTCGACTTCAACTGGAATGTTTCTTCAACTTGGTCAGTTCTCAACTGGAGGAAGTCTTCAGTTGCGTTAACTGTACGGTGCAACTGGACTTCAATATATTTCTCGACAAATCTTCTTGGTCACCAGTTTACTGGTCACCAGATGCAACTGGTGAACTGGTCAGTGTGAACTGGTGACTGGCCAGTTCCAGGTGAACTGGTCCTAACACTTTTACTTTCTGCATCAAAAATCTTTTCTTTTCTTTAAACTTTCTGTCCTCTTTTCTTTATTGTTTACATGGCTCAGGTTCCTACTCTGGTTAATACCAGAGATTTTGGGTATGTCTCCATCCCACCAAGATTCGAGACCCATGATTTCGGATCTTGGAAGGAGAGAATGCTCCTACACATTGTAGGAGTTGAACCTTATGTTAGGTCCAGATTTAGTCCAGACTTATTGGACTGGCTCCAGACTGGACTACTGGAACCTTATTTAGGTTTGTTAAAAACTTGTTTTGCTGGTCTCGCTCCAGACCCGACTACTGGAGCCTCACTGAAGATCTGACCAGAAAACATTTCTACTGGACCTACTCCAGACTTGGAATCTGGAGTTCCCATATGAAGATTTGTCCAGAAATAATTGAAGATCAGTGAGCATATACTTGTATAGGAAATCTAGAGTATTCTCCAGATTAGCTCACTGGACTTCACCCCAGTCCAGATCTACTCTACTGAAGACATTCTGACTGAAGTCAAAGACTGAAGGAAGAATAAAGAAGACTGACAAATGGCGGAGTCCACTGGAAGTCTTACCAGATCTGCACACTGGAGGATTATTAGTGTTCTAGATCCTGCAAGTCTGAACACTGATATCAAGGATTGACTTTTGCCTTTACACACTTTCCAAAGAACAATCCACTTGTTCTTTACCAAAGTATACGTGTGTTAAGGTGGTTGGATAAAAGGATACACTTGCACTTGATGTGACTTTATCCTTATTCCTTATCCAATACTTTTAATGTTCTTGTCGGATCATTAAATGTATGCCAACCATATTTGTACGGCACAAAATTCACTGGTGAATTTTGTTGCCTATAAATACAAAGTCATTTTCCTTGACAAAAATACTTTTAAGCATTCATTTTGCATTTAAGTGAATTTGTCCAAATACTCTCGATCTTAAACAGGGATACTTCAAAACTTTAAGTATCTCGATCCTAAAGAGTTATTTGACAAATATAGATCATTTGTAACTCATAGGTTGTTAAGATATATACTTAATTGTATTATCTTGATTCCGCAACAACCTTGTATTTTATTTAAACATCATAAATAAAATACCCATGAAACAATACATAATGTTCCACTTTATTTGTTTATTGCTTTAAGTCTTGTATTACTTTATTTATATACTTGCATTTATATTAAAGTAATACTAGTCCTTTCTAGTGCTTATTAGACTTGTTGTATTTTGCACTTTCCTGGTTAACCATCGAACTTAAGGGACTCACATTTGGTATCAGAGCAAAAGGCTAAACATTGCCTAGATCTGTTTCTTGATGGCTAACCAAGAAAATACACAAGGTTTTAATCTTGGTCCTGATCCTAATGCAAACATTAATGATCAAAATGAACCACAATTGTTAATAACACTAATCCACCTCCTCCTCCTACTCCTGCTTCTCCACACGTGCATGTGCACTACTCAAATAATCCTGTTCCTAAATTCAGTGGGAACAGTGATGAATTTGGTACGTGGAAGGCTAGGATGGTTTTACATGTCACTGGTATTGAGAGGAATATGATGAAAATTTTAAACGAAGGTCCTTATGTACCAACATCACCTCTCAATCCACTTCTTGATCCTTCTGGATCTAGAAGGGGAAGGGAAAAGAGGGAGGAACATTGGTCTGAAAGAGGAGAGGAGATTGGTGAATCTAGACACCCTTCTCAAAAACATGATCCTCGGGGCTGTTCCAGAAACCCTAATTCCCACACTAGTTCTTTTTCCCAGTGCTAAAACCATGTGGGATGAACTTTTAAACCAACATGAAGGAGGAGATGACACCATTGTCACCAGAAAGGTCTCCTTAAACAAAAGGTATGAGTCATTTTTTGCTCAACCTAACGAGTCTCTCACTGGTACTTACACCAGATTTATGAGTATCATAAACCAATTGAGAGGTCTTGGGGTTGAGAAGGACAAGGATATACTTCTGGAGAAATTTTGTGACATTCTTCCCACCAAATGGTCTCATATGATCCTGGTCTTACGACAAGGAAAAACTCTGCACACACACACTCTCTCAACTCTTTATGGAGCTTTCAGGTACACTGAAGAAAATCAAGCTCAGAGAGTGGTGGCAGAACAAGATGCTTATAACCATGCCTCCAGTAGTCCTAATGTGGTCAGTCATACTGAACCACAAGGTACAGCACTGATATCTTCTGAGAATGTATTTTCTATGAAGAAGATGGTGTCTGAACTCATGGATTCTGGAGAATCCAGTCAAGTCTCTCCAGACTGTTGTGATGAAACTGAAGATGATGACCTTATTGCAATGATTGCTAAAACGTTTAACCGTTTCAAAGCAAGAGCAAATAGGCCATCTGGACAATTTGCATCCAGTTCTTCCACTGACAAACTTGACATGCTTTAAGTGTGGCAAAAAGGTCATTTCATGAAAGAGTGCAGGTCCAACCAGTTTGCATCCAAGCCTGGTCCATCTCTTCTAATAATAAGCCTGATGATAGCTATAAAATGAAATATAAAAGCTTAAGGCCCAAATTGCTCTCATGGCACAACAAATTGAAACCAATAATAAGTGCATGATTGCAACGACTGAAGAGAAGTGGGTTCCTTCTGATGACTCATCTGTTGATGAAGAAGAAGAAAGAGATTGATGTTACATGGCTCTGGCAGACGAAGAGCACCTGGTGAAGGAAGATGTCACATCTGGACGATGGGTGGACATTGTTATCAAAAAGGTTAGTGATTATGATTGTGCAACTGACCAAGAACTAAAACTGGACATCGCTGAAGCTTTAAATTCTGATTTAATTTTTGTAGAAACTGTTAGATCTGATTGTGTAAATGGTCTAGAAACAGATTCTTCTGAAATAAATGCATTAAAATCAAAATTAAAAGAACTTCAAGACATTGAACTGGCATTTCAAGCCCAGGTTCTGGTAACTGAACAATTGATCCAAGAAAAACAAGATCTTGAGATCATTTTAGAGAAAGAAAAACTGGTAATTAAGTCATGGCTAGAAACCAAAAAGCCATATGATGCTGGAGTAAATCAATTTCCTACTCAAAAACGAGCATATTTAGATGGAAATACTCATGTAGCATCATTAATACCAGTAATCGATCGATTACCAGAGGGATTCAGGCCCACCACTGTTTATGATGAGCCTGTAACTCCCAAGACCAATATTCTACCAGTTCTTTGCCAGAGGTTAAGACTGGAGCTGTCCAGATGACTTCTCCAGTTAAAAAGGTTAAGCAGAATAAACCTTTGCCTCAGACCAATCCCCTACCTAAACCTACAACTGGAAAGGTTAAGGTATCATCTGAAGAAAATATTTTGTCCAGGTTAGAGAGCCAGATTCAAATTCTGACTCGTCAATCACAAAGTTTTAATGCAAGATTAAACTTTATTGAGGGTACTTCATCTGGCCCTAGACAAAATATAAAACCTTTTACTAAGAAAGACAAATTTATTTCTCCAGTTGAGAAAAAGAAAAGGTTTCAAAACTATCAACTCCAGTAGTGTTTTCAACAAAAACTACTGTTGAAGAAAGTGAACTAGACCAAATTGCCCCAGGGACCTATAAGGGAGGGTCCAGTGAACCCATCAGTCGATGGGTTCCCAAATCTAACTGATCAATATCTGGTGTATGTGTAGGGCGATCGAAAGAAGTATATCTGGTATCTTGACAGCGCAGCTGGCAGGACTATGACCGGATGTAAGACCCTACTGGAGGAGTTCACCATTTCTGATGGACCCTCCATCACTTTTGGGAATGATGGTTGTGGAAAGACTGAGGGATATGGTGTTCTGAACAATGGACAAGTCAAGTTCACACGTGTTGCATTTGTGAATGGTTTGAAATATAACTTGATCAGTGTAAGCCAACTGTGTGACGATGGCTATCAAGTCTTATTCAATGTTGCTCAGGGCATCGTATTAAACAAGGACTGGAAGGTAGTGTTGATTGCTCCCAGAAAAGGGAATGTGTACGTGATGGATATGGAAAGCTCTCCTTCAGAGCAGTGTTTCTATACTCAAGCTGATGAAGACACAAACTGGTTATTGCATAAAAGGTTATCCCATTTAAATTTCAAAAACATTAACAAGTTGTCCAGAAAACAACTTGCAGATGGGATACCTTCAGTTTCCTTCAAAAAGGAAAGGCCATGTCCAGGATGTGAGATGGGTAAGCAAAAACGTACCAATTTCAAGACCAGACAGAATTTCAGCATTTCTGAACCTCTTCATATGCTTCATATGGACCTATTTGGTCCAGTGAACGTTCAGACTCGTGCTGGTAAAAGATACACCCTGGTGATCGTAGATGAATTCTCCAGATATTGTTGGGTGATCTTTCTAAGGTCTAAAAATGAAGCTGCTGCTGAAATCATCAGTCTTATCAAGCAAATTGAGCTCAAGTATAGTCGAAAAGTGTGTCAGTTAAGAAGTGACAATGGAATAGAATTCCAGAATGCAACTCTGGAGTCATTCTGTACTGACACTGGCATCTCCCAGAATTTCTCATCAGCCCGCTCCCCAGAACAAAATGGAGTGGTGGAAAGGAAAAATCGAACGCTGATAGAAGCTGCCAGGAGTATGCTTGCTGAATCTGGTCTGTCTACCAGTTTCTGGGCGGAAGCAATTGCAATTGCTTGCCACACCCAGAATCGATCAGTGTACATCAAAAGACACAAAAAGACAGCCTATGAAGTCTTAAGAAATAGAAAACCATACATTGGTTATTTTCACGTTTTTGGATGTCCAGTTTACATCCTGAACGACTCCAGTCAGCTAGGCAAATTTGATACCAAGGCTGATGAAGGGTATTTCTTAGGCTATTCAGCCATTCGCAAGGCCTTCAGAGTCTACAACAAGAGACTGGAGAAGGTCCATGAGTCAATTCATGTCACATTTGATGAATCAAATGCCTCAATCAACAAGAAGCCAATCCTTGATTCTCCCCCAGTAACTCCAATTGTCTTTTGTGAATCTGATCCAATAAACGACAAAAATGAAGATTCACCAGACACAGCTTCCAGTCATCCTGATCTGGAACCTGTTCAGAAAAAGAAACTCTCCAGTAGTACTCCATTCTATCCTTCTATTAATTTCAAACTACCCTCTGAAATTAATATTGGTTCAGATGTGCGTACTACTCCCCCAGTATCAGTGTCAGTTGAGAATATACCAGAAATGTCTTCTTATGAAGAATTTCAAACTGAACCCGTACTCCAGGAAATGCCTTCAAATGAAGAATTTCATGATGCAAATCGTGATTTAAATGACTCAGATGAAGATACTGAAGTAATCTGGCAAGATCCTCCTCCAGAAGCAACTCCAGAGGAGACTCAACTGAATTCTTGCACTGATATTGTTGTCAGTAACAATCCTGGTCAGTACTCCAGATGGACAAAAGCTCACCCTATTGATCATATCATAGGTGACTCCAGTCGTGGAGTTCAGACCAGAAGAGCCTCCAGTAATCAATGCTTATACGTAAGTTTTCTATCTTTGATGGAACCAAAGAAGATTGACAAGGCTATGGAAGATCCAAGCTGGGTGACTGCTATGCAAGAAGAGCTTCACCAGTTTGAAAGGAACAAGGTCTGGTATCTGGTTCCTTTCCCAGTTGGAAAGAAAGAACCAATTGGAACAAGATGGGTCTTCAGAAACAAAGTAGATGAAGATGGCCACGTAATCAGAAACAAGGCCAGATTGGTAGCACAAGGCTACTGCCAGTCAGATGTCGACTTTGATGAATCATTTGCTCCAGTGGCTAGACTTGAAGCGATTAGAATTTTCTTAGCATTCGCTGCTAATCATCAGTTCAAGGTCTACCAGATGGATGTAAAGAGTGCTTTCTTGAATGGAAAGCTTGAAGAAGAAGTTTACGTCAGATAACCTCCAGGTTTCGTTGATGAAAAGCATCCACATTGGGTATATCGTCTGGACAAAGCATTATATGGCCTCAGACAAGCCCCACGTGCCTGGTATGATACTCTGACAAAACATTTGTTGAAAAATGGTTTTAAACGAGGTGCAATTGACAATACCTTATTCATTCTTCATGAGAAAGGTAATTTGTTACTGGTACAAATTTATGTTGATGATATTATTTTTGGGTCTACTGATGAAAACATGTGCAAGAAATTTTCAAAAATCATGTCCACTGAATATGAAATGAGTCTGATGGGTGAATTAACATATTTTCTTGGACTCCAGATTAAACAAAACAAAGATGGCATTTTTATTATTCAGGAGAAATATGTTAGAGATCTTTTAAAGAAATATGATATGAACTCTTCACCATCTAAACCAACTCCAATTTCTGCACCATTGACACTGGACTCTGATCCAGATGGCAAACCAGTAAACACCACTGTCTATAGAGGCATGGTTGGTTCACTGATGTATTTAACGGCCAGTAGACCAGATATTATGTTTTCAACATGTTTATGTGCCAGATATCAGTCTAATCCAAAGGAATCTCATATGCTTGCTGTAAAGCGCATACTGAAGTACCTTAAAGGTGTCCCCAGTCTAGGTCTTTGGTACCCCAAAGGCTCAGGCATGGATCTAATGGGTTATTCAGATTCAGATCATTCAGGTTGTAAGATAGATAGGAAATCCACAACTGGTGGATGTCATTTCCTAGGTGGCAAACTGGTCAGCTGGACCAATAAGAAGCAAACTTCAGTTTCATTGTCCACTGCTGAAGCTGAATACGTGTCTGCAGCCAGTTGTTGTGCTCAGATACTCTGGATGAAGAACCAGTTGCTTGATTATGGTATTAAATATTCAAAGACTCCAATCTTTTGTGATAATACCAGTGCCATCGCTATCTCAAACAATCCAGTCATGCACTCCAGAACAAAGCACATTGATCTAAGGTATCATTTCATTCGTGATAATATTGTGAAAGGAAACATTGAACTCCATTTTATCCCCACTGACAAACAACTCGCTGACATTTTTACGAAACCACTGGATGTCAAAACTTTTGAATATCTTGTTGGTGAGTTGGGAATGTTAAACCCTTAAATCTGGAACCTTAGTATTGAACGCCATTGTGTACTACTAAGGATCTTTGATTTAAAGATTCATAAATTTATTTCTGGATCAACATTCCAGGGGAAGACTTTGAAAGATATATTTTTATTAAAAATGTTTAAAGTTCAAAGGGAATTTATTAATTTATTTTCTCACTGGACAAAATTTTCTTACTGGACAAATTGTCCAGAAAATATTACTGGTGCTTTGTAAATATGTCCCTCTCACTGGTAACTGGACAGATTGAAGTGCGTGTTTGAGTTGACTTTTTGTCTTCTTGTAAATATGTCCCTCTCATTTGTCTGTATTAGTTGACGTGCAAGTTTGAGGTTACCAGTCTTTCAAAATGGTTTTCACTGGTACTTTACTGGAGTAACCCTCCAGTGTACCATCAGTACATGCTTCACTGGACTAATCCACCAGTGATACTGGAGTGTCTAGTCAACCTCCAGATGGACTGAATTGAGTCACAATAATTTTTAAATACTTGATCTTTGTATGTGCCACGTAAGCAAACCTTTTCAAAGATATTTATCTCACAATCCTACGTGGCATGTAAACTTTTTCAACGCAATGATGGTCTTTTTACATTGGGAAAACAAAAAGTACAAGTTGTTACTGTTTTGTGGGCTGTAAACCGTCATGCATTTATGTGTGATGTGATGTAATTAATGCGGATCTCAGAACCCGATCAAAAACTTAATTTGATAATTTCAAAATTAATCGTTTGAGTTCCACATTATCCCTCCTATATATACCCACTTTCACTTTCAATTTACATTTACTTCGAACATTTACTCCCAAATCTTAATTCCTTCATTCAATTCTTCATTCCTTCATTATTTTCCAATCATAAATCTCTCATATTTACTGCAATTCATTAAATTCTTCATAAGCCCTAAATTTATTCAATTTCATTTTCATCTATAAATCATAAATGGCTCCCAGAAATCTTTTATCCGCTGAATATGCTCCGGTTGATGATGTAGTTAAACCGAGACATATTACTCTAGAGGCCAAAGCTATTCGAATAAACATGAATAACTGGATGGCAAAACTTTCCAGTTCTCATCCTGCTCAATCAATCATTGGGAGATTGAATACTTTCTTTCTCTCATCCCCTTTGTATGGTGCATTAACCCTTAATCCAGGGAGAATGTACCATGACTACTTATGTGAATTCTGGTACTCCGCATACTATAATGGAGAAACCTCATCAATTTCTTTTACTCTTAAAGGAGGTACCAGACCCTTTACTTTCTCAGTAAGTTCACTCAGGGCTGTGTTACAGTTGGACTACCTTGAACAGAATGAAATGCCCATCGGACTTCCCACTGGCGTTAATTTCAGGGAAGTGTGCAGGTTAATGGGGCATACAGAGATTGTTGATGATCATGGCCAGTTGTTGAGAAAGGGAACAATTTATATGAGTAAGTTGACAGACTCGTGGAGATTTTTCTTCACACATTTGGTTGAGTGTATGGGAGGTAGTTCTGGAGGCCTTGATCAGATAAACCAAACGCAGCTCCAGATTGCCTATTGTTTATGGCTAGGAATAAGAGTAGATTTTGCCCAAATTTTGTTCAATGATTTGGTGGATAGACTGAAAGCTAAGGGGAGAAAACCCCATGTTCCATTCATTCGCTTTCTTTCCCTTATATTCAGAAATTGTTTAGGAGATCAATACGATTTTGAAACCACTCATTTTTCTATGAGTGAGTTTTTGAGGGACCTAAACAACCTTCAATCAAGAGATGGTGAGGTAGATATTCCTCAGTCCATGCTCTCATTTCAAAGGGTGGAAGAGAATGTGGCACCAGGCAGAGTTCAAGTAGTTGAAAGCCCTGGTAATGAACAAGATGTTCAGGTTGTCGAGATGGTACAACCTATAAGGCAAGTGGCTCCATTAGAAAGTGTGCAACCGAATGTTGAGCTTTCCAGGCGACCCCGATCACATAGGCGTCTGATGAGAGGTGGAGTCCAGGTAAATCCATCAACCCATCCTGGTGATATAATGAATGTTGATGGGTCTCCTATTTTTGAAGAGGAGAATATTGAATCTATTGTACAAATTGAACAGAGAGTGGATACTGAAGTCCAGGCTGTTGTACAAGAAGAAGTGGCTCAAGTTGTTGAGCAGATTGTTCAGACTGAAGAACAAGCATCTGGCGAACAAGAAGCCCAGATTGATCTCAATGTTGAGGTTGGTGAACAGATTGATGTTGTTGGTGAATCATTTTGGGGTGAGGCTGACTCCCCTATGTCTGGAGGTCAGAATTTTGATGTAAATATGGACTTTCTGGGTGAAGAAGTTGTACAGATTGACAGTCAACCAGAGATACCTACACCTCCACCAGAAACAAATATTCCTACACCAGAAACCGAAATGCCACCACCACCATCTTCAGAACCAACACCACCACCAGAAATGCCACCACCTCAAACAAACATGCCACCACCACCACCACCTTCAATTCCTCAATCAACTCCATACTTCACACCATTCATTCAACCTTCACAAACTCAACCACCACCAGTTGAAACCCCAGTAAACCCAACTGAACAAAGTGTGCCAGTCTCAAATGTTGAAACTGAAGAGGACTGGGCACAAGTACCTATGATGACCAGATTGACTTCTCATCTGGAACAACCCAGTGGTCTCTCCACTTCTTCTTCAGCCGAGGTCCAAGGCCTTCTTAGTAAGGTGGCGGACCTGGAGAGATCACTCCAGTCATCATCCCAGGTTATTTCTGACTTCAAATCAATATTGTCAAACAATTTAGCGTCAGAAATGAACCTTTTTGCTGGAAATGAAAAGTTAGTATTTGATAAATTGGATGAGCTGGTACTGGCCACAAACCTCAATTCTCAAAATATAAGGGTGGCAGTACAAGGGTTTGAAGACAAGATTGTTAGTTCTGTTGAGACTGCAGTGGAAAGTAAGGTTGTACAACCACTGGCAGGTCTTAAAGATGAGGATGGAGAAACTGGTTACAAGAGTTGGTACACTGGAGAGCAGGCCAACATTTGATCAGAATGATCTGGTCAACCCTTAGTGATGAAGTTGTTAGAAAGATTAGGGGTGATATGCTGAAAGAGATCACTGATGAAATATCTGGATCTGTCCTTAGATCGTTTCAGGATGTTATGTTGCCAGAAGTTGTGAAGATGATTGAGGTTGAGTTGCCAAAGGACTTGCCAGAAGCAATTGAAAATATTAAAAGGGAAGTCCAGGCACTCAAGACTGGTATGACTGCTTCCTTGCCAGAACAAGGAAGAACTTTTGGTTCATTTGACAGGCACATGATGGAAGAATTATGGAATGATCTGAAGTCCAGGACTAGAGATCATTCCAAGGGGGAAAATTGTCAGTTCCATCAACTGGTGACCAAGAAGGGTTAACAAGGAAAAAGAAAGAGGTTGTAAGGGCAGTCGCTACTGAAAGCGTGGTTCAAAGAAAACAAGTGACTGGTACTGATGCCAGTGCACGTTTAGCCCAGAGAACTTTGGAAGAGGCTACTGGTACTGAAGCCAGTGAGCCCCAGTTTGAATCCTTCCCAGACATTCCTACTACATTGAAATCTGTTAAAGGAAAAGAAAAGGTTGTGCCTGGTGAAGAGGAAGAGCAGACTGAAGATGTTGACAATGAAACATCAAGGAAGTTACAACAACAGTGCATTATGATCGAAATTTTCAAGAAGAATCAAAAAGATGAACTGCTGGCCCATCATAGGGATATGGCAACAATGGGTACTCTGGACTCCTACAACGCTGGCAGGTTAGGCGTAAATATTGAAGTATTTAAAAGGATGAAGGATGATCCCAGAGTTCATCAGTGTCTTGATGCACTGAATGATGTCCATATACGCTCGTTCTATGCTGAAGAAGAACAGGTATATGACTCATTAATATATGGTGTTACAATTCCAGAGTTGATCAGACAAAGAAAGGAGGAGCTGGTAAGCCTCCAGAAAAAGATAAGAAGAAATGCTGGTGCTCTGGAGTTGGAATACAGGAAAAGAATGACTGGTCTACCAAAGCTTACTGCCAAGCAAGTGAAAGCAATAAAAGATGGTGATCTTAGCACCTTTATTCCTCTGGATACTACTCTGAGAATAAATAGACAAGAACACCAGTCCACTGAAGGACAACAGAGTGGTGTATCCAGGGATACTGAAGAAATGGTTCACTTGGCTAAGCAGAAGGCAAAATTTGATGATATGATGAATTTCAGAGCCAATGCCAGAAAGATTGTTAATGCTGAAATCATGTTGGCTGAAAATCATCAAGGTATGACCAGATTCAATGTGAAGTTGACCAGAGAGGGTAACTTTACAGATGAAAGGAAGGATACGTCAGTCCAAGCTTTTGGATGGACTGAACTAAAGGAGATAGGACTGACCTTCAAAGGTAAATCTGATCTCTCTCCAGATGTGAAGGCTTTTATGAAAAGAATCGAGAAGGTCTGGAAGAGAATTCAACAAATGGAAGCTGTGTTGGGTCTGAGACCACCAGTGTCTGTTCCATCGTCTCCATCTCCAAAAAGGAAGGCTACTGAAGATGCTCCAGAAAGGACATCAAAAAGAAGGGCCTGAACCTTTTTATCATGTACTTACTGTATTTAATAGTTTGATGAAAATTGTAATTATTTTTCCAGTTGATGAAAGTAAAAATTAGTTGCAATTTTTAATTTTTTATAAGTATATGATCAGATTTAGTCTAAGTTAGAACTTAAAAGATGAAACTGAAAACACTCATGATCTATAAAGTGTTTTCCAGTAACTTAGATTTTTTAGACTTAAATCGACCAAGTGTTTCCAGGCATACAAATTTGTATATCTATAAGTCTGAAAACACTTGCATTATTTCTAAACAAATAGGGGGAATTTGTTAGGTCCAGATTTAGTCCAGACTTATTGGACTGGCTCCAGACTGGACTACTGGAACCTTATTTAGGTTTGTTAAGAAAACTTGTTTTGCTGGTCTCGCTCCAGACCCGACTACTGGAGCCTCACTGAAGATCTGACCAGAAAACGTTTCTCTACTGGACCTACTCCAGACTTGGAATCTGGAGTTCCCATATGAAGATTTGTCCAGAAATAATTGAAGATCAGTGAGCATATACTTGTATAGAAATCTGGAGTATTCTCCAGATTAGCTCACTAGACTTCACCCCAGTCCAGATCTACTCTACTGAAGACATTCTGACTGAAGTCAAAGACTGAAGGAAGAATAAAGAAGACTGACAAATGGCGGAGTCCACTGGAAGTCTTACCAGATCTGCACACTGGAGGATTATTAGTGTTCTAGATCCTGCAAGTCTGAACACTGATATCAAGGATTGACTTTTGCCTTTACACACTTTCCAAAGAACAATCCACTTGTTCTTTACCAAAGTATACGTGTGTTAAGGTGGTTGGATATAAGGATACACTTGCACTTGATGTGACTTTATCCTTATTCCTTATCCAATACATTTAATGTTCTTGTCGGATCATTAAATGTATGCCAACCATATTTGTACGGCACAAAATTCACTGGTGAATTTTGTTGCCTATAAATACAAAGTCATTTCCTTGACAAAAATACTTTTAAGCATTCATTTTGCATTTAAGTGAATTTGTCCAAATACTCTCGATCTTAAACAGGGATACTTCACAACTTTAAGTATCTCGATCCTAAAGAGTTATTTGACAAATATAGATCATTTGTAACTCATAGGTTGTTAAGATATATACTTAATTGTATTATCTTGATTCCGCAACAACCTTGTATTTTATTTACACATCATAAATAAAATACCCATGAAACATACATAATGTCTCACTTTATTTGTTTATTGCTTTAAGTCTTGTATTACTTTATTTATATACTTGCATTTATATTAAAGTAATACTAGTCCTTTCTAGTGCTTATTAGACTTGTTGTATTTACACATTCTTGGGTTAACCATCGAACTTAAGGGACTCACACCTTACCTAATGACCATTCTTACCAGAGGGCCATATGTACCGATTCTGGTTTCCAGGACACCAGGAGCTACTACTGATGCTCCTGAAGTTGTTACTGAGATTGTTAAACCAGAAGTACAATGGACAGATGATGAGCGTAGGCTTGTCAATCTGGATGCTCGGTTAAGAAACTTAATTATCAACACCCTTCCTGATGATATTATGAAATCTGTCATCAAACTTTCTTCTGCTAAAAAGGTGTGGGATAATCTTTGTACCAGATTTGATGGTACGGAAGATGTTCTTGCTACCAAGAAAATAGATCTCAAGCGTGCCTATGAAGGATTCTTTTCTCTCCCTAATGAGAGTCTTGATGGCACGTATAATCGCTTTAAATGCCTTCTGAATGACATGACGAACGCTGGCATAGAGCATGATATGCTTGAAGTATGCCACAAGTTCATTGACAGCTTGCCCATCAAATGGCAAGGCTTAAGGCAAATTCTTAGGACTACTAAGCAGCTGAAGCAGCATGACTTAGAGTCACTCTATGGCACTCTTCAATTTGAAGAGAGAGCCCTCGCTCAAAACTTGAGAGCTGAGGCTGAGTCTAAGAGGCATGCTGGTTCATCTGCTTCATCCTCTACTTCTTTATCTAATATTTCTCATGACCCTCTTGCACTGGTCTCTGCTGAAGTTAGCACTATCCATGTTAACAACAGCCATTCTACCCCATCTCATATCCAAGATCTTGTCAATGACCTCGACTTCGAGGAGAGACAAGAGATGTTCTCGGATTTCATGCAATTTGCTCTTATCGCTGGTAAAAGATATTCTAAAAAATGGAACAGTCGTAGGTCGAATGTTTCCCAAAAACCTGCAAAGTTCTATTCCTTCTTTGCAGGCAGCGAAGCCCTCTTCTTCATCAGTCAAGCCCGCTGATGAATACAAGAAAAAGTACTATGAGCTTCGTGCCAAAATGGCTGAAGTGGAAGAAGCCAAAGCTCCTGCCAAAGGTCTTGTCGCTGAAGAACACGACTGGGCTGAATTTGATGTTTCTGACAGCGAGGACTTTGTTGATGCCATTTGCTTCATGGCACTCGCTGACGAACAAGCACTGACAAAGGATCAAGTGTGCTCCAGTCAGTGGGTGAATGTCACAATCAAGAAGGTATGCCACTTTTCCTCTGCCTCTGAAGAGGATAAACCTAAAATTCTTGAATCTCTTACTTGTGATATTCAGTTTGTCGAGTCTATTCGTGCTGATCTTCAATCCAAACTTAACTCAGTTAGTGCTGAGCTAAGTGATAAATCTGACAAGCTCAAGGACTTAAGAAATGTCCATGTTGAGCTTGAATCTCAAAAGCTTCTTAATCAAACTCTTCAAATTTCAAATGAGAAGCTGAAAAATGAGGTCGCTGACCTTGAAAAGATTGTCACCTCATGGTCCAAAGCCTCCAGGCTTCACAACCAAATCTTCAGCAAGCAGGTACCTGCTCAAGTCAAAGCCATAATTGGTGGTGACTATGAGACTGCTGCTGTCATTACTAACATGTTCAGCGACAGTCCTGCTTCTGAAGAGAGGATTCCTCCCAATGCTCTTGCATCTCGTGAGGAAATGCTGAAGTATTACTTCATCAAAGGTATGAATGATTACCATTCTGAACTGAATGATGAGTCACCCTCTCCCAGCACTTCTTCCTCACAAGCTGAAACTAGTTCATCAGCTAGTTTTGCTAAAACTGTCTTCCCTAATCATCCTATCATTGATATGATGCCTAATGAAGGCAGAGTTCAATATTCTTCTTCCCAAACATTTGAAGGAAATTCTTCAAGTGATGGTTACAAACCTCTTGCTCCTCAGCTTTTGACTGCTAAGTCTAAGGCTGTTGATCCTTTTAAAAGGAGCAAGGTTGCTATTCCATATGACTACAGCACTCCTCAGCGAGCTAAGCCTGTTAGTCAGCCTGCTGAGAATCCTGTTTCCTCAGCTGTCGCTGAACGCCCTGCGTCTCAGCCTTCGTCTTCTTCTAATCTTCCTCATGCTGACAGTAAGTCTGCTATGCATGATCGCTTAATAAAAAGACGAACTAGGTTCGCTGATGCTCGTTATCAGCAACCCAATCGTGTCTATGTTCAAAAGGGAACTTATGTCCCTCAGCAACCCAAACCTGTTCAGCAGGTTAGACCTCCTCAGCAAGGAGGTCAGCGAGTTGTTCAGACTCACTCTGGCCCTTCCTCTTCTAATACTCAATCAAAGGGCAAGTCCATTCTTGGTCCAGTTCCTAAGTCTCTTCCTTTTCAATTCAGAAAGAAAAAGACTTCTTCAGTAGCATCAACTTCTTCCTCCAATCATGAGATATGTGAGTTGACTAAACGTGTAAACGACTTGTCCTCACAACTCAAGGAGTTTCTGATCCAAAGTCAGAAAGTTGGAAGAAAGTGTTATCTTTGTGGTGAAAGAGGACACATTGCTGCTGATTGTAATGACAAAGACTCCAGGAATCCTCCTGAAGTAGTCATTCAGCCAAATCCATCCTCAGCTTCTGCTGCTCCTTCCACCTCTGTAACCGCTGAGCAAACTCCTCCAGCTGAGTCCAATATCAGCTCGGGTGAAGCAGTTGTCCTTAATGAGGACAACATTGCTGAGTTCATAGCCTCTCAGCGAATTTCCATTCCCCAGTCTCAAGAGATTATTTCAAATGATCTTGGTAATATTCTGGTGGAATATGGAAACAATAATCAAGTCAATTACATGTTTGTCCTTGACTCTGGCAACAATGTCACTTATACCTCTACAGATCAATACTTCACTTAAGAGGTTTATCGTGACATGCTTCCTGCTCATCAACTTGTTGATAATTTTCCAAGTGATGAAGTTACTGACCCAAATGCTCC
This sequence comes from Erigeron breviscapus, assembly GCA_034093135.1. Classification (NCBI taxonomy): domain Eukaryota; kingdom Viridiplantae; phylum Streptophyta; class Magnoliopsida; order Asterales; family Asteraceae; genus Erigeron; species Erigeron breviscapus. The sequence goes on from CM067167.1 coordinate 10,393,409, forward strand.
TCTCCATCTCTGCTGATGATACTGTCAGTGGAGAAAATCTCAATTCTGCCTAAATCCTTCTATTGTTATCCATGCAGGCCTCGCTAGGAAAAGGAGTGTGGTATTTGGACAGTGGCTGTTCAAAACACATGACTGGATCCAAGGACCTGCTGGATAACTTTGTGGAGACCGATGGTCCCACAGTGGTGTTTGGTGACAACTCTACAGGCCAAACTGAAGGATATGGATCTCTTTCTAATGGGCTGATCAAATTCACAAAGGTTGCCTATGTGAATGGATTGAAACACAATCTGATCAGCATCAGTCAACTGTGTGATGCTGACTATAAGGTTATCCTTGATAAGCATCAAGGCACAGTAATTGACATCAATAAAGAGGTAGTTTTGATCGCTCCTAGAAAAAGGGACATCTACCTGGTAGATTTCACTCCTGTCAAGACTGACAGTGAGACCTGCTTCTTTTCCAAAGCTTCCTCACAAATCAATTGGTTGTGGCACAAGCGTATGTCGCATGTGAACTTTAAGACAATCAATTCTCTCGCCAAGAAAAATCTTGTTCGAGGCCTTCCTCCTCTCACTTATGAGAAAGACAGACTTTGTGGTGCTTGTGAAAAGGGAAAAGGTCACAGGGCCACATTCAAAACCAAACAAGCCAATTCAATCAATGGCTGCTTCCATCTACTTCACATGGACCTTTTTGGTCCAGTGAATGTCCAAAGTCTAAGGGGTAGCAGATACACCTTAGTTATTGTGGATGAATATTCACGATATACTTGGACAATATTTCTTCACTCCAAGAGTGATGCTGCTGAGGAAATTATAAATTTCATCAAAAAGATGGAAAACCTCAACAGCATACGGGTTAAAGAACTTAGAAGCGATCATGGCACTGAGTTCAGAAACCACACTCTTGAAAACTTTTGTGCTGATCAAGGGATTGCACAAAATTTCTCTTCTGTTCGTACTCCTGAGCAAAATAGAGTAGCTGAAAGGAGAAACAGAACTCTCATTAAAGCTGCTCAAACTATGCTCAGTTAGTACTGCTTGCCACACTCAAAATAGGTGTCTTATTGTCAAGAGACATGACAAAACTGCCTATGAAATTCTTAAGGGCAAGAAACCTCAAATTGGATATTTCCATGTTTTTGGATGTCCAGTTTTCATCCTGAATGATAAGGATCATTTAGGTAAGTTTGATCCCAAAGCTGATGATGGCTATTTTCTGGGATACTCCTCTATTAGTAATGCTTTCAGAGTGTTTAATACTCGCACTCAAAAAGTGGATGAATCAATTCATGTTACTTTTGATGAAAGCTGTTCAGCTCTGGGTGATCTCTCAAGTGAGTCATCCGCTGAAGTAATCTTCAGCGACCTTGCTGATCCTCCAGTAGAGTCAGTGACACATCATGATGTTGCTGACTCACATACTGCTGACACTTCTAGTCTCTCAACAAATGATGAGTATGTGGCCGCTCACATTTACTCTATTGATCCAGTTGAGCCTCTCCTTAGGACAGTTAATGCCACTTCCATTAACGTTCCTCCCTCAGCTGAACCTCATACTGCTGACAGTGTCGCTGAGGAAATCTTTCATGATGCCTCAGCGAATCCTGTTTCTGGAGACGCTGATGATGACACATCTCAGCAAGAGGTACCCACTGCTCTCAGTGAACCTCCTGTCAGCAACTCTGAACCTTCTCTAACCATTGATCTCTCCACTTATTCTCTTACACCAAATGATCCTACCACCACCTTATCCGCTGTCACTCACTCTTCTTCTATTCATACACCAGCACTACAATGGACTGCTGATCACCCTCTTGACCATGTGATTGGTAATCCACACAATGGTGTCCAAACTCGCTCAGCGACAAGTAATACTTGTCTCTATGTCAATTTCTTATCTCAAATTGTGCCTGCCAATATTGGTGAAGCCATGGCTGATCCTTCTTGGGTGGAAGCCATGCAAGAAGAATTGACACAATTTGAAAGAAATCACGTTTGGTTTCTTGTTCCTCCTCCCTATAAGGAACCCATTGGCACTCGATGGGTTTATAGGAATAAGATGGATGAAGCTGGTGTAGTTATCAGAAACAAGGCAAGACTGGTTGCACAAGGTTATACTCAAGCTGAAGGCATTGATTATGATGAAACCTTTGCTCCAGTCGCTCGCCTTGAAGCCATTCGTCTCTTTCTTGCTCACGCTGCCTACAAAGGCTTCACTGTCTATCAAATGGACGTCAAGAGTGCCTTCTTAAATGGTGCTCTTGATGAGGAAGTCTACGTTAAGCAGCCTCCTGGCTTTGAGGATCCAAAGCATCCTCACTATGTCTACAAGCTTAATAAGGCTCTCTATGGTCTCAAACAGGCTCCTAGAGCCTGGTATGATACTCTTTCTACCTTTATTTTAGACCATGGTTATTGTAGAGGAACCATAGACAGCACTCTCTTTATCTACAAGAAGAAAGCTGATGTTCTGTATGTTCAGATTTATGTCGATGACATAATCTTTGGTTCCTTATCTACAAAACTTTGTCAAAAGTTTAGCGCTCTCATGTCCAGTACCTTTGAAATGAGTATGATGGGTGAATTAACCTTCTTCTTGGGGTTACAAATTAAGCAGCTTCCCACTGGAATATTTATCAATCAAGAAAAATATATTCGGGATATGCTGCATAAATTTGACTTCACTCATGTTACTCCAAAAGGAACTCCTATGTCCCCTCCTAATAATCTCCATGCTGACCCTACTGGTAAGTATGTGAATCCTACTCACTATAGAGGCATGATTGGTTCGTTGATGTATCTCACAGTAAGTCGACCAGACATTATGTTTGCAACATGCCTCTGTGCTCGCTATCAAGCTTCTCCTAGAGAATCACATCTTCTCGCTGTCAAGCGCATCTTTAAATATCTCAAGGGTACACCCACGCTGGGTCTCTGGTACCCAAAGGATTCCAACTTTGAGTTAGTTGGATATTCTGACTCTGACTATGTTGGGTGCATGCTTGATCGCAAAAGCACCAGTGGAGGATGTCAACTGTTGGGGGGGAAGCTGACTAGTTGGACTAGTAAAAAGCAGCACACAGTGTCCATCTCCACCGCTGAGGCAGAATATGTCTCTGCAGCGAGCTGTTGTGCCCAAATTCTTTGGATGAAACATCAGCTTGCTGACTATGATTTGGAATATTCCAAAATTCCAATCATGTGTGATAATACAAGTGCTATTGCTATTACACACAACCCCGTTCAGCACTCTAAAACTAAGCATATTGACATTCGATATCACTTTATTCGTGACCATGTCATGAAAGGTGATATTGAAATCTATTTCATTCCTACTGATGATCAAATTGCTGACATCTTCACTAAACCATTGGATGAAACTAGATTCAAATTGCTTGTTAGCAAGTTAGGAATGCTGAATGGTGAATCAGCAACATGATTTTTCATGTATGCTAACTCAGCGAGTTTAAGTCTGTCTTGCTCGCTGATCTCAAAGCAATGAAGAGCTTAAAGTCTTCATCTAGTCCAGCAGCAAACGGCTCTGGTAAAGACTTATCAAATCCGTTTATCCCTGTTACTTTGGGAAAAAGCAAAATAAAGCAATGGAGAGCTAAAAGTCTTCATCTAGTCCAGTAGCAAACGGCTCTGGTAAAGACTTCTTAAATCCGTTGATCCCTATTGCTTTGGGAAAAAGCAAAATAAAGCAATGGAGAGCTAAAAGTCTTCATCTAGTCCAGTAGCAAACGGCTCTGGTAAAGACTTCTTAAATCCGTTGATCCCTATTGCTTTGGGAAAAAGCAAAATAAAGCAATGGAGAGCTAAAAGTCTTCATCTAGTCCAGTAGCAAACGGCTCTGGTAAAGACTTCTTAAATCCATTGATGGCTGACAGTTTGCCAAAAACTGTATTCATTGTCAGCGATCAACGTTAGTTGTGAAGTCGCTGACAAAACATTAGGCATGCTGAGTATATCCCAGCATGTGGTCTTTCTTAATAATCAAATGTTTTCAGCATCCAAACTTCTTTTCTCAAAAAGGGGTGCTGAAGTAAAAGGCATTTAATTGTATTAAATATCTTTCTTAACATTAATTCTTATTTAATAAAACATAGGATATTTTTGAAACTAAGTGTTTTCAATGTAACTATGTTGGTGACGTGGCAAAATTTTGAATCACATGTTTTTAAAAACTCAAACTGAAAGGTCACCTCGATTTTTGCCTTGATCACGTCATTTGTCTGTATGACAGTTTGATTGACAAGTTACAACTGCAAATACGGCGCATACTCGAGTATTTGTGGATAAAATTTTCTTTTCCTTTTTAAATACGTTACTCACAAAATCTTTTTATATTATATATATGTACGTATCTTACGCGTATATATATATATAACAGTTGTTGATTACAACTGTTACACATTTTGAAAAAGGAAGAGAGAGAAAACCTTTTGTCTTCTCGTGTGTAAGGTCGTGGCCCACCACCATACTCTATATATTTCCGCTTATTTTCACACACCACACTTTACACACACATAAAAATCTTTTCGTATCCTTTCCTTAATTTGCTCTCCTAATTTTCTTCTCTTTCTGTTCATCTTCTTCACCTATTTCCGATCAAATCTCTCAAAATATAACAATGGCATCTTCTTCTGAAATCCCTCAACAAACTGAAAATGTTGAGATCCCTTCTTCTTCAACCGCCGCCGTACAAAATCCTCATGTTCCTGAACCACAACCTCAGGAACAAGAACCAATTACTTATCTTAATTCTCTCGAATATGTGCCAGTAAATGTCACAAAATCCTCGAAAATCTCCTTTTCTCCCTCAAAGATGATTGTCAAGCCTAACAATCATCTTGGCACGTCTGACGTAGCAAAAGGTACAAAAGGATATAGGCCAATCTTGATTTTCCGCATCTCCTGTTAATTATTGTATGATGGCGGACCCAGAAAAAATCTTTGTTCACCTTCTTCGTGAATTCTGGTGGACTTGTAATTATGATGATGAATCCAAGTCCATCACCGGAATAGTCCGTCAGGGGGAGAAAACCATTACTATCACTCCGGCGTCTCTTCGCCAAACTCTAAGGCTGCCTCAAGAAACTGATGATGTTAAGCTTGTGGAGCCTGTGTCTGAAAATGAATGGAAGGCTTGGTTGCCATCCATTGGGTACAATTACAACTTGAGGAATATCTCCAGCAATCCCTTAAAGCAAAATTTACCTAGGATCTGGAGAGTACTATTCACCCATGTGATTCAGTGCATGGCTGGCAATTCTGGTTCTTATAATCAAGCATCATCTACTTCGATGCCTATGATCCATGCCCTCGCTGAAGGACGGTTTGTGGATTATGCCCAGCTGATCTTCAATGATATGAAGAACAAGATCAGCATGAACAATAGGTCACACACTGTGCCCTTTACAAGATTCTTCTCCCTTATTTTCAAGGAGGCGCTGGGTGATGAGTATGTGCTGCCTAAGGCTTCAACAATTCTAACAGCTAGGGTTGGAAACAACATTTATAAGCAGCCTGCTGAGCATCTGGTTGCTCGCCTCACTTCTCACATGAAAGAGGTACTCTTCTCTCTAAACTCTTCTTTATACCAAAGACAGCGACTGGGAGACAGCACTCCCTCTGATGAAGTGGCTGATACGGTCGCTGTGGATGCTAGACTGCCTTCAGAGGCTGGTTCGCTGGAAAACCCCCCAGCGACCTCCCAAGCCTCTAAAAAGACCAAAAGCAAATCCAAGGCAACATCCTCAACACAAAATATCCAATCTTCATCCTCCGCTGACGTCCCAAAACGTAAGCGGAGTGTATCAAAGGGCAAACGTGTTACTAAGGCTAGGGAGTCCTCACCGCCCAAGGACATTAGTACCCAAACCAACCCATCAGCAGCCTCCCAACAGGCTGTTGACGAGTTAAATGGGAACAGCAGGCAGCCACCTCAAACTTCTGTAGGCGAGGTTGGTGAAGATATTGGGTCACCCCAACCCACTAGAGGTCTAAGTCCACCCCCATCAAATATTTCCCCTTCTTCTCAAAACCCTTCTGAGTCGTTGTCAGCAGCCAGATCACAGGTGATGCTAGAGACAACACATTCTACGGCTGATGAGGTTTGGTGCAACAACACACTGAAACTGAGGCACCAAATGATCCAAACCCAATCTCTTTCTCTGTCTCGGAAACTGTTTGTGCAGGGACCGAGACAACTATTTCTCAAGAGGGCACTAAAACTGATGAAGAATTGGGCAGCGAGTTTAGCCAACAAGATGATGATGCTGAAATCACACTCGCTGCCACTGAAGAAAAGAAGAGGATGAAGTGACTAGTGAAGATTTCAATGAAGAAATAATGTATGTGTTAGTCTCTTCTCCTCCCACTCAATTTGAGACATCGGTGACACCTTTACCAGCATGCCTCCTCCTCCTTGCTACTCTCCAAGGCCCACTGTTTATCATGATCCAGTTGGGTACTTTGGAGAGCAATTCTGTACACCATCTCCTGGGCATGAAGCAAAGATTCCTTATGAGGATGAGGAGATTGATGAGGAGATCATAATGGAAGTGCCACCATTGCATCATCCTGACTTCTTTGGCCTTCCATGTTCTAAGTATCCAGTGTCGCTGAAGGACCTCAAAGTGCCTTCTCCCGAGGAAGCGACCACTGCCTTCACTGCTGAACTTCTGTCATCCTGATGACAGAATACACATCAAATACTAAAAACGTACAACAAATACAAATGTTTTGAAGATTTTGAATACTTACAACAATTGGACATGAGAGGAATCTCCTTCCAGGGTTCTTTCTTGTCCAGGAGGTGCGTGGATTTATACGATAACCACAATAACATAAAACCTCACCGTCACGCAATACGTTGCTTCGATTGTTCCTTTTTAGATGAATTGAAGCAGCAGACATAATCGTGGATTTTTTAGGGTTTTGGAAAGAGGGGAATGGGGGTCTCGAGAGAGAGAGAGAGAAAATAATGGTGGGGTTTTTTTAATATATAGATATATATTGCAGAAATAATAACAAGCATACTTTTGGCACGTGATATCGAGAGGACGTGGTGGATGATGTGGCACTTAACCGGGTAAAA
>CM067167.1:10401515-10446476 GCA_034093135.1 Erigeron breviscapus
GGTTGAGTTGCCAAAGGACTTGCCAGAAGCAATTGAAAATATTAAAAGGGAAGTCCAGGCACTCAAGACTGGTATGACTGCTTCCATGCCAGAACAAGGAAGAACTTTTGGTTCTCTGGACAGGCACATGATGGAAGAATTATGGAATGATCTGAAGTCCAGGACTAGAGATCATTCCAAGGGGGAAAAATCTTCAGTTCCATCAACTGGTGACCAAGAAGGGTTAACAAGGAAAAAGAAAGAGGTTGTAAGGGCAGTCGCTACTGAAAGCGTGGTTCAAAGAAAACAAGTGACTGGTACTGATGCCAGTGCACGTTTAGCCCAGAGAACTTTGGAAGAGGCTACTGGTACTGAAGCCAGTGAGCCCCAGTTTGAATCCTTCCCAGACATTCCTACTACATTGAAATCTGTTAAAGGAAAAGAAAAGGTTGTGCCTGGTAAAGAGGAAGAGCAAGATTGAAGATGTTGACAATGAAACATCAAGGAAGTTACAACAACAGTGCATTATGATCGAAATTTTCAAGAAGAATCAAAAAGATGAACTGCTGGCCCATCATAGGGATATGGCAACAATGGGTACTCTGGACTCCTACAACGCTGGCAGATTAGGCGTAAATATTGAAGTTTTCAAGAGGATGAAAGAGGATCCAAGAGTTCATCAGTGTCTTGATGCACTGAATGATGTCCATATACGCTCGTTCTATGCTGAAGAAGAACAGGTATATGACTCATTAATATATGGTGTTACAATTCCAGAGTTGATCAGACAAAGAAAGGAGGAGCTGGTAAGCCTCCAGAAAAAGATAAGAAGAAATGCTGGTGCTCTGGAGTTGGAATACAGGAAAAGAATGACTGGTCTACCAAAGCTTACTGCCAAGCAAGTGAAAGCAATAAAAGATGGTGATCTTAGCACCTTTATTCCTCTGGATACTACTCTGAGAATAAATAGACAAGAACACCAGTCCACTGAAGGACAACAGAGTGGTGTATCCAGGGATACTGAAGAAATGGTTCACTTGGCTAAGCAGAAGGCAAAATTTGATGATATGATGAATTTCAGAGCCAATGCCAGAAAGATTGTTAATGCTGAAATCAAGTTGGCTGAAAATCATCAAGGTATGACCAGATTCAATGTGAAGTTGACCAGAGAGGGTAACTTTACAGATGAAAGGAAGGATACGTCAGTCCAAGCTTTTGGATGGACTGAACTAAAGGAGATAGGACTGACCTTCAAAGGTAAATCTGATCTCTCTCCAGATGTGAAGGCTTTTATGAAAAGAATCGAGAAGGTCTGGAAGAGAATTCAACAAATGGAAGCTGTGTTGGGTCTGAGACCACCAGTGTCTGTTCCATCGTCTCCATCTCCAAAAAGGAAGGCTACTGAAGATGCTCCAGAAAGGACATCAAAAAGAAGGGCCTGAACCTTTTTATCATGTACTTACTGTATTTAATAGTTTGATGAAAATTGTAATTATTTTTCCAGTTGATGAAAGTAAAAATTAGTTGCAATTTTTAATTTTTTACAAGTATATGATCAGATTTAGTCTAAGTTAGAACTTAAAAGATGAAACTGAAAACACTCATGATCTATAAAGTGTTTTTCCAGTAACTTAGATTTTTTAGACTTAAATCGACCAAGTGTTCTCCAGGCATACAAATTTGTATATCTATAAGTCTGAAAACACTTGCATTATTTCTAAACAAATAGGGGGAATTTGTTAGGTCCAGATTTAGTCCAGACTTACTGGACTGGCTCCAGACTGGACTACTGGAACCTTATTTAGGTTTGTTAAGGAAACTTGTTTTGCTGGTCTCGCTCCAGACCCGACTACTGGAGCCTCACTGAAGATCTGACCAGAAAACGTTTCTCTACTGGACCTACTCCAGACTTGGAATCTGGAGTCCCTCTGAAGATTTGTCTAGAAATAATTGAAGATCAGTGAGCATATACTTGTATAGGAAATCTGGAGTATTCTCCAGATTAGCTCACTGGACTTCACCCCAGTCCAGATCTACTCTACTGAAGACATTCTGACTGAAGTCAAAGACTGAAGGAAGAATAAAGAAGACTGACAAATGGCGGAGTCCACTGGAAGTCTTACCAGATCTGCACACTGGAGGATTATTAGTGTTCTAGATCCTGCAAGTCTGAACACTGATATCAAGGATTGACTTTTGCCTTTACACACTTTCCAAAGAACAATCCACTTGTTCTTTACCAAAGTATACGTGTGTTAAGGTGGTTGGATATAAGGATACACTTGCACTTGATGTGACTTTATCCTTATTCCTTATCCAATACATTTAATGTTCTTGTCGGATCATTAAATGTATGCCAACCATATTTGTACGGCACAAATTCACTGGTGAATTTGTTGCCTATAAATACAAAGTCATTTCCTTTACAAAAATACTTTTAAGCATCATTTTGCATTTAAGTGAATTTGTCCAAATACTCTCGATCTTAAACAGGGATACTTCACCAACTTTAAGTATCTCGATCCTAAAGAGTTATTTGACAAATATAGATCATTTGTAACTCATAGGTTGTTAGGATACATACTTAATTGTGTTATCTTGATTCCGCAACAACCTTGTATTTTATTTACACATCAATAAATAAAATACCCATGAAACATACATAATGGTCCACTTTATTTGTTTATTGCTTTAAGTCTTGTATTACTTTATTTATATACTTGCATTTATATTAAAGTAATACTAGTCCTTTCTAGTGCTTATTAGACTTGTTGTATTTACACTTTCCTGGTTTAACCATCGAACTTGAGAACCTTACCTAATGACCATTCTTACCAGAGGGCCATATGTACCGATTCTGGTTTCCAGGACACCAGGAGCTACTACTGATGCTCCTGAAGTTGTTACTGAGATTGTTAAACCAGAAGTACAATGGACAGATGATGAGCGTAGGCTTGTCAATCTGGATGCTCGGTTAAGAAACTTAATTATCAACACCCTTCCTGATGATATTATGAAATCTGTCATCAAACTTTCTTCTGCTAAAAAGGTGTGGGATAATCTTTGTACCAGATTTGATGGTACGGAAGATGTTCTTGCTACCAAGAAAATAGATCTCAAGCGTGCCTATGAAGGATTCTTTTCTCTCCCTAATGAGAGTCTTGATGGCACGTATAATCGCTTTAAATGCCTTCTGAATGACATGACGAACGCTGGCATAGAGCATGATATGCTTGAAGTATGCCACAAGTTCATTGACAGCTTGCCCATCAAATGGCAAGGCTTAAGGCAAATTCTTAGGACTACTAAGCAGCTTGAAGCAGCATGACTTAGAGTCACTCTATGGCACTCTTCAATTTGAAGAGAGAGCCCTCGCTCAAAACTTGAGAGCTGAGGCTGAGTCTAAGAGGCATGCTGGTTCATCTGCTTCATCCTCTACTTCTTTATCTAATATTTCTCATGACCCTCTTGCACTGGTCTCTGCTGAAGTTAGCACTATCCATGTTAACAACAGCCATTCTACCCCATCTCATATCCAAGATCTTGTCAATGACCTCGACTTCGAGGAGAGACAAGAGATGTTCTCGGATTTCATGCAATTTGCTCTTATCGCTGGTAAAAGATATTCTAAAAAATGGAACAGTCGTAGGTCGAATGTTTCCCAAAAACCATGGTAGCAAGTCTCTATTCCTTCTTTGCAGGCAGCGAAGCCCTCTTCTTCATCAGTCAAGCCCGCTGATGAATACAAGAAAAAGTACTATGAGCTTCGTGCCAAAATGGCTGAAGTGGAAGAAGCCAAAGCTCCTGCCAAAGGTCTTGTCGCTGAAGAACACGACTGGGCTGAATTTGATGTTTCTGACAGCGAGGACTTTGTTGATGCCATTTGCTTCATGGCACTCGCTGACGAACAAGCACTGACAAAGGATCAAGTGTGCTCCAGTCAGTGGGTGAATGTCACAATCAAGAAGGTATGCCACTTTTCCTCTGCCTCTGAAGAGGATAAACCTAAAATTCTTGAATCTCTTACTTGTGATATTCAGTTTGTCGAGTCTATTCGTGCTGATCTTCAATCCAAACTTAACTCAGTTAGTGCTGAGCTAAGTGATAAATCTGACAAGCTCAAGGACTTAAGAAATGTCCATGTTGAGCTTGAATCTCAAAAGCTTCTTAATCAAACTCTTCAAATTTCAAATGAGAAGCTGAAAAATGAGGTCGCTGACCTTGAAAAGATTGTCACCTCATGGTCCAAAGCCTAGGCTTCACAACCAAATCTTCAGCAAGCAGGTACCTGCTCAAGTCAAAGCCATAATTGGTGGTGACTATGAGACTGCTGCTGTCATTACTAACATGTTCAGCGACAGTCCTGCTTCTGAAGAGAGGATTCCTCCCAATGCTCTTGCATCTCGTGAGGAAATGCTGAAGTATTACTTCATCAAAGGTATGAATGATTACCATTCTGAACTGAATGATGAGTCACCCTCTCCCAGCACTTCTTCCTCACAAGCTGAAACTAGTTCATCAGCTAGTTTTGCTAAAACTGTCTTCCCTAATCATCCTATCATTGATATGATGCCTAATGAAGGCAGAGTTCAATATTCTTCTTCCCAAACATTTGAAGGAAATTCTTCAAGTGATGGTTACAAACCTCTTGCTCCTCAGCTTTTGACTGCTAAGTCTAAGGCTGTTGATCCTTTTAAAAGGAGCAAGGTTGCTATTCCATATGACTACAGCACTCCTCAGCGAGCTAAGCCTGTTAGTCAGCCTGCTGAGAATCCTGTTTCCTCAGCTGTCGCTGAACACCCTGCGTCTCAGCCTTCGTCTTCTTCTAATCTTCCTCATGCTGACAGTAAGTCTGCTATGCATGATCGCTTAATAAAAAGACGAACTAGGTTCGCTGATGCTCGTTATCAGCAACCCAATCGTGTCTATGTTCAAAAGGGAACTTATGTCCCTCAGCAACCCAAACCTGTTCAGCAGGTTAGACCTCCTCAGCAAGGAGGTCAGCGAGTTGTTCAGACTCACTCTGGCCCTTCCTCTTCTAATACTCAATCAAAGGGCAAGTCCATTCTTGGTCCAGTTCCTAAGTCTCTTCCTTTTCAATTCAGAAAGAAAAAGACTTCTTCAGTAGCATCAACTTCTTCCTCCAATCATGAGATATGTGAGTTGACTAAACGTGTAAACGACTTGTCCTCACAACTCAAGGAGTTTCTGATTCAAAGTCAGAATGCTGGAAGGAAGTGTTATCTTTGTGGTGAAAGAGGACACATTGCTGCTGATTATAATGACAAAGACTCCAGGACTCCTCCTGAAGTTGTCATTCAGCCAAATCCCCTCAGCTTCTGCTGCTCCTTCCACCTCTGTAACCGCTGAGCAAACTCCTCCAGCTGAGTCCAATATCAGCTCGGGTGAAGCAGTTGTCCTTAATGAGGACAACATTGCTGAGTTCATAGCCTCTCAGCGAATTTCCATTCCCCAGTCTCAAGAGATTATTTCAAATGATCTTGGTAATATTCTGGTGGAATATGGAAACAATAATCAAGTCAATTACATGTTTGTCCTTGACTCTGGCAACAATGTCACTTATACCTCTACAGATCAATACTTCACTTATGAGGTTACTCGTGACATGCTTCCTGCTCATCAACTTGTTGATAATTTTCCAAGTGATGAAGTTACTGACCCAAATGCTCCTCTCCATCTCTGCTGATGATACTGTCAGTGGAGAAAATCTCAATTCTGCCTAAATCCTTCTATTGTTATCCATGCAGGCCTCGCTAGGAAAAGGAGTGTGGTATTTGGACAGTGGCTGTTCAAAACACATGACTGGATCCAAGGACCTGCTGGATAACTTTGTGGAGACCGATGGTCCCACAATGGTGTTTGGTGACAACTCTACAGGCCAAACTGAAGGATATGGATCTCTTTCTAATGGGCTGATCAAATTCACAAAGGTTGCCTATGTGAATGGATTGAAACACAATCTGATCAGCATCAGTCAACTGTGTGATGCTGACTATAAGGTTATCCTTGATAAGCATCAAGGCACAGTAATTGACATCAATAAAGAGGTAGTTTTGATCGCTCCTAGAAAAAGGGACATCTACCTGGTAGATTTCACTCCTGTCAAGACTGACAGTGAGACCTGCTTCTTTTCCAAAGCTGCCTCACAAATCAATTGGTTGTGGCACAAGCGTATGTCGCATGTGAACTTTAAGACAATCAATTCTCTCGCCAAGAAAAATCTTGTTCGAGGCCTTCCTCCTCTCACTTATGAGAAAGACAGACTTTGTGGTGCTTGTGAAAAGGGAAAAAGTCACAGGGCCACATTCAAAACCAAACAAGCCAATTCAATCAATGGCTGCTTCCATCTACTTCACATGGACCTTTTTGGTCCAGTGAATGTCCAAAGTCTAAGGGGTAGCAGATACACCTTAGTTATTGTGGATGAATATTCACGATATACTTGGACAATATTTCTTCACTCCAAGAGTGATGCTGCTGAGGAAATTATAAATTTCATCAAAAAGATGGAAAACCTCAACAGCATACGGGTTAAAGAACTTAGAAGCGATCATGGCACTGAGTTCAGAAACCACACTCTTGAAAACTTTTGTGCTGATCAAGGGATTGCACAAAATTTCTCTTCTGTTCGTACTCCTGAGCAAAATAGAGTAGCTGAAAGGAGAAACAGAACTCTCATTAAAGCTGCTCAAACTATGCTCAGTTAGTACTGCTTGCCAAACTCAAAATAGGTGTCTTATTATCAAGAGACATGACAAAAATGCCTATGAAATTCTTAAGGGCAAGAAACCTCAAATTGGATATTTCCATGTTTTTGGATGTCCAGTTTTATTCATCCTAATAAGGATCATTTAGGTAAGTTTGATCCCAAAGCTGATGATGGCTATTTTCTGGGATACTCCTCTATTAGTAAGGCTTTCAGAGTTTTAATACTCGCACTCAAAAAGTGGATGAATCAATTCATGTTACTTTTGATGAAAGTTGTTCAGCTCTGGGTGATCTCTCAAGTGAGTCATCCGCTGAAGTAATCTTCAGCGACCTTGCTGATCCTCCAGTAGAGTCAGTGACACATCATGATGTTGTTGACTCACATACTGCTGACACTTCTAGTCTCTCAACAAATGATGAGTATGTGGCCGATCACATTTACTCTATTGATCCAGTTGAGCCTCTTCTTAGGACAGTTAATGCCACTTCCATTAACGTTCCTCCCTCAGCTGAACCTCATACTGACAGTGTCGCTGAGGAAATCTTTCATGATGCCTCAGCGAATCCTGTTTCTGGAAACGCTGATGATGACACATCTCAGCAAGAGGTACCCACTGCTCTCAGTGAACCTCCTGTCAGCAACTCTGAACCTTCTCTAACCATTGATCTCTCCACTTATTCTCTTACACCAAATGATCCTACCACCACCTTATCCGCTGTCACTCACTCTTTTTCTATTCATACACCAGCACTACAATGGACTGCTGATCACCCTCTTGACCATGTGATTGGTAATCCACACAATGGTGTCCAAACTCGCTCAGCGACAAGTAATACTTGTCTCTATGTCAATTTCTTATCTCAAATTGTGCCTGCCAATATTGGTGAAGCCATGGCTGATCCTTCTTGGGTGGAAGCCATGCAAGAAGAATTGACACAATTTGAAAGAAATCACGTTTGGTTTCTTGTTCCTCCTCCCTATAAGGAACCCATTGGCACTCGATGGGTTTATAGGAATAAGATGGATGAAGCTGGTATAGTTATCAGAAACAAGGCAAGACTGGTTGCACAAGGTTATACTCAAGCTGAAGGCATTGATTATGATGAAACCTTTGCTCCAGTCGCTCGCCTTGAAGCCATTCGTCTCTTTCTTGCTCACGCTGCCTACAAAGGCTTCACTGTCTATCAAATGGACGTCAAGAGTGCCTTCTTAAATGGTGCTCTTGATGAGGAAGTCTACATTAAGCAGCCTCCTGGCTTTGAGGATCCAAAGCATCCTCACTATGTCTACAAGCTTAATAAGGCTCTCTATGGTCTCAAACAGGCTCCTAGAGCCTGGTATGATACTCTTTCTACCTTTATTTTAGACCATGGTTATTGTAGAGGAACCATAGACAGCACTCTCTTTATCTACAAGAAGAAAGCTGATGTTCTGTATGTTCAGATTTATGTCGATGACATAATCTTTGGTTCCTTATCTACAAAACTTTGTCAAAAGTTTAGCGCTCTCATGTCCAGTACCTTTGAAATGAGTATGATGGGTGAATTAACCTTCTTCTTGGGGTTACAAATTAAGCAGCTTCCCACTGGAATATTTATCAATCAAGAAAAATATATTCGGGATATGCTGCATAAATTTGACTTCACTCATGTTACTCCAAAAGGAACTCCTATGTCCCCTCCTAATAATCTCCATGCTGACCCTACTGGTAAGTATGTGAATCCTACTCACTATAGAGGCATGATTGGTTCGTTGATGTATCTCACAGTAAGTCGACCAGACATTATGTTTGCAACATGCCTCTGTGCTCGCTATCAAGCTTCTCCTAGAGAATCACATCTTCTCGCTGTCAAGCGCATCTTTAAATATCTCAAGGGTACACCCACGCTGGGTCTCTGGTACCCAAAGGATTCCAACTTTGAGTTAGTTGGATATTCTGACTCTGACTATGCTGGGTGCATGCTTGATCGCAAAAGCACCAGTGGAGGATGTCAACTGTTGGGGGGGAAGCTGACTAGTTGGACTAGTAAAAAGCAGCACACAGTGTCCATCTCCACTGCTGAGGCAGAATATGTCTCTGCAGCGAGCTGTTGTGCCCAAATTCTTTGGATGAAACATCAGCTTGCTGACTATGATTTGGAATATTCCAAAATTCCAATCATGTGTGATAATACAAGTGCTATTGCTATTACACACAACCCCGTTCAGCACTCTAAAACTAAGCATATTGACATTCGATATCACTTTATTCGTGACCATGTCATGAAAGGTGATATTGAAATCTATTTCATTCCTACTGATGATCAAATTGCTGACATCTTCACTAAACCATTGGATGAAACTAGATTCAAATTGCTTGTTAGCAAGTTAGGAATGCTGAATGGTGAATCAGCAACATGATTTTTCATGTATGCTAACTCAGCGAGTTTAAGTCTGTCTTGCTCGCTGATCTCAAAGCAATGAAGAGCTTAAAGTCTTCATCTAGTCCAGCAGCAAACGGCTCTGGTAAAGACTTATCAAATCCGTTTATCCCTGTTGCTTTGGGAAAAAGCAAAATAAAGCAATGGAGAGCTAAAAGTCTTCATCTAGTCCAGTAGCAAACGGCTCTGGTAAAGACTTCTTAAATCCGTTGATCCCTGTTGCTTTGGGAAAAAGCAAAATAAAGCAATGGAGAGCTAAAAGTCTCCATCTAGTCCAGTAGCAAACGGCTCTGGTAAAGACTTCTTAAATCCGTTGATCCCTGTTGCTTTGGGAAAAAGCAAAATAAAGCAATGGAGAGCTAAAAGTCTTCATCTAGTCCAGTAGCAAACGGCTCTGGTAAAGACTTCTTAAATCCGTTGATCCCTATTGCTTTGGGAAAAAGCAAAATAAAGCAATGGAGAGCTAAAAGTCTCCATCTAGTCCAGTAGCAAACGGCTCTGGTAAAGACTTCTTAAATCCGTTGATCCCTGTTGCTTTGGGAAAAAGCAAAATAAAGCAATGGAGAGCTAAAAGTCTTCATCTAGTCCAGTAGCAAACGGCTCTGGTAAAGACTTATTAAATCCATTGATGGCTGACAGTTTGCCAAAAACTGTATTCATTGTCAGCGATCAACGTTAGTTGTGAAGTCGCTGACAAAACATTAGGCATGCTGAGTATATCCCAGCATGTGGTCTTTCTTAATAATCAAATGTTTTCAGCATCCAAACTTCTTTTCTCAAAAAGGGGTGCTGAAGTAAAAGGCATTTAATTGTATTAAATATCTTTCTTAACATTAATTCTTATTTAATAAAACATAGGATATTTTTGAAACTAAGTGTTTTCAATGTAACTATGTTGGTGACGTGGCAAAATTTTGAACCACATGTTTTAAAAACTCAAACTGAAAGGTCACCTCGATTTCTTCCTTGATCACGTCATTTGTCTGTATATGACAGTTTGATTGACAAGTTACAACTGCAAATACGGCGCATACTCGAGTATTTGTGGATAAGATTTTACTTTCTTTTTTAAATACGTTACTCACATAACCTTTTTATATTACATATATGTACGTATTTTACGCGTATATATATATATAAAACAGTTGTTGATTACAACTGTTACACATTTTGAAAAAAGGAAGAGAGAGAAAACCTTTTGTCTTCTCGTGTGTAAGGTCGTGGCCCACCACCATACCCTATATATTTCCGCTTATTTTCACATACCCATACACAAACATAAAAATCTTTTCATATTCTTTCCTTAATTTGCTCTCCTAATTTTCTTCTCTTTCTGTTCATCTTCTTCACCTATTTCCGATCAAATCTCTCAAAATATAACAATGGCATCTTCTTCTGAAATCCCTCAACAAACTGAAAATGTTGAGATCCCTTCTTCTTCAACCGCCGCCGTACAAAATCCTCATGTTCCTGAACCACAACCTCGGGAACAAGAACCAATTACTTATCTAAATTCTTCTGAATATGTGCCAATGAATGTCACTAAATCTTCCAAAATTTCTTTTTCTCCCTCTAAGATGATTGTCAAACCCAACAATCATCTTGACACGTCTGACGTACCAAAAGGTACAAAAGGATATAAGCCAATGCTGGATTTCATCCACGCATCTCCTGCTAATTATTGTATGATGGCGGACCCAGAAAAAATCTTTGTTCACCTTCTTCGTGAATTCTGGTGGACTTGTAATTATGATGATGAATCCAAGTCCATCACCGGAATAGTCCGTCAGGGGGAGAAAACCATTACTATCACTCCGGCGTCTCTTCGCCAAACTCTAAGGCTGCCTCAAGAAACTGATGATGTTAAGCTTGTGGAGCCTGTGTCTGAAAATGAATGGAAGGCTTGGTTGCCATCCATTGGGTACAATTACAACTTGAGGAATACTCCAGCAATCCCTTAAAGCAAAATTTACCTGGGATCTGGAGAGTACTATTCAGCCACATGATTCAGTGCATGGGTGGCAATTCTGGTTCTTATAATCAAGCATCATCTACTTCGATGCCTATGATCTATGCCCTCGCTGAAGGACGGTTTGTGGATTATGCCCAGCTGATCTTCAATGATATGAAGAACAAGATCAGCATGAACAATAGATCGCACACAGTGCCCTTCACAAGATTCTTCTCTCTTATTTTCAAGGAGGCACTGGGTGATGAGTATGTGCTGCCTAAGGCTTCAACAATTCCAACAGCAGGGTTGGAAACAACATTTATAAAGCAGCCTGCTGAGCATCTGGTTGCTCGCCTCACTTCACATATAAAGAGGTACTCTTCTCTCTTAATCCTTCTTTATACCCGAAAGACAGCGACTGGGAGGCAACACTTCCTACTGATGAAGTGGCTGGTACGGTCGCTGTGGATGCTAAATGCCTTCTGAGGCTGGTTCGCTGGAAAACCCCCCAGTGACCTCCCAAGCCTCTAAAAAGACCAAAAGTAAATCCAAGGCAGCATCCTCAACTCAAAATATACAATCTTCATCCTCCGCTGACGTCCCAAAACGTAAGCGGAGTGTATCAAAGGGCAAACGTGTTACTAAGGCTAGGGAGTCCTCACCGCCCAAGGACATTAGTACCCAAACCACCCCATCAGCAGCCTCCCAACAGGCTGTTGACGAGTTAAACGGGAACAGCAGGCAGCCACCTCAAACTTCTGTAGGCGAGGTTGGTGAAGATATTGGGTCACCCCAACCCACTAGAGGTCTAAGTCCACCCCCATCAAATATTTCCCCTTCTTCTCAAAACCCTTCTGAGTCGTTGTCAGCAGCCAGATCACAGGTGATGCTAGAGACAACAATCTACGGCTGATGATGTTTCAGTGCAACAACACACTGAGACTGAGGCACCAATTGACCCTACCCCTATCTCTTTTCTGTCTCGGAAACTGTTAGTGCAGGGACTGAGACAAATGTTTCTTCATAGGCACTGAAACCGATGAAGAATTGGGCAGCGAGTTTAGCCAACAAGATGATGATGCTGAAGTTACACTCGCTGCCACTGAAGAAAAGGAAGAGGATGAAGTGACCAGTGAAGACTTTAATGAAGAAATAATGTATGTGTTAGTCTCTTCTCCTCCAACTCAATTTGATACATCTTCTGACACCTTGCCTGATATGCCTCCTCCTCCATGCTACTCTCCAAGGCCCACTGTTTATCATGAGCCAGTTGGGTACTTTGGAGAACATTTTTGTACACCATCCTGGGCATGAAGCAAAGATTCCTTATGAGGATGAGGAGATTGATGAGGAGATCATAATGGAAGTGCCACCATTGCATCATCCTGACTTCTTTGGCCTTCCATGTTCTAAGTATCCAGTGTCGCTGAAGGACCTCAAAGTGCCTTCTCCCGAGGAAGCGACCACTGCCTTCACTGCTGTAAACTTGCCTGGTTTGGACTATGTTGAAACTTACCAGCTGCAAGAAATTCTTAGAAGGCTCCAAATCTGTCAAAGTCAGGGGAACAGGCATGGTTATTTGTACGCCTGGTTGGTTGACAAGATGGCTGAAATGAATTTTGGGGCACTTGCCAAGTTTGAGGAGTTAGTTCTTGGAAATAATAATTTGAAGGATGAGCTTTCTACACTTCAAGGAATGGTGTTTGGAATTACAAAGAATCAAGTCACCAACACCAGGTCAAATGAGCAGCTTTTTAGAAGAAATCAAACTCTGCTGCATGAAAGCATGAAGAAAGTCAGCACCTCCAACTCCTCTATCTCTGCCTTGCTGGACAAGTTAAAAGACGAAGTCCATTCAGTAAAGGCTGGTGAAGTGCCTGGCCTCTTGTCAGCACTTGATGAACTCAAACAGTCTAACATTCTTCTCACTGCCCACATTCGCCAACTCACCAACTCTGTCTCCTTTTTCTCCAAAAATCAAGATGATTTTCTTACCACCCTCACTCGTGAAATCTCTTCTCTTAAAACCCAATCATCTTCTCAAACTCCTTCACAGGCTGCTGCTGATAAAAAGTTACTTGAAGAATCTATCAGCAGGCAGCGAAAACTTGAAGAGGAAGTTGGCACTCTTAAAGGGATGATGACTGAAATGCTGGGACTCCTCAAGAAAAACAATGTGGAAGTAGCTAGTTCCTCTGCTGCTTCCAAGGGGGAGAAAAGTGTTGAGGAGGGTCCAACAACTGACAATGTGCAAAATGATGATATTTGAAAGTGCTCCCCAAACTCAAACTGAAAATGTTGATATTGCTGATAGGGTTGTTGAACCGGCAGCAAATGTTGAGGGGGAGCAAACTGAAAATGCCACAAGTGAAAGTGCTCCCCAATCTGAAAATATGGATATGGCTGATAGGGTTGTTGAACCGGCAGCAAATGTTGAGGAGGAACAAGTTGAAAATGTGACAAGTGATAATGCTCCCCAAGCTCCCCAAAATGAAACTCCAAATGTTAATAATGCTGAGAAGGTTGATGAACCGATAGAAAACATTGAGGGGGAGTGATGTGTAAAATCGAGTTTAATAATTTAAAAACAAGAAATACCCCTAAAACTGACTACTACACACTCTCGGGCAGTGGACCCGTTCGTATATAGTATAGCTAAAAGGTAAGTCCAGGATCGAACACAGGGACTAAAACTAGTAATTGTTGACATTAAGTAATTCAAGTAAATAGGGGGGTTATGACGAATTGTCACGTTGCAAAAGTTAGTAAATAATTAGTAATCCCAAAGGATTAATCGAAAAGAAATCCGGTATGCCCGAGGCAGGGATCGTCCTTAAACGATATTGAAAATGTTTTTAAGACAATAATTTAAAAGACATCCATCTTGATTTTGCTCAACAATACGCTCAGATTGCACATAAATGAAGTTCAAATCCAAATTAGTTGATTAAATAACCGAGACTCAAACAAGCACCAACCCCGTACCCGTCAAGTTAATGACATCATTTGACTCTCTTGCTTAAACTAGTTTCGTTACAAAGACCGGTACCCCAAGACATATTTTATAACTTCCCTAATCAAACAATTGGTTTGGTTATTGAAATAACAATTATACCTATCGATTGTACCCAACCGTTAACACATTTCCTAATATCATGAACGATTATCTACCGTACCCGTCATAGACCCAATCGTTTGTACCCAAACAATCAAAATGAAATACATGTAATCAATAATTACCATTAAAGACACACATATATCACCAATCAATTCAAGATAAATTAAAAGAGAGAAATACATTAAGATCTCGATATAACGTTAAATGAAATCAACATTGAATTAATAAAATTGTGCAATCTTTACATATTGTCTCACTCCATCAAGATGGATGATAAATGATTAGCCACTCATATTAAAAGAAGAATAACAATTAAAATAAGAAGAATTCATTGTTACCTAATGATAATAATCGAAAGCTACGAATGAAAATGATCAAATCGTGTTTAAAAACCTAGAAAATGATGAAGATCTGAAAATATCTCCAAATAGGGTTCCCAAAAACGGCTGCTAAAAGAGAAGAGGGGTTTTGGCATATTTTTCAAGCTATTTATACGATCCCCAAAAGCTGCCAGAAACGGGCCCAGTTGCGGCGCAACTTGGCATTGCGGCGCAACTGGGTTGACTTTTGTCTTTGACTTTGACTTTCGTTGACCAAAGCTGGCTTGAACTTGAACCCATTGCGGCGCAACTGAAGAGTTGCGGCGCAACTTATTCTTCTGCTTTTGGGTTGCGGCGCAACTAGGAGTTGCGGCGCAATTCTGCGTTGACTCGCGTTGACCTTTGACTTATGTTGACTCGTGGCTGGCCAGGAAGGAGAGGCGTTGCGGCGCAACAGAGGGAGTTGCGGCGTAACTTATCTTTCTGGAATTGGGTTGCGGCGCAACTGGCCTTTTTCAGCTTTGACTTTTGTTGACTTTCTGCAATCTTCATCCAAATGCTTCCGAAATCCTCCGTTAGCACTTAATTCATCTCAACAATGTCGTTTTCTCCAGATTTTTGCTTAAATACCTGTCAGTACCCTGAAACACTAACAAATACCATAAACGCACCAATTGTATACAAAAACGACTCATAAACCATGCAAAATCAACTATACGTTGTGGGAAATGGGTATAAAATACGACATATCAGGGAGCAAGCTGAAGTTGAAAAAGAAAAGGAAACCACAGTTGCTGAGGATGTGCTAGCGACTGTTGAAAAAGATGAAGTTATAGTCATTGCTGAGAATGTGCCAGCAAGAGCTATAAATGTTTCCTTATTCAAGCCAACCCTTGAGTTCCATGCTGTACTTGAAAAGAAATATGCTGAAAAGGGTAAGGCTGCAATCGCTGGTAAGCCACCCAAAGTTCCTACTGTAGCAAGGGACCAGCAAGAAAAGTTAATGTCTGGAGCTTTTCCAAAGCCAGCAGCACCTCAAGAAACAACTGCTGAACTTACTCCTGAAGAAGTTGTACTTCAGGAGGAGCTGAAAAAGAAAAGAGAAGAAGAACTCTCTCAGAAATTTATAAGTGAGCAGGTTGTTGGTGAAGAGTTAAAGGATGCTGATGGTGAATTCAAGATGATTGCTCAGCAGACTAGTGGGATTGAAGCTTTGAGGAAGAAAGAGGAAGAGTTCTTTGCCAGGAAAGCTTAGCTGGAAAAGAATTTTGAAGATGGCAGAGAACGCTACCTCAAATCAAGAGAAATTAGGCAAAGGAAAGAAGAGATCTGTCTGTCAGGGTCACTTTAACAAGGAAGGGAATGAACCTTCACCTTCAAAGGGAAGGAGTGCCTAAGTTGCTTACTCTGGAAGAGGTTACTGACAACACACTTGGGCCAACTGAATGGATTGAAGTTTATAAGCTGATAAAGGATAAGACAGCAGTTAGCTACAAGCCGCTGATTGAGCTAGCAGGGAAGCAAATAAAGAAAGTGTGAAATGGAAAGAAAGTATAGAATCAAAGACTCCCTGCTCAGCGCTGCTAGACATCCATTCCCTCCTCCTCCTCCATCTCAGCCAGCAAGAGCTGGAGTTAAAAGGCCAGCTTCTGGATCCCATTCTTCTCAGCTCCCCACTATACTCAGACTTGTTCCTAAGACTGATATAGATGAGGAGCCGCTGCTGAATCTCAAGATGCCTTCCAGAACTCTTTTTATGGAAGGTGTTTATGATGAGAAGCTGGGAGGTTTTGTTTTTGCAATGTTCATGGTCATGAACTCTTCTTCAGGACTAGTGAAATTGCCATTGCTCCTTCTTCATTCCTTGTAAAAATAAGGAAGTATTGTATCAAGACTTCCAATGATCCCGAGTTTATAAAGTTGATTGATCAAGAGCTGCTGAAGCCTGAAAGACAAAAGGATGAAGCATTCATCAAGGCCAAGCAAGAGTCTCAGTGGGATTAAGTAGTCTTGTAAAATTTGTAATGCTGTTTATTGTAAAGTTGTTTGTCATATATAAAATCAGCATTCCCTCATCCTACTTGTCATGCTTATGAGTTCAAGCCACTTCCACTCAGCTAAGTCTCCTCAGTGAATAGGGGGAGATTGTTGAGTCATGGATTCGCTGAAAGACTCAGCGATGGACTCTGTCAGCGAGTCATCAGCGACTATCATTTCTCTTCGAGTTAAAGGATAAGTTCAATGACTCACCACCATATTTTGTAAATCAAATATGGGCGGGAAGATGAAGATAAGAAGGCTGGTCCCCAAGGACACGTGTTGATAGATCAGAATGAAGACATGTGACCTTGTACCAAAATGGTACTAAGGTGTTTCTCTTTCATACCCGTTTTGGAAAAGAAACAAGATGGAAAAAGAGATTCCTGCAGACCAGTCTTACACACCAATAGATGGTTAACAACCTTCATGTGTCAACATCTATTGGGTTGTCATGTGATGTCTTTTCTCTCCTATATAAAGCATCACTTGACCTAGCCGCAACTCAGTTGGTTTGTTCCACAATTACACTTAGTGTGTTTTTTTCTCTCTTTGTATAATTGTTAAGTTTTTAGTGTGTCAAAAACTTAACAATATTTTCTCTTTTTCTTTGTAAACCGACCATGTATTCATCGTTTAATCAATATCACTTATGATTAAACTTATTTAATTTCTTGTCTTATGTTCTTAGAGTAATTTACATTAGTTGTCAATTACATAATCTGTGCAAACTTGGGACTTTCGACTCGTGTCCTCGCATTCCGCTATCGTGAGATCCATATCATCCTTATCCAGCTCCTTCTTTCGTGCCATGATCTTCCTTAAAGATGTCGGTGGCTTTGCACTCCTGCAAACAAATGAAAAGAAAGCATTTTAGTATATATAAATCAATTAAATTCGAATGCTTACCTGAGAATGGAATTCTTTGGCTTTCTTTGGTGGGATCATGACTCCCCCACACTTAAAGTGTCGTGGTCTAAACTTGAAAAGTTAGAAACCCTCGAGCAGGACATTGGATTTCTCCCAAGTGGCGTCTCCCGTATCTCCATTATTAGCTTCAATGACGGGTGGCAAACTCCTTATGGTGGATACAAGTTTGCTTCCCATGGTCGGGGTAGTCACTACCTCTTCATCCCATATGATTTCAAGCTCTTCTTCCCATTCTGCTTCATCCCAAAGATGGTAAACAAAGTAAACTAAATAAAACTAAAAATAAAAATTAAGACTAAACTATGCTAAACTAATAAAGCAAGTAACTTTCTCGTAAAGAAATACGAAAAAGGATCGAACTACAAAATCTCAAGCCAAATTCCTAAAAACAGTCCCCGGCACCGGCGCCAAAAACTTGATGTGTAAAATCGAGTTTAAAAATTTATAAACTAGAAATACCTAATTATCGACTACTACACACTTATGGGCAGTGGACCCAACCGTATATAGTATAGAATAAAGGTAAGACCAGGTCGATCCACGGAGACTGTATACTAAGAATAAAGCGAGTTTAATGTAGTTCTGAAAGATTTAGATTTAAGGACTCTCGTCACCTTGGTTTTGAAAAGCAGTTAGTAGAAAAATAATTAGCAATTCCGTAGAATTTAATTGAAAAGAAGATTGTTGAAATCAATATTATTAAAAAGTCATCTACTTCGAATCCATGACACAATTTACCTTGGTTGCATATAAGTAAAACCCAATTCAATAACGTTGATTTAATAACTAGGTTTAAACAAAGAACTCACTAGTTGCGCACCTAGCTTATTACCCTATCCAAACCCATTAACCAATTGATTCAATTATAAAGACCGGCTACCACCTGGCGTCTATTAAAATATCCCTAACTGATTAACTTGTTTTGTTATTATTTAACAATTATGTCTATCGATTCTACCAAACCGTTAACACGTTTAATCTTATTACCTATGGTTGTTCTCTAACGCACTACCATGAATTAGAGTCAATTAATTCTACCAAATCAATTAAAATAACACATACATAATCTAGCTACCACTAAAAATCATGCATATATTATCAACAAACCAATAGACAAATGACAAAGATTAAATATATTAAGATCTCGACACAACGTTAAACAAATCAACTTGAATTCATAAAATCATGCGACCGTTATCTATCGTATCACTTCATCTTAGTAGATGATAAAAGATTTAGCTACTCATGACAAGACTAGCAAACACAAACACAACTATTAATATAAAAAAATCCATTAATATTAATATTGTATGATGTTAAAGTCTTATATTAAAAAGTAGAGAAGTAAAAGAGTTCGACCAGATTTGTTGCTAGCTGCTTCGAAAGCGAATTCGAAAGAAAACGTGAAGGTTTCTTATTTGGCGGCTCCCTTTTGTCGAACACCTCTCTCTGCCCTCTTGCGGCTTGAATACCCCACGTACCAAAACACCCTTTTGTCTTTTGCGGCTCCTCCCCACGTACTAAGCAGCTCACGAATTCAATTCCCTACCAACCGACCTCCAACTCGTAACTCCCAGTAATTCTATATCCCTCATGGCCTCTTCTTTAAATATATATATCACATATATTCTATTGTTGTTAGTCGGTGTATCACCAACCGACTCCACCTCTTCTCTTTTGGCCCAAAATAACAAAAGTGGTATTATTTAGTGTTTGGTCTTCTTTTGTTTTTCTTCAGCCCACATCACACGTGACCACCACCTTTGTTTTATTCTTTCAGCCCAAATATATGACACCAATAATAATAATCTTTAGCCATTACGGATATAGTGTCCAATCTTCATTTTCTTCATAATTAACCTTTATTTAGCTCATTCTTGTCATATTTCATCTTATAAACCTAGCATCCAATAAAATCACATATTAAGTATAAAAGTCTATAAAAATGACAATAATACAAACATAAAAGAAACGATATCGCGTAAAATAAATATATATAAAATAGGCGATATCAGAGTATGTCTAAGTAGTGACTCACAAGTACACAAACGATGAAATGTAAATGCCTTGCTAGTAGCTAGTAGATCTGATTGCTATACAAACTTTAATTAAGTGCTTAACTAGTCAGCAGAAGGTAGTAAGATTGAGTTGTAGGACATGTGGAATTATAGAACGGTTTTAGAGGTATTAACACAAATATAAGGTTAACTTTTAGTTTTGATTGACTGATTATCTTTACCTCTAGCTATAACTTACTGATTTTGTCTAAAGCTTTCTCAAATCATTTTGCATGACTAATCTTTCAAATGTTTAATAAAGTAGAATAACTTGAACACTTAAGTTGTCCGCTCATCATTGATTTATTTTCTTGGACTATTTGCTTGAGGACAAGCAAAGACTTAAGTGTGGGGTATATGATGAGCGTTCATTTTGTGATAAAAACCCCTATCGAAAGGCTTCATTTCAATGTCTAAATGAGTCAATATTCCGGAACTATCGATACTTAATGGATTCTATGTTTACAGGTTCACGGAAGATGCGAGTGAGGGTAAATGGCATCAAGTGACTCAAGATGGAAGCCTATGAAGTTACAAGACACAAGGAGGTGATTCGGAAGCCAAACGAAGCGAAACGAGAAGCAGCAGGAGCTGCCAGCGCCGCTGGAGCCCATCCAGCGCCGCTGGGAGCCCAGTTCAGAACCTATGCACCTATTTAAGGCGAAGCAGCCCTCAAAACCCTAAGAGAGAGCCGATTCAGCAGCCCTAGCCGCCCACATTCAACCCTAGGTCGACTTTGCTGATTCCAAGGAGGTTTTGGAGCTTCTAACACCTTCCGATCTTCATCCTCAACCTAGATCTACTCTTTTATTTTACTTTCAGTTGGTAAACAATGTCTTTCATCTTTTCAGATGTAAAAGGTGATTCACTTATAACTAAGGGATCCAGAACCATAGTAATTAGGACGAATAGAACATGATGCTTAACAATGTCAGACGCGATCCAATGACATGGAAACGTGCACTGTGGTCACCGGAGAGAATTATTATCTGGTCATGGCTTAAGAGCTGGGTAACTTAAAGATGAATTAGTAACACAAATTTTAGGTCATTAATGCTTAAACAATGAAACTAACGAGAATTTGTTTAAAGAGTAGTGTGAGTCTAGGGACAAAGCACTAGTTACTTAGGCAAAGTGAATCTAACGAGAATCTGAGCCGTGATTAAGTTTCCAACAGTCTAGCAAGTAGGTAGAATGATATCTGGTCGTACCATGAGATCTGAGATGCCAAACAAGTATTTTAATTTAATTACTGTTATTTGCTTTTTCAAACTATTTTCAGACTAAGCCTCTCGCTGAATAAGCGGTTACGGCTTCTATTTACTTTTCAGTTATTTTAATTAGTTTAATAGGAAATCGTGACAACCCCCAACCGCTGGAATTACACATATTACTAAATTAGGTAAAGCAACGCGTCCCTGCGAACGATCCTTTACTTATCACTTACTATACTACACTTGACCGGGTTCTCTGCCCGTTAGTGTGTGTTTAGTTTGAGGTAATTACTTGTACAACTTTTATAAATCTTAAATACAACGAAAAACACCCATCATGTATTGACGTTGTTATATTTATATTGGCGATTATTGAGACGTTGACGTTATTGTATTGACTTGTGCTAACGTATACCCTTTTAGGGTTTTCTTTGACGTGATTAGGTATTCTAATCCTCGTGTATCATTTACGGTTGATATCCCGACACTTGATTCCTATTATTTACCCCTACAAACTCACCAACTTTATGTTGACACGTTTTAGTACACTTTTCAGGTGAACAGGTAAATCAAAGAGGTATTGGATGTTTCATTGCATGCTAGGATTGGACTTGGACCTTTCCATGGATCCGTGATTCATTATTTCCCGATTAAGGGTTATGTTTATGTATGATCCGGTACTTGTATTCTTGAATGTTTTGTGTGGAATATTTAATCCTATTTATGCATTTAGTTTAACTCTACATAATTTCCATGTCGTGCTGTGCTATTTGTGTAACCCTCATGATTCCGCCTTGTTGGGGTGTTACAGAATGGTATCAGAGCCAGGTTGTAGAGAATTAGGTGGATTGACCTAGCCTATAGCCATTGCACCCACATTTCATATTAGCATGCATGATAGGAAATTATGTGTGCAACGTGAATTGTATGAAGCATGAAACTTGTTTAAGCGGAGTTCGTAGGTTTCTCATGACTTGTTGGCTTGATTGTAATGTGATGACTTGATTGGCGTATATGTTTGTCTCGGGATATCACCGTGGCATGTTGGATTGACGTTGACGTATATTCTTGTAATTTCTTTGAATTGTTTGACCCTAGCAAAGTGAAATGATGGCATTAGCAGAGTATGACACTCGGTAACCCTAGAAGAGCCTGATCAACGATTCTATGGTTACCCTATGTCATATGAAAGTTAATGACCTCATGGATTGCGCATTGTGGATAAAGTATAGTAGGTAACCCGGTATGTTTGATGAGTGTTGGTTGGGTGGAGGGAAAGCCGCTGGTATCACCTGTACACATACCCAACCAATACTTAGAAAGCATAACGGAACCGAATCCCGACATCCATTCAATATATTAACGGTGTGGAGGGAAAGCCGCTGGTATCACCTGTATACAAACACCTTTAATGTATTGAATGTTGAAGTTAGATTCGGACTATGCTTTACCCGCCTTGTTAATGACTTGACCCCTTTATATGCTTGTATTGATTCGAATTGGCGATTATGATTGAGAATTGTATGAAACGATGACGTTTTGCCTTGCTATATTTGAATTTGAATGTTGATTTGAATAATTCGGTTGTGGTTGAATTGAAATTGTGTAATTAGTTAGAACGTGAATAAGATGATGATAACATAGCTTATTGCCATGATAATATCCCCGTAGAGATACATATTCTTGTAATGGCTTAGGATAGTCAAATTTTGAATTGTTTGTTACATGACGGTTGTTTGTGAATGTTCGTGTGTGAATTGTGAGGATTAACTTGGTAATCCAACACGTGTGTTCGAGGAAAGATGGTTAGACCATGGAGAGCTAACACAAATTATAGGCGCCAAGACGAGTAAGAGGAGTCGGTTGATCAAGGAAATCAAAGAAGTAGAGGCGGCAGAGGTGGTCGTGGAGGCCGTGGTAATCGTGGAGGACGTGAGAGAATCGAGTGGGTTAAATATCAAAAATATGTCTCACCAATCATCGTGCCTTTCTTTAAATGCCATCCCGATCAATGCTCGAAATCCCCCGATGGCCCGAGGTACTTGTCATTAGTGTGGTAATCAAGATCACCACCGAAATAAGTACGCCAATCTTATCGGCCAACAACAACAACAACAACAAGCTCAATGACAACTTGCTCCCCGTGGAAGAACTTTTGCCGTGATTGCGGCCGAGACTCGTGTTGATCCTAGCGTCGTTGTAGGTACATTTCTCCTCAACAATCAATATGCCATCGTATTATTTGACTCCGGGGCGGATTTTGGTCTTGTTTCCAATGATTTCATACCGTTGATTGATGTTAGCCTTAGTCCTTTGTCGTATTACTTTGAACTTGTAATGGTAAATGGCGGGTTAACGAAAATTGACCAAGTTGTCCGTGAGTGTACCTTAGAACTGTGTGACCACCCATTTCTCGTAGACCTAGTTCCTTTTGATATCGGTAGTTTTGATGTGATTATGGGAAGGGATTGGATGTCGATAATGAATACGGTTATAGAATGTGGTAGTAGGGTAGTGAGGGTTCCGTTAGAAAATGGTGAAGAGTTGGTGGTTCAAGGCGAGACGACCGAGCCGTGGGATGGAAAAGTATATGGTGTTAATGTCACAAAAGTCGAATTGAAGACCGTGCCCGTGGTTAATGAATTTGCGGATGACCTACCGGGTTTGCCTCCATCTCGTCAACTCGATTTCCGTATTGATTCTATTCCTAATGCTTCTCCCGTGGCCAAAGCACCCTATCGCTTAGCCATAACCGAAATGCGAGAGTCGGCCGCCCAACTCAAGAACTTCAAGAAAAGGGGATTTTATCCGCCCTAGTCAATTACCGTGGGGCGCACCGGTTCTATTTGTCAAGAAGAAAGACGACTCATTCCGAATGTGTATCGATTCTAGAGAACTAAATAAACTCACGGTGAAAAATCGTTATCCTCCTCCAAGAGTTGATGATTTATTTGATCAACTCCAAGGTGCTTGTTTCGTTTTCCAAGATTGATTTGCGGCCAGGTTACCATCAATTGCGTGTCCATGAAGAAGATACTCCCAAGACGGCCTTTCGAACACGTTATGGACATTTTGAATTCACAGTTATGCCTTTTGGGTTGACCAATGCACCGGCGATGTTCATGGCTTGATGAACCGGGTGTGTCAGACCTACTTAGATAAATTTGTCATTTATTTTCATTGATGACATCCTTATTTATTTCAAGACGAAAGAAGATCATTCGGAACACTTGAGGGCTTTTCAGAAATTGCCCAACCTTTGACTTTGTGGACTCAACGAGAAAGACGATCTGATTGGGGTAAAGTGATTGCTTATGCATCTAGGCAATTGAAGGTGCATGAGAAGAATTACCCGACTCACGACTCGGAGTTGGGAGCGGTCGTGTTTACCTTGAAATGTTGGGGGCATTATTTGTATGGCACCAAAAGTGTGATTTATACCGATCACAAAAGCCTCCAACACATATTTTTAACCAAAGTGAATTGAATATGAGGCATCACCCGGGGGTAAGGCAAATGTTGTAGCCGATGCCTCAAACCGAAAAGAATGTGTAAATCCAAGACGAATTAGAGCCATGAGCCTTACCGTGCAAAGGAGTGTTCGTTACTCCATCATAGTAGCACAAAGGTTGGCAACTAGGCCGGGAAAACTTCATCAATGAAGCATTACACGGCTTAGAAGATCAATTTGATAGAAAGGATGATGACGGTTTATACCTTCTTGAACGATTATGGATCCCCATTTTTTGGTGGGCTTCAGAAGAAATTGATGAACGAAGCTCACAAGTTGGCCTACTCGGTTTACCCGGGGTCCGACAAGATATATTTTTGACATGAGAAACTTGTATTGGTGCCGGGAATGAAGAAAGACATTGCAAGATACGTTAGTGAATGCATCACATGTTTACAAGTAAAAGCCGACCACAAGAAACCACCCGGTTTACTAGTTCAACCGGTAACACCGGAGTGGAAATGGGAACGAATTGTCATGAACTTCATCACGAAGTTACCTAGAACGAGTAGTGGTCGGGACACCATTTGGGTGATAGTTGACCGGTTGACTAAGTCGGCTCACTTCTTAGCCATCCGGGAAGACGATAAATTTGACACCATGGCACGTTGTACATCAAAGAAGTAGTATCAAAACATGGAGTGCCGATTTCCATCATAACCGATCGGGATACCCGATTTACTTCAAAGTTTTGGAAGGCGTTCAAAAGCGATGGATACTCAACTCGATATGAGTACGGCGTTCCATCTACAAATCAACGGTCAAAGTGAAAGAACGATTTAAACGCTTGAAGACATGTTACGAGCTTGTGCCTCCGAGTTTGGTGGCAATTAAAATGTGCTTTTACCGTTAGTCGGATTCTCCGACAATAATTGCTATCATGCTAGTATCCTAATGGCTCCATTTTAAGCTTTGTATGGGAGAAAATGTAGGTCACCTTTAGCTTGGGCGGAGGTTGGTGAAAGCCAACTCATTGGACCCGAAATTGTTGTTGAGACGACCAAGGTGATCTCACAAATCAAAGAGAAGTTGAGAGTAGCCGGGAACGATAATTGAAACATGCGAACGTTAGACGACGACTTCTCGAATTCGAGGTGGGTGATTTTGTGTTACTTAAAGTGTCCCTGTGGAAATATGTGATTCGATTTGTGAATTGCGGCAAATTAGGGCCAAGGTATATTGGCCCATTCAAGATCCTTGAACGAAATGGCCCAGTGATGTATCGATTGGAGCTCCCTCAAGACTTGAGTAGAGTTCATAACGTGTTTCATATTTGTCACTTTCAGAAGTGTTTGACGGAATCCAACGCTTCACGTGCCTCTTGAATAAATCTGTGTCGATAAAACGTTAAAATTTGTAGAAGAGCCAATAGAGATCTTAGATCGAGAGACTAAAAAGCTAAAGAATACTTGGTATACAATCGTTAGAGTGAAATGGCAAGCTAGACGTGGGCCCGAATTTACTTGGAAACGTGAAGTTTCGATGAAAGCCAAATATCCCCGTTTGGTTGACGAGACTAGTTAGGTTAGAATTTCGGGACGAAATTCCTATAACGGGGGAATGATGTAACATCCGCGAATGTTTGACTCTATGTGTATATTGATTAACAAGAAGGATTAAATATATACTTAAACCTATTTTCATGACCTTTGACGTGTCATATCCTAGTCGAGGTCTTTCGGGCCTATTTAAATGATGATACGATATATGTCGATGACCCATGACTCATACCCAACCTTATCTCCTCAAATTCTTACACCACCTCACCACTCATCCATTCATTATATCTTTTCTCATCTCTCTCTTAAATTCTTGCAAGAACACACACTCAAACTCTCTCTCTAACTCTCTCTCTAATTTAATTCATCATTTTATGTTGTATAAGTTAGATTAATTATAAAAACATCATCTCCTATATTAAATCTCCATCATATCAAAAGATTGAAGTTTCAAGTGCAAGTATTCTTCCTTTTCGGGTCAAAAACGGGTTTGGCACATTTGTGGAAGATTTGGTAAGTAAAACTTGTTTCTATATCATCATTTTATGTTGTTAAACACATTTCTAGTCAAACATAGGTACCCATGAGTCAAATTTCTGGTCAAAGATGAAATTAGGTCAAATTTAGGGTTTTGGTGTTCTTGGTTTATTCTTGGCCGATTTTGAGGATGAATTGATGTTAAGGGTTGTATTCAAGATGTGGGTTGTGTTTAATTATGTTTAGTTATACTTAATTATACCCCAAAATGAGTCTTGAATCTTTTAAAACCGATTTACAAGTCAAAAGGTGAGTTTTGGGTGTTCTTGAGTCGAAATAGCCATGGTTGGCTGCTGCTGCTGCGATCTGCTCTTGTTCACCATCTGCACGCCACTGCCACCATCCCAGACGGTGGCCTGGAACTCCCATTTCCTTCCCAAGTCGTGCCTCCTTCTGCCTTACGCCACCCACACGCTGGATTCGACATTTAGAAGCCACCGTCCAAGACGGTGGTTTTTACCGTCCCAGACGCCACTCACCTTCTGAACCAGCGTCCCAGACGCCGTGGCTGAACGTCCTAGACGGTGGCCCACTTGTGGCTGGGCGTGCGAGACGTTAGAAGGACCAGACCAGACGCTAGGCTAAATTGTTCATCGTGTGAGACGCCATGTGTAGGCGTTTGAGACGCTGCCCAGCAAAGTCCATTTTCCAGTGTTAGGTCCAGATTTACTGGACCCAATCCAGACTTGAAGACTGGAGAGTCTCTGAAGACTTGTCCAGAAATAATATTTACTGGACCCACTCCAGACTTGAAGACTGGAGCGACACTGAAGATTTGTCCAGAAATAATGGAAGACCAGTGAGCAAAATACTTGTATAGGAAATCTGGAGTCTTCCAGATTTCAGCTCACTGGACTTCACCCAGTCCAGATCTATTCTACTGAAGACATTCTCACTGAAGTCAAAGACTGAAGTTAGAATTAAGAAGACTGACAAATGGCGGAGTCCACTGGAAGTCTTACCAGATCTACGACTGGAGCTTTCAGTGTTCTAGACCTTACAAGTCTGAACACTGATTACGAGGAATTGACTTTTTGCCTTTACACACTTTTCAAAGAACATTCCATTTGTCTTTACAAAAGTACTTACGTGTGTAAAGGTGGTTGGTTAAAAGGATAATAGTCATATTGATGTGACTTTATCCTTGTACTTTAACCAATGCATTTAATGACCTTGTCGGTTCATTAAATGCATGCAACCATATTTGTACGGCACAAATTCACTGGTGAATTTGTTTGCCTATAAATACAAAGTCATTTCCTTGTTAAAATTACTTTTTAGCAATTAAGGTGAATTTGTCTAAATACTCTCGATCGTAACAGGGATACTTCACAACTTTAAGTATCTCGATCAAAAGAGTTTATTTGGCAAATACAGATCATTTGTAATTCATAGGTTGTTAGGATACTTACATATTTGTATTATCTTGATTCCGCACAACCTTGTATTTTATTTAACATCATAAATAAAATACACTTGATAAAATTACATTGTGTTCCACCTTTAATTTATTGCTTTAAGTCTTGTATTACTTTGTTTATATACTTGCATTTATATTCAAGTAATACTAGTCCAATTCTAGTGCATATTAAACTTGTTGTATTTTACACTTTGGTTTAAACCATCAAGTGAGGGACTTCACATCCAGAATCTTGTCCTAGCCTCGAGTCCACTATTCTTGGGTCGAGTCAAGCTTTTCAACGAGTCCTTTCTTAAATTTTGTTGTGTTGTATATGAATCGTATGGGTCGTTCAAAGTCGAAGTCAATTCGAAGAACCCAATGAGGATTTAACTAAATTTAATAATATAAATATGCTGAATATAATGAAAAGTTTTGACTTGTAACGATCCTCGAACGAAGTGATTCGATCCAAACTACTTTTTGACCTCTCTAATGACCATGTCGAGTCTCGGGGGTCGGTCAAAGCCTTTAAACCACGTTTAAAAACCTAATTAGGGTTTGACTTGATGCATTAATACATATGTGACGTATATATTATAGGTGTGGACTTGTGACGCTCGTTGAACGCTTATGATCATTCTTAATTTGCTATTGCCGATCAAGGTGAGTTCCGTAGCTCCCTACTCAATTGAGATTCGGGCTGAAAAGTATACATACCTGATTTATTGTTGATTAATTGATTGATTGATTGTTTCGATTGACGCTTTGACTTATCGCTCGGTTAATTATGCTTTCGTTTATGAATATATGTTGCGGTTAGGATAGTTGTACATACATGGAAGACGATTATGCCTTCAAAAGTTATAGATGTGGTGGGAAGGCTGCGGGTGACCCTATATATAAGCATCTACGATTCTTTGAATGTAGAGTCGTATGAAGTGTATGTGCATTGTGTTGTCGGTTGACTAGATACGTTATGATATGGTTCGAGACGTTAAATAACTAGATGATTGCATGTATCTATGTGTTTGCACGTGTTTATGACGAGACGATATGGATTATTTAATCGATATTATATATATATATTGACGAAAGACGTTGTATTGTGTTATGCGTGTATATGACGAGACGTTATGGATTGTTTAATCCATATTATATACTTATGAGACGAAAGACGTTATATTATATTATATTATGTAAGACGTGACGGTGGATTGACGAATCCACACCCGGTATGATCATGGCCACTTTATGACGATATTATACTTATGACGTATGACGTATATTATATATTATTATGTAAGACGTGACGGTGGATTGACGAATCCACACCCGGCATGATCATACTCGGGATAAGGGTTGTTGAACCCATATTATGACGTTATATATATATATTGACGATTATTGAGACATTGACGTTATTGTATTGACGTTGTTATATTTATATTGACGATTATTGAGACATTGACGCTATTGTATTGACGTTGTTATATTTATATTGACGATTATTGAGACGTTGATGTTATTGTATTGACTTGTGCTAACGTATACCCTTTTAGGGTTTTCTTTGACGTGATTAGGTATTCTAATCCTCGTGTATCATTTACGGTTGATATCCCGACACTTGATTCCTATTAT
The DNA here is from genome assembly GCA_034093135.1 of Erigeron breviscapus. NCBI lineage: Eukaryota > Viridiplantae > Streptophyta > Magnoliopsida > Asterales > Asteraceae > Erigeron > Erigeron breviscapus. Next base: position 10,430,859 of record CM067167.1, read on the forward strand.
TTACCCCTACGAACTCACCAACTTTATGTTGACACGTTTTAGTACACTTTTCAGGTGAAGAGGTAAATCAAAGACATATTGGATGTTTCATTGCATGCTAGGATTGGACTTGGACCTTTCCATGGATCCGTGATTCATTATTTCCCGATTAAGGGTTATGTTTATGTATGATCCGGTACTTGTATTCTTGAATGTTTTGTGTGGAATATTTAATCCTATTTATGCATTTAGTTTAACTCTACATAATTTCCATGTCGTGCTGTGCTATTTGTGTAACCCTCTTGATTCCGCCTTGTTGGGGTGTTACACTTTGAATGTTTAGTAAAGAAAAGTAGAAAACATTATGTGTGATAGTTTACTCAAATACCTCAGTGCTATCAATTAAAATAATGGTTTAATAATAAAATCAGAATAAAAAAGAAATCAAACAAAAAGCAGACTTATGACTTTATGAGGGCGGCAAGCTATGTAAATAATAAAAGGTATATATAAAGAGAAATGCTATGATAACTAACAAATTACAAACACTTTTTTTATTAACTTATGTGGAACCTTATGTGGCTCTTCCATGTCATAACATATTAATTTAGGTTAATTTACCAAAGTTAAATAACATAATCTGTGATTAGTTTTCTCCTTATTTTATATTGTCGATCATGTAGATTTGTTTTCTCTTTTCAACTCCCTAACTTCTTCGTAATGAATATTATTTGGTAATACAACTGTTAAGTCATGGATTCGCTGAGGAGACTCGGTGCTGAACTTTGTCAGCGACTCCTCAGCGATCGTCATTTGTCTTCAGAGTTTAAGGATAAGTTCAATGACTCACCACCAAGATTTGTAAGTCAGATATAGGCGGGAAGATGAAGATAAAAAGATTGTTCCCCAAGGACACGTGTCGATCAAGCATGTGACCTTGAACCAAAATGGTACTTTGGTGTTTCTCTTTCATACCGGATTTGGAAACAAACAAGATGGAGAAAGAGACCCATGCAGAACAGTCTTACACGCCAATGGATGATCGACAACCTTTCTAGTGTTAACATCTAATGGGTTGTCATGTGATGCCTTCTCTCTCTCTATATAAGGCATCACTTGACCTAGCCGCATTCTTGTTGGTGTGTTCCACATTTACACTTAGTGTGTGTTTTACATCATTGTATAATTGTTAAGTTTTTAGTGTGTCAAAAACTTAACAATGTTTTCTCTTTTCTTTCTTCTTTAATCGACCATTTATTCCCTGTATAATCAATAATACTTATGATTAAACTTATTTACTTTTCTGTTCTTTGTTCTTAAAGTAGTTTACATTAGTTGTTAATTATACATCCTTGCAAACTTGGGACTTTCAGTTGGTATCAGAGCAGTGTTTCGATACACTGAAACTGATCTGAAAAGCGTTTGCAAGATAATCTTTCCTTCTTTACTTTTAATTTTCTGCACCAAAAATCTTTTCCTATTTTTAAACTTTTTGTTTTCTTTTCTTTACTTTTTACATGGCTCATATTCCTACTCTGGTTAATACGAGAGATTTTGGGTATGTCTCCATCCCACCCAGATTCGATTCACATGATTTCGGATCTTGGAAGGAGAGAATGCTCCTACACATCGTGGGAGTTGAACCCTATCTTATGACCATTCTAACCAGAGGGCCATATGTACCGGTTCTGGTTACCAGGACACCAGGAGCCACTGCTGATGCTCCTGAAGTTGTCACTGAGCTCATAAAACCAGAAGTACAATGGACAGATGACGAGTGTAGGCTTGTCAATCTGGATGCTCGGTTGAGAAATTTGATTATTAACACCCTTCCTGATGACATAATGAAATCTGTTGATGTGACCAATTTATATAGATCGCCCACATCATTTATGGCCTTTTTCGTATGTGTTTTGAGTCAATTTTGTATGCATTTGGCGCGTTTATGGTGTTTGTTAGTGCTTTCAGGTTCTTAGCAGGTTGTGCGTCCATTTGGTGCATTTTCTGACGATTTTAGGCCAAGATGTTGATCCGAGTGTTCGAGAGCTGTTAATAAAGAAGAACCAAAGATTTCAGCAAGTTTGAGCTGCGCCGCAGTGGGAGTATTCACACCCCACTGCGCCACAGTCACTGGTGGGAAAGCCACATGAATTCCAGACGATATTCCAAGCGCCGCAGTGGGAGGAGTGCATCCCCACTACGCCGCAGTCAGGTCAGAAAATAAAATTTCCAGAGGATACATTGCACCGCAGTGGGAGTATTCACACCCCACTGCGCCGCAGTCACCATAAAGAACATAATTTCCAGCCACAGTGGACGCATTTTGCAAACCATCAGTTAGCCAAAGTGTTGAAGAGGTACGGTGTTGTCCACTATTTTTCTACCTCGTACCATCCACAGACCAGTGGTCAAGTGGAAAACACAAATAGGGCCTTGAAGAGGATTTTGGAGAAAACTGTTGGAGATAACCCCAAGGTGTGGTCAAAGAAGTTAGATGACGCCTTGTGGGCGTTTAGGACGGCTTATAAGACGCCGATTGGCACCACGCCATACCGGTTGCTCTATGGCAAACTTGCCATCTTCCTATTGAGATAGAGCATAAGGCGTATTGGGTGAGGAATTTGAATTTGGATTTGATGGAAGCAGTGAACTTAGGATGTTGCAACTTCACGAGCTTGATGAGCTTAGGTTAGGTGCTTATGAGAATTCGAGGCTATATAAGGAGAGGACCAAGATTTGGCATGATAAGAGGATTCGTAGGAAGGAGTTTAAGGTTGGGGCGAAAGTGTTGTTGTTCTTGTCAAAATTTAAGATTAAGCAACCTAAACTAACTTCTAGGTGGATTGGACCGTTTGAGATCAATCACGTATACCCGTCGGGTTATGTTGAGTTGTTTAATCGAAATGGTGAAGGATTCGTTCATTGTCAATGGTCATCGACTTAAGCTATATTTGGAAGAAGAGCAGGTTGAGGGGATATTTGATGAGATCCCCGTGTTTGAATTTGAAACTTGAAAGTTGGTCGAGTCAAGCTCAAGACTCGTTAATAACTTAAGCGCTTCTTGGGAGGCAACCCGTGTTTCTTTTATCGCATTTTACTTTCCTTTAATTAGTTAGTTCTAATCTTGTTTTGTTAGTAAGTGCAGGTGTGGTTTCGATTTGATGAGGTTCCGGGTAAGTATGATTTGAGTTTTGTCACAAAATGTTTGAAGGAAAAATTTCAGAAATTCCCCACTGCGCCGCAGTGGGGGTGGGATAACCCGGATGCGCCGCAGCAAAAAGCCTCTGCCCAAGGTTGAATTACTCCTCACTGCGCCGCAGTGGGAGTGAAGCGTTCTCACTGCGCCGCAGTGAGGGGCCGGGTAGGTTAGTCAATGACCATTTACAAGTGGGTAAATTTCTTTTAACCTTTAACTTACTTTCTCTCTTTTCTCTCTTCTCTGCAACCGAAAAACATATAACAAAAACCCCTTTTCTTCCATCAAGATCCTCCATTCTCTTCCATCTTTAATCCTTTCTCCAGATCTTTATCTTCATACATTGCATAATGGGGAGAAGTGTAAGTTTTTCTCTTTTGTTTCCTTGTTTTTTTTCTTTTATTTTGAGCTTTAAATTCTAGGGTTTATGCTAGCTTAATCTTTCGAATTAATTTAGGGGTTTTGATGTTTGTGGGCAATAGAAGCTAATTGGGTGTTAAATCTTTCATCTTGTTCATCCATTATTGATTTTAATTTTGAAATTAGGGTTTTGGAAAAATTGGGGATTTGTTATGAACAAGTGTGGGGGATGAATATGTCGATTTATGTGGAGATTATTGTTTCATTATTCCCTGAATTTACTTGTTTGATTACCCCCTTTTTTGTGCCAAGTCGTGATGAACCCTAAAATTTTGCCTAGAATTTGTGCCTCATTGCGCCGTAGTGAGGGGGTTCATTGCCTCACTGCGCCGCAGTGAGGATCCTCTGCCCGACTTGTCTTATTAACCCCACTGCGCCGCAGTGAGGGTTATTCATGCCCACTGCGCCGCAGTGGGGCCTTTCCCTGCCAAATTTTACTTGTTTAATATGGTTCCAACTTTGCATTCTTATTACTCACGATTGGTCGCTTTCATGTTTGTGAATGCAGGGAGCAACTGATAAGGCCGCGGGAAAACGAAAAATGGTTGAGGGGCAATCTAGTGAGGCCGTTGATGTCCCGATTCAAACTTCCAAGAAACAGTGGAGGTGCCGCTTACATTCATTGAAGGTGAACTGAACGAGAGACATGCTTGGCTCTCATTTGGAAGTGTTAGGCAGCCACATAAGAACATGTACAAGAACAAGTTGTACAAGCTTGCTAAGCATGCGGTCTGTCCCGCAAGATATTTACATCCTATTCAAGCTCAGGTATATGGAGTGCAGGAGGACATAAGAAGATGGTTTTCTATGAGTTTGAGAGTTGGAGGGGAGTCAAGAGGGCATGACGTGAATTGTGATATTTGGCGGCGGGTTTTTGCTAACCGTGAGCCCGCCTACCGTGAGTTATGCTTAGAGTTTTATTCAACCTTGAAGCTGAAGAAGGAGTTGGGAAAAGTTAAAGATATTTTGAGGAAAGGATAGTCTCGTTTTATTGTGGGGGACAGCAGAGGAAGCTGTCGATTGCTGAGTTTGGTTATTATTGTGGAATGTATTCAAGAGAGGAGTTACAGAGTGCGGAACTTAAGGCTATTTTGAGGAAGGGCTATAGGACAGGAGCCGATTTGGGTGATGGAGAGTCTATTTTGGAGTATTTCACAAGAATCACGGGAGGAGAAACTTGGACATACACTAGTGGTGTGTCGAAGATAAAGAATGTACGTTTGAGGTTACTCCACCGCATGATTGTGACATTCTTGGTGCAGCGATCTACTCATTGGGAAAAGGCTTACCAGAATGATCTATGGTTACTTAAGCTCTTTTCTGAAGGTGCTCCATCAAGGTTTGCTTTGCCTCCTCTTGTACTGCTTGACCGAATGTGTAATCATTCTGATTCGAATTTGGTTTTGGGACATTTCATCACGGTTATTTATAAGAGGATGGGAGTCTTTGCTTCAGATGATTTCCAGACTTATCTTTCATTACCAGTGCATCAGGAAGGTTTTACGTATAATGAGCTTTGGAGGGGTAAGATTTTGAAGAAGAAGAAGGCAAATGAGCAAGAGCAGTTATTGGCGGATGAAAGTGAAGTTGAAGGACCACCTCCTGTACAGGAGGAGGATGTTGAGGCTGATGTTGAGATGGCTGATGCTCCACAGGAGCCCCCGAGGAGGACTGGACGTAACATTCCCATCCCTCGCTCGTTTGATTTAACACTTTTGGGGAACACTATTCAGAATATTTATGAGTCTCAGCATAAGAGTCGGCAGAAGTTTGATGCATATCAGAGGAGGATGGATCAGGACTTTAACTGGGTTGGATCACAGCAGGCCCACACTAACTATAGCCTTGATTATTATCAGCCTATGTGGGATGCTCAGTATCACGGCCGGGAGTTTGTTCGACCTGACCCGATTCCTCCGTTCTCTCCACCGCCTATTTATGTCCCCGATTATCGTCAGGGGGGTCAGTCTTTTTTCTCTCATACGACTGCCCCGGGGAACATGTCACCACCACCCCATGATTTAGGAGGTTCTCTCGAGGTCCAGTGCAGTTTGGGGTCTTTCAGGGTGGCCATGTTGGCGGTGATTCTTCATCTTTTGCAGGTTTGGATGCAGGTGCTCATTCAGGATTTGATGCTGGTCAGTCGGGAGGAGATGCAGGTGGTTCGGGTGCAGCTCAGGAAGAGGCGTCCGATTGGGTGACAAGTATTTTTGGAACACCTGGACTACCCTATGGCTACCATGGTCAGCAGCAGTAGTGGAGATGATTCCCATCCGGTACCGTGGGATGGAATCATGTGATGATTGGTTATGTTGGTATTCTCATGTCATTACTTTAGTTATCATTGTCTGGTATCCACCCTACGGGGTGATGAAACATTTGTACTTTCCTTTGTTTCTTTTATTTTCTGCATGATACTCTTTTTAGTTTGCACTTTGTATGGATATTTGGGATGTGTTCTTGTGATGTGTAATTGAGCAGGTTTGATCCGAATGGATGGCCATACCTATTGTACAACCCAAGTGTGGGGGAGGACCCGTTGGATTCTCATTCTCACCTACATTCGTTGGCATTGATTTGTTTGATTGTGTGATCGTGTTAGTAGCTCACTATGATGTCACATGCATATGCTGGCAGTAAGTTCAGTGCAACATTTTTAATTGGCATCTTTACTGACATTGTTTCGCACACAGCTCTCGCACATTCCGTTTTGGACTAGTCTGTTTCTCCTGTCAAGCAAATTGGACTTCCTTTTTAGGAAGAGCAATTTATGGTGCGGGGTCGACTTACTTGTTTTGAAACGGAATGTGTCCATGATCCGGTATGTGTTCTCATTCTTTCTGTCTATTTTGCTTACCCCTATTTACCTTTGTTTTGACTGAATATGGACATTGAGGGCATTGTCCATCTTAAGTGTGGGGGGTGGCAAATAGGTTTAAGCAACCGGTATATCTCTTTTGTTGTTTTGCCATTGAGAATTCTACCGTTCTTGTAGATGTGTCCCTCTCATAGACTTTTGGATTTTATCCAAGGGTAAGGGTTCTATCTTGAACTCTGAACTATGATGTGCATGTTTGAGATTGGTGGTTTCGATTTGGTAGGATGACGGAAGATGGTATGATTTGAAACTTGTGTTGAGCTTGTCCTTGTGGTAAATTGCTTTTGTCACTTAATTCATAATAACTTAATGAGCAATTTTACTACAATTTTTCCTTGGTACAAATTTAATCGGCGAAATGTGTTCTGAATGGTTATTGGGCTAATCCTTGTGGATTGATAACATTAGTTGCATACTCAAATATCCCAAACAGCTAAAAGTTGTGAGATTCATCATTCATTTATAGATGTGCTAGGTGTTGACGGTTTTGGTTTGATTGCCTTGTAATTTGTCCCTCTCTTAGGCTCTTGGATTTATTCGAGAGTAAGGGTTCCATTTCGAACTCTGCACTAAGATGTGCGAATTTGAGGTTAATTTATTCCATTTCCGGGTTCTTTTCTTTGATATGAGTGTGCCGGTGATGTGTTGAGCTAGAACTTGGCCTGGTGATCGTTACGAGACCGCAGTGAGATCACTTTTGTGATATAAGTACATTGGATGACGAATTGGCATACTAGGTTTGACCCGTATTTTCTTTCTATTCACCCCTTGCTTATGTATATTTTTACCTTTAGTATACATACTTTTATACATGTACATACATGTTTTGTGTAGCTGGCTACTCTGGTCAGTGATTTTCCTTTCTTTGTAAACCTTTGTTGCACTCATCTTTAGTGCAAGATACATTTAGACACACTTTTTGAACTTAGCCTTTTCCTTTGTATAAATCCACTTAAATATGTAAACTTTACCTCGCCATACCGATAGTCTAATTTTGGGGGCCATTGATTGTCATTGGTTTGTTTGGGCGGTTTGGGAGAGCTTCAGTGGGTTGTCAGTTGGAATATTCTTGGTATATGGGAATACGTCGATTGGTCAAGTTATTGGGGAATGTATTGGATTGTTCAAAGGAAGTATATTGTTATAGACATTGTTCATCATTGTAAGAGGGTGCCTACTAGTAGAGTAAAAATGGTTCAATAATAAGAAAAAAAAAATGAAAAAAAGAAAAAAAAAAGAAAAAAGAACTTGGGCTACTAGTGGGTACTTCTCATTTTTATATGTCTAAAGAATTGTTGTATCATTTGGTTCGTGAATAGAATGGAAGATTTGGTTGTTCCTAAGTTGTTTGAAGTTGATACACCACAATGGTGTCGGGTTTTGCTTGTTACTTTTGAGGTGTGTTCGGATAGCATCTTATGGGTTGGTGGCAATCAATGGTAAGGGTTTGATTAGACTATTTTGTACATAACTTATACTTTTTTTATTTCCTGTTAACACTAACCTAAATTTCCCAAATCCCAATGTAAATACCCTTAGCCTAACATTACAACCGATTTATATGCCATATTTTGATGATGTACTTGGTGCTCACGCCATGTCGGTGAAGCTATGATCCTAGTTCAAGCCTATGGTAAGATATGCATCACGACCGAGCAATGAGTGATTATTCATATATATTCAACCCCAATAGTAAGTTCGTTGGAGTATGATGATTTTGATAGGCTCATTTGTTTCACTTTTGCTTAGTCGTGTTATTGAGGCTTGTGGATTGTTCAGATATTGTCAACATTTCGGGTTTTCATTTAAGATTAAAACTGCTTCACCCAACTTTTTGTCATTGACATGCTTGGTTGGCTTCTTTTTGATAATCGTAATGTGTTTATATAGCTTCGTGCCAAGGAATGCTTTTGCTTAATTTCCAGATTTGCTTGAGGACAAGCAACGCTCAAGTGTGGGGGGATTTGATGTGACCAATTTATATAGATCGCCCACATCATTTATGGCCTTTTTCGTATGTGTTTTGAGTCAATTTTGTATGCATTTGGCGCGTTTATGGTGTTTGTTAGTGCTTTCAGGTTCTTAGCAGGTTGTGCGTCCATTTGGTGCATTTTCTGACAATTTTAGGCCAAGATGTTGATCCGAGTGTTCGAGAGCTGTTAATAAAGAAGAACCAAAGATTTCAGCAAGTTTGAGCTGCGCCGCAGTGGGAGTATTCACACCCCACTGCGCCGCAGTCACTGGTGGGAAAGCCACATGAATTCCAGATGATATTCCATGCGCCGCAGTGGGAGGAGTGCATCCCCACTGCGCCGCAGTCACTGGTCGAGAAAAAGAAATGATTTTCCAGAGGATTACCATTGCGCCGCAGTGGGAGTATTCACACCCCACTGCGCCGCAGTCACCATAAGAACAGAATTCCAGGGATGTTCCACTGCGCCGCAGTGGGAGTGCACCATGCCCCGCAGTGAGTGCACGGGGAAATCAGGGTTTCAGCTTTTTGCATCAGATTTTGGGGAGGTATAAATAGAAAAATAAACCCTATTTCCCAAGTTATCAAATTTTCTTTCTAGGAGTTGTTCTACGACGAATTCTTTCAAAGATCATCTCAGATTTCATCATTGGATTCATTGAAGATTCAAGAACATCCATCTAGATCGTATCTAATTTTCTGTCTTGCAATTTAAATTCAACAATCATTGGTACAATATGTTCTCTTTCAATTTCTTTTATGAATTTCAATTTACCATGAGTGGCTAGATTTCTAATCATCCACTTTGATGAAACTTGACGAATGATATGATTGCAATATTTTAATTCAAGAGTTGATTCAATTATCGTTGTGTCGTGATCTTTATCAATTAATTCCTTGTGATTTATTCTTTTGATGTTGATGGTTTATGTGTTCATCATTAGTGGTACTAGGTGAATATGTTTATCGTTTCAAGTCGATTGTCTATGGTCGGTTGTCACTGATTCATGGTATGACGGTGAATGTCAAATCTATAATAGGAATTAATCGGTAAACGTGTTTAGAAACGGTTGGTGGTACCACGTTTTCATTCACATAGGCATAATTGGTAATTGGATAATCACGCAAACTAATTGTTGGGGAGATTTACTAGGCATTGGTGGTACCGGCTTGGGTAATTAAACTAGCAACTTAGGTGTTTGGGTGATTTGCGAGCGGTTGTTGGTACCACGCGAGCATTTTTATCCTTTCACGATTATCTTGTCAACTCTAAAGAATTTGATCTTTAACGTGTGCAATCATAGCTGAAGTCAAGTGGATTCGAAGTGGATGATCTTTATTTATATTGTCTGAACTTTCTTTACTTTTAATTGTCTTGTCATTTCAATTTCTTTAATTTCAAATTGTCAAAGTTAGGTAGCAATTCGGCTACGGTTCCACCTTTTTCTAAAACTACTTTAGCAAACAATTATTTCAAAACCAATCCCTGCGAACGATCTCGGACTTACTACTTACTATACTATATGCGATCAGGTCCACTGCCTGAAAGTGTGTAGTAGTCGGTTTTTAGTGGGTACTTGTTTATAAATTTTACAAACTCGATTTCACACATCATCTGTCATCAAATTAAATTCTGCTAAAAAGGTGTGGGATAATCTTTGTACCATATTTGATGGTACTGAAGATGTTCTCACTACCAAAAAGATAGATCTTAAACGTGCCTATGAAGGATTCTTCTCTCTCCCTAATGAGAATCTGGATGGCACTTATAATCGGTTTAAATGTCTTCTGAATGATATGACAAATGATGGCATAGAGCATGATATGCTTGAAGTATGCCACAAGTTCATTGACAGCTTACCCATCAAGTGGCAAGGTAAGACAAATTCTTAGGACCACTAAGCAGCTGAAGCAGCATGACTTAGAGTCACTCTATGGCACTCTTCAATTTGAAGAGAGAGCCCTTGCTCAAAACTTGAGAGCTGAGGCTGAGTCTAAGAGGCATGCTGGTTCATCTTCTTTATCCTCTACTTCTTTATCTAATGCTCCTCATATTCATGACCCTCTTGCACTGGTTTCTGCTGAAGTTAGCACTATCCATGTTAACAACAACCATTCTACCCCTTCTCACATCCAAGATCTTGTCAATGACCTCGATTTCGTTGAGAGACAAGAGATGTTTTCAGATTTCATGCAATTTGCTCTCATCGCTGGTAAAAGATACTCTAAAAAATGGAACAGTCGTAAGTCGAATGTTTCCCAAAAACCAGTGGTGGACAAATCGCAAGAAGAATGTTGGAGATGTGGTCGAAGAGGCCATTATCAAAAAGAATGCAAAGTTTCTATTCCTTCTTTGCAGGCAGCGAAGCCTTCTTCTATCAGTAAAGCCTGCTGATGAATACAAAAAGAAGTACTATGAGCTTCGTACTAAGATGGCTGATGTGGAAGAAGCCAAAGCTCCTGCCAAGAGTCTTGTTGCTGAACAACATGACTGGGCAGAATCTGACGAATCTGACAGCGAGGACTTTGTTGATGCCATTTGCTTCATGCCACTTGCTGATGAACAAGCACTGACAACGGACCAAGTATGCTCCAGTCAGTGGGTGAACGTCACAATCAAGAAGGTTATGCAATTTCTCCTCTGCCTCTGAAGAGAATAAATCTAAATTTCTTGAATCTCTTACTTGTGATATTCAGTTTGTAGAATCTATTCGTGCTGATCTTCAGTCTAAACTTAACTCAGTTAGTGCTGAGCTAAGTGATAAATCTGACAAGCTCAAGGACTTAAGAAATGTCCATGTTGAGCTTGAATCTCAAAAGCTTCTTAATCAAACTCTTCAAATTTCAAATGAGAAGCTAAAAAATGAGGTCGCTGACCTTGAAAAGATTGACTTGATGTGCAAAATCGAGTTTTAAAATTTATAAACAAGTAATACCGATTTTACTAACTAATGCACATTCTCGGGCAGTGAACCCGTTCGTGTATAGTATAGCTAAATGGTAAGACCAGGTCGATCACAGGGACTAAGTAAGCAATTGTTCAAATAAAGTAGTTCAAATAGAAATGGGGTTTTGTGACCGAATTGTCACTTTGCTCAACTTAAAGTAAAAGAAAAATAATTAAATCCGGTATTACCGGGGCAAGGATCGTCCTCAAACGATAGAGAAAATTGATTAAAAACAATAATATTTAAAGGTCATCCATCTCGAATCCGCTCAACAACATGTTCAGATTGCACATAAATGAAGTTCAATTTCAATTTAAGTTGATTAAATAACCGAGACTCAAACAAAGCACCAACCCCGTACCCGTTAAGTTAATGACATAATTTGACTCTCTTGTTTAAATCAGTTTCATTACAAAGACCGGTACCCCAAGACATCTTTTATAACTTCCCTAATCAAACATGGTTTTGGTTATTAATAACAATTATATCTATCGATTGTACCCAACCGTTAACATATTAATTCCTATTATCATTGAATGATTATCTACCGTACCCGTCATAGATCCAATTATTTGTACCCAAATAATCAAAACGATATATGAAATCAATAATTACCATTAAAGACACACATAAATCACCAATCAATTCAAGATAATAAAAAGAAGAAATACGCTAAGATCTCGATATAACGTTAAATGAAATCAACATTGAATTATAAAAATTGTGCAATCCTTACATATTGTCTCACTTCATCAAGATGGATAATAAGAATTTAGCTAATCATGTCAAGACAAATAAAACTAACAATCATCAAATAAATAAAATCCATAATGACAATTGTATGATAATAAAGTCTCACAATAATATAACTAGTAATAACGAAAAAGAAAAGAATTCAAACGATGTGCGAGATCGATCTTGGCTGCTGTTGTTGATCCAAATTGAAACATAGAAATTCTCCACGTAAAACCTTCTGCCTCGACAAAAAAAACAAAGAAGTTTTTGTTTTTAGATTTTTTGTCTCTTGCGGCCTCCAATCACACGCACACCCTCTTCTGCCGACCTATATGTCTGCCAAACTAAAACATATAAATTGTTTTAGTTTTGAAGTCGGTTAGCACTTCACAAGAATCAGCCCATCATTGGACTTTCCACTTCGGCCCACCAGCAATGATGTTTAAAGGCCTCATGTAATTAACTCTATAAGCCCAACATGGAATTAATTAAAACAACACATCAAATAATAATTGTCATAGAACTCCATTTAGTTGCTTTCTTTCTGCTGCCATTTTGAGCCGTAAAACAAGTGAATGGAATTAATTCCATAACTAGCAATTGTCCTTGCATATGTTTTCTTCCTTGAAAAACTATGCGCCACTTTACTTCTTGTAAGCTTTCTCCAAATGAATGCTTTTCAAACCATATTCATCATGATTTATTATAGACCTTCCGTAAGCACTCATTTCACTTTAAAATGTCGTTTTCTCCAGAATTATGCTCAAGTACCTGTTAATATCCTGAAACACTAACAAATACCATAAACGCACCAAATGTATACAAAACGACTCGAAAAGCACTTAAAAACAATTAAATACGATGTGGGAAATGGGATATAAAATAAGGCATATCAACATGGTCTAAAGCCTCCAGGCTTCATGACCAAATCTTCAGTAAGCAGGTACCTGCTCAAATGAAAGCCATAATCGGTGGTGATTATGAGATTGATGTTGTCATTACCAATATGTTCAGCGACAGTCCTTCTTCTGAAGAAAGTATTCCTCCCAGTGCTGTTGCATCTCCTGAGGAAATGCTGAAGTATTACTTCATTAAAGGCATGAATGACTATCATTCTGAGCTAAATGATGAATCATCCTCTCCCAGCACTTCTTCTTCACAAGCTGAAACTAGTTCTTCAACTAGCTTCGCTAAAATATCTTTCCAAACCATCCCATTATTGATAATGCCTAATGAAGGCGAGTTCAATATTCTTCTTCCCAAACATTTGAAGGGGATTCTTCAAGTGATGGTTATAAACCTCTTGCTCCTCAGCTTTTGACTGTCAAGTCTAAGGCTGTTGATCCTTTCAAAAGGAACAAGGTCGCTATCCCGTATGACTACAGCACTCCTCAGCGAGCTAAGTCTGTTAGTCAAACTGCTGAAAATCTTGTTCCCTCAGTAGTCGCTGAACGCCCTGCGCCTCAGCCTTCGTCTTCCTTTAACCTCTCTCATGCTGACAGTAAGTCTGTTTTGCATGACCGCTTAATGAAAAGATGAGCTAATTTTGCTGATGCTCGTTATCAGCAACCTAACCTTGTCTATGTTCAGAAGGGAACACATATCCCTCAGCAACCCAAACCTGTTCAGCAGGTCAGACCTCCTCAGCAAGGAGGTCAGCGAGTTGTTCAGACTCATCCTGGTTCTTCCTCTTCTAATACTCGATCAAAGGGCAAGTCCATTCTTGGTCCTATTCCCAAGTCTCTTCCTCCTCAATTTAGGAAGAAAAAGACTTCTTTCGCAACATCAACCTCTTCTTCCAATCCTGAGATAAGCGAGTTGACTAAACGTGTGAACGACTTGTCCTCACAACTCAAGGAGTTTCTGATTCAAAGTCAGAAACAAAACCCAGTTGGAAGAAAGTGTTATCTTTGTGGTGAAAGAGGACACATTGCTGCTGATTGTAATGACAAAGAGTCCAGGAATCCTCCTGAAGTTGTCATTCAACCAAATCCTTCCTCAGCCCATGTTGCTCCTTCCATCTCTATGGTCAGTGAGCCATCTCCCTCAACTGAGTCTAATATCAGCTCGGGAGAAGCAGTAGCCCTGAATGAGGACAATATCGCTGAGTTTATTTCTTCTCAGCGAATCTCTATTCCTCAATCTCACCAGGTTATTTCGAGTGCTGACTACAAGGTTATCCTTGATAAGCATCAATCAACTGTGTGATGCTGACTACAAGGTTATCCTTGATAAGCATCAAGGCACAGTAATTGACATCAATAAAGAGGTAGTTTTGGTTGCTCCTAGAAAAAGGGATATCTACTTAGTAGATTTCACTCCTGTCAAGACTGACAGTGAGACCTGCTTCTTTTCAAAAGCTACCTCTCAAATCAATTGGTTGTGGCACAAGCGTATGTCGCATGTGAACTTCAAAACAATCAATTCTCTAGCCAAGAAAAATCTTGTTCGAGGCCTTTCCTCCTCTCACTTATGAGAAGGACAGACTTTGTGGTGCTTGTGAAAAGGGAAAAAGTCACAGGGCCACATTCAAAACCAAACAAGCCAATTCAATCAATGGCTGCTTCCATCTACTTCACATGGACCTTTTTGGTCCAGTGAATGTCCAAAGTCTAAGGGGTAGCAGATACACCTTAGTTATTGTGGATGAATATTCACGATATACTTGGACAATATTTCTTCATTCCAAGAGTGATGCTGCTGAGGAAATAATAAATTTCATCAAAAAGATGGAAAACCTCAACAGTATAAGGGTTAAAGAACTCAGAAGCGATCATGGCACTGAATTCAGAAACCATACTCTTGAAATTTTTGTGCTGATCAAGGGATTGAAAACTTTTCTTCTGTGCGTACTCCTAGGCAAAATGGGGTAGCTGAAAGGAGAAACAGAAATCTCATTGAAGCTGCTCGAACTATGCTTAGTGAATCTTCTCTTCCTAGTAAGTTTTGGGCTGAAGCAGTTGTTACTGCTTGCCACACTCAAAATAGATGTCTTATTGTCAAAGATCATTTAGGTAAATTTGATCCCAAAGAGCTGATGAAATGATTGTGATAACGAGTAAGTCCACGATTAGTGGCATAACGTAAAGTCCATGTTGATGGCATAACGAGTAAGTCCACGATTAGTGGCATAACGTAAATCCATGTTGATGGCATAACGAGTAAGTCCACAATTGTGGCATAACGTTGTTGTTAACGATATTGTTTAACGTGTATATTGTATATGAATGTTTAGTTGTAACGTTAACGTTGACTTGTATTGATTTGTGATAACGTGACACCTTTTAGGGTTTTCCTTGGAACGTGATTAGGTATTTTAATCCCCGTATATCGTTAACGGTTGTTATCCCGACACTTGTTTCCTATTACTTGTCTCTACGAACTCACCAACTTTATGTTGACCCGTTTTAGTACACTTTTCAGGTGATCAGGTTAGCTTAAGGACGTATTGGATGATTGCTTGCTTGATTATGCTAGAATTGGACTTGGA
>CM067167.1:10447476-10520343 GCA_034093135.1 Erigeron breviscapus
GCATTGAGTTCAGAAACCACACTCTTGAAAACTTTTGTGCTGATCAAGGGATTGCACAAAATTTCTCTTCTGTTCGTACTCCTGAGCAAAATGGAGTAGCTGAAAGGAGAAACAGAACTCTCATTAAAGCTGCTCAAACTATGCTCAGTTAGTACTGCTTGCCAAACTCAAAATAGGTGTCTTATTGTCAAGAGACATGACAAAACTGCCTATGAAATTCTTAAGGGCAAGAAACCTCAAATTGGATATTTCCATGTTTTTGGATGTCCAGTTTTCATCCTGAATGATAAGGATCATTAAGGTAAGTTTGGTCCCAAAGCTGATGATGGCTATTTTCTGGGATACTCCTCTATTAGTAAGGCTTTCAGAGTGTTTAATACTCGCACTCAAAAAGTGGATAAATCAATTCATGTTACTTTTGATGAAAGCTATTCAGCTCTGGGTGATCTCTCAAGTGAGTCATCCGCTGAAGTAATCTTCAGCGACCTTGCTGATCCTCCAGTAGAGTCAGTGACACATCATGATGTTGCTGACTCACATACTGCTGACACTTCTAGTCTCTCAACAAATGATGAGTATGTGGCCGATCACATTTACTCTATTGATCCAGTTGAGCCTCTCCTTAGGACAGTTAATGCCACTTCCATTAACGTTCCTCCCTCAGCTGAACCTCATACTGCTGACAGTGTCGCTGAGGAAATCTTTCATGATGCCTCAGCGAATCCTGTTTCTGGAAACGCTGATGATGACACATCTCAGCAAGAGGTACCCACTGCTCTCAGTGAACCTCCCTGTCAGCAACTCTGAACCTTCTCTAACCATTGATCTCTCTACTTATTCTCTTACACCAAATGATCCTACCACCACCTTATCCGCTGTCACTCACTCTTTTTCTATTCATACACCAGCACTACAATGGACTGCTGATCACCCCCTTGACCATGTGATTGGTAATCCACACAATGGTGTCCAAACTCGCTCAGCGACAAGTAATACTTGTCTCTATGTTAATTTTCTATCTCAAATTGTGCCTGCCAATATTGGTGAAGCCATGGCTGATCCTTCTTGGGTGGAAGCCATGCAAGAAGAATTGACACAATTTGAAAGAAATCACGTTTGGTTTCTTGTTCCTCCTCCCTATAAGGAACCCATTGGCACTCAATGGGTTTATAGGAATAAGATGGATGAAGCTGGTGTAGTTATCAGAAACAAGGCAAGACTGGTTGCTCAAGGTTACACTCAAGCTGAAGGCATTGATTATGATGAGACCTTTGCTCCAGTCGCTCGCCTTGAAGCCATTCGTCTCTTTCTTGCTCACGCTGCCTACAAAGGCTTCACTGTCTATCAAATGGACGTCAAGAGTGCCTTCTTAAATGGTGCTCTTGATGAGGAAGTCTACGTTAAGCAGCCTCCTGGCTTTGAGGATCCAAAGCATCCTCACTATGTCTACAAGCTTAATAAGGCTCTCTATGGTCTCAAACAGGCTCCTAGAGCCTGGTATGATACTCTTTCTACCTTTATTTTAGACCATGGTTATTGTAGAGGAACCATAGACAGCACTCTCTTCATATACAAGAAGAAAGCTGATGTTCTGTATGTTCAGATTTATGTCGATGACATTATCTTTGGTTCCTTATCTACAAAACTCTGTCAAAAGTTTAGCGCTCTTATGTCTAGCACTTTTGAAATGAGTATGATGGGTGAATTAACCTTCTTCTTGGGGTTACAAATTAAGCAGCTTCCCACTGGAATATTTATCAATCAAGAAAAATATATTCGGGATATGCTGCATAAATTTGACTTCACTCATGTTACTCCAAAAGGAACTCCTATGTCCCCTCCTAATAATCTCCATGCTGACCCTACTGGTAAGTATGTGAATCCTACTCACTATAGAGGCATGATTGGTTCGCTGATGTATCTCACAGTAAGTCGACCAGACATTATGTTTGCAACATGCCTCTGTGCTCGCTATCAAGCTTCTCCTAGAGAATCACATCTTCTCGCTGTCAAGCGCATCTTTAAATATCTCAAGGGTACACCCACGCTGGGTCTTTGGTACCCAAAAGACTCCAACTTCGAGTTAGTTGGATATTCTGACTCTGACTATGCTGGTTGCATGCTTGATCGCAAAAGCACCAGTGGAGGTTGTCAACTGTTGGGGGGGAAGCTGACTAGTTGGACTAGTAAAAAGCAAACAGTTTCCATCTCCACAGCTGAGGCAGAATATGTCTCTGCAGCGAGCTGTGTGCCCAAATTCTTTGGATGAAACATCAGCTTGCTGACTATGATTTGGAATATTCCAAAATTCCAATCATGTGTGATAATACAAGTGCTATTGCTATTACACACAACCCTGTTCAGCACTCTAAAACTAAGCATATTGACATTCGATATCACTTTATTCGTGACCATGTCATGAAAGGTGATATTGAAATCTATTTCATTCCTAGCAAAAATAAATCTAAAAATAAAATACAAAAAATAAAAGAAAAAGTTTAATATATTCGATATTCGATATCACTTTATATGACCAATGAAAGGTGATATTGAAATCTATTTCATTCCAACTGATGATCAAATTGCTGACATCTTTACTAAACCATTGGATGAAACTAGATTCAAATTGCTTGTCAGCAAGTTAGGAATGCTAAATGGGGAATCAGCAACATGATTTATCATGTTAGCTATTTCAGCGAGCTTAAGTCTGTCTTGCTCACTGATCTTAAAGCAATGAAGAGCTTAAAGTCTTCATCTAGTCCAGCAGCAAAGGGCTCTGGTAAAGACTTATCAAATCCGTTTACCCCTGTTGCTTTGGGAAAAAGCAAAATAAAGCAATGAAGAGCTAAAAGTCTTCATCTAGTCCAGTAGCAAACGGCTCTGGTAAAGACTTCTTAAATCCGTTGATCCCTGTTGGGGAAAAAGCAAAATAAAGCAATGGAGAGCTAAAAGTCTTCATCTAGTCCAGTAGCAAACGGCTCTGGTAAAGACTTCTTAAATCCGTTGATCCCTGTTGCTTTGGGAAAAAGCAAAATAAAGCAATGGAGAGCTAAAAGTCTTCATCTAGTCCAGTAGCAAACGGCTCTGGTAAAGACTTATTAAATCCGTTGATGGCTGACAGTTTGCCAAAAACTATATTTATTGTCAGCGATCAACGTTAGTTGTGAAGTCGCTGACAAAACATTAGGCATACTGAGTATATCCCAGCATGTGGTCTTCTTAATAATTAAATGTTTTCAGCATCCAAACTTCTTTTCTCAAAAGGGTGCTGAAGTAAAATGCATTTAATTGTATTAAATATCTTTCTTAACATTTCTTATTTAATAAAACATAGGATATTTTCGAAACTAAGTGTTTTCAAAGTAACTATGTGGGTGACGTGGCAAAATTTTGAACCACATGTTTTAAAAATTCAAACTGAAAGGTCACCTCGATTTCTTCCTTGATCACGTCATTTGTCTGTATATGACAGTTTGATTGACAAGTTACAACTGCAAATACGGCGTATACTCGAGTATTTGTGGATAAGATTTTACTTTCTTTTTTAAATACGTTACTCACATAACCTTTTTATATTATATATATGTACGTATTTTACGCGTATATATATATAAACAGTTGTTGATTACAACTGTTGATATTTTTGAAAAAGGAAGAAAGAGAAAACTTTTGTCTTCTCGTGTGTAAGGTCGTGGCCCACCACCATACCCTATATAATTCCGCTTTCTTCTCTCACAACTGTTTACACACACATATCTTTTCACATTCTTTCCTTAATTTGCTCTCCTAATTTTCTTCTCTTTCTGTTCATCTTCTTCACCTATTTCCGATCAAATCTCTCAAAATATAACAATGGCATCTTCTTCTGAAATCCCTCAACAAACTGAAAATGTTGAGATCCCTTCTTCTTCAACCGCCGCCGTACAAAATCCTCCTGTTCCTGAACCACAACCTCAGGAACAAGAACCAATTACTTATCTAAATTCTCCTTAATATGTGCCAATGAATGTCACTAAATCTTCCAAAATTTCTTTTTCTCCCTCTAAGATGATTGTCAAACCCAACAATCATCTTGACACGTCTGACGTACCAAAAGGTACAAAAGGATATCAGCCAATGCTGGATTTCATCCACGCATCTCCTGTTAATTATTGTATGATGGCGGACCCAGAAAAAATCTTTGTTCACCTTCTTCGTGAATTCTGGTGGACTTGTAATTATGATGATGAATCCAAGTCCATCACCGGAACAGTCCGTCAGGGGGAGAAAACCATTACTATCACTCCGGCGTCTCTTCGTCAAACTTTGAGGCTGCCTCAAGAAACTGATGATGTTAAGCTTGTGGAGCCTGTGTCTGAAAATGAATGGAAGGCTTGGTTGCCATCCATTGGGTACAATTACAACTTGAGGAATACTGCAATCCCAAGCAATCCCTTAAAGCAAAATTTACCTGGGATCTGGAGAGTACTATTCAGCCACATGATTCAGTGCATGGGTGGCAATTCTGGTTCTTATAATCAAGCATCATCTACTTCGATGCCTATGATCTATGCCCTCACTGAAGGACGGTTTGTGGATTATGCCCAGCTGATCTTCAATGATATGAAGAACAAGATCAGCATGAACAATAGATCGCACACAGTGCCCTTCACAAGATTCTTCTCTCTTATTTTCAAGGAGGCACTGGGTGATGAGTATGTGCTGCCTAAGGCTTCAACAATTCCAACAGCTAGGGTTGGAAACAACATCTACAAGCAGGCTGATCTCTTGGTTGCTCGCCTCACTACTCATATAAAAGAGGTACTCTTCTCCCTTAATCCTTCTTTATACCCGAAAGACAGCGACTGGGAGGCAGCACTTCTTTCTGATGAAGTGGCTGATACGGTCGCTGTGGATGCTCAAATGCCTTCTGAGGCTGGTTCGCTGGAAACCCCCCCAGCGACCTCCCAAGCCTCTAAAAAGACCAAAAAATCCAAGGCAACATCCTCAACAATATCCAATCTTCATCCTCCGCTGACGTCCCAAAACGTAAGCGGAGTGTATCAAAGGGCAAACCAAAGGTTAGGAAGTCCTCACTGCCCAAGGACGATAGTACCCAAGCCACCCCATCAGCAGCCTCCCAACAGGCTGTTGACGAGTTAAACGGAACAGCAGGCAGCCACCTCAAACTTCTGTAGGCGAGGTTGGTGAAGATATTGGGTCACCCCAACCCACTAGAGGTCAAAGTCCACCCCCATCAAATATTTCCCCTTCTTCTCAAAACCCTTCTGAGTCGTTGTCAGCAGCCAGATCACAGGTGATGCTAGAGACAACACAATCTACGGCTGATGATGTCTCAGTGCAACAACACACTGAGACTGAGGCACCAATTGACCCTACCCCTATCTCTTTCTCTGTCTCGGAAACTGTTAGTGCAGGGACTGAGACAAATGTTTCTTCATTAGGCACTGAAACTGATGAAGAATTGGGCAGCGAGTTTAGCCAACAAGATGATGATGCTGAAGTTACACTCGCTGCCACTGAAGAAAAGGAAGAGGATGAAGTGACCAGTGAAGACTTTAATGAAGAAATTAATTATGTGTTAGTCACTTCTCCTCCAACTCAATTTGATACATCTTCTGACACCTTGCCTGATATGCCTCCTCCTCCATGCTACTCTCCAAGGCCCACTGTTTATCATGAGCCAGTTGGGTACTTTGGAGAGCATTTCTGTACACCATCTCCTGGGCATGAAGCAAAGATTCCTTATGAGGATGAGGAGATTGATGAGGAGATCATAATGGAAGTGCCACCATTGCATCACCTGACTTCTTTGGCCTTCCATGTTCTAAGTATCCAGTGTCGCTGAAGGACCTCAAAGTGCCTTCTCCCGAGGAAGCGACCACTGCCTTCACTGCTGTAAACTTGCCTGGTTTGGACTATGTTGAAACTTACCAGCTGCAAGAAATTCTTAGAAGGCTCCAAATCTGTCAAAGTCAGGGGAACATGCATGGTTATTTGTACGCCTGGTTGGTTGACAAGATGGCTGAAATGAATTTTGGGGCACTTGCCAAGTTTGAGGAGTTAGTTCTTGGAAATAATAATTTGAAGGATGAGCTTTCTACACTTCAAGGAATGGTGTTTGGAATTACAAAGAATCAAGTCACCAACACCAGGTCAAATGAGCAGCTTTTTAGAAGAAATCAAACTCTGCTGCATGAAAGCATGAAGAAAGTCAGCACCTCCAACTCCTCTATCTCTGCCTCGCTGGACAAGTTGAAAGACGAAGTCCATTCAGTGAAGGCTGTTGAAGTGCCTGGCCTCTTGTCAGCACTTGATGAACTCAAACAGTCTAACATTCTTCTCACTGCCCACATTCGCCAACTCACCAACTGTCTCCTTTTTCTCCAAAAATCAAGATGATTTTCTTACCACCCTCACTCGTGAAATCTCTTCTCTTAAAACCCAATCATCTTCTCAAACTCCTTCACAGGCTGCTGCTGATAAAAAGTTACTTGAAGAATCTATCAGCAGGCAGCGAAAACTTGAAGAGGAAGTTGGCACTCTTAAAGGGATGATGACTGAAATGCTGGGACTCCTCAAGAAAAACAATGTGGAAGTAGCTAGTTCCTCTGTTGCTTCCAAGGGGGAGAAAGATGTTGAGGAGGGTCCAGCAAATGTGAATGTTACAAGGGAAAATGTTGAAAGTGCTCCCCAAACTCAAACTGAAAATGTTGATATTGCTGATAGGGTTGTTGAACCGGCAGCAAATGTTGAGGGGGAGCAAACTAAAAATGTTACAAGTGCTCCCCAAGTGAAAATATGTTGATATGCTGATAGGGTTGTTGAAACCGGCAGCAAATGTTGAGGAGGAACAAGTTGAAAATGTGACAAGTGATAATGCTCCCCAAGCTCCCCAAAATGAAACTCCAAATGTTAATAATGCTGAGAAGGTTGATGAACCGATAGAAAACATTGAGGGGGAGTGATGTGTAAAATCGAGTTTAATAATTTAAAAACAAGAAATACCCTAAAACTGACTACTACACACTCTCGGGCAGTGGACCCGTTCGTATATAGTATAGCTAAAAGGTAAGTCCAGGATCGAACACAGGGACTAAAACTAAGTAATTGTTGACATTAAGTAATTCAAGTAAATAGGGGGGTTATGACCGAATTGTCACGTTGCAAAAGTTAGTAAATAATTAGTAATCCCAAAGGATTAATCGAAAAGAAATCCGGTATGACCGGGCAGGGATCGTCCTTAAACGATATTGAAAATGTTTTTAAGACAATAATTTAAAAGACATCCATCTTGATTTTGCTCAACAATACGCTCAGATTGCACATAAATGAAGTTCAAACCCAAATTAGTTGATTAAATAACCGAGACTCAAACAAAGCACCAACCCCGTACCCGTCAAGTTAATGACATCATTTGACTCTCTTGCTTAAACTAGTTTCGTTACAAAGACCGGTACCCCAAGACATATTTTATAACTTCCCTAATCAAACAATTGGTTTGGTTATTGAAATAACAATTATACCTATCGATTGTACCCAACCGTTAACACATTCTTCCTATTATCATGAACGATTATCTACCGTACCCGTCATAGACCCAATCGTTTGTACCCAAACAATCAAAATGAAATACATGTAATCAATAACTACCATTAAAGACACACATAAATCACCAATCAATTCAAGATAAATTAAAAGAGAGAAACACGCTAAGATCTCGGTATAACGTTAAATGAAATCAACATTGAATTAATAAAATTGTGCAATCTTTACATATTGTCTCACTCCATCAAGATGGATGATAAAGTGATTAGCCACTCATATTAAAAGAAGAATAACAATTAAAATAAGAAGAATTCATTGTTACCTAATGATAATAATCGAAAGCTACGAATGAAAATGATCAAATCGTGTTTAAAAACCTAGAAAA
The DNA here is from genome assembly GCA_034093135.1 of Erigeron breviscapus. Taxonomy (NCBI): domain Eukaryota; kingdom Viridiplantae; phylum Streptophyta; class Magnoliopsida; order Asterales; family Asteraceae; genus Erigeron; species Erigeron breviscapus. The sequence continues at coordinate 10,455,410 of CM067167.1, forward strand.
TGATGAAGATCTGAAAATATCTCCAAATAGGGTTCCCAAAAACGGCTGCTAAAAGAGAAGAGGGGTTTTGGCATATTTTTCAAGCTATTTATACGATCCCCAAAAGCTGCCAGAAACGGGCCCAGTTGCGGCGCAACTTGGCATTGCGGCGCAACTGGGGTTGACTTTTGTGTTTTGACTTTGACTTTCGTTGACCAAGCTGGCTTGAACTTGAACCCATTGCGGCGCAACTGAAGGAGTTGCGGCGCAACTTATTCTTCTGCTTTTGGGTTGCGGCGCAACTAGGAGTTGCGGCGCAATTCTGCGTTGACTCGCGTTGACTTTTGACTTATGTTGACTCGTGGCTGGCCAGGAATAAGAGGCATTGCGGCGCAACTGAAGGAGTTGCGGCGCAACTTATCTTCTGCTTTTGGGTTGCGGCGCAACTCAATGTTGCGGCGCAATTGCCTCTTCAGCTTTGACTTTTGTTGACTTTCTGCAATCTTCATCCAAATGCTTCCGAAATCCTCCGTTAGCACTTAATTCATCTCAACAATGTCGTTTTCTCCAGATTTGCGCTTAAATACCTGTCAGTAACCTGAAACACTAACAAGTACCATAAACGCACCAATTGTATACAAAAACGACTCATAAACCATGCAGAATCAACTAATTACGTTGTGGGAAATGGGTATAAAATACGACATATCAGGGAGCAAGCTGAAGTTGAAAAAGAAAAGGAAACCACAGTTGCTGAGGATGTGCTAGCGACTGTTGAAAAAGATGAAGTTATAGTCATTGCTGAGAATGTGCCAGCAAGAGCTATAAATGTTTCCTTATTCAAGCCAACCCTTGAGTTCCATGCTGTACTTGAAAAGAAATATGCTGAAAAGGGTAAGGCTGCAATCGCTGGTAAGCCACCCAAAGTTCCTACTGCAGCAAGGGACCAGCAAGAAAAGTTAATGTCTGGAGCTTTTCCAAAGCCAGCAGCACCTCAAGAAACAACTGCTGAACTTACTCCTGAAGAAGTTGTACTTCAGGAGGAGCTGAAAAAGAAGAAGAGAGAAGAAGAACTCTCTCAGAAATTTATAAGTGAGCAGGTTGTTGGTGAAGAGTTAAAGGATGCTGATGGTGAATTCAAGATGATTGCTCAGCAGACTAGTGGGATTGAAGCATTAAAGAAAAAGGAGGAAGAGTTCTTTGCCAGGAAAGCTTAGCTGGAAAAGAATTTTGAAGATGGCAGAGAACGCTACCTCAAATCAAGAGAAATTAGGCAAAGGAAAGAAGAGATCATGTCTGTCAGGGTCACTTTAACAAGGAAGGGAATGAACCTTCACCTTCAAAGGGAAGGAGTGCCCAAGTTGCTTACTCTGGAAGAGGTTACTGACAACACACTTGGGCCAACTGAATGGATTGAAGTGTATAAGCTGATAAAGGATAAGACAGCAGTCAGCTACAAGCCGCTGATCGAGCTAGCAGGGAAGCAAATAAAGAAAGTGCGTGAAATGGAAAGAAAGTATAGAATCAAAGACTCCCTGCTCAGCGCTGCTAGACATCCATTCCCTCCTCCTCCTCCATCTCAGCCAGCAAGAGCTGGAGTTAAAAGGCCAGCTTCTGGATCCCATTCTTCTCAGCTCCCCACTATACTCAGACTTGTTCCTAAGACTGATATAGATGAGGAGCCGCTGCTGAATCTCAAGATGCCTTCCAGAACTCTTTTTATGGAAGGTGTTTATGATGAGAAGCTGGGAGGTTTCTGTTTTTGCAATGTTCATGGTCATGAACTCTTCTTCAGGACTAGTGAAATTGCCATTGCTCCTTCTTCCTTCCTTGTAAAAATAAGGAAGTATTGTATCAAGACTTCCAATGATCCCGAGTTTATAAAGTTGATTGATCAAGAGCTGCTGAAGCCTGAAAGACAAAAGGATGAAGCATTCATCAAGGCCAAGCAAGAGTCTCAGTGGGATTAAGTAGTCTTGTAAAATTTTGTAATGTTGTTTATTGTAAAGTTGTTTGTCATATATAAATCAGCATTCCCTCATCCTACTTGTCATGCTTATGAGTTCAAGCGACTTCCACTCAACTAAGTCTCCTCAGCGAATAGGGGGAGATTGTTGAGTCATGGATTCGCTGAAAGACTCAGCGATGGACTCTGTCAGCGAGTCATCAGCGACCATCATTCATCTTCGAGTAAAGGATAAGTTCAATGACTCACCCCAAGATTTGTAAGTCAAATATGGGCGGGAAGATGAAGATAAGAAGGCTGGTCCCCAAGGACACGTGTTGATCAAGCAGAATGAAGACATGTGACCTTGTACCAAAATGGTACTAAGGTGTTTCTCTTTCATACCCGTTTCGGAAAAGAAACAAGATGGAAAAAGAGATTCGGCAGACCAGTCTTACACACCAATAGATGGTTGACAACCTTCATGTGTCAACATCTATTGGGTTGTCATGTGATGTCTTTTCTCCCCTATATAAAGCATCACTTGACCTAGCCGCAACTCTGTTGGTTCGTTCCACAATTACACTTAGTGTGTTTTCTCTCTTTGTATAATTGTTAAGTTTTTAGTGTGTCAAAAACTTAACAATATTTTCTCTTTTCTTTCTTTGTAAACCGACCATGTATTCATCGTTTAATCAATATCACTTATGATTAAACTTATTTAATTTCTTGTCTTATGTTCTTAGAGTAATTTACATTAGTTGTTAATTACATAATCTGTGCAAACTTGGGACTTTCAGACTCGTGTCCTCGCATTCCGCTATCATGAGATCCATATCATCCTTATCCAGCTCCTTCTTTCGTGCCATGATCTTCCTTAAAGATGTCAGCGGCTTTGGCACTCCTGCAAACAAATGAAAAGAAAGCATTTTAGTATATAATAAATCAATTAAATTCGAATGCTTACCTGAACGAGTGAGAATGGAATTCGCTTCGGCTTTCTTTGGTGGGATCATAGACTCCCCCACACTTAAAGTGTCAGGTGGTCTAAACTTGAAAAGTTAGAAACCCTCGAGCAGGACATTGGATTTCTCCCAAGTGGCGTCTCCCGTATCTCCATTATTAGCTTCAATGACGGGTGGCAAATTCCTTATGGTGGATACAAGCTTGCTTCCCATGGTCGGGGTAGTCACTACCTCTTCATCCCATATGATTTCAAGCTCTTCTTCCCATTCGGCTTCATCCCAAACGATGGTAAACAAAGTAAACTAAATAAAACTAAAAATAAAAATTAAAGACTAAACTATGCTAAACTAATAAAGCAAGTAACTTTCTCGTAAAGAAATACGAAAAAGGATCGAACTACAAAATCTCAAACCAAATTCCTAAAAACAGTCCCTGGCAGCGGCGCCAAAAACTTGATGTGTAAAATCGAGTTTAAAAATTTATAAACTAGAAATACCTAATTATCGACTACTACACACTTATGGGCAGTGGACCCAACCGTATATAGTATAGAATAAAGGTAAGACCAGGTCGATCCACGGAGACTGTATACTAAGAATAAAGCGAGTTTAATGTAGTTCTGAAAGATTTAGATTTAAGGACTCTCGTCACCTTGGTTTTGAAAAGCAGTTAGTAGAAAAATAATTAGCAATTCCGTAGAATTTAATTGAAAAGAAGATTGTTGAAATCAATATTATTAAAAAGTCATCTACTTCGAATCCATGACACAATTTACCTTGGTTGCATATAAGTAAAACCCAATTCAATAACGTTGATTTAATAACTAGGTTTAAACAAAGAACTCACTAGTTGCGCACCTAGCTTATTACCCTATCCAAACCCATTAACCAATTCATTCAATTATAAAGACCGGCTACCACCTGGCGTCTATTAAAATATCCCTAACTGATTAACTTGTTTTGTTATTATTTAACAATTATGTCTATCGATTCTACCAAACCGTTAACACGTTTAATCTTATTACCTATGATTGTTCTCTAACGCACTACCATGAATTAGAGTCAATTAATTCTACCAAATCAATTAAAATAACACATACATAATCTAGCTACCACTAAAAATCATGCATATATTATCAACAAACCAATAGACAAATGACAAAGATTAAATATATTAAGATCTCGACACAACGTTAAACAAATCAACTTGAATTCATAAAATCATGCGACCGTTATCTATCGTATCACTTCATCTTAGTAGATGATAAAAGATTTAGCTACTCATGACAAGACTAGCAAACACAAACACAACTATTAATATAAAAGAATCCATATTAATATTGTATGATGTTAAAGTCTTATATTAAAAAGTAGAGAAGTAAAAGAGTTCGACCAGATTTGTTGCTAGCTGCTTCGAAAGCGAATTTGAAAGAAAACGTGAATGTTTCTTATTTGGCAGCTCCCTTTTGTCGAACACCTCTCTCGGCCCTCTTGCGGCTTGAATACCCCACGTACCAAAACACCCTTTTGTCTTTTGCGGCTCCTCCCCACGTACTAAGCAGCTCACGAATTCAATTCCCTACCAACCGACCTCCAACTCGTAACTCCCAGTAATTCTATATCCCTCATGGCCTCTTCTTTAAATATATATATCACATATATTCTATTGTTGTTAGTCGGTGTATCACCAACCGACTCCACCTCTTCTCTTTTGGCCCAAAATAACAAAAGTGGTATTATTTAGTGTTTGGTCTTCTTTTGTTTTTCTTCAGCCCACATCACACGTGACCACCACCTTTGTTTTATTCTTTCAGCCCAAATATATGACACCAATAATAATAATCTTTAGCCATTACGGATATAGTGTCCAATCTTCATTTTCTTCATAATTAACCTTTATTTAGCTCATTCTTGTCATATTTCATCTTATAAACCTAGCATCCAATAAAATCACATATTAAGTATAAAAGTCTATAAAAATGACAATAATACAAACATAAAAGAAACGATATCGCGTAAAATAAATATATATAAAATAGGCGATATCAGAGTATGTCTAAGTAGTGACTCACAAGTACACAAACGATGAAATGTAAATGCCTTGCTAGTAGCTAGTAGATCTGATTGCTATACAAACTTTAATTAAGTGCTTAACTAGTCAGCAGAAGGTAGTAAGATTGAGTTGTAGGACATGTGGAATTATAGAACGGTTTTAGAGGTATTAACACAAATATAAGGTTAACTTTTAGTTTTGATTGACTGATTATCTTTACCTCTAGCTATAACTTACTGATTTTGTCTAAAGCTTTCTCAAATCATTTTGCATGACTAATCTTTCAAATGTTTAATAAAGTAGAATAACTTGAACACTTAAGTTGTCCGCTCATCATTGATTTATTTTCTTGGACTATTTGCTTGAGGACAAGCAAAGACTTAAGTGTGGGGGTATATGATGAGCGTTTATTTTGTGATAAAAACCCCTATCGAAAGACTTCATTTCAATGTCTAAATGAGTCAATATTTGAACTATCGATACTTAATGATTCTATGTTTACGCAGGTTCACGGAAGATGCGAGTGAGGGTAAATGGCATCAAGTGACTCAAGATGAAGCCTATGAAGTTACAAGACACAAGGAGGTGATTCGGGAGCCAAACGAAGCGAAACGAGAAGCAGCAGGAGCTGCCAGCGCCGCTGGAGCCCATCCAGCGCCGCTGGGAGCCCAGTTCAGTAGACCAACCTATGCACCTATTTAAGGCGAAGCAGCCCTCAAAACCCTAAGAGAGAGCCGATTCAGCAGCCCTAGCAGCCCACATTCAACCCTAGGTCGACTTTGCTGATTCCAAGGAGGTTTTGGAGCTTCTAACACCTTCCGATCTTCATCCTCAACCTAGATCTACTCTTTTATTTTACTTTCAGTTGGTAAACAATGTCTTTCATCTTAACTAGATGTAAAAGGTGATTCACTTATAACTGAGGGATCCAGAACCATAGTAATTAGGACGAATAGAACATGATGCTTAACAATGTCAGACGCGATCCAATGACATGGAAACGTGCACTGTGGTCACCGGAGAGAATTATTATCTGGTCATGGCTTAAGAGCTGGGTAACTTAAAGATGAATTAGTAACACAAACTTTAGGTCATTAATGCTTAAACAATGAAACTAACGAGAATTTGTTTAAAGAGTAGTGTGAGTCTAGGGGCAGCACTAGTTACTTAGGCAAAGTGAATCTAACGAGAATCTGAGCCGTGATTAAGTTTCCAACAGTCTAGCAAGTAGGTAGAATGATATCTGGTCGACCATGAGATCTGAGATGCCAAACAAGTATTTTAATTTAATTACTGTTATTTGCTTTTTCAAACTATTTTCAGACTAAGCCTCTCGCTGAATAAGCGGTTGCGGCTTCTATTTACTTTTCAGTTATTTTAATTAGTTTAATAGGAAATCGTGACAACCCCCAACCGCTGGAATTACACATATTACTAGATTAGGTAAAGCAACGCGTCCCTGCGAACGATCCTTTACTTATCACTTACTATACTACACTTGACCGGGTTCTCTGCCCGTTAGTGTGTGTTTAGTTTGAGGTAATTACTTGTACAACTTTTATAAATTTTAAATACAACGAAAAACACCCATCATGTATTGACGTTGTTATATTTATATTGATGATTATTGAGACGTTGACGTTATTGTATTGACTTGTGCTAACGTATACCCTTTTAGGGTTTTCTTTGACGTGATTAGGTATTCTAATCCTCGTGTATCGTTTACGGTTGATATCCCGACACTTGATTCCTATTATTTACCCCTACAAACTCACCAACTTTATGTTGACACGTTTTAGTACACTTTTCAGGTGAACAGGTAAATCAAAGAGTATTGGATGTTTCATTGCATGCTAGGATTGGACTTGGACCTTTCCATGGATCCGTGATTCATTATTTCCCGATTAAGGGTTATGTTTATGTATGATCCGGTACTTGTATTCTTGAATGTTTTGTGTGGAATATTTAATCCTATTTATGCATTTAGTTTAACTCTACATAATTTCCATGTCGTGCTGTGCTATTTGTGTAACCCTCATGATTCCGCCTTGTTGGGGTGTTACAGAATGGTATCAGAGCCAGGTTGTGGAGAATTAGGTGGATTGACCTAGCCTATAGCCATTGCACCCACATTTCATATTAGCATGCATGATAGGAAATTATGTGTGCAACGTGAATTGTATGAAGCATGAAACTTGTTTAAGTGGAGTTCGTAGGTTTCTCATGACTTGTTGGCTTGATTGTAATGTGATGACTTGATTGGCGTATATGTTTGTCTCGGGATATCACCGTGGCATGTTGGATTGACGTTGACGTATATTCTTGTAATTTCTTTGAATTGTTTGACCCTAGCAAAGTGAAATGATGGCATTAGCAGAGTGTGACACTCGGTAACCCTAGAAGAGCCTGATCAACAATTCTATGGTTACCCTCACTACTAGAAAAACAGCTATTTATGACCCGCAATGCGCGTCATAAATGGCTCAGATGACGCGCAAATGCGCGTCAAGGAAGGAGGGGGTCATAAATTTTCATGACCCGCATTTGGGCGTCATCCGTCTATGACGCGCACTTATGACACGCATTTATGACCCTTTTTTATGACGTGCGTTTTTGCGCGTCATAACCTAATTTTTTTTTTAAAAAAAATAATTTTCTTCAGTTCCTAATTTTCTATTAAATGAGAATTAAAAACCTGATAATACAAAATTAAAAACACAAATATCAAAATAACGCATTTCATATATATATATCAAAACAACGCGTTTAATTCAAATACAAACTCATTTACAATTCTAAAGTTAACCATTACACATCTAAATAACGTTATTTAGATGTGAAACAAACTGCACAAGACAAGTAACAGCTTAACAATTGGAAACACCCAAATTTATAACTTTAATACTCAAGCAGAACCTCTTGTATACCAAGCCTCTGTGGTATAGCAAATTTTTTAGAACATATCCCATCCTAGCCTGCAAAATATAAATAACATGTATGATCATCTCACACTAAAACTTCCATTTCATATATAACAGTAGCAACTGCAACTCGAAGTATCACATAAGATTGTGCAAAATCTAAAGCTTCTGGCTGAAAGTGTTCTAGATCAATCCTACCTGTTCAAAACATACCCATTTTGAACTGCCCAATTGTCAACTCTAATACTGCATATATGGTACAATAGGAAAAACTTGATAAAAGTAAGACATGGGCCAAACAAGTAACATAATCTGCCACAAAAGGGCACTCAACATGAAATTCATGAGTTCATCAGAGGAGCATTTGTAGGCTGTAGCACCTAAAATGGCCAAGTGACACATAATTATGCATATTCACAATTCAAGTCTTTATACTAAGCTGTTCATTTTATCTTGGTGATAAATACATAATGGCCAAGTGTATCTATCTATATCCTTCAGAGTCATATATAAGATGCAACTTCAGATTCCATACCTTATTATCTTGACCTTGAGCTGGTCTAGGGATTCGCTCAGCTTCAATGTCATACTTCAGAATTCTGAAGCACTCAAGTCGTTCCTCTAAGAAAAGGCCATATGTGCGCACCATTGGTTGTCCCATATATTGAATACAATAAAAATGAGATTAACGTGTAGTTAGCTAGTAACATAACATAGAATGGTTAGATAAACTGTATATACCTTTTACTACTACTACACACTGCTTGCATCGAATCTATCTATACACATAATAAATCAATCTAAATAAACTAAAAACAATATTAAAAACTGGAAAAAAAAAAAGAGAAGCAAAAATAACTAAAAATCATACCGTCCAGTTACGGGTCTTGGCTAATCTCCTAGCTAAAGCATGTAAACAATACTGCACATCGGCTCTCGGCCTAATTGCAGACGTATACGCCAATATCTCTATACACAAAACAAACCATCAAGCGAAATGGCCAAGTGTGCATCAACTTCCTAATTTCACAAACAAACCAACCCTAATTATTATTAATATTTAATTATCATAGATAGATATAGATAGATACAACATATAATACGAAATGGCCAAGTGTGCATATTCTACTGCGCCTATATCCATATTAATATCCATATAATAATCACACAATGCCTAAATCCAAAAATTCACTCCCAAATTCTTCAGTTCCTGCAGATACTGCTTGTTATCTCATACTTCACATGCCAAAATTTCTAATATTATGATTAATTCTATAAGATACTTACACATTTTTAGTGTCTATGATATATGCGTAAAACAATGAAAATGTGCAGATCAAAATCAAGCAAACTGCAACATGCATACATGCTCATTATGTTACAAGTACAAACTAACAACAATATATGTTCAATGATAATAATGAACGCATTGAAAATAATCATATTGATATGATATGAACGCAATGGACATGCTCACTATGCTACGACCTTACTTGAACAAGATCTGTTATATGGTTCATACCTCCATATTCTTGATTCCTAAAATATTATAGAACTACATCACCATATCAGCTATATGAAACACCATTCCAATTTTATATTAGTAACATATAGCACAAGCATAACTAAAGAAATCCAATTGGGAATTGTAAAAACCTTAAGAGACCACTGATATTAAACAAAAAAGAGATACCCAGAATGAAGTCCACAGCTTGGTGTGACCAGTTCGCAATATTAGTATCATCTGGCTGCACAATAGCACACGCAGAAAGTAACAAGATGAACATAAGGCTTCGACTTACAGAGTTATAATAAGATGTATGAAGGACTGTACAAATCCAGTTAATTAGGCTACCAACACACACTTACAGAAGTAGTATCACATAGACCATGAGAACGAAAATAAGTTACTCAAAATATAATTACTTTCAAAACCAGTATCAAATAAATCACTTTCAAAATGCACATCTCGAATCTTGTCTCTGAACGAGCAGCAATCTGCTTCTTTTCGGATAAGCTGTTGTAATATAAACACTAGAAAAATCGATTGAAGAAAAATTAGGACAAATCGATTGAAGAAAAATTAGGGCAAATCGATTGTGAGACAAAATTAGGGCAAATCGATTTAGCGAGTTTCAGAACCGATTATGGCAAAAGAATAGAAGAAACGAACCTGTAACCATTGATATCCAACACAATCTGCTTCGATTTAGCGACGCTGGTGAGCGAGTAGCGTTGTGGTGGTGGTGGATCGATTGACGATGTGGTGGTGGTGGATCGATTGACGATGTGGTGGTGGTGAATCGATTGACGTCTGAGAAGTGACCAGGAGGTGGTGGTGGATTGAGATCTGAGAAGTGACGATGTGGTAATGAGATAAGAGGGTGGGTTTCAATAGATATGAGGGAGTTCAAATTTTGGCAAAAAAAAAAATAAATATTAAGGCAGAGATTGTAAAAAAAACATAAGTAAAACACGTTATGACCCATATGTTATGACGTTTCTGAAAACGCGTCATCCCCAACTGTAAATTTACTCGTAATGACCCTTATTTTATGACTTCTCACTTTGCGCGTCATCTATTAGCGTGGGTCATAAAAAGCGGGTCAAGGATAGCCCTGTTTCTAGTAGTGCATATGTCATATGAAAGTTAATGACCTCATGGATTGCGCATTGTGGATAAAGTATAGTAGGTAACCCGGTATGTTTGATGAGTGTTGGTTGGGTGGAGGGAAAGCCGCTGGTATCACTGTACACATACCCAACCAATACTTAAAGGCATAACGGAACCGAATCCGACATCCATTCAATATATTAACGGTGTGGAGGGAAAGCCGCTGGTATCACCTGTATACAAACACCTTTAATGTATTGAATGTTGAAGTTAGATTTGGACTATGCTTTACCCGCCTTGTTAATGACTTGACCCCTTGTATATGCTTGTATTGATTCGAATTGGCGATTATGATTGAGAATTGTATGAAACGATGACGTTTTGCCTTGCTATATTTGAATTTGAATGTTGATTTGAATAATTCGGTTGTGGTTGAATTGAAATTGTGTAATTAGTTAGAACGTGAATAAGATGATGATAACATAGCTTATTGCCATGATAATATCCCCGTAGAGATACATATTCTTGTAATGGCTTAGGATAGTCAAATTTTGAATTGTTTGTTACATGACGGTTGTTTGTGAATGTTCGTGTGTGAATTGTGAGGATTAACTTGGTAATCCAACACGTGTGTTCGAGGAAAGATGGTTAGACCATGGAGAGCTAACACAAATTATAGGCGCCAAGACGAGTAAGAGGAGTCGGTTGATCAAGGAAATCAAAGAAGTAGAGGCGGCAGAGGTGGTCGTGGAGGCCGTGGTAATCGTGGAGGACGTGAGAGAATCGAGTGGGTTAAATATCAAAAATATGTCTCACCAATCATCGTGCCTTTCTTTAAATGCCATCCCGATCAATGCTCGAAATCCCCCGATGGCCCGAGGTACTTGTCATTAGTGTGGTAGTCAAGATCACCACCGAAATAAGTGCCCAATCTTATCGGCCATCAACAACAACAACAAGCTCAACGACAACTTGCTCCCCGTGGAAGAACTTTTGCCGTGATTGCGGCCGAGACTCGTGTTGATCCTAGCGTCGTTGTAGGTACATTTCTCCTCAACAATCAATATGCCATCGTATTATTTGACTCCGGGGCCGATTTTGGTCTTGTTTCCAATGATTATACCGTTGATCGATGTAGCCTTAGTCCTTTGTCGTATTACTTTGAACTTGTAATGGTAAATGGCGGGTTAACGAAAATTGACCAAGTTGTCCGTGAGTGTACCTTAGAACTGTGTGACCACCCATTTCTCGTAGACCTAGTTCCTTTTGATATCGGTAGTTTTGATGTGATTATGGGAAGGGATTGGATGTCGATAATGAATACGGTTATAGAATGTGGTAGTAGGGTAGTGAGGGTTCCGTTAGAAAATGGTGAAGAGTTGGTGGTTCAAGGCGAGACGACCGAGCCGTGGGATGGAAAAGTATATGGTGTTAATGTCACAAAAGTCGAATTGAAGACCGTGCCCGTGGTTAATGAATTTGCGGATGACCTACCGGGTTTGCCTCCATCTCGTCAACTCGATTTCCGTATTGATTCTATTCCTAATGCTTCTCCCGTGGCCAAAGCACCCTATCGCTTAGCCATAACCGAAATGCGAGAGTCGGCCGCCCAACTCAAGAACTTCAAGAAAAGGGGATTTTATCCGCCCTAGTCAATTACCGTGGGGCGCACCGGTTCTATTTGTCAAGAAGAAAGACGACTCATTCCGAATGTGTATCGATTCTAGAGAACTAAATAAACTCACGGTGAAAAATCGTTATCCTCCTCCAAGAGTTGATGATTTATTTGATCAACTCCAAGGTGCTTGTTTCGTTTTCCAAGATTGATTTGCGGTCGGGTTACCATCAATTGAGTGTCCATGAAGAAGATACTCCCAAGACGGCCTTTCGAACACGTTATGGACATTTTGAATTCACAGTTATGCCTTTTGGGTTGACCAATGCACCGGCGATGTTCATGGCTTTGATGAACCGGGTGTGTCAGACCTACTTAGATAAATTTGTCATTTATTTTCATTGATGACATCCTTATTTATTTCAAGACGAAAGAAGATCATTCGGAACACTTGAGGGCTTTTCAGAAATTGCCCAACCTTTGACTTTGTGGACTCAACGAGAAAGACGATCTGATTGGGGTAAAGTGATTGCTTATGCATCTAGGCAATTGAAGGTGCATGAGAAGAATTACCCGACTCACGACTCGGAGTTGGGAGCGGTCGTGTTTACCTTGAAATGTTGGGGGCATTATTTGTATGGCACCAAAAGTGTGATTTATACCGATCACAAAAGCCTCCAACACATATTTTTAACCAAAGTGAATTGAATATGAGGCATCACCCGGGGGTAAGGCAAATGTTGTAGCCGATGCCTCAAACCGAAAAGAATGTGTAAATCCAAGACGAATTAGAGCCATGAGCCTTACCGTGCAAAGGAGTGTTCGTTACTCCATCATAGTAGCACAAAGGTTGGCAACTAGGCCGGGAAAACTTCATCAATGAAGCATTACACGGCTTAGAAGATCAATTTGATAGAAAGGATGATGACGGTTTATACCTTCTTGAACGATTATGGATCCCCATTTTTTGGTGGGCTTCAGAAGAAATTGATGAACGAAGCTCACAAGTTCGGCCTACTCGGTTTACCCGGGGTCCGACAAGATGTATTTTTGACATGAGAGACTTGTATTGGTGGCCGGGAATGAAGAAAGACATTGCAAGATACGTTAGTGAATGCATCACATGTTTACAAGTAAAAGCCGACCACAAGAAACCACCCGGTTTACTAGTTCAACCGGTAACACCGGAGTGGAAATGGGAACGAATTGTCATGAACTTCATCACGAAGTTACCTAGAACGAGTAGTGGTCGGGACACCATTTGGGTGATAGTTGACCGGTTGACTAAGTCGGCTCACTTCTTAGCCATCCGGGAAGACGATAAATTTGACACCATGGCACGTTGTACATCAAAGAAGTAGTATCAAAACATGGAGTGCCGATTTCCATCATAACCGATCGGGATACCCGATTTACTTCAAAGTTTTGGAAGGCGTTCCAAAAAGCGATGGGTACTCAACTCGATATGAGTACGGCGTTCCATCTACAAATCAACGGTCAAAGTGAAAGAACGATTTAAACGCTTGAAGACATGTTACGAGCTTGTGCCTCCGAGTTTGGTGGCAATTAAAATGTGCTTTTACCGTTAGTCGGATTCTCCGACAATAATTGCTATCATGCTAGTATCCTAATGGCCCCATTTTAAGCTTTGTATGGGAGAAAATGTAGGTCACCTTTAGCTTGGGCGGAGGTTGGTGAAAGCCAACTCATTGGACCCGAAATTGTTGTTGAGACGACCAAGGTGATCTCACAAATCAAAGAGAAGTTGAGAGTAGCCGGGAACGAAAATTGAAACATGCGAACGTTAGACGACGACCTCTCGAATTCGAGGTGGGTGATTTTGTGTATAAAGTGTCCCTGTGGAAATATGTGATTCGATTTGTGAATTGCGGCAAATTAGGGCCAAGGTATATTGGCCCATTCAAGATCCTTGAACGAAATGGCCCAGTGATGTATCGATTGGAGCTCCCTCAAGACTTGAGTAGAGTTCATAACGTGTTTCATATTTGTCACTTTCAGAAGTGTTTGACGGAATCCAACGCTTCACGTGCCTCTTGAATAAATCTGTGTCGATAAAACGTTAAAATTTGTAGAAGAGCCAATAGAGATCTTAGATCGAGAGACTAAAAAGCTAAAGAATACTTGGTATACAATCGTTAGAGTGAAATGGCAAGCTAGACGTGGGCCCGAATTTACTTGGAAACGTGAAGTTTCGATGAAAGCCAAATATCCCCGTTTGGTTACGAGACTAGTTAGGTTAGAATTTCGGGACGAAATTCCTATAACGGGGGAATGATGTAACATCCGCGAATTTTGACTTGACTCTATGTGTATATTGATTAACAAGAAGGATTAAATATATACTTAAACCTATTTTCATGACCTTTGACGTGTCATATCCTAGTCGAGGTCTTTCGGGCCTATTTAAATGATGATACGATATATGTCGATGACCCATGACCCATACCCAACCTTATCTCCTCAAATTCTTACACCACCTCACCACTCATCCACTCATTATATCTTTTCTCTATCTCTCTCTTAAATTCTTGCAAGAACACACACTCAAACTCTCTCTCTAACTCTCTCTCTAATTTAATTCATCATTTTATGTTGTATAAGTTAGATTAATTATAAAAACATCATCTCCTATATTAAATCTCCATCATATCAAAAGATTGAAGTTTCAAGTGCAAGTATTCTTCCTTTTCGGGTCAAAAACGGGTTTGGCACATTTGTGGAAGATTTGGTAAGTAAAATTGTTTCTATATCATCATTTTATGTTGTTAAACACATTCTAGTCAAACATAGGTACCCATGAGTCAAATTTCTGGTCAAAGATGAAATTAGGTCAAATTTAGGGTTTTGGTGTTCTTGGTTTATTCTTGGCCGATTTTGAGGATGAATTGATGTTAAGGGTTGTATTCAAGATGTGGGTTGTGTTTAATTATGTTTAGTTATACTTAATTATACCCCAAAATGAGTCTTGAATCTTTTAAAACCGATTTACAAGTCAAAAGGTGAGTTTTGGGTGTTCTTGAGTCGAAATAGCCATCGTTGGCTGCTGCTGCTGCGATCTGCTCTTGTTCACCATCTGCACGCCACTGCCACCATCCCAGACGGTGGCCTGGAACTCCCATTTCCTTCCCAAGTCGTGCCTCCTTCTGCCTTACGCCACCCACACGCTGGATTCGACATTTAGAAGCCACCGTCCAAGACGGTGGTTTTTACCGTCCCAGACGCCACTCACCTTCTGAACCAGCGTCCCAGACGCCGTGGCTGAACGTCCTAGACGGTGGCCCACTTGTGACTGGGCGTGCGAGACGTTAGAAGGACCAGACCAGACGCTAGGCTAAATTGTTCATCGTGTGAGACGCCATGTGTAGGCGTTTGAGACGCTGCCCAGCAAAGTCCATTTTCCAGTGTTAGGTCCAGATTTACTGGACCCAATCCAGACTTGAAGACTGGAGAGTCTCTGAAGACTTGTCCAGAAATAATATTTACTGGACCCACTCCAGACTTGAAGACTGGAGCGACACTGAAGATTTGTCCAGAAATAATGGAAGACCAGTGAGCAAAATACTTGTATAGGAAATCTGGAGTCTTCCAGATTTCAGCTCACTGGACTTCACCCCAGTCCAGATCTATTCTACTGAAGACATTCTCACTGAAGTCAAAGACTGAAGTTAGAATTAAGAAGACTGACAAATGGCGGAGTCCACTGGAAGTCTTACCAGATCTACGACTGGAGCTTTCAGTGTTCTAGACCTTACAAGTCTGAACACTGATTACGAGGAATTGACTTTTTGCCTTTACACACTTTTCAAAGAACATTCCATTTGTCTTTACAAAAGTACTTACGTGTGTAAAGGTGGTTGGTTAAAAGGATAATAAGTCATATGATGTGACTTTATCCTTGTACTTTAACCAATGCATTTAATGACCTTGTCGGTTCATTAAATGCATGCAACCATATTTGTACGGCACAAATTCACTGGTGAATTTCTTTGCCTATAAATACAAAGTCATTTCCTTGTTAAAATTACTTTTAGCAATTAAGGTGAATTTGTCTAAATACTCTCGATCGTAACAGGGATACTTCACAACTTTAAGTATCTCGATCTAAAGAGTTATTTGGCAAATATAGATCATTTGTAATTCATAGGTTGTTAGGATACTTACATATTTGTATTATCTTGATTCCGCACAACCTTGTATTTTATTTAACATCATAAATAAAATACACTTGAAAAATTACATTGTGTTCCACCTTTAATTTATTGCTTTAAGTCTTGTATTACTTTGTTTATATACTTGCATTTATATTCAAGTAATACTAGTCCAATTCTAGTGCATATTAAACTTGTTGTATTTTACACTTTGGTTTAAACCATCAAGTGAGGGACTTCACATCCAGAATCTTGTCCTAGCCTCGAGTCCACTATTCTTGGGTCGAGTCAAGCTTTTCAACGAGTCCTTTCTTAACTTTTGTTGTGTCGTATATGAATCGTATGGGTCGTTCAAAGTCGAAGTCAATTCGAAGAACCCAATGAGGATTTAACTAAATTTAATAATATAAATATGCTGAATATAATGAAAAGTTTTGACTTGTAACGATCCTCGAACGAATGTGATTCGATCCAAACTACTTTTTGACCTCTCTAATGACCATGTCGAGTCTCGGGGGTCGGTCAAAGCCTTTAAACCACGTTTAAAAACCTAATTAGGGTTTGACTTGATGCATTAATACATATGTGACGTATATATTATAGGTGTGGACTTGTGACGCTCGTTGAACGCTTATGATCATTCTTAATCTGCTATTGCCGATCAAGGTGAGTTCCGTAGCTCCCTACTCAATTGAGATTCGGGCTGAAAAGTATACATACCTGATTTATTGTTGATTAATTGATTGATTGATTGTTTCGATTGACGCTTTGACTTATCGCTCGGTTAATTATGCTTTCGTTTATGAATATATGTTGCGGTTAGGATAGTTGTACATACATGGAAGACGATTATGCCTTCAAAAAGTTATAGATGTGGTGGGAAGGCTGCGGGTGACCCTATATATAAGCATCTACGATTCTTTGAATGTAGAGTCGTATGAAGTGTATGTGCATTGTGTTGTCGGTTGACTAGATACGTTATGATATGGTTCGAGACGTTAAATAACTAGATGATTGCATGTATCTATGTGTTTGCACGTGTTTATGACGAGACGATATGGATTATTTAATCCATATTATATATATATTAAAGACGAAAGACGTTGTATTGTGTTATGCGTGTATATGACGAGACGTTATGGATTGTTTAATCCATATTATATACTTATGAGACGAAAGACGTTATATTATATTATATTATGTAAGACGTGACGGTGGATTGACGAATCCACACCCGGTATGATCATGGCCACTTTATGACGATATTATACTTATGACGTATGACGTATATTATATATTATTATGTAAGACGTGACGGTGGATTGACGAATCCACACCCGGCATGATCATACTCGGGATACGGGTTGTTGAACCCATATTATGACGTTATTATGTATATATTGACGATTATTGAGACATTGACGTTATTGTATTGACGTTGTTATATTTATATTGACGATTATTGAGACATTGACGTTATTGTATTGACGTTGTTATATTTATATTGACGATTATTGAGACATTGACGTTATTGTATTGACTTGTGCTAACGTATACCCTTTTAGGGTTTTCTTTGACGTGATTAGGTATTCTAATCCTCGTGTATCGTTTACGGTTGATATCCCGACACTTGATTCCTATTATTTACCCCTACGAACTCACCAACTTTATGTTGACACGTTTTAGTACACTTTTCAGGTGAAGAGGTAAATCAAAGACATATTGGATGTTTCATTGCATGCTAGGATTGGACTTGGACCTTTCCATGGATCCGTGATTCATTATTTCCCGATTAAGGGTTATGTTTATGTATGATCCGGTACTTGTATTCTTGAATGTTTTGTGTGGAATATTTAATCCTATTTATGCATTTAGTTTAACTCTACATAATTTCCATGTCGTGCTGTGCTATTTGTGTAACCCTCTTGATTCCGCCTTGTTGGGGTGTTACACTTTGAATGTTTAGTAAAGAAAAGTAGAAAACATTATGTGTGATAGTTTACTCAAATACCTCAGTGCTATCAATTAAAATAATGGTTTAATAATAAAATCAGAATAAAAAAGAAATCAAACAAAAAGCAGACTTATGACTTTATGAGGGCGGCAAGCTATGTAAATAATAAAAGGTATATATAAAGAGAAATGCTATGATAACTAACAAATTACAAACACTTTTTTTATTAACTTATGTGGAACCTTATGTGGCTCTTCCATGTCATAACATATTAATTTAGGTTAATTTACCAAAGTTAAATAACATAATCTGTGATTAGTTTTCTCCTTATTTTATATTGTCGATCATGTAGATTTGTTTTCTCTTTTCAACTCCCTAACTTCTTCGTAATGAATATTATTTGGTAATACAACTGTTAAGTCATGGATTCGCTGAGGAGACTCGGTGCTGAACTTTGTCAGCGACTCCTCAGCGATCGTCATTTGTCTTCAGAGTTTAAGGATAAGTTCAATGACTCACCACCAAGATTTGTAAGTCAGATATAGGCGGGAAGATGAAGATAAAAAGATTGTTCCCCAAGGACACGTGTCGATCAAGCAGACCTTGAACCAAAATGGTACTTTGATGTTTCTCTTTCATACCGGATTTGGAAACAAACAAGATGGAGAAAGAGACCCATGCAGAACAGTCTTACACGCCAATGGATGATCGACAACCTTTCTAGTGTTAACATCTAATGGGTTGTCATGTGATGCCTTCTCTCTCTCTATATAAGGCATCACTTGACCTAGCCGCACTCTTGTTTGTGTTCCACATTTTACACTTAGTGTATTTTACATCATTGTAATATTGTTAAGTTTTTAGTTTGTCAAAAACTTAACAATGTTTTCTCTTTTCTTTCTTCTTAATCGACCATTTATTCCCTGTTTAATCAATAATACTTATGATTAAACTTATTTACTTTTCTGTTCTTTGTTCTTAAAGTAGTTTACATTAGTTGTTAATTATACATCCTTGCAAACTTGGGACTTTCAGTTGGTATCAGAGCAGTGTTTCGATACACTGAAACTGATCTGAAAAGCGTTTGAAAGATAATCTTTCCTTCTTTACTTTTAATTTTCTGCATCAAAAATCTTTTCCTATCTTTAAACTTTTTTCTTTTCTTTACTTTTACATGGCTCATATTCCTACTCTGGTTAATACCAGAGATTTTGGGTATGTCTCCATCCCACCTAGATTCGAAACTCATGATTTCGGATCTTGGAAGGAGAGAATGCTCCTACACATTGTAGGAGTTGAACCTTACCTTATGACCATTCTCACCAAAGGACCCTATGTACCAACCTTGGTTTCCAGAACACCAGGAGCCACTACTAATGCTCCTGAAGTTGTCACTGAGATTATTAAACCAGAAGTACAATGGACAGATGATGAGTGCAGGCTCGTAAATCTTGATGCTAGGTTGAGAAATTTGATTATTAACACCCTTCCTGATGACATAATGAAATCTGTTGATGTGACCAATTTATATAGATCGCCCACATCATTTATGGCCTTTTTCGTATGTGTTTTGAGTCAATTTTGTATGCATTTGGCGCGTTTATGGTGTTTGTTAGTGCTTTCAGGTTCTTAGCAGGTTGTGCGTCCATTTGGTGCATTTTCTGACAATTTTAGGCCAAGATGTTGATCCGAGTGTTCGAGAGCTGTTAATAAAGAAGAACCAAAGATTTCAGCAAGTTTGAGCTGCGCCGCAGTGGGAGTATTCACACCCCACTGCGCCACAGTCACTGGTGGGAAAGCCACATGAATTCCAGACGATATTCCATGCGCCGCAGTGGGAGGAGTGCATCCCCACTGCGCCGCAGTCACTGGTCGAGAAAAAGAAATGATTTTCCAGAGGATTATCATTGCGCCGCAGTGGGAGTATTCACACCCCACTGCGCCGCAGTCACCATAAGAACAGAATTCCAGCACGGAGTGGAACCCATTTTGCAAACCATCAGTTAGCCAAAGTGATGAAGAGGTATGGTGTTGTCCACTATTTTTCTACCTCGTACCATCCACAGACCAGTGGTCAAGTGGAAAACACAAATAGGTCCTTGAAGAGGATTTTGGAGAAAACTGTTGGAGATAACCCCAAGGTGTGGTCAAAAAAGTTAGATGACGCCTTGTGGGCGTTTAGGACGGCTTATAAGACGCCGATTGGCACCACGCCATACCGGTTGCTCTATGGCAAAACTTGCCATCTTCCTATTGAGATAGAGCATAAGGCGTATTGGGCCTTGAGGAATTTGAATTTGGACTTGATGGAGGCAAGTGAACTTAGGATGTTGCAACTTCACGAGCTTGATGAGCTTAGGTTAGGTGCTTATGAGAATTCGAGGCTATATAAGGAGAGGACCAAGATTTGGCATGATAAGAGGATTCGTAGGAAGGAGTTTAAGGTTGGGGCTAAAGTGTTGTTGTTCTTGTCAAAATTTAAGATTAAGCAACCTAAACTAACTTCTAGGTGGATTGGACCGTTTGAGATTAAGCACGTATACCCGTCGGGTTATGTTGAGTTGTTTAAGCGAAATGGTGAAGGTTCGTTCATTGTCAATGGTCATCGACTTAAGCTATATTTGGAAGAAGAGCAGGTTGAGGGGATATTTGATGAGATCCCCGTGTTTGAATTTGAAACTTGAAGGTTGGTCGAGTCAAGCTCAAGACTCGTTAATAACTTAAGCGCTTCTCGGGAGGCAACCCGTGTTTCTTTTATCGCATTTTACTTTCCTTTAATTAGTTAGTTCTAATCTTGTTTTGTTAGTAAGTGCAGGTGTGGTTTCGATTTGATGAGGTTCCGGGTAAGTATGATTTGAGTTTTGTCACAAAATGTTTGAAGGAAAAATTTTCAGAGATTCCCCACTGCGCCGCAGTGGGGGTGGGATAACCCGAATGCGCCGCAGCAAAAAGCCTCTGCCCAAGTTTGAATTACTCCTCACTGCGCCGCAGTAGGAGTGAAGCGTTCTCACTGCGCCGCAGTGAGGGTCCGGGTAGGTAAGTCAATGACCATTTACAAGTGGGTAAATTTCTTTTAACCTTTAACTTACTTTCTCTCTTTTCTCTCTTCTCTGCAACCCGAAAAACATATAACAAAACCTCCCTTTTCTTCCATCAAGATCCTCCATTCTCTTCCATCTTTAATCCTTTCTCCAGATCTTTATCTTCATACATTGCATAATGGGGAGAAGTGTAAGTTTTTCTCTTTTGTTTCCTTGTATTTTTTTTCTTTTATTTTGAGCTTTCAATTTCTAGGGTTTATGCTAGTTTAATCTTTTCGAATTAATTTAGGGGTTTTGATGTTTGTGGCAATAGAAGCTAATTGGGTGTTAAATCTTGCATCTTGTTCATCCATTTTTGATTTTGATTTTGAAAATTAGGGTTTTGAAAAATTTGGGGATTTGATTTGAAGAACAAGTATGGGGGAAAGTAGATTTATGTGGAGATTATTGTTTCATTATTCCCTGAATTTGCTTGTTTGAGTTCCCCTTTTTGTGCCAAGTCGTGATGAACCTTAGTCATCTTGCCCAGAATTTGTGCCTCACTGCGCCGCAGTGAGGGGGTTCATTGCCTCACTGCGCCGCAGTGAGGATCCTCTGCCGACTTGTCTTATTAACCCTACTGCGCCGCAGTGAGGGTGAAGCATGCCCACTGCGCCGCAGTGGGGGCCTTTCCCTGCCAAACATTTTCAATTTGTTTATATGGTTCCCAACTTTGCATTCGTATTACTCACGATTGGTCGCTTTTATGTTTGTGAATGCAGGGATCAACTGATAAGGCCACGGGAAAACGAAAAATGGTTGAAGGGCAATCTAGTGAGGCCGTTGATGTCCCGAGTCAAACTTCTAAGAAACAGATGGAGGTGCCGCTTACATTCATTGAAGGTGAACTGAACGAGAGGCATGCTTGGCTCTCATTTGGAAGTGTTAGGCAGCCACATAAGAACATGTACAAGAACAAGTTGTACAAGCTTGCTAAGCATGCGGTCTGTCCCGCAAGATATTTACATCCTATTCAAGCTCAGGTATATGGAGTGCAGGAGGACATAAGAAGATGGTTTTCTATGAGTTTGAGAGTTGGAGGGGAGTCAAGAGGGCATGACGTGAGTTGTGATATTTGGCGGCGGGTTTTTGCTAACCGTGAGCCCGCCTACCGTGAGTTGTGTTTGGAGTTTTATTCGACCTTGAAGCTGAAGAAGGAGTTAGGGAAAGTCAAAGATATTTTTGAGGAAAGGATAGTCTCGTTTTATTGTGGGGGACAGCAGAGGAAGCTGTCGATTGCTGAGTTTGGTTATTATTGTGGGATGTATTCGAGAGAGGAGTTACAGAGTGCGGAGCTTAAGGCTATTTTGAAGAAGGGTTATAGACAGGAGCCGATTTGGGTGATGGAGAGTCTATTTTAGAGTATTTCACAAGAATCACGGGAGGAGAAACTTGGACATACACTAGTGGTGTGTCAAAGATAAAGAATGTACGTTTGAGGTTACTCCACCGCATGATTGTGACATTCTTGGTACAGCGATCGACTCATTGGGAAAAGGCTTACCAGAATGATTTGGTTACTTAAGCTCTTTTCTGAAGGTGCTCCATCAAGGTTTGCTTTGCATCCTCTTGTACTTCTTGACCGAATGTGTAACCATTCTGATTCGAATTTGGTTTTGGGACATTTCATCACGGTTATTTATAAGAGGATGGGAGTCTTTGCTTCAGATGATTGCCAGACTTATCTTTCATTACCAGTGCATCAGGAAGGTTTTACGTATAATGAGCTTTGGAGGGGTAAGATTTTGAAGAAGAAGAAGGCGAATGAGCAAGAACAGTTGTTGGCTGATGAAGGTGAAGTTGAAGGACCACCTCCCGTACAGGAGGTTGATGTTGATGTTGATGTTGAGATGGCGGAGGGTCAACCGGAACCAACGAGGAGGGGTGGTCGTAACATTCCCATCCCTCGCTCGTTTGATTTAACACTTTTGGGGAACACTATTCAGAATATTTATGAGTCTCAGCAGAAGAGTCGGCATGAGTTTGATGCATATCAGAGGAGGATGGACCAGGATTTCAGCTGGGTTGGATCACAGCAGGCCCACACTAACTATTGCCTAGATTATTATCAGCCGATGTGGGATGCTCAGTATCACGGTCGGGAGTTTGTTCGACCTGACCCGATTCCTCAGTTCTCTCCACCGCCTATTTATGTCCCCGATTATCGTCAGGGGGGTCAGTCCTTTTTCTCTCATACGACTGCCCCGGGGAACATGTCACCACCACCCCATGATTTAGGAGGTTCTCCTCGAGGTCCAGTGCAGTTTGGGGTCTTTCAGGGTGGCCATGTTGGCGGTGCTACTTCATCTTTTGCAGATTTTGATGCAGGTACTCATTCAGGATTTGATGTTGGTCAGTCGGGAGGAGATGCAGGTGGTTCGGGTGCAGCTCAGGAAGAGGAGTCCGATTGGGTGACGAGTATTTTTGGAACACCTGGACTACCCTACGGCTACCATGGTCAGCAGCAGTAGTGGAGATGATTCCCATCCAGTACCGTGGGATGGAATCATGTGATGATTGGTTATGTTGGTATTTTCATGTCGTTACTTTAGTTATCATTATCTGGTATCCACCCTACGGGGTGATGAAACATTTGTACTTTCCTTTGTTTCTTTTATTTTCTGCATGATACTCTTTTTAGTTTGCACTTTGTATGGATATTTTGGATGTGTTCTTGTGATGTGTAATTGAGCAGGTTTGATCCGAATGGATGGCCATACCTATTGTACAACCCAAGTGTGGGGGAGGACCCGTTGGATTCTCATTCTCACCTACATTCTGTGGCATCGATTTGTTTGATTGTGTGAACGTGTTAGTAGCTCACTATGATGTCACATGCATATGCTGGCAGTAAGTTCAGCGCAACATTTTTAATTGGCATCTTTACTGACATTGTTTCGCACACAGCTCTCGCACATTCCGTTTTTGACTAGTCTGTTTCTCCCGTCAAGCAAATTGGACTTCCTTTTAGGAAGAGCAATTTGTGGTGCGGGGTCGACTTACTTGTTTTGAAACGGAATGTGTCCATGATCCGGTATGTGTTCTCATTCTTTCTGTCTATTTTGCTTACCCCTATTTACCTTGTTTTGACCGAGTGTTGGACATTGAGGGCATTGTCCATCTTAAGTGTGGGGGGTGGCAAATAGGTTTAAGCAGCCGGGTATATCTCTTTTGTTGTTTTGCCATTGAGAATTCTACCGTTCTTGTAGATGTGTCCCTCTCATAGACTTTTGGATTTTATCCAAGGGTAAGGGTTCTATCTTGAACTCTGAACTATGATGTGCATGTTTGAGATTGGTGGTTTCAATTTGGTAGGATAACGGAAGATGATATGATTTGAAACTTGTGTTGAGCTTGTCCTTGTGGTAAATTGCTTTTGTCACTTAATTCATAATAACTTAATGAGCAATTTTACTACAAAATTTTTCCTTGGCACCATTTTAATCGGCGAAATGTGTTCTGAACGGTTATTGGGCTAATCCTTGTGGATTGATAACATTACTTGCATACTCAAATTTCCCAAACACCTAAAGTTGTGAGATTCATCATTCATTTATAGATGTGCTAGGTGTTGACGGTTTTGGTTTGATTGCCTTGTAATTTGTCCCTCTCTTAGGCTCTTGGATTTATTCGGGAGTAAGGGTTCCATTTCGAACTCTGCACTAAGATGTGCAATTTGAGGTTAATTTATTCCATTTCCGGGTTCTTTCTTTGATATGAGTGTGCCGGTGATGTGTTGAGCTAGAACTTGGCCTGGTGATCGTTACGAAACCGCAGTGAGATCACTTTTGTGATATAAGTACATTGGATGACGAATTGGCATATTAGGTTTGACCCGTATTTTCTTTCTATTCACCTTGCTTATGTATATTTTTACCTTTAGTATACATACTTTTATACATGTACATACATGTTTTGTGTAGCTGGCTACTCTGGTCAGTGATTTTCCTTTCTTTGTAAACCTTTGTTGCACTCATCTTTAGTGCAATATACATTTAGACACCCTTTTTGAACTTAGCCTTTTCCTTTGTATAAATCCACTTAAATATGTAAACTTTACCTCGCCATACCGATAGTCTAATTTTGGGGGGCCATTGATTGTCATTGGTTTGTTTGGGCGGTTTGGGAGAGCTTCAATGGGTTATCAGTTGGAATATTCTTGGTCTATGGGAATACGTCGATTGGTCAAATTATTGGGGATTTTCTTGGATTGTTCAAAGAAGTATATTGTTATAGACATTGTTCATCATTGTAAGAGGGTTGACTAACTATAGAGTAAAAAGTGAGTTCAAAAAAAATAAATAAAAAGGAGAAAAAATGAAATAAGAAAAAAAGAAAAAAGAAAGAAAAGAACTTGGGCTACTAGTGGGTACTTCTCATTTTTATATGTCAAAAGAATTGTTGTATCATTTGGTTCGTGAATAGAATGGAAGATTTGGTTGTTCCTAAGTTGTTTGAAGTTGATACACCACAATGGTGTCGGGTTTGCTTGTTACTTTTGAGGTGTGTTCATGGGATAGCATCTTATGGGTTGGTGGAAATCAGTGGTAAGGGTTTGATTAGACTATTTTGTACATAACTTATACTTTTGTTATTTCCTGTTAACACTAACCTAAATTTCCCAAATCCCATTGTAAATACCTTAGCCTAACATTACAACCGATTCATATGCCATTTTGATGATGTACTTGGTGCTCACGCCATGTCGGTGAAGCTATGATCCTTGTTCAAGCCTATGGTAAGATATGCATCACGACCGAGCAATGAGTGATTTGTCATATATATTCAACCCCAATAGTAAGTT
Source organism: Erigeron breviscapus (assembly GCA_034093135.1). Taxonomy (NCBI): domain Eukaryota; kingdom Viridiplantae; phylum Streptophyta; class Magnoliopsida; order Asterales; family Asteraceae; genus Erigeron; species Erigeron breviscapus. The sequence continues at coordinate 10,481,509 of CM067167.1, forward strand.
CGTTGGAGTAGGATGATTTTGATAGGCTCATTTGTTTCACTTTTGCTTAGTCGTGTTATTGAGGCTTGTGGATTGTTCAGATATTGTCAAACATTCGGGTTTTCATTTAAGATTAAAACTGCTTAACTAAAATCCTTGTCATCGACATACTTGGTTTGGCTTCTTTTTGATAATCGTAATGTGTTTATATAGCTTCGTGCCAAGGAATGCTTTTTGCTTAATTTCCAGATTTGCTTGAGGACAAGCAACGCTCAAGTGTGGGGGATTTGATGTGACCAATTTATATAGATCGCCCACATCATTATTGGCCTTTTGTATGTGTTTTGAGTCAATTTTGTATGCATTGGCGCGTTTATGGTGTTTGTTAGTGCTTTCAGGTTCTTAGCAGGTTGTGCGTCCATTTGGTGCATTTTCTGACAATTTTAGGCCAAGATGTTGATCCGAGTGTTCGAGAGCTGTTAATAAAGAAGAACCAAAGATTTCAGCAAGTTTGAGCTGCGCCGCAGTGGGAGTATTCACACCCCACTGCGCCACAGTCACTGGTGGGAAAGCCACATGAATTCCAGACGATATTCCATGCGCCGCAGTGGGAGGAGTGCATCCCCACTGCGCCGCAGTCACTGGTCGAGAAAAAGAAATGATTTTCCAGAGGATTATCATTGCGCCGCAGTGGGAGTATTCACACCCCACTGCGCCGCAGTCACCATAAGAACAGAATTCCAGGGATGTTCCACTGCGCCGCAGTGGGAGTGCACCATGCCCACTGCGCCGCAGTGAGTGCACGGGGAAATCAGGGTTTCAGCCTTTTTGCATCAGATTTTGGGGAGATATAAATAGAAAAATAAACCCTATTTCCCAGGTTATCAAGTTTTCTTTCTAGGAGCTGTTCTACCACGAATTCTTTCAAAGATCATCTCAGATTTCATCATTGGATTCATTGAAGATTCAAGAACATCCATCTAGATCGTATCTAATTTTCTGTCTTGCAATTTATATTCAACAATCATTGGTACAATATGTTTTCTTTCAATTTCTTTTATGAATTTCAATTTACCATGAGTGGCTAGATTTCTAATCATCCACTTTGATGAAACTTGACGAATGATATGATTGCAATATTTTAATTCAAGCGTTGATTCAATTATCGTTGTGTCGTGATCTTTATCAATTAATTCCTTGTGATTTATTCTTTTGATGTTGATGGTTTATGTGTTCATCGTTAGTGGTACTAGGTGAATATGTTTATCGTTTCAAGTCGATTGTCTATGGTCGGTTGTCACTGGTTCATGGTATGACGGTGAATGTCAAATCTATAATAGGAATTAATCGGTAAACGTGTTTAGAAACGGTTGGTGGTACCACGTTTTCATTCACATAGGCATAATTGGTAATGGGATAATCAAGCAAACTAATTGTTGGGGAGATTTTCTAGGCATTGGTGGTACCAGCTTGGGTAATTTAACTAGCAACTTAGGTGTTTGGGTTATTTGTGAGCGGTTGGTGGTACCACGCGAGCATTTTATCCTTTCACGATTATCTTGTCAACTCTAAAAATTTGATCTTTAACTTGTGCAATCATAGCTGAAGTCAAGTGGATTCGAAGTGGATGATCTTTATTTATATTGTCTGAACTTTCTTTACTTTTAATTGTCTTGTCATTTCAATTTCTTTAATTTCAAATTGTCAAAGTTAGGTAGCAATTCGGCTACGGTTCCATCCTTTTTCTAAAACTACTTTAGCAAACAATTATTTCAAAACCAATCCCTACGAACGATCTCGGACTTACTACTTACTATACTATATGCGATCAGGTCCACTGCCTGAAAGTGTGTAGTAGTCGGTTTTTAGTGGGTACTTATTTATAAATTTTACAAACTCGATTTCACACATCATCTGTCATCAAACTAAATTCTGCTAAAAAGATGTGGGATAATCTCTGTACCAGATTTGATGGTACTGAAGATGTTCTCGCTACCAAAAAGATAGATCTTAAACGTGTCTATGAAGGATTCTTCTCTCTCCCTAATGAGAATCTGGATGGCACTTATAATCGGTTTAAATGTCTTCTGAATGATATGACAAATGATGGCATAGAGCATGATATGCTTGAAGTATGCCACAAGTTCATTGACAGCTTACCCATCAAGTGGCAAGGTCTAAGACAAATTCTTAGGACCACTAAGTAGCTGAAGCAGCATGACTTAGAGTCACTCTATGGCACTCTTCAATTTGAAGAGAGAGCTCTTGCTCAAAACTTGAGAGCTGAGGCTGAGTCTAAGAGGCATGCTGGTTCATCTTCTTTATCCTCTACTTCTTTATCTAATGCTCCTCATATTCATGACCCTCTTGCACTGGTTTCTGCTGAAGTTAGCACTATCCATGTTAGCAACAGCCATTCTACCCCTTCTCACATCCAAGATCTTGTCAATGACCTTCGATTTCGAGGAGAGACAAGAGATGTTTTCAGATTTCATGCAATTTGCTCTCATCGCTGGTAAAAGATACTCTAAAAAATCGAACAATTGTAAGTTGAATGTTTCACAAAAACTAGCGGTGGACAAATCGCAAGAAGAATGCTGGAGATGTGGTCGAAGGGGCCATTACCAAAAAGAATGCAAAGTTTCTATTCCTCCGTTTCAGGCATCGAAGCCTTCTTCTTCATCAGTCAAGCCTGCTGATGAATACAAAAAGAAGTACTATGAGCTTCGTGCCAAAATGGCTGAAGTGGAAGAAGCCAAAGCTCCTGCCAAAGGTCTTGTTGCTGAAGAACATGACTGGGCTGAATCTGATGTTTCTGACAGCGAGGACTTTGTTGATGCCATTTGCTTCATGGCACTCGCTGATGAACAAGCACTGACAACGGACCAAGTATGCTCCAGTCAGTGGGTGAACGTCACAATCAAGAAGGTTATGCAATTTCTCCTCTGCCTCTGAAGAGAATAAATCTAAATTTCTTGAATCTCTTACTTGTGATATTCAGTTTGTAGAATCTATTCGTGCTGATCTTCAGTCTAAACTTAACTCAGTTAGCGCTGAGCTAAGTGATAAATCTGACAAGCTCAAGGACTTAAGAAATGTCCATGTTGAGCTTGAATCTCAAAAGCTTCTCAATCAAACTCTTCAAATATCAAACGAGAAGTTAAAAAATGAGGTCGCTGACCTTGAAAAGATTGTTACCTTGATGTGCAAAATCGAGTTTTAAATTTATAAACAAGAAATACCGATTTTACTACCTAATGCACACTCTCGGGCAGTGGACCCGTTCGTGTATAGTATAGATAAATGGTAAGTCAGGATCGATCACAGGGACTAAGTAAGCAATTGTTCAAATAAAGTAGTTCAAATAGAAATGGGGGTTTTGTGACCGAATTGTCACTTTGCTCAAATTAAAGTAAAAGAAGAATAATTAAATCCGGTATTACCGGGGCAAGGATCGTCCTCAAACGATAGAGAAAATTGATTAAAAACAATAATATTTAAAGGTCATCCATCTCGAATCCGCTCAACAACATGTTCAGATTGCACATAAATGAAGTTCAATTTCAATTTAAGTTGATTAAATAACCGAGACTCAAACAAAGCACCAACCCCGTACCCGTCAAGTTAAAGACATCATTTGACTCTCTTGCTTAAACTAGTTTCATTACAAAGACCGGTAGCCCAAGACATCTTTTATAACTTCCCTAATCAAACAATGGTTTTGGTTATTAAAATAACAATTATATCTATCGATTGTACCCAACCGTTAACACATTAATTCCTATTATCATTGAATGATTATCTACCGTACCCGTCATAGATCCAATCATTTGTACCCAAACAATCAAAACGAAGTATAAGTAATCAATAATTACCATTAAAGACACACATACACCACCAATCAATTCAAGATAAATTAAAAGGAAGAAATACGCTAAGATCTCGATATAACGTTAAATGAAATCAACATTGAATTATAAAAATTGTGCAATCCTTACATATTGTCTCACTTCATCAAGATGGATAATAAGAATTTAGCTAATCATGTCAAGACAAATAAAACTAACAATCATCAAATAAATAAAATCCATAATGACAATTGTATGATAATAAAGTCTCACAATAATATAACTAGTAATAACGAAAAAGAAAAGAATTCAAACGATGTGCGAGATCGATCTTGGCTGCTGTTGTTGATCCAAATTGAAACATAGAAATTCTCCACGTAAAACCTTCTGCCTCGACAAAAAAAACAAAGAAGTTTTTGTTTTTAGATTTTTTGTCTCTTGCGGCCTCCAATCACACGCACACCCTCTTCTGCCGACCTATATGTCTGCCAAACTAAAACATATAAATTGTTTTAGTTTTGAAGTCGGTTAGCACTTCACAAGAATCAGCCCATCATTGGACTTTCCACTTCGGCCCACCAGCAATGATGTTTAAAGGCCTCATGTAATTAACTCTATAAGCCCAACATGGAATTAATTAAAACAACACATCAAATAATAATTGTCATAGAACTCCATTTAGTTGCTTTCTTTCTGCTGCCATTTTGAGCCGTAAAACAAGTGAATGGAATTAATTCCATAACTAGCAATTGTCCTTGCATATGTTTTCTTCCTTGAAAAACTATGCGCCACTTTACTTCTTGTAAGCTTTCTCCAAATGAATGCTTTTCAACCCATATTCATCATGATTTATTATAGACCTTCCGTAAGCACTCATTTCACTTTAAAATGTCGTTTTCTCCAGAATTATGCTCAAGTACCTGTTAATATCCTGAAACACTAACAAATACCATAAACGCACCAAATGTATACAAAATGACTCGAAAAGCACTTAAAAACAATTAAATACGATGTGGGAAATGGATATAAAATAAGGCATATCATACCTCCTGGTCTAAAGCCTCCAGGCTTCATGACCAAATCTTCAGTAAGCAGGTACCTGCTCAAATGAAAGCCATAATCGGTGGTGATTATGAGATTGATGTTGTCATTACCAATATGTTCAGCGACAGTCCTTCTTCTGAAGAAAGTATTCCTCCCAGTGCTGTTGCATCTCCTGAGGAAATGCTGAAGTATTACTTCATTAAAGGCATGAATGACTATCATTCTGAGCTAAATGATGAATCATCCTCTCCCAGCACTTCTTCTTCACAAGCTGAAACTAGTTCTTCAGCTAGCTTCGCTAAAACTATCTTTCCTAATCATCCCATTATTGATATGATGCCTAATGAAGGCAGAGTTCAATATTCTTCTTCCCAAACATTTGAAGGGGATTCTTCAAGTGATGGTTATAAACCTCTTGCTCCTCAGCTTTTGACTGTCAAGTCTAAGGCTGTTGATCCTTTCAAAAGGAACAAGGTCGCTATCTCATATGACTACAGCACTCCTCAGCGAGCTAAGTCTGTTAGTCAAACTGCTGAAAATCTTGTTCCCTCAGTAGTCACTGAACGCCCTGCGCCTCAGCCTTCGTCTTCCTTTAACCTCTCTCATGCTGACAGTAAGTCTGTTATGCATGATCGCTTAATGAAAAGATGAGCTAAGTTTGCTTATGCTCATTATCATCAACCTAACCTTGTCTATGTTCAGAAGGGAACACATATCCCTCAGCAACCCAAACCAGTTCAGCAAGTCAGACCTCCTCAGCAAGGAGGTCAGCGAGTTATTCAGACTCATCCTGGTTCTTCCTCTTCTAATACTCGATCAAAGGGCAAGTCCATTCTTGGTCCTATTCTCAAGTCTTTTCCTCCTCAATTTAGGAAGAAGAAGACTTCTTCCGCAGCATCAACTTCTTTTCCCAATCCTGAGATAAGCGAGTTGACCAAACATGTAAATGATTTGTCTTCTTAACTCAAGGAGTTTCTGATTCAAAGTTAGAAACAAAACCCAATTGGAAGAAAGTGTTATCTTTGTGGTGAAAGAGGACACATTACTGCTGATTGTAATGACAAAGAGTCCAGGAATCCTCCTGAAGTTGTCATTCAACCAAATCCTTCCTCAGCTCCTGCTGCTCCTTCCACCTCTATGGTCAGTGAGCCATCTCCCTCAGCTGAGTCTAATATCAACTTGGGTGAAACAGTTGCTCTCAATGAGGACAATATCGTTGAGTTTATTTCTTCTCAGCGAATCTCTATTCCTCAATCTCACCAGGTTATTTCGAGTGCTGACTACAAGGTTATCCTTGATAAGCATCAATCAACTGTGTGATGCTGACTACAAGGTTATCCTTGATAAGCATCAAGGCACAGTAATTGACATCAATAAAGAGGTAGTTTTGGTTGCTCCTAGAAAAAGGGATATCTACTTGGTAGATTTCACTCCTGTCAAGACTGACAGTGAGACCTGCTTCTTTTCAAAAGCTACCTCTCAAATCAATTGGTTGTGGCACAAGCGTATGTCGCATGTGAATTTCAAAACAATCAATTCTCTAGCCAAGAAAAATCTTGTTCGAGGCCTTCCTCCTCTCACTTATGAGAAGGACAGACTTTGTGGTGCATGTGAAAAAGGAAAAAGTCACAGGGCCACATTCAAAACTAAACAAGCCAATTCTATCAATGGCTGCTTCCATCTACTTCACATGGACCTTTTTGGTCCAGTGAATGTCCAAAGTCTAAGGGGTAGCAGATACACCTTAGTTATTGTGGATGAATATTCACGATATACTTGGACAATATTTCTTCAATCCAAGAGTGATGCTGCTGAGGAAATTATAAATTTCATTAAAAAGATGGAAAACCTCAACAGCATAAGGGTTAAAGAACTCAGAAGCGATCATGACACTGAATTCAGAAACCACACTCTTGAAAATTTTTGTGCTGATCAAGGGATTGTACAAAACTTTTCTTCTGTGCGTACTCCTAGGCAAAATGGGGTAGCTGAAAGGAGAAACAGAAATCTCATTGAAGCTGCTCGAACTATGCTTAGTGAATCTTCTCTTCCTAGTAAGTTTTGGGCTGAAGCAGTTGTTACTGCTTGCCACACTCAAAATAGATGTCTTATTGTCAAAGATCATTTAGGTAAATTTGATCCCAAAGCTGATGATGGCTATTTTCTGGGATATTCCTCTATTAGTAAGGTTTTCAGAGTTTTCAATACTCGCACTCAAAAGGTAGATGAATCAATTCAAGTTAGCTTTGATGAAAGTTGTTCAGCTCTAGGTGATCTCTCAAGTCAATCATCCACTGAAGTAATCTTCAGCGATCTCGCTGATCCTCCAGAAGAGTCAGCGACACATCATGATGTTGCTGCCTCACCTACTGCTGACTCTTCAAGTCTCTCAACAAATGATGAGTATGTGGCAGCTCACATTTACTATATTGATCCAGTTGAGCCTCTCCTTAGGACAGTTAATGCCACTTCCATTAATGTCACTCCTTTAGCTGAACCTCAAGCTGCTGACGATGTTGCTGAGGACATCTTTCATGATGCTTTAGCGAATCCTGTTTCAGGAGACGCTGACGATGATAATCCTCAGCAAGAGGTACCCACTGTCATCAGTGAACCTCTTGTCAGTAACTCTGAACTTTCTCTAACCATTGATCTCTCTAATTACTGTAACATCCCAAACTTTTCGAGTTTGACTTATTGACTTGACCGTTAGTCAACGTTAGGTTCGTTAAGTTTATGTGCCCTAAATGGGATTATGTGATTAAATGCTTATGCGTTTAATACAATATGATTAAAATATGTTAAATGAAAGTAATTAAAGGAAAGTCATGAAAGTTAAGTGTTCATTAAGCCGTTAAGTATTCCGGTGAGAAAGTTAAGCCAACAAAGTAACATTTAAGAGTCGAGGGGCTTAAGATGGAATTTATTAAGGATGGCCAGGGTTGTATGACAATTAGGCTACCCTAATTGTCATTCTCCAGATCTGGAGTGTGTGAGAAAAACCCCCAAGCAGCCCCCTTCCCTTCTCCAAGCAAGTTTCTCTCAAGATCCAATTGTTTCGGGCCGATTCGATCAAGTTTTGTTTAGATCTTGGATCCTCTAAGTCATCTACAGGTAATATAGGTAATATTATCTTTGAAATCTGATCTTATGAGTCTTAGTTGAGTTTTCAATCCAGGCCATGGGGTTTGGGTTGGGTTATTTGATTAAACGTTTATCGATTTCATGTTATTCGGTTGATTGAATGGTTGATTCATGTGGTAAAGGATTAAAGGATCAATTGATTGATTTGAGTCATCAAAAGTATCATTAAAAAAGGTCAATTTTATTTCCCCAGGTTGGGCTAAGGGTTTGAGATCGAATGGGTATCGTTTAGAACAAGTTGAAAATTGAGTTGCTGGTCTGCACCCAGGTGCGGCGCACCAAGGGAGTGGTGCGGCGCACCATAGCCCAGTTTTGGAATTTGTTTTCTTAAGAAGCCCGATATGCGACGCACCAAAGGTTAGGTGCGGCGCACCAAGGGAGTGGTGCGGCGCACCATAGCCCAGTTTTGGGAATTTGATTTTCTTAAGAAGCCCGATATGCGACGCACCAAAGGTAGGTGCGGCGCACCTATAGGTGATCTGAAATTTCTGAAGGGTTGGTGCGACGCACCACTTGGCAGGTGCGGCGCACCACATGCCCAGATTTCACAAAACGTTTTGTTTAGCTTATATTTCGATCTTATACTCGTTCTAGGTTGTCGGGAGCACTTAGCAAGCACTGTAAGACCTACGTAACTCATTGTTTAGCGGTACCCAGGTAAGATAACATCTTTTACCACATGAGGGACAACAAAATATAAGGTTTTCATAAGTTAACTTCCCCAAATGAATGTTTGTATGTTTATATGTATTCGGGAATGAATGGGAGGTTACTATGGGAATGATTACGTTACCATTGATGATGAACGGTAAGCTTATGCATGCTACGATGAAATGATGATATGTTTATGTTATAAAATGATGTTATGATGAAATAAGGGAAATGATAAACTGAAATGTATAAGTTGTTAATACGATAAGATGCTATGATGATATAAACGTATGATGCTATGATGCGATATATGACATGATGACGCATTGTTATGATGCTATGCTTATGAAATGATATGATGACGCATTGTTATGACGTTATGCTTATGAAATGATATGACGATACGTTGCTATCACTTTAAGATGATATGATGCTTATATGACATGATGATACGATGCTATGATGATACGTTGACATGGATCTTTTATGATATGATAATGTGATGTTAATATGCGATGACGATATGTTGATGCATATATGTCTTATGATTGATTGCATGGCTTGAACACCTAGTCACTAGACTTCTATAGGTTTGCCATGACACGTGCACGATTAAGGGCCCTAAAGTAAAGAAAGATGTATGTGATTAGTTTAGGTGAAAGTGTAGCCTAAGCTAATAAAAAGTAAAGAAAGATACACGTGGTTAGTTTAGGTGAAAGTGTAGCCTAAACTAATACAAAGATTAAAGTCTCGAGCAATATGTAAAGTCTTGTGTTAAGCTTAACCCGTGCTAGCTCTTCGGAGCTAGTGTGTACGTGGTCACGTGGTGTGGGAATCTAGATACCTCCCCATGGCATAGTTATGTATGAGTGTATCCGGGTGGAGTAACTAACCACTACACGCGCAAAGTTCAAACGGTATGCTCAGTTGGATTGACTTTGTCTTTCCTTAACGACGACGATGGACCACCGTAAGGTCTACCCATCTAGTCGGGTGTGAGGACTCCATGTAAGGTTTTATGACCGACTACACACAACCCCACATCCCTAAGTATGTGTGGCTTATGTCACATAGCCTATGTCTAGGCAAAAGAAAAGAAAGATAAGAAAGATAAGAAAAGAAAAGAAAGATAAGAAAGATAAGAAAAGAAAAGAAAGTAAAGAAATGTAAGAAAAGAAAGACGAAACGTAAGGATCTATGATGTTAGGCACATTTAGGATTACGATGAATTCCTAATGTGTTAATTTATGTATGTTGCTTTAATGTTGATGATATGTTCTTGTTGACGTGTGATATGATAGACACCATAGTATTGTGGTGATCTTAACGTGCTATTCCTAATATGTGATATTAACGATTATGAAAGGTTTTTGTTAATATATAAAGAATTGGCAACGTTTTCTTAAACTCATGTTATCTTACTTAGCTTTTAAAGCTAACACTTGCTCTTTTGAAAAACGTTGTTCCCTCAGGTTAAGCAGGTTGATCTAGTGAAAGACTTAGCTTGGTGAGACGGGTAGTTTCTATGAAAAAGACATCTAGTTTCCCGCTTAGTCATTTATGTTAGCCTTGATGATTGGCTACTTTTAATATGACTTATGTATTGTTTTTATTGGCATTTATGTTGGTGCCACATCTGGATTATCTTACACTATTTTAATGATATGAATGCTGTAACACCACTTTTATAAATGAACTATCCATTAAGGGTTAGTTATGTTTTAAGGATTCTGTATTCCGCATTTCTAAACGCCGTTAGGCAAAAGTTTTTGAAAATCCAGATTTTAAAATGACGGGTGTTACAATTACTCTCTTACCCCTAATGATCCTACCACCACCTTATCCGCTGTAAATCACTCTTCTTCTATTCACACACCAGCACTCCAATGGACTGCTGATCACCCTCTTGACCATGTGATTGGTAATCCACACAATGGTGTCCAACTCGATCAGCGACAAGTAATACTTGTCTCTATGTCAATTTCTTATCTCAAATTGTGCCTAAAAACATTGGAGAAGCCATGGCTGATTCTTCTTGGGTAGAAGCCATGCAAGAAGAACTGACACAATTTGAAAGAAATCACGTTTGGTTTCTTGTTCCTCCTCCATATAAGGAACCCATTGGCACTCGATGGGTTTATAGGAATAAGATGGATGAAGCTGGTGTGGTTATCAGAAACAAGGCAAGACTGGTTGCACAAGGCTATACTCAAGCTGAAGCCATTGATTATGATCAAACCTTTGCTCCAGTCGCTCGCCTTGAAGCCATTCGTCTATTTCTGGTTGATGCTGCCTACAAAGGCTTCACTGTCTATCAAATGGATGTCAAGAGTGCCTTCTTAAATGGTGCTCTTGATGAAGAAGTCTATGTTAAGCAGCCTCCTGGCTTTGAGGATCCAAAACATCCTCACTATGTTTACAAGCTTAATAAAGCTCTCTATGGTCTCAAACAAGCTCCCAGAGCCTAGTATGACACTCTCTCTACCTTTCTTTTGGACCATGGTTTTCGTAGAGGAACCATAGACAACACTCTCTTCATTTACAAGAAGAAAGTTGATGTCTTGTATGTTCAGATTTATGTCGATGACATAATCTTTGGTTCTTCTTCAATGAAACTTTGTCAAAAGTTCAGCGCTCTCATGTCCAGCACTTTTGAAATGAGTATGATGGGTGAATTAACCTTTTCTTGGGGTTACAAATTAAGCAGCTTCCCACTGGAATTTTTATCAATCAAGAAAAATATATTCGGGATATGTTGCATAAGTTTGATCTCACTCATATTACTCCAAAAGGAACTCCCATGTCCCCTCCTAATAATCTCCATGCTGATCCTGATGGTAAGTATGTGAATCCTACTCACTACCGAGGCATGATTGGTTCGCTGATGTATCTTACAGTGAGTCGTCCAGACATCATGTTTGCAACATGCCTCTGTGCTCCCTATCAAGCTTCTCCTTGAGAATCTCATCTTCTTGTTGTCAAGCGTATTTTCAAATATCTTAAGGGTACACCCACGCTGGGTCTCTGGTACCCAAAAGATTCCAACTTTGAGTTGGTTGGATATTCTGACTCTGACTATGCTGGTTGCATGCTTGATCGCAAAAGCACCAGTGGAGGATGTCAACTGTTGGGGGGAAGCTGACTAGTTGGACTAGTAAAAAGCAGCACACAGTTTCCATCTCCACCGCTGAGGCAGAATATGTCTCTGCAGCGAGCTGTTGTGCCCAAATCCTTTGGATGAAGCATCAGCTTGCTGATTATGATTTGGAATTTTCTAAAATTCCAATCATGTGTGATAATACAAGTGTTATTGCTATTACACACAACCCTGTTCAGCACTCTAAAACTAAGCATATTGATATTCGATATCACTTTATTCGTGACCATGTCATGAAAGGAGATATTGAAATCTATTTCATTCCTACTGATGATCAAATCGCTGACATCTTCACTAAACCATTGGATGAAACTAGATTCAAATTGCTTGTCAGCAAGTTAGGAATGCTGAATGGTGAATCAGCGACATGATATGTCATGTCTGCTGAAACTCATCTTATTTCTCTCATAATAAGTTGAAATTTGACTCTTGAGTCAAAATTTCATTTCAGCGAGTATAAGTTTGTCTTGCTCGCTGAACTTAAAGCAATGAAGAGCTTAAAGTCTTCATCTAGTCCAGCGGCAAACGGCTCTGGTAAAGACATATCAAATCCGTTAATCCCTGTTGCTTTAGGAAAAAGCAAAATAAAGCAATGAAGAGCTTAAAGTCTTCATCTAGTCCAGTGGCAAACGGCTCTGGTAAAGACTTATCAAATCCGTTAACCCTGTTGCTTTGGAAAAAAGAAAACGTAAAGCAATGAAGAGCTTAAAGTCTTCATCTAGTCCAGCTGCAAACGGCTCTGGTAAAGACTTATCAAATCCGTTGATGGCTGACAGCTTGCCAAAAACTGTATTTATTGTCAGCAACCAACATAGTCTCTCTATTGGTTAAGACTTGCTGAGTATGTCTCAGCATGTTGCCTTTTTTTAACTAAAACCTTTCTTTATCAAATGCTTTCAGCGCTCAAACTTTCGTTTAAACGGGTGTTGAATTAAAAGGCATTTAATTTTATTAAATGTTTTCCTTAACCTTAATTTCTTATTAAATAAAACATAGGATATTTTCTGAAACTAAGTGTTTCTAATGTAACTATGTTGGTGACGTAGATGAATTACAGACCACATGTTTAAAATTCAAACTGAAAAAGTCACCTCGATTTCTTCCTTGATCACGTCATCTGTCTGCACATGACAGTTTCTGCAAGTCTGATTGACAGGTAATGTCTGCAAATACGGCGTATACTTGAGTATTTGTGGATAAGATCCTTTCTTCTTTTATTAATACGTTACTCACAAATGTATTAAACATATATATTTATGTACTAATATTATGTATCTACAATAATATTATAATGTTATATACGAAAACAGTTGATTACAACTGTTGGAAGAGAGAGAAACTTTTTCTCATACCGTTTCGTGTGTAAAGTCGTGGCCCACTACCATACCCTATATAATTTCGTTTCCTTTCTCTCACCACACTTTACACACACACAAAATCTTTTCGTATTCTTTCCAAACAAACAACTCTCCATATTTCTCTCTCTTTCTGTTCATCTTTCTTCATCTTCTCCGATTAAATTTCTGAACACTCCAATGGCATCTTCCTCTGAAATCCCTCAGACCATTGAATCTTCAACAGAAAATGTTGAGATTCCTTCTTCGTCTACCCCCACTGTACAAAATCCTCCAGTTCCTGAACCACAAGTTCAAGAACAACCACCCATCATCTATTTAAATTCTCCTGAATATGTGCCAGTTAATGTCACTAAATCTTCCAAAGTCTCCTTTCTCCCCTCTAAGATGATTGAGAAGCCCAACAATCATCTTGGCACGTCTGAAGTACCAAAAGGTACAAAAGGATATAAGCCAATGCTGGATTTTATCCACGCATCTCCTGCAAACTATTGCATTATGGCGGACCCAGAACTCATTTTTGTTCATCTTCTTCGAGAGTTCTGGTGGACTTGTGAGTATGACTGATGACTCAAAGTCCATTACTGGCACTGTCCGTCAGGGGGAGAAAACAATAACTATCACTCCGGCATCTCTTCGCCAAACCCTAAGGCTGCCACAAGAAACTGATGATAATAAGTTTGTGGAGCCAGCGAGTGATGATGAGTGGAAGGCGTGGTTGCCTTCCATTGGGTATAATTACAATTTTAAGAATCCTCCAGCGATCCCAAGCAATCCATTAAAGCAAAACCTCCCTGGGATCTGGAGGGTACTGTTCACCCATGTGATTCAGTGCATGGGTGGAAATTCTGGGTCTTACAACCAGGCATCAACAACATCGATGCCCATGATTCATGCCCTAGCTGAAGGCAGGAATGTAGATTTTTCTCAGCTAATCTTCAATGATATGAAGAATAAGATCAGCATAAACAACAGATCTCACACAGTGCCCTTTACAAGATTCTTCTCTCTTATCTTCAAGGAGGCGCTGGAAAATGAATATGTGCTGCCAAAAGCTGATACAATTCCTACAGCGAGGGTTGGCAACAACATTTACAAGCAACCTACTGAACACCTGGTTGCACGTCTTACCTCTCACATTAAAGAGGTACTTTTCTCTCTTGATCCTATTTCTTACCCGAAAGACAGCGATTGGGAGTCAGCGCTTCCTATTGATGAAGTGGCTGAACCAGTCGCTGTGGATGCTAGTTTGCCTTTAGAGGCTGGTTCGCTGGAAAACCCCCCAGCGACCTCCTAAGCCTCCAAGAAGCCGACCAAAAGGTCATCCAAGTTAATATCCTCAACTACATCTAATGTCCAATCTTCATCCTCCGCTGAGGTCCCAAAACGTAAGTGGAGTGTACCAAAGGGCAGCCAAGTTACCAAGGTTAGGAAGTCCTCAACGCCCAAGGACATTAGTGTGAGTCCCAAATATAGATGGTTTAATACCCGACTGGCAAGTAGTTCTAACTGGAAGAAGACCAGTTCAGAATACGATCCAGATATGGATGAACAATACAATAAAGATACTGAAAGTAAATGCAAGAAACAATAAGGCTGAAACTATATAAATAATATGTATAGATCAAGTATATAGCATTGAGACACAATGTATTTTTCAAGGTATTTGATTTATTGATATATAAACAAATACAAAGGTTGTTGCGGAACAAAGATAAACACCCAAGTGTAAATATCTAAACAACCTAGAAATACAAGTGATCTAATTACTTGGAAATACTCGTAAGGATTACTTAGAGTATATCTCACAAGTTGCAATGCAAAGGTTTCAAGAAATTTGCAAGTTGTGAGAAGACTTATATTTATAGACCAAGTCCATGATGACGTGGACCAGATCGTACAAATATGGTTGGGAGTATTTAAGGAATTAAAGCTAATTCCTTACATGTGTACTTTTAAGGTTTAGGTATATAAGTCGTTGATGTGACTTATCAAACCTTATTCCCAACCTTTACTTTACCTTGTACTTTAATTAATAGTTAAATCTATTAACCGGGTAAAAGATATGTAAAGTAAAAAGTCTTCCTCGTAATCAGTGTAAAAGTGTGTAAGTATTTTTACACTGAGATGCTTCAGTCTTCGATCAGGTAGAATCAGTTTTTGAGCTCCACATCTGAACTGATTCTCATTCTTCAGACTTCAGTCTTTGACTTCATTCTGAACGGTATTCTGATACGTTGATCTGAACTGAAGTGAAGCTTCAGTGAACTAATTCTGAACGACTTCAGAATTTTGTACAAGTATTCTTCACTGAGCTTCAGCTATTTCTGAACAAATTATACTTGGTCGATTTTCGACCTAACAAATTCCCCCTATTTGTTCTGAAATAGTGCATGCATCTCAGACTTCTATCTATACATGTTTGTAAGTCTGAAATGCAAGTTTTAGTTTAAGTTGTAAAAATTTTCTAAGTACATCTTATAGATCATTGATGTCTCAGAATTTTACTTGTGGTTTTTCTAACTTAAACCTATCATCTACTTATAAGCTACAAAATGTAACATATATATACAAACTAAAGTGTTTGTTACATTTGCAAGTATTTATACAAGTACATGATAAACTGAAAAAGAAACTACTTCTTAGCAGGCCTTGAACCAGAAGGTGCTTCAGTAGGCTTCCTCTTCAGTGGAGAATGATCCTTCTTTCCAAACAATCTGCCTTCAATCTCTACCTTGGCCTGCATCTTTTGTTGTATTCTGGATAACCATGCACCAATCAAAGCAGATTTCGGCTTCCCCCTCAATATTTGGATCATCTCCCTATGCTCAGAAATCCCAAATTCGTGCACTGAAACTTGATTATACTCTTCAGCTGCTCTACCTTCTCTTTTTACAATCAAATCAAAAAGCTTCAATCCATCAGCTTTTGTTACCTCCATATCAACTACTTTAGCTGGATGAGATCGATGCTTCAGATAATGCTCATATTGATCCTTCTCATGCTTTCTTTGGAGCTCAATAGCATCATCAGACATTGGTTTGAAGGGGAGAGATCAGCATCACGAATATTTTTTCTTGATGATCTTGGTCCAGTCACTTTGGGCTTAATGGGTGGCCTTGATAATTCTTTTTCCACCTTCAGAACTCCAGCCAGAATTTCCTTCTTTTTAATTGCCATCTCTTTCTCTCTATTTTTCACCAAGTCCTCAATGGACATTTTGAATGTGAGATGGTCCAGCTTTTGTTCTAAGGGAGAATAATTCACCCCATATTCATATTCGAGCATATCAACAACAGCCTTCTGCACTCTTGGATCATTTTTAATTTTCAGATATCTTTCAAGTGAGAGACCAAGAGCTGCAGCATCAATGTGATCAAGGGTTCCCATTTTCTGATGTTGAACCCTTTCTCTTTCCTTATTTTCACCCCACATAATAAATTGATTAGAAACTTGCTTCTGCAAAGCCTCTAATTTCTTGCTATCAGCATTAGGATCATGAATGGGATAACCTTGTTCATCAACATTTTCACCAACCACCAAACCAGAACCCTTTGAATCTTTCTTTGAAGGTTCATCCACCACTTGGGCTTTGCCTTTATCTTTCTTAGTTGGTTCAGAAGTTTGCACTTCAGATCTCTGAACATGTTCCCCCTGAACTGAGGCACTACCAGATGGTACCTCAGCTTGCTTCTTGGTTGCTTCTATTAATTCCTGAGTACTTGAAAGCAGACCAATAGGCACATTTCCCCCTTTGGGGACCTCAGAAGGCATTTTGCATAAACATCAATCGTCGTCTGAATGGCCTTCAGAGGTTCCCAACTCTGCTGCAGAAGGCAATCAGAAATGCCTTTTGCCATGGTAGAGAACTGAGCCCTTAACCTGAATGATGAGTTAAGGTTCAGATTCTCTTTTCAGTTAGTTCTTTCAGCAATTTCCTATCTTCTTCAGAGAATGAAGGAGGAGGAGGAGCAGCAACAACATTTTCCTTCTTAAGTAGGGTCAGAATTTCATCTAACTGCCTGGACTGGCCTTTAACAACTTCTTCGAGAGTAGACACAGATTTCTGAACTTCTTCAACAGCTTTGTCTACCTTCTCCGAAGTGTCTTGAGTGAGTTCTAAGACCATCCTTCTGACCCCTTCCTCAACCTTTTCAGCCACAGAAGCTGAAATCTGATCAACAAGAGTCTGAGAGATTTCAGACTTCAGCTTCTCAATCACATTACTACCAACAGCAGACCCAAGTTCTTTCTCATTGACACTTGGTCTTTTTACCAACTCATTCACCTCCTTCCCGACTGCCAGAACTTCTTGTTTTAACAATTCAATACCAGATGTCAAGTTCGCAACAACTGAAGCTTGCACATCTCTTTTGGCCAGTCTGAAGGCTTCCCTGATAGCTATACTTATCTTATTGCATGAATGTACCAGCTCATTTAGCTTCCCACCTACCAGTCCCTCATTTCCAGCAACCTTGGTGAACTCAGTTCCAAGAAACATCTGAGCACCTTTCATTTCAGCGATGGAACTGGTATTGGCAGTTAGAGATTTAGTTAAGTCCTCCACCTTGATAAGTAGGATTTGGACTTCGGCATTTTGTTTCTCTAACTGTGCTTCTACACTCAAAGGAGGAGGTGGTTGTGCAGAAACAGAAGCCACAAAGGGAATTCTACCAAGCCCATCTAATGCCTTTTCCAACTGCATTTCAGTTGGACTCTCAGATTCAGTATCAGAGTCCAACTCTTTCTCAATTTCAATATCATAATTGATGGGCCTTGGTACTTGGTGAATTTGTGGGTGTAAGTGTTGGAGTTGTGGTTGAAAACGTGGTGATGAAACATAGGCAGGTGTAGAGCCGGGTGGAAAATATGGGTGTTCATGTGAAGTTTCTGGTTGGCGATATGGTTGTTCAACATTTTGGATTTCTGGGGGAGGTTGGACGTTTGTGAGGTTGAAGGTTGGCTCAGAATCAGAAGACTGATTCTCCTCCAGTAAGTCCTCATCAAACTCAAAGTCAGCAAAGGAATCGAGATTCCCTTGAGGTGGCTCATCTTCATCCCAGAGGTCAGTTAAAACTGCAGTCTGATCAAATATGCCCTGGTTCAGATCACTGGTACCTGAACCAGCTTCTGGTTCAACAACTGCTACTGCAGATGCATCGTCACCAGATTTATTGGTTGGCTCAGCCATAGCTTCATCGCCAGAGACAGTAGACACGGGGATTGCCTTAATGATTCTCGTACCGTCATCAAGAATCACTTCATCGGCCGTAGAGTCTGGAATCTCAGTCTCAGGTGGTGTCACACCCAAGACTTCATCAATTCGTGCTGCAGAAGAGTGTGAGATTTGTGAAGTTTCAGGGGGTGCGCGTGCAAACACGGACTCTATTGTGTGCTGGGCGGACACACTAATATTTTCTTCACCATCTCCTCCTAAAGAAGTTTTGGAGATGGCTGCTTGTGGGTTTCCCTTTAGACTCGATTCCTCTGGTTCTTGTTGGAAGATCCAGAGGGGTTTGCTTCGGTACTAGTGTCCTTGGGCTGTGAGGACTGCTTAAATTTACGTCGTTTTAAAACGCCCTTTGGAGATCCTGAGGGATCTTTAGGATCTTTTGGGAGATCCTCAGGTTGGTCAATGGATGAGGGAGGTGGTGGTTGGGTAGAAGAAGTTGCTGGGGTTTTGAAAAACTTCAACATTTGACCACCAGGTGCACCAATGGGTCTCGCATTCTTTTGCGACCCACTCGGTGACCTTTCTGAGCCAGCCGGTCGTGCTGTTTCAGTTTTATTTATTACCTGAAGCATTGCAGCGGAGAGTTCTGGTTCTGGATCTGAAGTAGAAAGCTTTGATAGATCCCTGTAGAACTCCGTCGCTGAAGATTCAAGCCCCTCAAAATGATACGCATCTCCAAGCATATTTCTGAAGCAAACGCTCAGAAATCTAGGGAATGAGATATGTGGACTTCTTTTCCCTTTCAATTTTGCTACCAGCTGAGAGAAAAGTATCTCAGCAAAATCCACCTCAATCCATGCCACAAGTAATACCCAATTTCTACTTGTGTCAAGGAAATCTGGTCCAAGCCACCATAATTTCCTCCAAGGCACTCGACAATCTGAGTCCAAAAATATCTCCAACAATTACCAAATCCAGACAAAAAGATGTGTCCAGATGTCTTCAGATTGCCGTCTGCATCAACCATGTCATTATGACCAGTGGCCAGCAGAACTTCCCTGAAATTAATTCCTTTAAGCCTTTTTGTATAGGCTGAAGAGGAGGGAAGGTAGTTCAAATGAAGGGCCTCCCGAAACCCATCAAGTGAAAGGATATACTGCTTTGTGCCTTATTGTAAAGAAAAAGCAATGGACTTTTCATCCTTGCTAAGAGTAGCAGTATACCAGAATTCAAGTAAGTATCAATGATACATTACCTGAGGATCAGCAGTCAAGGCGTAATGGAGAGGGGATTGTTCAAGGAATTTATTTATCCTCCCCATTAGAGTTTTGCCTTTGGCATTCAGTGCGGCCATGAAATTATTCATATTAAATCTGAGGGTCGACGCATCGAACCCCTTTGGCCATTGAGCACTGGCCTTGACTACCTTAGATGGTTTATATTCGAAAGCTATAAGAGATTTGGCTTGGGAAACTTTAGCCATAATTTCTACAAGGGAAAACTGAAAGTGAAAGATGAATTTAGGGTTTTGAAGTTATGAAGGAATAAGAAGTATAGAGAGAGAATGATGATTGGGAGTAAATGTAAGGAGAAGTAAATGAAAGAATTGTTTTGGGAAGGTATTTATATTTATGATGGAATACAAAGGGTTTTCCAAAATAAATAAAATAAAATGATTTTGAAATTCAAACCCAAAAATGAAATATTATTAAAATGAAATCAGTTTTGATCGGGTTTGAAGTCCGAAAATAATTTTTGGGTATACGTCCGCATTTAATGCAACGACGGCTATGACCCCACATTTTCACAAAACTTTTCAACACTTTCAAGAAAAAGTGATCATTACTTTCCTTTTACGGCGCAACTTAGGTGCCACGTCAGCCAAAACATCATTATTTAAACGTTAAACAGTAACCTTCACGTGTTCACACAACTACCAAGTATCCAAAATACATTATAAAGGACAGACTCATTTCAGAAATGGTATACAAAATCTGAGCATGATCAGAATCAAGAGATCTGAGCCATCTCAGTTTACACAATTATTCTGAAATCATTTCAGAAATTCTGAAGCATTTCAGTCAAAATATTTTTCTGAAAGCAAAGTTCCCCCTTAGAGAAAAATTCTTTTTAACATAAAAATATTTGACACTTCCCCCTGAGGTGATGCTATTCAGGATTTAGCATACCCAATTCACTGATGAGATGTTTAAATGTTTTGACATCCAAGGGTTTTGTAAAAACATCAGCGAGTTGTTTATCAGTGGGAATGAAATGAAGCTCTATGTCACCTTTAATAATGTGATCTCTAATAAAATGATACCTGAGGTCGATATGCTTGGTTTTGGAGTGCATGACAGGATTGTGAGAGATGGCAATGCCACTGGTGTTATCACAAAATATTGGAGTCTTTGTATACTTAACACCATAATCAGTTAGTTGGTTCTTCATCCACAAAATCTGAGCGCAGCAACTGGCTGCAGAAATGTATTCAGCTTCAGCTGTGGAGAGTGATACTGCAGTCTGCTTCTTACTTGTCCAACTAACCAATTTGCCACCTAGGAAATGACAACCACCTGTGGTACTTTTCCTATCTATCTTACAACCTGCATGATCAGAATCTGAATAACCCATTAGATCTAGACTTGAGCCTTTGGGATACCAAAGACCAAGTCTGGGGAAACCTTTAAGGTATCTGAAAATCCTTTTCACAGCATTTGCGTGTGCATCTCTGGGATCAGACTGAAATCTTGCACAAAGGCATGTTGCAAACATTATGTCAGGT
This sequence comes from Erigeron breviscapus, assembly GCA_034093135.1. Classification (NCBI taxonomy): domain Eukaryota; kingdom Viridiplantae; phylum Streptophyta; class Magnoliopsida; order Asterales; family Asteraceae; genus Erigeron; species Erigeron breviscapus. The sequence goes on from CM067167.1 coordinate 10,502,645, forward strand.
CTACTAGCAGTTAAGTACATGAGGGATCCCACCATACCACGATATATTGTGGGATCCACCGGTTTTCCATTAGGATCTGAGTCCAAAGTTAATGGTGCAGAAATAGGAGTATCTTTTGATGAGACTGAATCAAATTGATATTTCTTTAACAAGTCTCTGACATATTTTTCTTGATTTATAAAAATACCATCACTGGTTTGTTTCACTTGAAGACCTAGAAAATATGTCAGTTCGCCCATCATACTCATTTCATACTCAGATGACATTATTTTAGAAAACTATTCACACATTTTGTTATTTGTAGACCCAAACACAATATCATCAACATAAACTTGTACAAGTAAGATATCATTTTTATCATGCAATATGAATAAAGTGTTATCTATTGCATCCCTTTTAAAACCATTTTTCAGAAGATGTTTAGTAAGAGTATCATACCAGGCTCTAGGTGCTTGTCTCAGACCATATAAAGCTTTATTCAGTCTGTACACCCAATGAGGTCTTTCTTCATTTATGAACCCTGGTGGTTGATGAACATACACAACTTCTTCCAATTCACCATTCAAGAATGCACTTTTAACATCCATCTGATAGACTTTGAACTCATGATGAGCTGCAAAAGCTAAGAAAATTCTAATAGCTTCTAGTCTAGCAACTGGTGCAAAAGTTTCATCAAAGTCTACTCCTTCTTCTTGTGAGTAGCCCTTTGCAACAAGTCTTGCCTTGTTTCGAATCACGTGACCATCTTCGTCCATCTTGTTTCTGAAGACCCATCTTGTCCCAATTGGTTCTTTCTTTAGATTACTGGGACAAGGAACAAGTTCCCAAACATCGTTCCTCTTAAACTGATTGAGCTCATCTTGCATGGCTTCAATCCAGCTAGGGTCGTTCATAGCCTCGTCAATCTTCTTTGGTTCTATTAGAGATAAGAAGCTGATATTTAAGCATTGATCGTTTGTGGCTCTTCTGGTCTGAACCCCACTAGTGGAATCCCCAATGATTTGCTCGATAGGATGTGCTTTAGTCCACTTAGTGTATTGACCAGGATGAACTATGATATCAGTGCAAGAACTCCTCTGAGATACTTCAGGAGGTGCTTCAGAAAAGACTACCTCAGTCTCATCATCTTCCTCCTGCAGATCATGATTTGCATCATGAAACTATTCAGATTGGGGTACTTCAGTTGAGCCTGATATCTGAGGTGAAGCAGCATGTACATCTGATCCAATAGTCAGTTCAGAAGGTAGTTTAAAACTGACTGAAGGATAAAATGGAATGTTGCTTGACTTGATTATTCTTGGTTCCGAACTGAGATGTTCAGAAACAGGTTCAGGTGACTGATCAATTTCAGCAATAGGATCAGAATCACCAAAACTTATTGGACTTTCTGAGGGTGGTACAGGAATAGAATTCTTAAAGATTGCAGAATTAGATTCATCAAAGGTAACATGAATTGACTCATCAACCTTTTCAAGTCTCTTGTTAAAGACTCTAAAGGCCTTGCGATTTGATGAATATCCTAGGAAGTACCCTTCATCAGCTTTTGCATCAAATTTTCCAAGCTGACTGGAATCATTCAGAATGTATACTGGACATCCAAATACATGGAAATATCCAATATTAGGCTTTCTATTTCTGAGTACTTCATAGGCTGTCTTCTTGTGTCTTTTGACATAGACAGATCTGTTCTGAGTGTAGCAAGCAGTTGCAACAGCTTCAGCCCAGAAATTCTTGGGAAGACCAAATTCATTCAGCATACTTCTAGCAGCTTCAATCAGCGTACGATTCTTTCTTTCTACAACACCATTCTGCTCTGGTGTGTGGGCTGAGGAGAAGTTCTGAGATATGCCAGTTTCAGTGCAGAAGGACTTCAGAGTGGCATTTCTGAATTCAGTGCCATTGTCACTTCTGAGCTGACAAACTTTTCGCTTATGCTTGAGTTCAATTTGTTTGATGAGAGCAATGATTTCAGCAGCAGCTTCACTCTTGGATCTGAGGAAAATTACCCAGCAATATCTTGAATATTCATCAACAACAACAAGGGTATACTTCTTTCTTGCTCTTGTCTGAACATTCACTGGTCCAAAGAGGTCCATGTGAAGCATGTGAAGAGGTTCAGTTATACTAAAACTTTGTTTTGTCTTGATTGAAGCTCTTTTCTGCTTACCCATTTCACAACCTGGACATGGCTTGTCTTTGTTGAAAGACATTGAGGGTATCCCATCAACAAGTTGTTTTCTTGACAACTTATTAATATTTTTGAAGTTCAGATGGAATAATCTCTTGTGCCACAGCCAATTTGTGTCTTCATCTGCCTTTGTGTAAAAACATTGTTCAGTGGGTGAACTATTCATATCAATGATATAAATGTTTCCTTTTCTTGGTGCAATCAAAACTACCTTTCCATCCCTGTTGAATATGGTGCCTTGTGAAATATCAAATAATACCTTGAAGCCATCATCACATAGTTGACTGACACTTATCAGGTTATATTTCAAACCGTTCACATATGCAACACGTGTGAATTTGACCTGTCCATTATTCACAACACCATATCCCTCAGTTTTTCCATTTTCATCATTTCCAAATGTTATTGAGGGCCCCTCTTGCACCTGTATTCCTCCAGCAGGGTCTGATAACCAGTCATGGTTCTGCCAGCAGCGCTGTCAAGATACCATATATTCTTCTTTCGGTCTTCCTGCACAAACACAAAGATTAGTTCTTTTTTGGAACCCATCTGATGATGGGTTCGCTAGACTCTCCCTTAGCAGTCTCAGATTTCTTTGGTTCATAAGGAACAGAAGGATCAAAGGGGATCTCAGTCATAATTTCAGATGACACAAAAACAGTTGGTTTGATGGGGGGCTCAACCTTTTTCTTCTCAGATTTTTTCTTGATTTGTTTGGAAAAAGGTTTTGCATTTTGTTTAGGTTGAAGAGGAGTGGTTTCAACATTTTTTAAATGTGCATTACAACTCTGCACTTGTCTAGCCAATAACTGAAATTGACTCTCTAACCTCAACAAAATAGATTCTTCATTAGACACCTGAGCCTTACCTGAATCTGAGGTAGAGGGCTCAGTGGGGGAGATATTTTTCTTCTTCTTTGGGCCTTTTGGAACCTTAGATGAAGTCTGAGGGGATGGCTTTTTGGTTTTAGCCTTCCTGTCTGAAACAGTTGTCTGAGCTGTTTCAGATTTACCCTCAGATTGTTCCTGGGCCTTATCAGTTACAGTTTTCTGCTTGCCAACTTTAGGAAAAATGATTTCAGGTTTTATTTCCTTTGGAAGTGCATCTAAATCAGTGATTATAGATGCCAAATGAAGATCACCAGATTCATATGTTGTTCTTTGAGTTGCAAAAGTATTTTTAATTGCAGCATCTGGCCTTGGTGCTTTCATCCAAGATTTAATTATTGCTTGTTCTTTTTCAAGGATGGTTTTCAATTCTTCTTTTTCCAGCTCTAAAGTGGCAACCATAGACTGATAACTTTTTAAAGCAAATGAACATCTTTCAGTTCTTTTAGTCTGGCCTGACTGGCGTTCAGTTCAGAAGTATTATTTTCAAACATTTTTAGACTTTCTGAACGCACAGTTTCGACAAAAGAAATGTCTGCCTCTAAAAGAACCAAAAGGTCCAGTTTTTGTTCCTCATCACTTTCAAAACCAAAGTCACTTACCTTTTTCATGACAATATCCACCCAACGACCAGATTCAACATCAGACTTGACCAAATGACCTTGATCTTCACGTGCCATGAAACACATATCCCTTACTTCTTCTTCATCATCAGATGATTCATCAGATTCCTCCCATTTTTCAGTCTTGGCAATCATACAACTATTATTGCTTGAGTTGTTTTGAGCCATGAGAGCTATTTGGGCTTTCAGCTTCTTGTACTTAGCCTTATAGTTGTCATCAGGTTTCTGAAAAATAGAATGATTAGGGGCAGATTGTGATGATGAAGGCTGACTAGATCTGCATTCCTTCATGAAATGTCCTTTTTTGCCACACTTAAAGCATTCAAGATTAGACTTATCAATAGAAGCGCTGGAAGCAAATGGTTTGCCAGATCAATTAGATTTGGCCTTAAAACGATTGAACGTTTTAGCCAGCATGGCAACCAGATCATCATTGTCATCCTCATCACAACTATGAGTTACATTACCAGAAATACCAGTTTTTAACATTTCAGAGACCATCTTCTTCATCGAGTCAGAATGATCACTTTCAGAAGATAGTAGAGCAGTCCCATGTGGTTCAGAATTATGAACCATGACTGAACTGGTAGAAGCATGATTTTTGGCATCTTGCTCAGCCACAACTCTCTCAGCCTTGTTCTCTTCAGTGTACCTGAAGGCTCCATACAGGGAGGCTAGAGTGTGACTGTGCAAGGTTTTTCCTTGTCTCAAAACCAAGATCAAGTTTTCCCATTTAGAAGGTAAGATGTCACAAAACTTTTCCAACAAAATTTCTTTATCTTTAGTTACACCCAGGGCTTTCAATTGATTTACCAGATTCGTGAATCTGATGTATGTTTGTGTTAAAGTTTCACCAGGGATAGCAAAAAAAGACTCATATCTTTTATTCAAAGTAACTTTTCTTGTGACAATTGTCTCATTGGTGCCTTCAAATTGTGTCATGAGTTCCTCCCACATTAATTTTGAATTTTCAAGTAAAACAAGGGTAGGCATAAGAGTTTCAGGAACAGCATACAAGATCATATTTTGCAGCTTGGTATCAAGGTCTACCAACCTATGATCTTCTTCAGACCAATGATCCTTCTCCTTGGGTGAAACCCTAGGAGTCCCATCGGCATTTCTGACAACAGTGGAGGCATTTAAGGGGACAAAGGGTCCTTCTTTGAGAATATCGGTCAAATGTCTTTCAACACCAGCAATATATTTTAGCATGCATGCTTTCCATGTTTGAAAGTTTTCACTGTTCCCATCAAACTTGGGAACAGGATTATTTGGAAAGTGTACATGCACATTATGCGATGGTATATTGTTGTTGATGATAGGGGGTGGAGTGGTGTTAGCAGTTGCATTGGCATTAGTATTAGCATTAGGGTCAGGGCCTGTATTGAACATTTGGTCAACCATCTTTGCAGATCAAAGGTTAATGAATTGATATAATTTAACCTTGCTGCTCTGATACCAATTGTGAGTCCCAAATATAGATGGTTTAATACCCGACTGGCAAGTAGTTCTAACTGGAAGAAGACCAGTTCAGAATACGATCCAGATATGGATGAACAATACAATAAAGATACTGAAAGTAAATGCAAGAAACAATAAGGGCTGAAACTATATAAATAATATGTATAGATCAAGTATATAGCATTGAGACACAATGTATTTTTCAAGGTATTTGATTTATTGATATATAAACAAATACAAAGGTTGTTGCGGAACAAAGATAAACACCCAAGTGTAAATATCTAAACAACCTAGAAATACAAGTGATCTAATAACTTGGAAATACTCGTAAGGATTACTTAAAGTATATCTCACAAGTTGCAATGCAAAGGTTTCAAGCAATTTGCAAGTTGTGAGAAGACTTATATTTATAGACCAAGTCCATGATGACGTGGACCAGATCGTACAAATATGGTTGGGAGTATTTAAGGAATTAAAGCTAATTCCTTACATGTGTACTTTTAAGGTTTAGGTATATAAGTCGTTGATGTGACTTATCAAACCTTATTCCCAACATTTACTTTACCTTGTACTTTAATTAATAGTTAAATCTATTAACCGGGTAAAGATATGTAAAGTAAAAAGTCTTCCTCGTAATCAGTGTAAAAGTGTGTAAGTATTTTTACACTGAGATGCTTCAGTCTTCGATCAGGTAGAATCAGTTTCTGAGCTCCACATCTGAACTGATTCTCATTCTTCAGACTTCAGTCTTTGACTTCATTCTGAACGGTATTCTGATACGTTGATCTGAACTGAAGTGAAGCTTCAGTGAACTAATTCTGAATGACTTCAGAATTCTGTACAAGTATTCTTCACTGAGCTTCAGCTATTTCTGAACAAATTATACTTGGTCGATTTTCGACCTAACAATTAGTACCCAAACCGGCCCATCAGCAGCCTCCCAACAGGCTGTTGACGAGACAAATGGGAACAACGAGCAGCCACCTCAAACTTCTGTAGGCGAGGTTGGTGAATATATTGGGTCACCCCAACCCACTAGAGGTCCAAGTCCAGATCCAGTAAATATTTCCCCTTCTTCTCAAATCCCCTCTGAGTCGTTGTCAGCAGCCAGATAACAGGTGATGCTAGAGAAAACACATTCTACGGCTGATGAGGTTTCAGTGCAACAACACACTAAGACTGAGGCACCAATTGACCCTAACCCTATTTCTGTTTCAGTCTCGGAACTGTTAGTGCAGGGACCGAGACAATAATTTTTTCAATCAGGTGCTGAAACTGATGAAGAGTTGGGCAGCGAGTTCAGTCAACAAGATGATGATGCTGAAGTTAAACTCGCTGCCACTGAAGAAAAGGAAGGAGATGAGGTGACCAGCGAATACTTCAATGAAGAACTTCGTTATGTGCTAGTCACTCCTGCTCCTCTTCAATATGATACCTCTTCAGATACCTTGCTAGATATGCCTCCTTCTCCCTGCTACTCTCCAAGGCCCACTGTTTATCATGAACCAGTTGGGTACTTTGGAAAACATTTTTGTACTCCATCTCCTGGACATGAAGTAAAGATTCCTTATGAGGATGAGGAAATTGATGAAGAAATTATCATGGAAGTGCCACCACTGCATCACCCTGACTTCTTTAACATTCCATGTTCTAAGTATCCTGTTTCACTGAAGGATCTTAAAGTTCCTTCTCCCAAGGAAGCAACAGCAGCCTTCACTGCAGTGAACTTACCTGGCTTGGATTATGTTGAAACATACCAACTGCAGGAGAATTTGAGAAGGTTGCAGGTTGTACAAAGTCAGGGAAACATGCATGGTTATTTATACGCCTGGTTAGTTGATAAAATGGCTGAAATGAACTTTGGGGCGCTGGCAAAGCTTCAAGAATTGGCAGTTGGGAATGACGATTTGAAGGATGAGATTGCAACTCTTCAAGGTATGGTGTTTGGCATTACCAAGAATCAAGCCACTCACACCAGATCTAATGAGAGAGTGTTTAGAAGGAACCAAACCTTGCTGCACAAAAGTATGAAAAGAGTCAGCGTCTGATGAGCGTTTATTTTGTGATAAAAACCCCTATCGAAAGGCTTCATTTCGATATCTAATTGAGTTAATATTCCGGAACTATCGATACTTAATGGATTCTATGTTTACGCAGGTTCACGGAAGATGTGAGTGAGGGTAAATGGCATCAAGTGACTCAAGATGGAAGCCTATGAAGTTACAAGACACAAGGAGGTGATTCGGGAGCCGAACGAAGCGAAACGAGAAGCAGCAGGAGCTGCCAGCGCCGCTGGAGCCCAACCAGCGCCGCTGGGCGGCCCAGTTCAGCAAACCGACTTAAACACTATTTAAGCCGAAGCAGCCCTCAAAACCCTAAGAGAGAGCCGATTTAGCAGCCCTAGCCGCCCACATCAAACCCTAGGTCGACTTTGCAGATTCCAAGGAGGTTTTGGAGCTTCTAACACCTTCTGATCTTCATCCTCAACCTAGATCTACTCTTTTATTTTACTTTCAGTTGGTAAACAATGTTTTTCATCTTTTCAGACTTTGTTATTCCTTTAATAATGGTAGGCTAGTAGGCTGAATACTTGTTTGGATCGATGTGATCATGTAGACGTTTATCTATTTTACTTTATTTGTTAGATCTGTTGGAGTGTGTTTTACTGTTTTTCGTAGATCCATGTTTTACTAGTTCTTCATATTATTATCAGTTCTATATCTGCATGTATTGATTTAATTCTGATGATCGGTCTATAATCATACACTAGGATTAATACATAAAGATGGAAAACACTAGTCGGTCTTTAACTAGATGTAAAAGGTGATTCACTTGTAGCCGAGGGATCCAGAACCGTAGTAATTAGGATGAATAGAACATGATGCTTAACAATGTCAGACGCGATCCAGTGACTTGGAAACGAGCACTGTGGTCACCGGAGAGAATTACTATCTGGTCATGGCTTAAGAGCCGGGTAACTTAAAGATGAATTAGTAACACAAACTTTAGTTCGTTAATGCTTAAACAATGAATCTAACGAGAATTTGTTTATAGAGTACTGTGAGTCTAGGGACAACACTAGTTACTTAGGCAAAGTGAATCTAACGAGAATCTGAGCCGTGATGAAGTTTCCAACAGTCTAGCAAGTAGGTAGAATGATATTTGGTCGTACCATGAGATCTGAGATGCCAAACAAGTATTTTAATTTAATTACTGTTATTTGTTTTTTCAACTTATTTTCAGACTAAGCCTCTCGCTGAATAAGCGGTTGCGGCTTCTATTTACTTTTCAGTATTTTAATTAGTTTAATAGGAAATCGTGACAACCCCACAACCGCTAGAATTACACGTATTACTAGATTAGGTAAAGCAACGCGTCCCTGCGAACGATCCTGTACTTATCACTAAACTATACTACATCTGATTGGGTCCCCTGTCCGTTAAGGTGTGTGTGTGTTTTGAGATAATTACTTGTACAACTTTTATAAATTTAAACACTAAAAAACCGTAACCATCAGCGTCTCCAACTCTCACATCTCTGCCTCGTTGGACAAGTTGAAAGAAGAAGTCCATTCAGCGAAGGCTGCTGAGGTGCCTGGACTCTTGCCAGCACTCAATGAACTTTCCCAATCAAACATTCTCTTCACCGCCCAACTTCGCCAACTCACCAACACAATCACTTCATTCTCCAAATCTCAAGACAACTTCCTTTCCACTCTCACCACTGAAATCTCCTCACTAAAAACCCAATCACTCAATCAAACTCCTTCCCAAGCCGCTGCTGATAGAAAGTTGCTAAAAGATTCTTTCAGCAGGCAAAACAAACTAGAAGAGGAGGTTGGTTCTTTTAAGAGTATGATGAAAGAAATGTTGGGCTTCCTCAAGAAATAAAAAGTGGAAGTAGTTAAGTCCTCAACTACTTCCAAGGGGGAGAATATTGTTGAGGATGGTCCAACAGCTGAAAACATGACAAGTGATAGCACTCCCCAAGCTCCCCACACTGAAACCCAAAATGTTGAAAGTGCTGAGAAGGTTGTTGAACCGACAGCCACTGTTGAGGGGGAGCAAGCTGATAGGGTTGTTGAACCGGCAGCTAATGTTGAGGGGAGAATGTTGAAACCGAAGTCGCTAAGACTGTACCAGTGACTGTCGAACCTAATGTTGTGGAGAATGTTGAAACTACAATCGCTGAAAATCTGCCAGCGATTGTTGAAAAAGATGATGTTATTGTGATTGCTGAGAATGTGCCAGCAAGTGTTGAAAAGGAGCATGCCGCTGAGAATGAGCAAGCGAATGTTGAAAAAGAAAAGGCTGCTGCCAGCGATTGCCTCTGGTAAGAGGTATGAACCATCTCCTGAACTTCAAGCCTCACTTGCAAAGAGATACGCTGAAAAGGGCAAGGCTGCAATCGCTGGCAAACCACCAAAAGTGCCCAAGGTTACAAGTGGGCAAGGAGAAAAGCTCATGGCTGGAGCTTTTCCCAAGCCAGCAGCATCTCAAGAAATAACTGCTGACTTGACTCCTGAAGAAGTTGTTCTTCAGGAGGAGCTGAATAGAAAAAAAAGAGAAGAAGAGCTCTCCCAAAAGTTTATAAGTGAGCAGGTTGTGGGAGAAGAAATGAAAGATGCTGATGGTGTGTTCAAAATGATTGCTCAACAGACTAGTGGCCTCGAAGCTTTAAAGAAGAAAGAGGAGGAGTTTTATGCCAGAAAAGCTCAGCTGAAAAAGAACTTTGAAGAAGGCAGAGAACGCTACCTCAAGTCAAGAGAGGTAAGGCAAAGGCCCGAAGCGATCCAGTCAGTCAGGGTCACTTTGACAAGGAAAGGGATGAATCTTCATCTCCAAAGAGAAGGAGTGGCCAGGATGCTTATCTTAGAAGAGGTCACCAAGGATTCTCTAGGGCGCACTGAATGGATCGAGATTTATAAGTTGATAAAGGACAAAATGGCAGTAAGTTACAAGCCACTGATTGCATTAGCAGGGGAGCAAATAAAGAGAGTGCATCAAATGGAAAGAAAGTATAGGATTAAAGACTCCCTGCTAAGTGCTGCCAAACATCCATTCCCTGCCCCTCCTTCTTCATCAGCGAGAGCTGGTTCTAAAAGGTCAGCAACTGCTTCTCACACCTCTCAGCTTCCCACCATTCTAAGAGCAATTCCCAAATCTGACATAAATGAAGAGCCGCTGTTAAACTTGAGAATGCCTTCCCGAATTCTTTTTATGGAAGGTGTTTATGATGAGAAACTTGGAGGGTTCTGCTTCTGTAATATCCATGGTCATGAACTCTTTTTCGGGACCAATGAGATTGGGATTGCCCCTTCTTCCTTTCTTCTGAAAATAAGGAAGTACTGCATCAATACATCTAATGATCCCGAGTTCATAAAGCTAATTGATCAAGAGCTGCTGAAGCCAGAGAGACAAAAGGATGAAGCTTTCATCAAGGCTAAGCAAGAGTCTCAATGGGATTAAGTTCTATTTAAAATTATTGTAATGCTGTTTTATGTAAAGTTGTTCGTCATTTATAAAATTAGCATTCCCTCATCTTACTTGTTGTGCTTATAACTTCAAGCATCTTCTACTCAGCTAAGTCTCCTCAGCGAATAGGGGGAGATTGTTGAGTCATGGATTCGCTGAGGAGACTCAGCGCTGAACTTTGTCAGCGACTCCTCAGCGATCATCATTTATCTTCAGAGTTTAAGGATAAGTTCAATGACTCACCACCAAGATTTGTAAGTCAAATATAGGCGGGAAGATGAAGATAAAAAGACTGGTCCCCTAGGACACGTGTCGATCAAGCAGAATGAAGACATGTGACCTTGTACCAAAATGGTACTTTGGTGTTTCTCTTTCATACCGGATTTGGAAACAAACAAGATGGAGAAAGAGACCCCTGCAGAACAGTCTTACACGCCAATGGATGATCGACAACCTTTCTAGTGTCAACATCAAATGGGTTGTCATGTGATACCTTCTCTCTCTATATATAAGGCATCACTTGACCTAGCCGCATTAATCTTGTTGGTGTGTTCCACATTTTACACTTAGTGTGTGTTTTACATCATTGTATAATTGTTAAGTTTTTAGTGTGTCAAAAACTTAACAATGTTTTCTCTTTTCTTTCTTCTTTAAATCGGCCATGTATTCTTTGTTTAATCAATAATACTTATGATTAAACTTATTTACTTTTCTGTCATTTGTTCTTAAAGTAGTTTACATTAGTTGTTAATTACACATCCTTGCAAACTTGGGACTTTCAACAACCTTCTGCTTTACAACACAAATCATTTATCAACATGAATCAATCTTCATCTTTTTTTTCTCCATTACATGATGAAGAGGTAGCAACCGTCACAAAAAATAAAATAAAATAAAATAAATCCCATAGTCTCCTTTTGATTCTGTTTGTAGCCTTAAAGAACAGGTAAAATAAAAGACTTTATTTTGCCTTTGTGGTATCTGCGCACCACATGAAATAAAAGAGAGAAGATTGTGAGATTGTCTGCCAAACAAAGATATGTATATATAATTCAATCTGCCGTCAAAAGCGAAGAAAAAGAAATGTATAGTCTTGCTCGATATTATTGTTAGCCGACAAAATCAATTCACCCAAAACAATTCTAGTTGTTGTGATCTCCAATGGATGTATCCGAAAATATTTGATTTGTTTGTGGGAAGAGAAAAACCATTTTTGGAAGTTATTAAATTAAAAAGAATATATTTAACCTTAGTTAAGTTACTATTTATTGGTAAGTTAATGTTATGACATGTAAATGCCACATAAGATGTCATGTGAGTTAGTAAAAAAAGTGTTTGTAATTTGTTAGTTATCTTAGCATTTCTCATATATAAAAAGGCATTTAACATAATTGGAGTGAAGAATACGACGGGAAAGAGAGATTAGATAATTGCGTTTTTGTAGAGGTGTTCCTCCAAAATTACGTTTTGTGGCCTCTCAAACGCTAATAATCAATTTTTAAATCTTTTTTGCCAAATATGAAAAACCAATTATTTACGATTTCTAAACACAATAATCTAAAAATCTATTTCATAACTCAACCCAAACACAATTTATGTTGTTGAAAAAAGCAGAAGATTTACCAAACACTGACAAGCCTATAAAGCTAACATAATTTATTTATTACCTATGCATTCAACTTAATTATAATTAAAAAAAGTAATTAATAATTATGAGAAAAGTAAAATGAATAAAAATAAAAAAGTAAGTTAACATCATGAGAAAAAAGAAAAGCAATTTAAACAGTATCGGTGATGGAGGCTATGCATGCAACCCTTTCAACTTTCCATAAAGTTTTCATTTACTTGCCTGCAAAAAACAAAGTTTTGATTAATCAATTTTATTGAAACCAATTACACACTATAAAACTTAGAAAGGTTAAAAGGTAAAGGCAAAGGGAAAGTGAAAGTATATACTAGAAAAGTTAGCTTTGAAAAAGTATATACACCCGAGGTCCAATGGCCAAAAGGTTTGTAAAGTAAAATTATTCAAAAAATTAGGTAGTTTTTCTATTTCTCTTTTCTTTCCAAAATGGCAAAATATGATGATTAAGTAGATTCCATTTTTAAGTTATAAGTTAGCTAAGTATATGAATAAAGCAGAGAAGTTAAAGATAAATTCACATAATTCATTGAATCTATACTTTTTTTCAACGACCAAAGTATATTTGCGGGTACAACTAAAAGGAGTTAATTAGTAATTTCGATTGGCAAATTAATTAGTTCACTCTCTGACAATATGACAAATTACCCATATCGTATGGCTTAAATTTAAGGTTATGCTTGTAACAAAAGAAGAATGACATTAAAAAATATTATATTAAATTTAGAATTTTTGCAATTTTATGATAATTAAAGATTAGAGTTGCAGTATATTCATTTGAGAATATGAAGTACACACTTATGATATATACTCCGTATTCCAAGATACTAAAAAACATCATACTCTCATTATTTTTTTATATTTTTTTTGAAACAGCGAATTTCAACTTTGTGGGTCTAGACTATGTTGTCTTAACCGGGCCCACGCTAGAGCACCCCATACACCAGACCTCAACCCAATGGGAGGAATCCGTCATATTAATCCGCCCGAAGACACAACAATTAACAGAGGTAAACTCTACCCTCTCAGACCTGGACCTGGGTATACCCAGACCAGGCCCTCATAGAGGGACCTCCAATATATATCAAAGTTGCTGCCGTGGGGATTCGAACTTGGGACAAAGATGTCACCAAGCACAACACCAAAAGCTTATTGTACATATACTTACCAAAGCATCATATAGGGATCCAATTTAGGAGGTTGCTTTATGTTTAAATTCATTATCATTTGTTCTATAGTTAATATTGTTAAGCTATATATACTCTATTTATTGGATGTGTATATATGTACACTTTTAGAGCATTTATTAATTAATCTTACCATTTCGGCCGAAAACTTTTCTCATGAAAGTTAGGAAAATGATGATGAGTGCAACCCCAGCAAGTAATCCGATTATTATCGCGAACGTCTTCTCGGCTTCATCATGTCCACCTGTGGAAAAAAAATTATTAACGAATATTTGATACAATATATGGCTACAAATTACTCCACTCTAGCTTGGCACTTGACTTTGCTGGCAATCTAACATTAGTTGAAAGTAGAAGTTTAAGCTATGATTTGAACACATCTTTCAACATGATTATATTATAGTGACAGAGCTATGTGGTGACCAAGGATGATCATAACAATCTCAAAATATCTATAAAATTTTATATTATTAATATTATTTTTACATATTTATTTAGTTTATAAGTTCTTGGAATTTGACAAAAAATTTATACTTGTAGTCTTTTAATATTGGCGTGCCATGGAAGACATTACCTCCTATTTATACTATACATGTGTCCCTCGTATTGGATCAATCATAATTTTCTCCTTTATGAGTAAAATTTCGCCTATTCAAGTATAATAAGTACAGTAGTTGAAACGTGACATTGTTATTGGAAGTAACATTAGGAGACAAGATCCAAGAAATCAAAGTGATATATTATGGTAAAAGTTAGTCACGTAGTACAGAGATAAAGTGCAGTTTAATTTATAAAACATGCATATATACATGAAAAGCATCAAACTAATTATATGGTGATTATCTGTGTATTAATTGTGAGATGAAAATAAATCATTATCTGTTGATATATACATTTCCTCAATTTCTTGTTAGATAAATTTTTCAGTTGATTAATTAAGATAATATATCATTTTCCATAGAGAAAATTTTATATGTTTAACTAATCAATACCGATTGTTCTAAAAGGTACATTAGTTTTCATTTTTATATTTATTCTCAGGATAAACAAGTTAAGATTATCATTTATGCTTGTATTCGGTTCATAAATCATTATCTATTTTCCGATTTTACATACAATTTGAGTTAGATTAAGCTCGTTTAATTAGAATCAAGTCCACCCATAAACCTAAAGTAAAGTTATTGCTAAACAATATATAGTACGTATATAGGCTTAATTACTTACCGTGATGAGATTTGGCATAAGAATGAGCTCCACTAGTTGAATACCTAGCATAACACTTAGCCAAAAACATATCACCAAAAACCGCACCACCACAATCACTTTTCAACCGTCCAATCGCTTCCCCCACACAATCTTGACACTTGCTATTGCTCAAATCCCCGACACATTGAGCCACTCCTTCCACATCTGCCGAACCACCAACCCTATACAACCCACCAGCCGAACCCAAGCTCGCTAACACCGCATCCTTCCTTCCCATCACCTCCGGATCATACCCAACCGAGGGTGCGCATTTCTTCATCACAACCGTCTTATCCTCCACCCCGATGAAACTAGTGTTATCATATTTCACAAAACACCCTTCTAACTGTATAGCCCCGCCGCATGTCTGAGAGCACAATGGTGCTAATTGTGTCACTGCACGTGCAACGCAAGTGGCACAATCAGGCATTGCTAAGTCTCCTCTACATTGGTAGATACCATTGATTACGTCTTGTTGAGTTGACCCTGAGATGCTGTATTTGTTGTAGGAAGAGTAGGTGGCTGAGTTAACTAGAGAAGTGAGAAGTGAGTCGAGGTTTGACTCGTATGGTGAGCCAGGTGAGTATTTAACTTGTGAACAACCTCCGTAGATGAATGAGTCTGTGGTGGAATGTGAAGGGTGCAAGAGACAGAGAATGAAAACGGAAATAAGATGATGAGCTTTGGCCATGAGTACGTGTGTGCATGCGCGCTTTTCTTTGAGAAAGTAGGGTTTCACTCGGTGTTTAAGTAGATGAAGAAAAGCTAGTTTAGTTGCTTAATTGAGTATACAAACCAATTAATGGCCTGAACATGCACGATTGATTGGACCCACCAACTAAAGACACCAAGATAATATTTCTTTCCAAGGCATCTCCATGTGCATTTCCTGGGATTATGAGTGCTTTAAATTTAACCTTCCTTTACTATTTTAAACCGACAATCATTTTTGACATATTTTTACCCGTATTATATATAGAATATTCTTAGAAAACTTTTGAGGTGTGATTAATTATTATTTTTGTATATAGATGGGTTCTTTACAAAAGAATTGGCATGTAACATATATATTTATACGGAACAAATGAAATTTACACTAAATATCTAGAAATAGTAGTATTTGATTAAAATTACTCACCTGTCCCAATTTGTCCCATATAAACCTCGACAACTAGCAATGAATTAATATCTGATCGTAAAAACAAAATTTTATTATGGTACATAAATCAAAAAATGTTTCCAGCAGAAACTAGTTGTTTTTACCCGTGCGGTTGCCGCGGACTATGTATTTTACATGATAAAATTTTGTACCCAAATTTATATCAAGTATTTGAACCCAAACTTTAGAAAGGACAACTGAATATGTAGCAATAACAATAAAAACATTGTAAAAAACATAACAATAACTATGTTAATGTTTTAAATGTTTCATGAACATAACACGTAACGATGATGAAAGTCGTTATATATTGAAAACGTTATATATATATAAAGACGGATGAAAATAATCAAAAACCAAATGTTTAAAAGTAAAACCGTATCTGTGTGAAAGTTGTTTGATGAAAACATGAGAATCTAAAAGTTTAGTGTCAAGAAAATGAAAACGAAAACTTTGATGTGAGGTAAAAGTTAAAAGATGAAAACTTTCATTAAAAAAACAACTAAACATGTAGCAATAACAAAAAAAAATGTAAAAGAATAATAAGATGTATAAAAACATAAACAATAACTATATTAATGTTTTAAATGTTATATGAACGTAACATAACGATGATAAAAGTTATTATATATTGAAAACGTTATATATTTAAAAAGACGGATGAAAATAATCAAAAACAAAAAGTTTAAAGTAAAACCGTAACTATGTGAAGGTTGTTTGTTGAAAACATGAAAACCTTAAGTTTAGTGTCAAGAAAATGAAAAACGAAAACTTTGATGTGGGGTAACAGTTAAAAGATAAAAACTTTAAGGAGTTAAAATGAAAATTGGTAAAAATTAATATGTGCTATAAGTACTTGTACATTCCATGCATAAAAAACTTGTACATACCATATTACTTTTTAGAGAAATTATCACAAATCGTCCATGTGGTTTGCTCGATTCGCATTTTCATCCATGTTCTTTTTTTTCATTAGGTGTCCCTGTACTTTTCATTTTCATTGCCAACCGTCCCTGGCACTAACAGCCGTTAGTTTTCATCCGTTAAACCCCTCATGTGCAATGCACATGAGGGCATTTTCGTCCAGTTTATAACCACATGGACTATTTGTGATAAAACATCTTTGAGGGTTTACACACTTCATCATCTTCCCCCACAATTCCGGACACCATCCCTGACAGGCCTGTCACCGCCCGAAAAGTCTTCGAAAGCCGAGAACCACCACCCCACTTCATCATCTTCACCATTTCAAACCCCAAACACCCCTATCACCTTGTACCTCTCCATAACTAACAAAACCATACACCCACCATGATGTGTGAAATCGAGTCTTAAAATTTATAAACACGAATCACCTAGCGACTGACTACAACACACTCACAGGCAGTGAACCCGTTCGTATGCAGTATAGTAAACTTGGTAAATCCGAGGTCGATCACAAGGACTAAGTAGAGCAATTGTTAAAATAAAGTAGTTCAAGTAAAGATGGGGGTTTTGTGACCGAATTGTCACGTTGCAATTAGTAAGATCAGTTAGTAATCCCGCAGGATTAATCGAAAAGAGAGTTTTTTTTTTGTTTGAAACAATAATATTAAAAGGTACACCCACTTGGAATAGCTCACATGTCGATCAGACTGTCACAATGTCACTCGCAATGTTGAACAACTTAATAGATAATTAAGATGAACTCTCGTTATACTTAAATCTTTAATTGCAAAAAGTATAGTTATCGCTCTCGCGAATAATTTCTACTCAAACAACTAAGCATTAAGTCCTAAGTTGGTTTTACGATTTAATCTCAAAAAGCTTTCTCTCGAACTACTTATTAATCGC
>CM067167.1:10521343-10532351 GCA_034093135.1 Erigeron breviscapus
TTGCGGAATGGAGATTTAAAGGGGAAATGCGTTCATGTGTGTGTGATGTACTGTGTGTTAAAACTGTAACATTTGCTTTGACATTCATTCTCAGAGTAGCCTACCTCAAAACATCATGCCAGATTCACGAATGATCTGTTTCCACTTGCGTGAGGAGCAGATTAAGTCTTGTCCCCTTTGCTGAATTGCAGAGGGGCAGAAGTACCTGTACCCATCCACAAATTCAACATTACTGCCAACTCACTTTTTGAAAACGCACTCCCAGTCTAGCACATGATTTTGAGCTTGAAGCAATTTCTTCTCTTATTCCCTTTGGATCAAATCACTGCAATTATCCTAGCTCCAGCTGCTCGACAGCAGCAACAGCTTCCTCAGTCAGGTATCGAATTGTATATTCCTTCGGTTCTCATATTCTTGCTCGATTTGACCACTACTCTGTTACCGATCGAGCAACATTCATTGAAGAATAGCTACATCTGTTCCTCTGTTGTACTGCGTTTATCGTCGCTTAATCGTTTGATTTTGCTTTCGATCCTCCGCAATCTGCTTTGTATTTGCTTTCCTGATCGTTCATGCTTTTCATCTGTGCTACACTTTCTGCTTTGTTACAGTCGCTGCAAATAGTTTTCGATATGAATCAATATGTGCCGAAAGAAGTCGTAATTGATCGATCAAAAGGTAGCGTAGGTGGAGCATTCTATCTTTGTTTGGTCCTAGTCCTCCTTCTACATCTATTCTCAAGCTCTCCAGTAACTTTGTGACTTGTCGTCACTATCCCGGACTTCCTCCTGTCTGTCGCTAAAGGGTGAGCAGCACCGAAAGAGGATAGATGTAATGGTATGAAGAAACATCCGATAAGCCGGTCCCACCCACCCTTTCGCGCCAACCTCACTAAACTCAAAATGGTAAATAAAAGCATAGAAAGTGAAAAAACATAAAAAAAAAAAAAAGAAAAAAAAAAAAAAAAAAAAAAAAAAAGAAGGAAAAAAAAAAAACTAGAAACGCGCGGCCCACACGCTCTCAAACATTACTCTGGGGACGATTCCATTAATCACTTACATGCGTGTGTGTTACTTCTCTGGCATGATGAACAATTCAGGTGTTTGATCCTTTACAAACTGTGCAACTTTCTTCACTCTTCCAACCAAGCATTAATCTTTGCTGTAATGCAGTCAATTGTGGCTTATCCAAACACGAGGGTTGAACCCATGTAATCTTTGCAATCGTGCATGTTTATCTAAAGATCCTTTGATCATTTCAGACGAGTGCTTTCATTACCAAATGTTCCACTTCATCTAAGGTAACTGGTTTCACGGCAATGTCTCGAATGGAAGAGTTCCGGTCGTCTTTCCCTTCTGAATACACTCTCAATCAATGCCATCAACAAATCTTTTGGCGAGGAAAGCGTGATTTCATAAAGAATTGGCTCCTGATTGCAGCGCAATAACTCTCAAACTTGCCGATATCGCCTGAATTGAAAGAACGCAAAGTTGAAAGCCATTAGATGGAGAATGATTGTAGAGACTTCAATATTGGGTGTAATAGCAATTCTCCGAATTGTAATTGTATCGCCCAATAATCCGGAAAGCGGTCCCAAATCTCTCGCTCTTTGAATACGATCCTCCTCTGTTAGATACAATCAGATCAACGCAATGCAAATTAGAGAGAATCTTGTAATATGACGCAGATTCCGCCTGTCTGTGAATATCTCCAGAAACTCTGTAAAGCCTTGCATGAACTCCACGTCAACAGTATTGAAGATCAGAATCTTAGCACCTGTCCATAGCCTCTTTCGTTCCCTCCCATCACCAGGATTAGCTTAACGTGAGCTGCTTCCATAGTAGCAAACACAATCTTCTTGTGAGTCTCTGTGTCGATGCGTGTGGCAAATTTTCCAGAAATCCATGCAGAATCTGGTTCACCAAATTTTTCGAGGCAATAACTGCCAATGCTACCAAACTCAAACGATTAATTCTTGTGCAACGTGCTGATGAACTTTTGAATAGAAGATTAATCGTACTGTAGGTGTGAAGATGATGGGTGTGCCATAGACGGTTCCACAGCTTGTTCAATTGAAAACAGAGTTTTCTTTTCGTGGGGTATTGTTTGAATCGCTCGTATGTGGTCGTAGTCTGCAGAGGCAGCTAAGAGTAGCTTTTCTCTAGCCATGAGCTATCAAATTCTACATCCAGTTGTTGCCTGAATTTGCTTCTTTAGAGATGACATCCTTGTTTTCTCTGTGGCTCGTTTGATGAATGTAACTGTTAAACAAATCGCGAAGATTGGCCGCTTAGGTCGAAGCAAAGGACGCGTAAACGTATAGTGGTCGCTCCGCCCTGCTTTATTTCACTGGACCGGGTTGCCCAAACGCAAAAAAAAATCGAGATACATTTCTGCTCATCTAGATAACTTTTGAATAATGCTACCACATAGTTTGTTTCTTGCTTTTTGAAAATCTATGGATTCTTACGACCGCACCATTTATATTGGCTGGAATGAGTCATCAACAGAGTAGCAAGCGATGGTCGATCAGACCACGTAATAATCACATGGAGCCAAAGCTTGAATGAAGCACAAAAGCTGACTAATTAAGCTACTAGATTAGAATTCGCAAAGATTATTCATCACATTGCGAAATATGTACGAGCGGGTGAATTTATATTTAGCCTTGCTCGTACCTACGATTATCGCCCTAGAACAGCAATATCTGTAAACTTGAGAAAGTGGACGATTTACAAACACGTATCAAGAAAGCGGCGAAAAGGTCTTGAATCCGTCAAAAAGAGTAAATCTCTACGCAAGGATGTCAAGACCATACAGAAGAAAATTTGAGCGAAGAAGAGCGTCGAGGATATTGAGCCTGGCGGCAAAATTGGAAGGTTGATGTTCCAATCTGGAAGCAAGAAGGGCCTTCAACAATAACCATCCAGCACCCAATTTAGCTCCCTACATATTCAAAAAAATGCAATGTACAAGGGCCGCCAAGATGTTTATTCTGGTCGAAAAAGTCTTTATCATCTTACACTGATGGTATCGAGATTACGTGCCAAGATAAGTCACACGATTGTAGTTTCATCGCTTCTTTAGAGGTTGCCCTATTTGATTTCAAAGTGGAGAACGAATCTAGCAACAGGCCTCTATTTCCAAAAGGCGAGCCAAAAGCCGAGAGGGGTTAAACTGGTCGCATCAAGTAGTCTTTCACTTGAATGGACTACACGCAAATCGAGATAGATGATGCAATTCCATGCGAGATCAAGGCGTCCCATGTGCGCACGAGGAATCCCGACCAGTGATACGAACGATCTACAGCTTTGGCCTGCTACTAGAAAAGGCTACATTTTAGTCCGAGCGGATACGATTTTAAAGGTTCCAATTTCTGCCATGGATTTTGCATGTTCTAACGGTTGAACCTGAACAACTTGGCTTTCATCAGGAGGGGGGGAAATTACTTTCCTCGCGAAAAAGTGTGGGATAGGCTCGTTCAGGCAATAAAAGAAGGCAACGTTATGCTACAGCAGGAACACGTAAACAAACACAGGAAACATATGGTGACCTTCGTCAATTCGGTCTCATAATTATGCCATTCTTGATATGATTTTTAGAATCATGCAGAACGCAAAGTCGTCCTCATGATCCGTTGCGCGAACAATCTCCAGCGCAGAATGGTGGATGGTGCTTGCTTCTATGCCAGACTTTGAATGAGTCCCTACCTACAGCCTTATGCAAAAAAAGTCGATGTCCTGGGACGATATGTGTGCCATTTGACTCCTGTATATTAGTTGGAATCCGAAAATTTCACATCATCGCATGATTTTCCGGTATATGGAGATCATCGAGACAGAATGATCACTTATCAATCCAGCTCAACGTCGAACCATCGAAATCTAATCCGATCCGCCCACATGGGTACATTTGGCGCAACACTTTTTTCACCCAGTTACATGATCGTGGTTTGCTACTTCTTGCAATTTCCGAATGGTAAGCGTGCTGCTTTCGATAATGAAAATGAAGGTCCTTGCATCATTCCGCTACGTGAAGTACTGATGGGTCACCTGCTCTGACCAAATTCAATGCATCAAGAAGGATGACACTCTCTTTTCCTCACGACAGATAGAAGAAAACAGTTTCAAATGGTGCAGCTGACGAGACTTCCGACAGCACGTTCACTATAACAGTGGATTCGAATGCAGACCATATATCACTCCGAAGAAGTCGAGCACAAATATCTTATGAGGTTGCATTCCTGGACATGGACACTACTACCGGTGGAAATCCCTTGAGCCAAGCTTTTTATGATAATCTCATATGCAATCACCATTCCCTTCGAATCGAATGAAGCAACCTCTGTGGCCAATTTCAGCAGAGGTCAAGCAAATATGTTTCAATTTTTAATCTTGTTGCTTGTCCAAAATGGTCAAGATTTGTCAACGAACTGATCATTTCACTCCTGGAGATATTGTTTGCGCAGTGAAACGTCAATTATGGACTAGCAATTGCGACTCAACGAAACTCAAGCCTGGTGTTCCCTATACACTGATCATTATACCCTATTCACCTGGTCGACTGGCCCTTCAACATCCCTGTGCAACACAACCCGGACAAGCGGCGGTCAAATCTATCCCATGGAAGGTGCTGGCTGTATCAAAACAACGTTTTGCGTGATAATTGGAGTCTCCAAAAAGGATACTCAGCTGGTGCACCTAGATTGCCGGAAAAATGGGAAAATAAATCCTTCTTGGGCATTTCGAATTGGAAGGAAATGCTCTTCATCCGCAAGGCTGACATTGATTCGAACTAGAGCAGATTCTATATCTTTAGAAGCAAACTCAACAACGACCTCATATCAATATTACTGTCATTTTCCAGAACAGGCACAGACATTGCTCTTCGGATCGTACGCAGAATATTCCTTGGCGGTGTCCTCAATCCGCAACACCAATGCTAGGCCTGGCAATTATAACCTCATAGCATCAACATTAGATATGTTGTTTGAATCGCCTTTTACTCTTCAGCGCTTCACTGCAAGAAACATTACTCTCACACCCATGTACAATAGTCATTATCATTTCAGTATTGTTGTTAGTATAATTGACATGTTTACAGCTATTTCTATCCTATAGAGATAAGGTGGTTCAATGCTTGCTTTATTATTTTTCAAGAGGGTGAGTGCGGTTGCAAAAATGACAAATGCAACAACACTTCAGGAGGTAAACAGCTTGTAGCTATGACTTTGCCTTGCATGTCTACATCGTGATACTTCTGCGAAACTGCTCTTCTCTCTACATTTTTGAAGGATGATCGTCATCTGTATTGCTTGCAGATTGATTGTTTTACGATGGGAACGACTTCATCGGTCATGCTCTAAGCACGTACACAGCGATATAATCTATCCTCCGATAATGAGCGAAAAGATTGCCAGATTGAGAGAAAAAAAAAGAAGTCCCAAAGCTTCCGATAAAGCGATGCTTGTGTCTAATCTCTTGCGCTCATGATCAAAGGTGAGAAGAGATTGCCTTGATTCGAGTTTTGCTACAGGAATGGGAGACAAAGACGCTTTGTTGTCGAGTGCATTTTTCGCATTGCCTGCACTCTCCAAGCTTGAATGATTGCTCCCCTTCCCCGGTTGCATACATGTCTTTGCCAACATATTTATTTTGATGGCCATGATCGTCACTTACTTAGATCAGCGAATTGGCAATCGAGAAAGTTGCGCGATCCGATTGCAGGCATAGAAGATAATCGTACCAACTGACAAAATGTCTTTCCTGCTAAAAAGTCTCTAGCGCTTTCTGCTGTTTTTGTTTGTCCGACTTGAAAGATTTGTTTTTTGAAAGACCCATCTGTCTATTTGGATATCATTCTCTGTCAACAGGCAGGTAGTAATCACCTCTGATGAATGGCTATAGCACCCGTGCAGAGCTGGAAGTGTCATTCTTTTCTCGAAGTTGGAACGACACTTGTCATCCTTTCTAGCGAAACTGCTTCGATGGGTATATTGACATATCGGGCATAAGGACTGTATCTTTGGTGAACCACGAGGAGAAAAGTTAGCGGAATAAGTGTTTGGTATCTGCAACGTCAATCTTGGACTTCCACTCCTTCCTCCCCACCTCTAATTGCTCTGTGGCCGAGGAGGTCATGATGGCCAATGCCAACACAAAAGAGAAGATGGTGGTAACTGAGAAAACGTTTTAGAACTCAAAACTAGACAAATCCAATCTGCTTGCATGCATGATCGCGTTAATCTTGATCTTGACAGTTTGGATAAATTAGCGCGAATGTACATTTCTATCGCTCGGTCACTTTTCTTGCAGCGTAGGGCTTTGCATGTTAATTTCTCTGTTTTTGGCGTTTGCCGTCCTGCCTGCCGGGGGAGGGCCATTCTTTAATTTGTCAATCGAAAGCTTTCTAGTCCCCACTCATCTACCATTTATTTAAGCTTAATTCGATCCCGACTCTGTTTCATGCAATATGGCAATATGATTCTCGACTATCAATCGGCCAAAACATACATGCCCTTAAAGTTTGCTGATGAAAAGGTTACAAAACTCGTACGTGGAATATTTTTGTGTGTTCTTTACGTGTCCCGTACCAAGGTATGGTTAAATGTACACTTTTAAGGTTGAGCTGTTGGCTTGGGATGGAGTTGTTTCACAATCCGATTTACGGCTTTAAGCGCCATTCGGACCGGATGAACAGTGGGAAAAGATCTATCCCTTGCTGTACAAGTCACAGAGAACAAGACACTTTTGTACGTTTTCTAGATTCTTTTTTAGTTCATTGAGGATTTTGATTTTTCAGAAGAATATTTTTACGCAAAAAAAGTGTTTTGGAAAGCATGAAAGAAGGCAAGGTGTCAAAATCGGATCTCATCCATAACCATCCGCGCATCTTTTGTTTTGCTCCACCAACACCCACTCCCTCCTTCTAGTTTCCCTACCTCTATCTTTCTCACTTTCACTACCAACACTCCATTCACATACTTTCCCCAATGTCAGCCATTGATTTAGGTAAGTGATTTGAAAACGATTTCTATGTCACACTACTGATCATTTTTTTTCCACTTCACCACAGTCCTCGGTTGCATTTCATCGGTGTATTTTTGAACGTTTGGGCTGACGGATTCTCTTGCGTAAACCTATATCTAGTGAGTCCATTATAACATTCAAATCAAAAGATCTTCACTCTAATTCACGCATTTCATTACATTTTCGCAGCGATTCAACCGACCGTACTTCTTGCGACTCTTTGTCGCTTTTCTCTTCTTGGCAGATACACTCAAATAGTGTATTAGACACTGTCGTGCTTTACAAATACTTGGTTCACTCACTTGGATATTTTATATGCTGAGATCAGTATATCAAGTCGCCACCGATGCCACTTTGCGTGCAAATGTTTGGTCATGCAACTCACTCTTCTTGCTTGGCGTTTGGAATTAGTTCCAGCAACTTCAATTGGGTTTCCCGCTTTTGATCTTTGGTTTTGGGATTCTTGAGCTTCTTGGGCGCTTTAGGCCAACGTTGGTGTGATAATCGTTCGTCACGATACGCAATTCCAAGTTCGAAGGACAGGTGCACGTGGCTTTCTTGCACAGCTGCTGCAGCCATATGGTGACATTTCACTCATTACCACTTTACATCTTTTTTTTGGTTCCAAAAAGGACCGGGTTCCACGCATACAGATGACTTGTTGACAAAATTTAATTCTGCTACATTGCAAACTGGTTTACTCACCACTCGTTTGCCGTTACAGATTTTGATTCGTTAGTGTCTTCTTAACGACATTGTTTTGAGTAAAATCGCTGACTTGTTATCCTTGCATCCCGTATTTGTTCTCAAGCACCACAACTTTACATTTGGTATTCATCTAACCCCTTGTCAAAGTATCATCAACTCTCTTCTTTCCACTTTGAATGCTCCCGTGCATTCTTTCAAAGTGGCCACTCCATGAGCAGGCAGTCCAATTCATCCAAACTTGAAATCCATGGCTATGTGAATATGGCAACCTTCAAATTGGCCGAAGCAGGTTTTGTCATCTGGTCTCAGCAGCGCACTCAGTGGCAAAAAGGATGACGGTGATGCAATCCTCTCTCTACAATTGAATTGACGCGTGGCTTGACAGCCACATCCTGCCTTCCCTGAATCGTTCGCCAGCCGGTCGCCCCTTATGAGGGATCTAAGAAGAAATCAAACAACCATTAGTGTCATGGAAGCGCACACTATCCGAAATCGTTTTCAAGTGAAGGAGACATAAACGAACGTGATATCGCCACAGTCCATATAATGATACGAAAGGGTGTTCACGTTGTTGACTATTCAAGAACACGTTTGAGAGGATTGTACCACGTTCGCGGGATAAGCATTGCACAGCTTTTATCATTCAGCAATCTCAACAACCAGAGCATGGCTTCATTCATGACAGTCAACTTTCTATTGGCAATATCATCAAGGTAAAGGTGGCGATGATGGCATCAATCAATTGCCTATCATCACAATCAACAACAAGACGATTCGACTCGAAGGCATCGAGGGAATGATTTACTAATTCGTCCTTGCAAAAACGATTCAAAGCCGTCAAGCTTCACCAAACGAGACCCCTTTGAGCCCATACAGCGACTATAATCGTCAATCTATGACTGCTCGTCACCCATATATCCAATTTAGACATTCCATTTTAGGGAACCTCTCTCTTGTGCGCGATTTACCTTTATGGCAACTTGTCATCTTAGAACTCAATTATCTATGTCTCCCTCCCCTGTTTTTTGTAACCTAACATCAAAGACGTATAATTTTTCACAACATCCCCGCATTAATCGATTATATTCGTTTTCATATAATTTACAAGTGTGGCCTTGACCTGCTTTGGACGAGAACGTTTGCTTGAGTTGAGTTGTTATTGTATGCCGGCTAATGTCATATTCAATGCAAGATCCGGCAGCCAAACCCTGAATACCGTTTCAACACCTTCGTGGCCATTAACGGATAAACCCCACCAACCATTGGCTTCCACTCGCAACCGGCATCTGCTCCTTAATGCAGAGCTTCATTGCATCTGCACCACATCGACCCTGATCAAGTGATATAAGGTCTCCTTCGTTGCTTAGATTCCACGATCATTCGTCACTTCTCGTCCTACTCCATACACTAATCCAATATCTGTAGGTGAGATGCCCTTGTTACGATTCTGTAATACTTCCAGGAGTGAATACAAGGCAAACCCGAATTAACGTCCGATTTGCAGATAAACATGTGACTACTGAGTGCGCCATCAACTTTTTCTACCACCAGGATTGCTAACCCAACTTCCATCTGCTCCAGCTTAAACAGCACGGATTTGCGTCTAATAAGAATGTGAATTCCCTTTCAAGATTATTGGACCAGCACCCCAAAATTTACGTAATTTGATACTTCTGACCATTTACTTGAAATTCCATGCTAATAAGATTTACAGCTTGAAACGCAGCATCCGAATAAATCTTCTTTGTTGCCTCTTTTCACGGGGAGCTTTACCTTCACAATATTGTTCGATACAGAGATCGAAGCTATTTGCCACACCTTTTCCTGATAAAAATGGATGAAACCATCATTGAAATCTCATTGGTCCTCCATCCTAATGCAAATGTCTCAAGTGTGACAACTAAAGCTTTAAGCAGCTTTTTTTGCTCGACTTATCAATGATTCTGTCAACTTTTCATCAGACGCCAATACATTTGATACCAAGCCATGATTCTCTTCTTTTCCAAATATCTGCAGAAGCTCATCTTCCGATTGAGTAGAAGCAGCGTAGAATGTGTATATGGTAAAAAAAAAAAAAAAAAAAAAAAAAAAAAAAAAAAAAAAAAAAAAAAAAAAAAAGAAAAAGTAGTTCAGTAAAAAAAAAAAAAAAAAAAAAAAAAAAAAAAAAAAAAAAAAGAAAAAAAAGAAGAAAAAGAAAAAAAAGAAAAAAAAAATTAAAAAAAAAATATAAAGCGGAGCTTGTCAGTTGGTATTTCTCCTCTTCATGATAAAGTTCCTTGAACGCCAATTGACTAATACTAAAAGGTGTTTGAAATGTTTTACCAAACAAATTCTGATTTTCATATTTGCATCGGCAATATCTGTATCTGCTAACATTCCTTGGAACGATTTGCCTTTATCAAAAGCATATCAATTATTTTTATACGTTTTTCTGTCCTGCACTTCCATCTGCAAATTAAATGCCTTCTTTGGAAATTCGTTTTTGTTGCTCTAATCGTAAGTCGGTGTCTTTCGAGTTTGAGGTTTGGTTACCTTTTGATATGCGTCCATAGATTTGCGGCATATATTGAACTTTTGGTCCTTCCATATTGTTTAGAGATATCACATAATAGATGGATGATAACTTACCTCAACAATCCGAGAGGTTTATCAAGTTTGTAACCCAGCAAGTCCAATCAATGCACAGTAAGCACTTATTGCCCCACAGATCTCTGGTGGTCATTAATTGAACTCTAAGACCCGGGCTTGCTTAGTCCAAAACTGCTCAAAAAAAAGTTGTCTTTCCAATCGCCGAGATACAAATTTTTAAACGCGGTTTTGACGCCGCAGCGCGCGTTTTGAATTAGAACGATGCACAGACTGGTCTTTAAACGTAAGAACGCGAATTTTACGTTTGCCGCGCAGCACGCGCCCGCGTCTTAGAACAACAGAGAGGAAAATTACTTTCCACAGTGTAACACACACACAGTACACTTCTCTGTTGTGGGAAATGCATCATTTTGAGAGAGAGACAGGGAGCATTATAGCCCATAAACAATCAGGTTAAAAGTGAATTCGCATTGAGAGACAAAAAAGGAGAGACAACGTCCAATCTTCAACGCCAAAGCTCGTCTATTTGAATAAAGCTACGTCATTTTGTCTGACAATTCTATACCTCAAATCACGAGCTGTCACTTGGGCTTAAAGATGGAAAAGTTCGATTCGTGAATAATCATTCAGTCGTACAAAGAGCCAACCCGAATTGAAAGAAAACGAATTTTTTGCAACATTGA